>CM031378.1:23386921-24048864 GCA_018208015.1 Medicago ruthenica
CACTAACCAAGCCGCCTCCTATCCAATCCCTTTTCCCTTCGGAGGTTCTTAGCCGTTTTTGGCATATTAGGAGAGAATGTGACACTTCATCACGATCTCTCCTCGTCCTAGTAATTTCTCCTAAAGCTTGGAGGTGCTTCAATTCTAAGTCTCCGTTTTTGTTTTGGAGTTCTTGAATTTTAGCCTTGAGGTCCTCCACTTCTTTGTTGGGAATGATTGCAATAGGTTTAGGTGTAGGAGGTTTTGGAGGGTTTGTGACCACGAAGGGTAACTTGATTACTTTGACCCTCTCCTTCACCCATTGAGTATAAAGGGTTTGGCGACACAGTTTCTCTTGCCGACCCTTCCCTTGCGTACTTGGCTCCATGCTCCCCGGATTCTCTCTAGCAATGCCGGGTCTTGATCGCCTTCCCTTAAGTAGAAAGCTTCCAACAAAAGGTCGTTAGGTTTATCTTCCATTGAAAAACCTAGTTGTCGGAGGAGAGAGGACCGGATTGTAATTAATACATCCCTTAGTACCGATGAGGGGTACGTTAGGGAAGTCCCCGCAGCTGAGGATAATTTCCGGGTCATCTAAGTTTGGTGAAAACCAATGGATGTCCTTCTCGGCGAGAGTTGTCATCCGTTGCGACCATTTGAGCTTGGCCCGGTTTTCCACAAAGTCTCGGTTTCTTGGCATGTGGGACATCATCCAAATTTGCACCACGGGAGTGCAACAAGTAATTTTGCGTCCCCTTGCTTGTTCATGCCTTGAATAGAGGGTATGATAAAAATCCGCTAAGATTGTAGGAACTGGATTTTTAGTCATAAACACCTCTAGAGCCGGAAAATCTACGAAATCATCCATGTTGGGGAATAAGACAATCCCGTAGACTAAGAGGGCTAAGATGGCGTTGAAGGCCATTACCTCTTTGTTGGCTAGTAAATCCCGAGCTTTGGCTTCCAAAAACTTTCTTGAAAAGCCCTTAAGGTTCCCTCTAACTTCCAAGTTAGATACCACTTCTTGGGTGTCGAGGTATAGGGATTCGGCGATGGCTTCAAATGTAGGATCCTTTCCCGGACCGAGATAGAGTTCATGACCTTTCATGCTACAACCCAAAATCTTCTCAAACTCTTCCAAAGTTGGCGCTAGTTGGAAGTCTTGAAATGTGAAACACCGTAGAGGTGGGTCGAAGAATTGCGCCAAAGTGGTTAAGGCGGTTGAATCTATTCTTACGGGTAAAAGATCAAGGATTAGCCCATAGCTTGCCTCGAAGATGTTCTTGTGGACCGAAGAGAGCCTCTTGCTTAGAGCTAATAAACTTTCCACCCTAGGAGCTTTAATTTTGAAGGCGAGCGTATTCTTATTCCCGGAATCCATATTTCTCTTTTGCTAATATTTGTCCGTTCTTTTTAAACTCCTATAAAGCAAAACGATGCGAAAATTACTTTCATGAATGCAAATGTTATGCAAGGGTATGGTTTATGAAGGTTCGGAATTTCCCCCCATCCTCACATGTAGGCTCTAAATTGTGAAATATCCTAAGAAGAGGTCCTTAGAGTCATAGACCTCACATGGAATTAGGGTTGTCTATGGACATACGTCGACATGACTTCAATTAATTCCACGTGAAAATCTCATCTAAGCGGGGTTGGACATCCCACCTCACGGACATACGTCAACGCGGGCTTCCGCACACAACCTCCTTCTAACTTAGTGTTTTTCTCAAGCTCGGGTAGAGAGCCTCACACGTCCGGCATTAACCCGAACAATGTGGAGTAACATCACTCAAGTAACCCCCACATTTGAGATATAATATGAATATAAAGCAAATAAAGCAAATATAAACATAAAGCATAAATATAACATGCATGAATAAAATAAATAAACATGACACGCAAAGAAAATAAAGCAATTGTCTTTAACCCAAATAGGTTAGGCTTGACTTGCTAGTGGGAACAGGGTCCCCAGTGAAGTCGCCAGCTGTGCGCACCTCGTTTTTTTCCTCGGGAAAAAGACGCGCAGATTCCTCCGAGGTCGTCCTCGAACGCTCGGAGGGTGCCTTTGTGAAGCCGCCACCAAAGTTTTTGTGTAAAGGGAACGTTGATAAACCCTTAAGTTTTTTTTGTTTGTAAAGGGAAACGATAATAAAACCCTTTAGACGATGAGGATAAGGATTAGGTCATCGCAACCATTATCGGGTTCGGGAGTCGGTTACGCGAGGGGAAGGTATTAGCACCCCTCACGTCCGTTGTACTCAACGGGAACCTTCTATTTGGTTAAGACTTGAATTGCTTTTTAATACTTTGCGTTCATGTTCATTTATGCTAAAATATAATAAGGGGGGGAAAAGAGATAAAAAACAAACGAAAGAAAAGAAAAAAAGGTTTTTTTTTATTATTGTGCTTGACAAGATGTCGATCTTGCTCCTACGTATCTCCCGGTAGTCGGAGAATTCAAAGCATACGTAGTTCTTTGGTAGAAAAACGTATGTGTGTTGGTTGATTTTAATTGGACGATGTTTTAAACCGAATTCTTGCGATTAAAACGTAGCTTGTATGCTCGCTCTTGGAGACTTATTAAGCGTTTGTTCACGAATCACATTAGAATTGTTAAAAGGTACGTCCGTTAGGGTAGAGGGTTGAATTGGTCGCTATGGGACCAAGGGAGGTACAATGGACTCATACAAGTCAAACATTGACCGAGTGGACTCCGAAGAGTCGGGTGATTGTTCGATTGATCCACTGAGATCAAGAACGGGTACAATGGACTCGGACGAGTCGAACATTGACCGAATGGACTCAAACGAGTCGAGGGGTTGAGTCTAATGGCCAACGGGGGACCAAAAGGTTTGGATTGACCACAAAGGGCCAAGATTTGGTTTGGTTAGGGTTGTACATATTAAAAGGGAATGACGATTGTCCGAGCGACGAGACATACGTCACGCATTCGTACAATCGGGGCGATGGAGAGACATACGTCACATCATCCCTTTTTCATTCATATTTTTGGATTGAATTCTTTGGAAATCCCAAGGTAAGTCAAAACATTTGGTTTGAAAACCCAAAATGGGAAGGTTTAGCAAATTTGCTAGAAAACGCGCAAGTTCGTCTCATTTTGCGAAAATGCGCACATTACCGGTGTATGTTCATTTTTGAGTTTTGAACATCATGAACAATATTTATTGCTCAAGTTTAGATTGAAAAGCTGAACATAGCTTGTTGGTTCATGTGGTTTTGAAAGTTTGGGAACATAACTTGCTTTGCAAGCTATTCACAAAATGGTTATACAAACTTGTGATTTGCCAAAATTAAGCAAAAACCTTGTTATGATTTGAAGAACATGGGTTTAAAAACTCTTTGGTTCTGAGCTCTGGGGCTAGAACCTCAAAAATTGGTTGTTTTGACACAAAAACTCAGGTTCTGAGTTCTGTCATGGTCGCACTGCGACCATGACTTCGCACTGCGAAGCATGCGAAATTTTGGGTTCAGAAGCTGTTTCTGAACATTTGTTCAGAAACAACTTCTGAACACACTCAAGACCTTATATATGGGTGAAAAGCTTTGAGTTTTTGGGATGAAAAAGGTTGTACAAACCAATTTTGATGTTTTGAAAACCTTGGGATTTCTTTGAAATTCAAAAGGGGTTTTTTAGGACCAAAGGGTTTTGAGCCAAAATAGCTATGCAAACACAATTAGAAATGCAAGATAAAGAGCTTAGTAACTTACAGAACTCCTTAGCAAAGCTCCTGCTGCACTTGGCTTGATTTGGTTGAAGGCTTTCACAAAGGTTTGAAGATTTGTGATGAACTTGAACTTTTGAAAGCTTTGTGTGGATGGATTGTTTCTGGTTATTTGTGGAGATTTGTAGGTTGAAATGAGTAGAGTTTCTGCTCTTTGAATGTTGTGTTTTCTGTCTAATTGTGAGTGTTTGTAACCTTGGGCATTGCCTTGTATTTATAGGCCAAAATCAAATCTTTGTCATCATTACACAATCCCTTGATTCAGCTGATTTGTGGCCAAGATCAAGCTGAATCCCCTTGCATTAAATGCTAATGGATAGAGGCAACCCTGCCTTGTGCCAAGGGGCAAGTTCCAGCTTGATTTCAGCCACAAATTCAACCTATTCTAGAAGGTAATGATGAAGAACAAAGCTGATTTGCAAATGGCTAATGCTTGGGGATCAATCCTTGCAATCTCAATGGTTGGTCAATAAAAACGTGCACTGTATTGTGCAGAGATTGAGGGATGAAAAGGCTAAAATTGGCTGGTGTGAGAGGGTGAAAAGCTGCTGCAAAACAGAGTAGGCACTCATGGCTTTTCAAGTGAGAAAATCCAGCTGGTTTGACTGGTTTTTGGGGCAGCAAGCAGGAGGAAAGTCCTCAAGCAGGTGGCTGGCAACCTTGTGGTGGTTAGCAGGTCACCTGGGAGGGGCTAGAGCTGCCCAAGGGCAAGCCCACTTGCTTGTCACATGCTAGGTTGGAAGAAAAAGCTTCTAACCTTGGCATTAATGGCAAGTCTTTCAACTCTGGCTTTGCTTGGCCCAATTGGCCATGAATGCTACTTAAAATAATTATGGAAATGATGTGCAACAAAATCTGGAATTAAATCCAAGAAACCAAAAATCTGCAGAAAAATCGCAGACTTCGCAGTGCGAAGTGAGCTTCGCATTGCGAAGTCCTTAATTTTGAAAAGTTGACTTTTCTGTTGACTTTTGTTGACTTTTGACTTTTTCCCCTCTTTGACCTTTTTTTTGATTTTTGGTTTTAAAATGCGCAGGACAAAATTAGGGTACTACACATAGGATATCCCCAAGATTGCCAAGGTAGGCATGGCGACCCTAGGTTCCCTGTGGTTGCCAACAGTTGGTTGGGCTGGAGCTCACTGAGACATTATGTCTCATCCCTTTCCTTCTGGTGCAGGTTTATAGGTAAGTCAGAGGTTCGTGATGAAGATCTTCATAGAGATACTGGATGGAGTACAGTTGCTCATTGTGTACCAGCTCAGGAGCGTAATGGATATTGTATAAGTATTGTAATAGTATTGGATTATTTGTACAACGAGTAAACATGTATTCATTCATTTGTGATGTATGATTATTATTATTGAAGTTTTTAAATGTATCCAGTATCAGTTTAACGAACATGCTAATATACTAGTTAAAGTTAGTATGGGTGTTACATGCACATCATTATACAACAACATATAAACCAGTCAAACAAAACATAATATCAGCACGATCAGTCCATAGCCTTCTCCTTACCCTTGTTGCGTGCTGATTGCGATCCTGCCTGTGAACCTGCACCAGAAGGAATGGGATGAGACATAATGTCTCAGTGAGCTCTACCCAACCTACTGTTGGCAACTACAGGGAACCTAGAGTCGCCATGCCTACCTCGGCAATTTAGGGGAAATCTAGAATCGCCAAGTTTTATAAACCTGCCTATAACTTTAACTATAATCTTCCTATAACTGTAAAACTTCCTGTAACTATGACTGTAACTATAATTGTATAACATAAAGCAAGTAAAGTGTTTTATGTTAGCTGTTAGCGTTGAACAAACAATTAATCTGAGTTCATTTTACGGAGGGCATCCGGGTGGAGTAACCCCGAAGTACGTCTCCCTATGACCAGATGAAACTCCTGACAATCAGGCTAGCACCGGACTCCCTATGAAATTGCATGTGGACAACCCTCTCGGAGAAGTCCCATCCGGCGTATCCCGGAGTCTGCTGAACATGCCTATGACTGTGATATAATATTCTTTAACTTTGATCATATGAAAATACATAACTGTTACTTTAACATATAAAAGTAATCCTGTAACTATGAATTCTTGGCTTATCGTTCTCATAAGCCACCTATGATTGTTGGAGAACCAACACTATGAACTCAAGTGAAACTATGATTGGTATACCATTCCTATTACCTTGTATCTTATTGTGAATACAACTATAAACTTGACTCTCAAGCTATAACTCTTGTTTTCCTATCAAGGAATTCGGCATATCGTTGTCATATGCCGCTATAAGAATTTACCTATCCGATAAACTTCATTACCTACTTTTCCAAGCCTTGCCTAATCCATACTCCTATACTTTTATAAACATTGGGAGCTTTTAGAATGAGTTAAAATGGTGGGTTAAGTTTCCAAAATGTATTATAAGAAATCAGTTCAAAAAGCCATGCCCGCGCGCACCAGGAGCCCCAGAACAGCCCAACTGAGTGGTGCTGTTCTGGCTTGGTCGCTACAAGCGCCAAGCCGTCGCTACAAGCGCCAGCAATCAGAACTTGGTCGCTACAAGCGCCCAGTTGGTCGCTACAAGCGCCAGTCTGGTCGCTACAAGCGCGGGTAGGCAGGGAAAAATCCTGCCTGGTCGCTACAAGCGACAGCCCGTCGCTACAGCGACCGTGACAGCACAGTCATGTATAAAAAAGTGATTTTCCACCATTTTTGCCCATTCAAGGATACCCAAGCTTCCTAAACATGTTAAAAACGATTTTCCATCATAAAACAACAGTTAAAAACATTTACAAGCAAGGATTTTGGCTAGCAAGGAAATTAGGGCAAAAACTCTAAACTTTCTATAACTTTCTCCTATGATGAAAAACACACAAAACTCACACTAGGAGGGTTCTAAAACCCAAGATGAGCTCACCTATGATTAGTAGCAAGCTGGCTAAGCTCCAAACCCAAAACTCCAACTTGTGAAATCCTCTTTTCTTGGTTTTTCCTTAGTTTTTTCTTGTTCCAAGTTCCCCAAGGCTTTGATTGCTTGAATCCCAAAGGTTTAAGGATGAAATTGATGGATTAAGGTTGATGAAAAGAGAGAGACGAAAATCTAGAGAGAGGGAGGAGGGATTTCAGATTTTTTTTTAGAGAGGGAAACAATGTGATAGATATGAGTTTTTCTCATATTTATCCATTTTAGTCCTCATGTCCTTATTTACAACTTTGCCACTCCCAATCGTTTAATTCCTGTAATACTGTTAAATACCTCGCATAAGTGGGTTATTACACTCTACCCCCCTTAAACAAATTTCGTCCTCGAAATTTAGAAATTACCTGTAAAAAGATGTGGATAACTCTCCTGCATCTCTGACTCCAATTCCCATGTAGCTTCACCGTAGGGGGAACCTTTCCATATAACTTTAACAATCGGAATCTCTTTGTTCCTTAATGCCTTGACATCACGTTCAATAATCCGTTCTGGTTCGGGTCGAAAAGTCAAATCCGATCTTAAGTCGATGGTTTCCAACTCTACTGGTTGATAAGGATCAGGAATGAACTTCCTCAACTGTGAAACATGGAAAACATCATGTAATCCTGACATCGTCGGTGGCAGAGCCAATTGATAAGCTGCTGGTCCGACACGTTTAAGTATCTCAAATGGCCCAATAAATCTTGGACTCAATTTCTTTGTCCTGAAAACACCTCGTAGTCCCAGCTTAGGGGTAACTTTCAGGAAAACATGATCTCCCACTTCGAACTCTAGAGGTCTTCGCCTCTTGTCTGCATAACTCTTCTGTCGACTCTGAGCAGTTCTGATTTTATCCTGAATGGATTTAATCTTTAAAGTGGTCTCTTGAATAATCTCAGGTCCCAAAATACTTTTATCTCCAACCTCTGACCAACAAAGCGGTGTCCTACACCTTCTGCCATACAAGGCCTCATAGGGTGCCATTCCAATACTAGAATGGTAACTGTTATTATACGAAAATTCAATCAAAGGCAGATGATTATTCCAACTTCCTTCATCCTCTAAAATGCATGCACGTAACATATCCTCTAACGTCTGAATGGTTCTCTCAGATTGCCCATCTGTTTGAGGATGATGGGACGTACTCAACTTTAACCTCGTTCCCAAAGCCTTTTGGAAAGCTTTCCAAAAATGAGAAGTAAAAATAGGATCTCTATCTGACACAATGCTGGTTGGAACACCATGTAGTTTCACAATCTCCGCTATAAACAATTCTACATACTGAGCAGCCCTGTACGTAGTCCTAACCGGTAAAAAGTGAGCAGACTTAGTTAACCGGTCGACAACTACCCAAATCGAATCATGTCCCCGTTGAGTCCGAGGTAACCCTGTCACAAAATCCATAGAGATCTCTTCCCATTTTCACTGAGGGATTTCCAATGGTATAAGCATCCCTGCAGGTCTCTGATGTTCAATCTTCACTTGTTGACACACAATACATCGTGAAACGAATTCCGCAATATCGGTCTTCATCCCCGGCCACCAATAATCTTTCTTTAAATCTTGGTACATTTTAGTGGTACCTGGGTGAATACTGAAACTACTCTTGTGTGCCTCTTCCAAAATCAACCTTTTTAAATTAGCATCATTAGGAACACAAACTCTACCTTCAAACAGCAGAGTACCATCAGATGCCCTTGAAAACTCTGAATGCCCAATCCTCCTCTGAAGATCCATATCCGATTCTTGAGCTTGTGTGATTCTGGACCGCAAATCACAGGTAACATCTAATCTTTGCAACAAGATACCATCAGCCATTGCTGTAACATTGAGACTAAGATCTCTAAATTTCTCATACAAAACACAAGTGATCATCAGCACTTCTGCCCTCATCAAAGATTTCCTGCTTAAGGCGTCAGCAACAACGTTCGCCTTCCCCGGGTGATACTTTAACTCAAAAGCAAAATCCTTTAGGTATTCCATCCATCTCCTCTGTCTCATGTTCAGTTCCCGTTGATCGAACAAATACTTTAAACTTTTGTGGTCACTGAACAAGTCGAATTGCGCTCCATATAAATGGTGTCTCCATACTTTCAGAGCAAAAACTATAGCTGCCAATTCAAGGTCATGAGTGGGGTAATTCTCCTCGTGAGATTTAAGCTGCCGAGAAGCATAAGCTATTACATTACCTTCTTGCATGAGCACACTGCCTAGTCCTTTAGAGGACGCATCACAATATACAACATATTTCTTTTCGGGATCCGGTATTGCTAACACTGGAGCCTTGGATAATTTCTTCCTCAAAGTCCGGAAACTTTTCTCACAATCTTCGTCCCAGACGAAAGGCACATCTTTCCTTATGAGGCGTGTCAAAGGCAAAGCAATCTGTGAAAATCTCATAATAAATCTTCGGTAGTAACCTGCTAAACCCAGGAAACTCCGAACCTCTGTTACATTCGCTGGTCTGGCCCAATTAAGGACGGCTTCGACTTTCGACGAGTCAACTGACACTCCTCCTTTAGAAATAACATGCCCCAAAAACTGGATTTCCGATAACCAAAATTCACATTTGCTGAATTTTGCATATAACTGATTTTCTCTAAGAATGTCCAAAACAATCCTCAGATGCTGAGCATGTTCCTGTGAGTCCTTTGAATAGATCAAGATATCATCAATGAAAATTACCACAAACTGATCCAGGTAAGGCTGGAAAATTCTATTCATGTAGTCCATAAACACAGCTGGAGCATTAGTCACTCTAAAAGGCATAACCAAAAATTCATAATGTCCGTAACGCGTTCTGAACGCCGTCTTGGACACATCTGACGATTTGATACGAATCTGGTGGTATCCTGATCTGAGATCAATCTTTGAAAACACTGAGGCTCCTTTGAGTTGATCCAAAAGATCATCAATCCTCGGTAACAGATACTTATTCTTAATTGTTACTTTATTCAGCCGACGGTAGTCGATGCACAATCTCATACTACCATCCTTCTTCTTAACCAACAACACTGGTGCACCCCAAGGTGACACACTGGGCCTGATGAAATGTTTCTGAATTAAGTCCTCTAACTGAGACTTCAATTACTTTAACTCTGACGGTGACATTCTATAAGGCGCCACTGATACTGGCTCCGATCCTGGGATGAGATCAATAGAAAACTCAACCTCTCGTTCTGGGGGTAAATTACTTATTTCAGAAGGAAAGACATCCAGATAGTCACTAACAACAGGGATGTCACTGGGACTCAGTTCTGACTCTGAAGTCACAGTAACCATTACATAAAAGCCTCTATCCTGAGCACACATAAGCTGAGTAAGCTGATGAGTGCGGTTGATTAACTCTGATAAAGCCACACCTTCGGTCGTATTATCTGTAGGCATAAAAATACACTTTTCCGCACATCCAATGTACACATGATTAGCAGATAACCAATCCATTCCTAGGATCACATCAAGTTGTATCATGGAAGACACACCAAATCTATGTAGTATGTCTTACTAGATACAGTGATCGGGCAATTCTCACATATAAAACTAGCTACAACTCCGCCCTCAGTAGCGGTAGATACCGTCATAGGAGGTATCAACGGTGACATAGACAATTGTAATGCTTCTACACACTTGTAAGAAATAAAGGAACATGTTGCACCACAATCAAAAAGCACTTTAACTGGAGTTTGGCCTAAGTAACACATACCGGCAATTAAATCTTCATTTGCCAAAGCCTTCTGACCATCAAGGGAGTATACCCTGCCCTTACTTGTTGTAGTACCTCCAGCTCCACTTTTACCTCTTCTTTCTGGACAATCCACCATCCGGAACACATTCTCAATTTGCTTTAGCCATCTCTTGGCTTCTGGAGGCTCACCTTCTCCATTAAACTCAGGAGGGTGATTTCTGTTAAATTCCCGGTAGGATGGATTAGCCACTGCTGGTGGTGGTGTCTGCTGCTGGGCACCTTGTCCATGATGCATCATCTCCATCCATTCATGCTGAGTTTGGGCCTGTTGTTGGGCTTGTTGCTGCATCATAAGCATCATCTGCTGATGCTGCAATGCAGCCTGAGCTTGCTGCTCTTGATATTGTTGCTGCAACGCCTGTTGCTGTTGCATCATTTGAGCCCAAAACTGCATATTAGGGTCTCCTCCGGCTTCTCAGCATTTGCCTGATTCGATCTAGGCCTGCCAGGACCTCTTATCCTCCGGACATCTTATCCTAACTATCATACACAAGTCAAAGTGATCAGTTTCAACCAGATATAACATTTAGAATAATGTCCCGGATCCAAAAGATCCACTAACTTGTATTGTATTTTAATGACCCAAGGCACGGTCTGAATCGACCTGCTCTGATACCAAATTGTAACACCCATAATAAGATTGCCTAGGATCTTATACGAGTATTAAAATTTCGTACTGGATACATTAATTTACAATATAAAAAGTTCATACAAATATTACATCACATTGTAATATTACAATCCAAAGTTTATACAACACTTCTTGATACATGTACATCATTATACAACAACATATAAACCAGTCAAACAAAACATAATATCAGCACGATCAGTCCATAGCCTTCTCCTTACCCTTGTTGCGTGCTGATTGTGATCCTGCCTGTGAACCTGCACCAGAAGGAATGGGATGAGACATAATGTCTCAGTGAGCTCTACCCAACCTACTGTTGGCAACTACAGGGAACCTAGAGTCGCCATGCCTACCTCGGCAATTTAGGGGAAATCTAGAATCGCCAATTTTTTAAACCTGCCTATAACTTTAACTATAATCTTCCTATAACTGTAAAACTTCCTGTAACTATGACTGTAACTATAACTGTATAACATAAAGCAAGTAAAGTGTTTTATGTTAGCTGTTAGCGTTGAACAAACAATTAATCTGAGTTCATTTTACGGAGGGCATCCGGGTGGAGTAACCCCGAAGTACGTCTCCCTATGACCCGATGAAACTCCTGACAATCAGGCTAGCACCGGACTCCCTATGAAATTGCATGTGGACAACCCTCTCGGAGAAGTCCCATCCGGCGTATCCCGGAGTCTGCTGAACATGCCTATGACTGTGATATAATATTCTTTAACTTTGATCATATGAAAATACATAACCGTTACTTTAACATATAAAAGTAATCCTGTAACTATGAATTCTTGGCTTATCGTTCTCATAAGCCACCTATGATTGTTGGAGAACCAACACTATGAACTCAAGTGAAACTATGATTGGTATACCATTCCTATTACCTTGTATCCTATTGTGAATACAACTATAAACTTGACTCTCAAGCTATAACTCTTGTTTTCCTATCAAGGAATTCGGCATATCGTTGTCATATGCCGCTATAAGAATTTACCTATCCGATAAACTTCATTACCTACTTTTCCAAGCCTTGCCTAATCCTTACTCCTATACTTTTATAAACATTGGGAGCTTTTAGAATGAGTTAAAATGGTGGGTTAAGTTTCCAAAATGTATTATAAGAAATCAGTTCAAAAAGCCATGCCCGCGCGCACCAGGACCCCCAGAACAGCCCAACTGAGTGGTGCTGTTCTGGCTTGGTCGCTACAAGCGCCAAGCCGTCGCTACAAGCGCCAGCAATCAGAACTTGGTCGCTACAAGCGCCCAGTTGGTCGCTACAAGCGCCACTGGTCGCTACAAGCGCCAGTCTGGTCGCTACAAGCGCCAGTCTGGTCGCTACAAGCGCGGGTAGGCAGGGAAAAATCCTGCCTGGTCGCTACAAGCGACAGCCCGTCGCTACAGCGACCGTGACATTACAGTCATGTATAAAAATGTGATTTTCCACCATTTTTGCCCATTCAAGGATACCCAAGCTTCCTAAACATGTTAAAAACGATTTTCCATCATAAAACAACAGTTAAAAACATTTACAAGCAAGGATTTTGGCTAGCAAGGAAATTAGGGCAAAAACTCTAAACTTTCTATAAATTTCTCCTATGATGAAAAACACACAAAACTCACACTAGGAGGGTTCTAAAACCCAAGATGAGCTCACCTATGATTAGTAGCAAGCTGGCTAAGCTCCAAACCCAAAACTCCAACTTGTGAAATCCTCTTTTCTTGGTTTTTCCTTAGTTTTTTCTTGTTCCAAGTTCCCCAAGGCTTTGATTGCTTGAGTCCCAAAGGTTTAAGGATGAAATTGATGGATTAAGGATGATGAAAAGAGAGAGACGAAAATCTAGAGAGAGGGAGGAGGGATTTCAGATTTTTTTTAGAGAGGGAAACAATGTGATAAATATGAGTTTTTCTCATATTTATCCATTTTAGTTCTCATGTCCTTATTTACAACTTTGCCACTCTCAATCGTTTAATTCCTGTAATACTGTTAAATACCTCGCATAAGTGGGTTATTACATAGTCGATACTTTCTATTGACGGCTTAAGCTTAGTTCATACTTTTTAAGATATTTAATACGAGCTGACATATTTATTTAAACTAATACTACAGTTTCAATTACGTTACATGATCCATTATGTGAGTCCCAAAATCTAAAAGCAAAAACATTAAATTCCAAAAAATAAAAAAAAAATAAGATTAAACCATGCATTTTAAAACAAGTTATAAAAGTACAGGTAGACAACTAAATAAGTAAACTAATATATTTGTTGGATTAGGTGAGTTTCCTTCCTTAAATCTAAAAATCAGCAAACACATACCAGTCGTGAAAAAAACAAATCTAAAAAAACTCTAATTTTAATGAAAACTAGTAGAACTTAATGTACATTCTTATTTTATATTTTGAAAAAGCTATATCATTTACACGGTTTAAAATAACTATAAATAAGTCAAAACTATTAAAATACCTATATCATTTACGCGCTCCAAGAACATGATCCATAAGTTTTAAATTTTTAATGAAAAATAGCTTTTATACATTTGATTTAGAAGACACAATACATAAAACAAATATCATATTTCTATAGGTACCAAATGTAAGAATTGTAGAAAACAGGTTCACCTCACCAATCACTTTTTGCTCATGTCTCTTTCCCTATCCTTTGGATTTGAATGAGGGCATATGGAGATGATAGTACTAAATACATGCTTCATGTATTTGTTTCTAATCATTGTATGGTGGGGAAGTGATTTACTTTGGGGTATTGATTAGTTCTTAGAAATATGAACACAATCTATTTGTCCTAATAGTTGATTATCTATCTTTGTTTAACATATTCTTTGTATATCATATTCTATTGACACGTAAACTTTTATTTTAAACCTTTAAGAAATAATTTAACCTATCATTATCCAAATTTAATCTTAGTAAAAAAGAAACAAATATTATCATGGACCGACTTGATTAAATAGTTTTTTTTTTTTTTTAAAAATGACATCGAAATAATTACTTACTAGAGATAAGTCAAAATATAATACAAAATGTCAAGGAAAAAGTGAGATTCTTTTGAAATAAAAAATTATCTATTTTATTTTATAAAATTTAAGTATCCTTTTAAAATGTAACATAACCTTTTGCAAGATACAAAATTAGATTATTTTAATATGTAAAGTTGTAGGAGAAGTTAAAAAAACAAGTAAAAAACTCGGTTTCTCTAGAACTTGAAAACTTACCTTTCTTAGTATTTTAGGAGAGTTACAACAACATAGTAAATACATTTGTACGTTAATATAGTGTTATATATATTATAAATAAGAATTTGTTGATAACCAATTCACCTAAGCAAATCATCTTCAAGACTTTGATTAAACTATCATTCTCTAAACAAGCATGACATCATTCAATGGCTTTTACGATGTTGTGACCATTATGATCAGTTTTACTTTGCTTTTCAGAACATCATTGTGTTCTGAAATTTCTCAACCACCTTCTGGAGCTCCTTCCAATGATATTACTTCTGCCCCAAGGCCATTGACGTCGTATGAGAAGTATTTAACTAACTGTGCAAGCAAATTAAACCCTGCAGAATGTGGTAAACAAATATTCTTTGCTGTATTTGTTGGAAATCAAATTGTTAGTGATTATTGTTGTCATAGCCTTGTGAATGATGTTGGAAAATCATGCCATTTTGACCTGACAAGAAATGCACTCCAATGGCCAGCATATGCCAAAAACAAAACAGAAATTTTAAAGAGGAATGACAAAGTTTGGAACGATTGCATTGCAATTCGTCCTATTTTACCTTGAACATAAATTCAGTGACATATGAATGAATTAATGATAGCCACACGATGTATCATATGAATATTTTATTTTATATAAATGAATTTTGATCACCTCGAGTATTTCTTATCACAATGGTTTATTTTAAGATCTTTAACCTTTATTTTAATATCATAAAATAAAAATATGTTCATGCAAACCAATATACTATGAGTTTTTTTTTATCAAACCTAATGTAACATCCCGCTTATAAGTATCGATTATTAGTGTTAGAAACTTATGAAGCAAGTATGGCAATTTTGTAAATAGAGGCAATGGCATTATTGTAATTAGTTCAATGGCATATTCTATCCTCTACATACCAATTATTGATTAAGTCCTTATCCCCAAAATTTTCCTCAGAAAATATCTCTCACACATCATTACCCATAACAGAACCCAAAGTCGATCGCTCGACGGACACAACTCTAGCTAATCTCTAGCCAACTTTGGACTAACAATCCCAATGTACATTTTCCCTTTGAAGATTTAAAGCCGAGCTCTGATACCACAATTGTAACACCCCATTTTCTTAAACTCAAAAAGGGGTATTATTTTTTTTTTTTCAAATAAAACAAACTTTGAAATCATTTTAGTTTCGATCAGAGTGCGCATAAAACATTTAATTGAGCCGGCATTTAAATGTACAAAGAAAACTGATATATAAATATCATAGGGCTTCACAAGCAAGTGTACACCTGAATATATTACAGTCCAAAATAAAAAGGTGCATCAAGCACAAGTAACTCAAAATAAAACTAGCATCTATGCCTATACACAAAAGCACGGTGTACACTAACACCGGCGCATAGTCTAGCTAACGAGACTCCAGCCCCCTCCTAACTCTGATGGCCACTGCAACCACCACCCTCATCTCCAAGCGCCTCAGACGGATCCCTAACACCTGGGGTGGGATAATCCCGTTCATACAAATATGCAAGGGTCACCACAAAATACAAGTATATATATATATATATCCGGTGCGAGAGATTTATACACATACCACATCAAAACTCATTTACCAATAGAGAAAACTCATTATAAACACATAATACTCCCCACCAACGGGTTCCTTAAATCAAGGCACAACACATAGCAATTGCGATACTCAAGCATATTATAAGCAATGCACACATAGCCTATAATGCGGACTCTAAAATGATCGTGGTCATCCAGCTCTCTCTGGACTCCACATGCATGACTTTTTCCGAAAAACCTCTCTATAGAAGGTCGTAGGTCTTAGGTGGGATAACACCTCCTACTATTGGTGGGATAACACCAGGTATAGCTCTTCTACACCAACTCGATAACGGTGGGATAACACCGGGTATAGCTCTTCTATACCAACTCAATCAGGTGGGATAACACCGGCGCAGCCCTCTTGGCGAAACGCATAACCATGAATGCATGACATACGCTTTCTCTACATATGCTAATGCAACAACACACACATATTCTCTTAACATGTGATTACCACAACGACAAGTCTACACATACATTCCACTAGACATGTGTAAAACAATAACTCAAGCATATGTATCAATTCATTATGCATACATATTTTCGCCCATTATACATGTAAACAGCACATATAATTCCAAACACGAACTCATCACGAGAATACACGAAATTAGACATGTAATTCACTCAAGAATACATCACAACATAATTATCCAAGCATGTCCAATTTCAGTGAAAGACGGAAATAAAGTGGAGCCCTTACCTCGGCAAGCTCTAACAACAATCAAATCGTTCCACACTACGAGTTCGCGTTTCCTAACAAACAACGTACGAAATCAATAACACTTCCATAGCATTCTATTGAATTTAACCCAACCCAAAAAAAATCTAAGGATAAACAAGGTACCCCTAGCTCTCTCGGATAATGGTTACAACCCTTCCTATATTGATCAATGTTCACGAAATCGATTGCGTCATTTTTTTTCCGTTTTCTAAACACATTACAACATTTCACATGTTTATACCAAAGACCAATTTAAAACAGAGACGTGTGAAAAAGACGCAAAAACATGAAACAGAGAATGCTGTCACCGTACAATTTCACTAAGACCTCCTTGGAGTATTTTCATCATAACTCAAAAACTAAAAGTCATTTTCACGTCAAACCAAAGCCACTGGAAAGCTAACAAAAGTATCTAAAACCTTCATGTTTACACCCAAGGCCAATTCTGTACCGATCAATACCAGTTTTCGTTTCAAATTCGGAAAAGTTGTACAGAAAGTCCATAAAAATTCACTGTGACCTACGTGCAGTAATTTGACCATAACTCAAGTTCTATAAATCGTTTTGACGTCAGACCAACGGCATTAGAAAACTAACATCCATACTTACAACTTTTGTGTTTATACCAATAGCTCAAAACTCTTGCACCAATTGATCACTAATTAAGCCTTTGAAAACAAGCATTAACAAGATTTTAGCAAATGGAAATCACACACCATAAACACATGTTACAAAAATTTCTTTTCCAATCAAAACAACATTAAAGCAAAACTCAAGGACTTTCTTCAAAATTTTTTCTAAGTCCACAAGGTAAAATTTTTCACATCCTTGAAACAAAACTTTTTTCTATACAATCCCACTTCCTCATAACCTCAAAAACCATTTTCATTTTCTCAAATACAAATCAAAACATGTTCTTGATCAATATGACTTTTCCTCAAAAACCCTAACTATCCAAAACTCATGAAACTTAGGGAAAAAAAACCTAACAAGACCTATGCTTAAGGCTAGGCATTCATGAACAACTTCCATGAATCCAAGGCATCATACAACAAGTTTCTACCAACTTTTTCTCACAATCATAAAACCAAAATACATCAAACCATAATGGTTTGGCCAGCTAAGACAAGGAAAGAGATTGTTACCTTAGCAAATGATTTCTTGTATTAACACTTAAACTTTCCAAGCTTGAAATGAGCCAAAAATGGTGAATGGAATTTTTTTGGTGAACTCTAGTAAGAAAAGGAAATGGTCACGTTGGGAGAGAAGAAGATAGAAAGTGTGAGATGAAAATTTTCTAAGTCCCCAAGTTACTACTTTACTAACAAGTTAAGTCTTGCTCATTCCCAACCCTTAGATCAAAGGAGAAAAATCAACTCTAGGGCTACCCTAGCCATTGGATCAACATGACTCATGTCTCTCAAAATATCTCCAAAACTCAAGAAAATATCCTCATACTCAGTACTCGCGTGCCGCGACAAACAAAATTCTCAAAAAGAACAGCATACGGAATAAACGTCCGTAAAATTTCGTTTCCAAAAATTATCGCTAAAACAGTTTCTCCGACTGAACTTTTAAACCGTGCCTTCTAAAATTTTTCTGAAAGTATTTTCCGACTCGCGTCGATATATAAAACTCATCTCTAAATTTTCACAAAATTCGGAGTCTGCAAAATTTTAAACGACTGATAAAAATCTTATCTTCGTTTATCAAAAACTCAAATAAAGTCAAACCTCCGAAAACTATTTTCATGGAAAACTTACTATTTATAAAAGAAACTCATAAACCAAATCTCATTCCTTTTCGGCGTACAAGCGCGAAACAGGCTCAAAAACAGCAAAAACAGTTATATTACACAAAATATAACACAAAACACTAACATTAAAACTCTAAGACACGTAGCCACTGCTAACGCTCTACAAACCACTGTACACAAAACCTAGGGTCTTACATTACTACCCCCCTAAAAGAAGTTTCGTCCTCGAAACTTAGACATCGACAAACAACCCAGGGTATAACTCTCTGATCTTGCTCTCAAGCTCCCAAGTTACGTCACCCGTAGTCTCGTTCCATATTACCTTCACCAAAGGTATCTCTGTTGTTCTCAACCGCTTCATCTTTCTATCCGCAATCTTGATCGGCGGAACCTCAAATGACAAGTTCTCTCTCAGTTGGATGTCATCTGGTATGATCACATGTGATGGATCCGGAATATATTTCCTCAACTGTGACACATGGAACACATCATGTATCAGAGATAGTACCGGTGGCAAAGCTACCCGATAAGCTACCTTCCCAATTCTCTCCGTAATCTGATACGGTCCTATGAACTTAGGAGTCAACTTTCTTGCTTTCAAAGCCCTTCCAACACCCGTTGTTGGAGTAACTCGGAGGAATACGTGATCCCCCGCCTCAAACTCTAAAGGCTTCCTACGCCTATCCGCATAACTCTTTTGTCGATCTTGAGCAACTTTCATCCGTGCCCGTATCGTTCGAACTTTATCTGTTGTTTGTTGCACCATCTCAGGTCCTACTATCATACTCTCTCCATCTTGGTACCAACACAAAGGAGTTTGACACCTCCTCCCGTATAAAGCCTCATAGGGTGCCATCCCTATACTCGTATGGAAACTGTTGTTATACGTGAACTCTATCAATGGCAACACATTGTCCCAGCTTCCACGATCATCTAAAACACATGCTCTCAACAAATCTTCCAACGACTGATTCGTTCTCTCGGTCTGTCCATCGGTCTGGGGGTGATAAGCCGAACTCAACCTCAGTTTGGTCCCCAAAGCCTCATGCAAAGTCCTCCAAAAATGTGAGGTAAACTTAGGATCTCGATCCGACACTATACTCGACGGAATTCCATGAAGCCTCACAATCTCGGCAATGTAAACATCGGTTAATCTCGCTACCGTATCTGTAATCCTTACCGGTAGAAAATGAGCTGACTTTGTTAACCGATCCACTATGACCCATATACTATCATGCTTCCTCCTGGTCTTGGGCAACCCAGTGATAAAATCCATGGATATGCTATCCCACTTCCACTCAGGTATATCTAACGATTGCAACATTCCCGCGGGCCTCTGATGTTCAATCTTTGCCTTCTGACATGTTAAACAAGATGCTACATACTCAGCCACATCCCTCTTCATACCTGGCCACCAGAAATCTCGCCTCAGATCCTGATACATCTTCGTAGATCCGGGATGAATACTCAACTTGCTCTTGTGCGCTTCCCCTAAAATCGTGCTCCTCAAATTCCTAACATCGGGTACACACACTCTACCGTTGCATCTCAAGATGTTGTCTGATCCCACCTTGAAATCCTTGTTACTTTCTCTAGCTATAAGGCCTCTTTTCTCCACAAGCAACCCGTCATCTTGACAACTTGCAATTTCTTCCAATAACCCATTTGAGATCGTGATCATGCCCAACTTCAAATTGCCTGGTGCCAACTCAACTTCCAAGTGTAGATCTCGGAATTCTCTCAACAACTCTTGTTGACTCGCCATCTGTGCCGAACACACCGATACACTTCTTCTACTCAAAGCATCCGCCACCACATTGGCTTTTCCCGGATGGTATTCTAGCGTGAAATCAAAATCTTTCAAGGTTTCCATCCACCTCCTCTGCCTCATATTCAATTCTTTCTGATCAAAAAGGTACTTGAGACTCTTGTGGTCACTAAACACGACAAAAGTGCATCCATACAGATAATGTCTCCAAATCTTCAAAGCAAACACGACTGCCGCAAGCTCCAAATCGTGAGTCGGGTAATTCTTCTCATGAACTTTCAACTGCCTCGATGCATAAGCCACAGCTCTCTTGTGTTGCATCAACACACAACCCAAACCTTGATGAGAAGCATCACAATACACTTCATACGGTTCATCTGCCTGAGGTAAAACCAAAACTGGCGAAGTCGTCAATCGCTCTTTCAACAATTGAAAACTTGATTCACACTTCTCCGTCCAAGCAAACGGTTGATCTTTTCTTGTCAATTGCGTCATCGGCGCCACAATCTTCGCAAAGCCTTCAATAAAACGTCGGTAATAACCGGCCAAGCCCACAAAACTCCTTATGTCCGTAACTGTCTGAGGTTGCTTCCACGCAAGCACTGTGTCAATCTTGGCTGGATCCACTGCTATCCCCTCTTGTGATATAACATGACCCAGGAAATTCACTTTTTCCAACCAAAATTCACACTTCGTCGGATTTGCATATAGCTTCCTCTCTCGCAAAACTTGCAAAACTGAGCGGAGATGCTCCTCGTGCTCTTCTTCGCTCCTTGAATAAACCAAGATATCGTCGATAAACACTACCACGAACTTGTCTAAAAATGCATGGAAGATCCGATTCATGTAGTCCATAAATATCGCAGGTGCATTCGTCACTCCGAATGGCATCACCAAGTACTCATAATGCCCATAGCGCGTCCGAAATGCCGTCTTCTATACATCCTCTTCTCTTACCCTTATCTGGTGATAACCAGATTTCAGATCAATCTTTGAAAATACTGAGGCTCCCCTCAACTGGTCCATCAAATCATCAATACGCGGCAATGGATACCGGTTCTTGATAGTAACCTTATTCAGCTTCCGATAATCCACACACAAACGGGATTTACCATCCTTCTTTTTAACCAACAACACAGGTGCTCCCCACGGTGACACACTCGGCCTAATAAAACCCTTGCTCAACAATTCCTCAAGCTGACTCTTCAACTCTATCAACTCAGCTGGAGCCATCCTATAAGGTGCTTCCAAAATCGGACCCGTACCCGGTTGCAAATCAATGAAGAACTCTACCTCTCTACACGGAGGAAACTCTGGAATCTCTGACGGAAAAACATCTTGAAACTGTCGAACAACTCGAAGTTCCTCTACTCGAATCTCTGACGTCACTCCCAAACTCGCAAGTGACACAATCTCTGGTTCTCCATTACACATAACCACTGTCAGCTGATTGGCAGACAGATACCTTCGCACACCCGGCTCGGGAAAGAAGACCAATCTCCGAGCACAATCCAAAATAACATAATGGTACGACAACCAATCCATCCCAAGGATGATCTCGAGAGACTGAAGGGGTAAACAAATCAAATTGACCAGGAAATCTCTATTCTGGACAACTACCATACAATGCAAACATGCGGTGTTCACTACCAAATCCTTAGCAGGAGTAGACACATTCAAATCAAACGGTAACGGCGAAACAATCAAATTCAGACGATTGGCGCAAAACAAAGATATGAAGGAGTGAGTTGCCCCCGTGTCAATCAATGCAGTTAAAGAATTACCTGCAATCTGACAGTTCTCACGAATGGCATTGCTAGCCTCACCACTCACCTCCGTGCCCATGCAGTAGACACGTCCTTTGGCCACTGGTCGAGTACTCTGTGCCACATTCGCCGACGGCAAGGCCTTTTGGGCTCTACAATCTCTAGCAAAGTGCCCCGGCTTCTGACAATTAAAACAAATGGGCCTCTTTTCCGGGTTGCTACAGTTATTAGCAAAATGGCCCTCCTCTCCACACTTGTAGCAAATAGACTTTCCCTTGCTCTGACTCCCCTGGCCCTCTGAGCGTCCCGCTCCCTTGTTATTCTGTGAACGGTTATAAGGTTTTCCACCTTGCTTACCACGGTTCTGACTTGAACCACTTGAACGATTCGGCCCTCCCGAATTGAAATTCCCTTGGCGGTTCACCCGCTTATTCCTCATGTCTTCCACCTCTTGACATTTCTCTACTAACACTTGAAATTGGCGAATGCCCAACGGCACCACCGCATCCTGTAGCTCGTACCTCAGCCCATCTTGGAAACGACGACACATATAACTCTCGTCGACCCCATCTCTGAAAAACCGGAAGAACCTAGACAAAGACTCAAACTTCTTCGAATAAGCTTCCACATTCATACCCCCCTGGCGTAACCTCAAGAACTCTTCTCCATAGCGCTCTCTAGCCGTCTCCGGAAAATACTTGGCCAAAAATCTCCTCTTGAAATTCTCCCAAGTTATCTCCTCATAAACACCCTCCATGAGAAGTCGAGTGTTCCTCCACCAGTGTTCTGAACCTCCAAGTAACTGATAGGTGGCTAAAGTCACCTTCTCCCCTTCCGGGCAATGAATCGCCCCAAAAATCCTCTCCAATGCTTGGAGCCACAAATCCGCTGTTTCCGGACCTCCCTCCCCATTAAACTTCGGAGGAGTTTGGTGATTGAAACTGGTAAGTAGCCTAGACCCCGCAACTACGATCTCTCTCTCACGCTTTTCCATGTCTCTCTGCGCCTTAGCTTCAGTCTGGGCAGCTACAGCAACTGCCATAGTGTTCATGGCATGAGCCATCTGGTTCATGTCCACATCCTCGTCTCTAGGAACAGCAGGTGCCCTTCTCAGAGGCATATTCTATCCTCTACATACCAATTATTGATTAAGTCCTTATCCCCAAAATTTTCCTCAGAAAATATCTCTCACACATCATTACCCATAACAGAACCCAAAGTCGATCGCTCGACGGACACAACTCTAGCTAATCTCTAGCCAACTTTGGACTAACAATCCCAATGTACACTTTCCCTTTGAAGATTTAAAGCCGAGCTCTGATACCACAATTGTAACACCCCATTTTCTTAAACTCAAAAAGGGGTATTATTTTTTTTTTTTCAAATAAAACAAACTTTGAAATCATTTTAGTTTCGATCAGAGTGCGCATAAAACATTTAATTGAGCCGGCATTTAAATGTACAAAGAAAACTGATATATAAATATCATAGGGCTTCACAAGCAAGTGTACACCTGAATATATTACAGTCCAAAATAAAAAGGTGCATCAAGCACAAGTAACTCAAAATAAAACTAGCATCTATGCCTATACACAAAAGCACGGTGTACACTAACACCGGCGCATAGTCTAGCTAACGGGACTCCAGCCCCCTCCTAACTCTGATGGCCACTGCAACCACCACCCTCATCTCCAAGCGCCTCAGACGGATCCCTAACACCTGGGGTGGGATAATCCCGTTCATACAAATATGCAAGGGTCACCACAAAATACAAGTATATATATATATATATCCGGTGCGAGAGATTTATACACATACCACATCAAAACTCATTTACCAATAGAGAAAACTCATTATAAACACATAATACTCCCCACCAACGGGTTCCTTAAATCAAGGCACAACACATAGCAATTGCGATACTCAAGCATATTATAAGCAATGCACACATAGCCTATAATGCGGACTCTAAAATGATCGTGGTCATCCAGCTCTCTCTGGACTCCACATGCATGACTTTTTCCGAAAAACCTCTCTATAGAAGGTCGTAGGTCTTAGGTGGGATAACACCTCTTACTATTGGTGGGATAACACCAGGTATAGCTCTTCTACACCAACTCGATAACGGTGGGATAACACCGGGTATAGCTCTTCTATACCAACTCAATCAGGTGGGATAACACCGGCGCAGCCCTCTTGGCGAAACGCATAACCATGAATGCATGACATACGCTTTCTCTACATATGCTAATGCAACAACACACACATATTCTCTTAACATGTGATTACCACAACGACAAGTCTACACATACATTCCACTAGACATGTGTAAAACAATAACTCAAGCATATGTATCAATTCATTATGCATACATATTTTCGCCCATTATACATGTAAACAGCACATATAATTCCAAACACGAACTCATCACGAGAATACACGAAATTAGACATGTAATTCACTCAAGAATACATCACAACATAATTATCCAAGCATGTCCAATTTCAGTGAAAGACGGAAATAAAGTGGAGCCCTTACCTCGGCAAGCTCTAACAACAATCAAATCGTTCCACACTACGAGTTCGCGTTTCCTAACAAACAACGTACGAAATCAATAACACTTCCATAGCATTCTATTGAATTTAACCCAACCCAAAAAAAATCTAAGGATAAACAAGGTACCCCTAGCTCTCTCGGATAATGGTTACAACCCTTCCTATATTGATCAATGTTCACGAAATCGATTGCGTCATTTTTTTCCGTTTTCTAAACACATTACAACATTTCACATGTTTATACCAAAGACCAATTTAAAACAGAGACGTGTGAAAAAGACGCAAAAACATGAAACAGAGAATGCTGTCACCGTACAATTTCACTAAGACCTCCTTGGAGTATTTTCATCATAACTCAAAAACTAAAAGTCATTTTCACGTCAAACCAAAGCCACTGGAAAGCTAACAAAATTATCTAAAACCTTCATGTTTACACCCAAGGCCAATTCTGTACCGATCAATACCAGTTTTCGTTTCAAATTCGGAAAAGTTGTACAGAAAGTCCATAAAAATTCACTGTGACCTACGTGCAGTAATTTGACCATAACTCAAGTTCTATAAATCGTTTTGACGTCAGACCAACGGCATTAGAAAACTAACATCCATACTTACAACTTTTGTGTTTATACCAATAGCTCAAAATTCTTGCACCAATTGATCACTACTTAAGCCTTTGAAAACAAGCATTAACAAGATTTTAGCAAATGGAAATCACACACCATAAACACATGTTACAAAAATTTCTTTTCCAATCAAAACAACATTAAAGCAAAACTCAAGGACTTTCTTCAAAATTTTTTCTAAGTCCACAAGGTAAAATTTTTCACATCCTTGAAACAAAACTTTTTTCTATACAATCCCACTTCCTCATAACCTCAAAAACCATTTTCATTTTCTCAAATACAAATCAAAACATGTTCTTGATCAATATGACTTTTCCTCAAAAACCCTAACTATCCAAAACTCATGAAACTTAGGGAAAAAAAACCTAACAAGACCTATGCTTAAGGCTAGGCATTCATGAACAACTTCCATGAATCCAAGGCATCATACAACAAGTTTCTACCAACTTTTTCTCACAATCATAAAACCAAAATACATCAAACCATAATGGTTTGGCCAGCTAAGACAAGGAAAAGAGATTGTTACCTTAGCAAATGATTTCTTGTATTAACACTTAAACTTTCCAAGCTTGAAATGAGCCAAAAATGGTGAATGGAATTTTTTTGGTGAACTCTAGTAAGAAAAGGAAATGGTCACGTTGGGAGAGAAGAAGATAGAAAGTGTGAGATGAAAATTTTCTAAGTCCCCAAGTTACTACTTTACTAACAAGTTAAGTCTTGCTCATTCCCAACCCTTAGATCAAAGGAGAAAAATCAACTCTAGGGCTACCCTAGCCATTGGATCAACATGACTCATGTCTCTCAAAATATCTCCAAAACTCAAGAAAATATCCTCATACTCAGTACTTGCGTGCCGCGACAAACAAAATTCTCAAAAAGAACAGCATACGGAATAAACGTCCGTAAAATTTCGTTTCCAAAAATTATCGCTAAAACAGTTTCTCCGACTGAACTTTTAAACCGTGCCTTCTAAAATTTTTCTGAAAGTATTTTCCGACTCGCGTCGATATATAAAACTCATCTCTAAATTTTCACAAAATTCGGAGTCTGCAAAATTTTAAACGACTGATAAAAATCTTATCTTCGTTTATCAAAAACTCAAATAAAGTCAAACCTCCGAAAACTATTTTCATGGAAAACTTACTATTTATAAAAGAAACTCATAAACCAAATCTCATTCCTTTTCGGCGTACAAGCGCGAAACAGGCTCAAAAACAGCAAAAACAGTTATATTACACAAAATATAACACAAAACACTAACATTAAAACTCTAAGACACGTAGCCACTGCTAACGCTCTACAAACCACTGTACACAAAACCTAGGGTCTTACATTAAGCCAAAAGGATCTTCGCAAAGAGGAAAGCAACCTAGTTCGGTCTCAGTTTATTCTGCTTGCAAGAAGTGTGGGAAGTCCCACAAAGGAGAGTGTAGGATAGGTATGGGTGTCTGCTATGGGTGCAAGCAACCAGGGCACTTCATACATGAATGTCCAAATAGGCGTGGTAAAGGACCAGCCGAAGGAACTACCACTAGCAAAGGTAGGGTATACTCCCTTGATGGCGCAAAGGCTTTGGCTAATGAAGATTTGATTGCCGGTATGTGTTATCTTGGCTCATACCCAGTAAAAGTTCTTTTTGATTGCGGCGCTACTTGTTCTTTTATTTCATATAAATGTGTTGAGACGCTGCAATTACCTTTGTCTCCGTTGAATCCTCCAATGTTAGTGTCTACCGCTACGGAAGGCGGAATTGAGGCAAGTTATGTTTGTGAAAACTGTCCTATCACTGTGTCTAGTAAGACTTATTATGTTGATCTAGTGTGTCTCCCGATGGAGCAACTGGATGTGATTTTAGGCATGGATTGGCTCTCCGCTAACCATGTGTACATCGGATGTTCCGAGAAGAGTATTTATATGCCGACAAGTGATACGACGGAAGGTGTAGCTCTGTCTGAATTGATTAATCGTACTCATCAGTTAATTCAATTCATTTGTGCTCAAGATAAGGGATTCTATGTTATGCTCACTGTGGCTTCAGAATCAGAGTTAAGTCCCAGAGATATTCCTACTGTGAATGAGTACTTAGATGTCTTCCCTTCGGAAGTAAATAGTCTGCCTCCAGAGCGTGAGGTGGAGTTCTCTATTGATTTAATTCCAGGAGCGGAGCCAGTATCTGTGGCACCGTATAGAATGTCACCAACAGAGGTGAAAGAGCTGAAATCTCAGCTAGAGGAACTAATTCAGAAGCATTTTATCAGACCCAGTGTGTCACCTTGGGGTGCTCCAGTTCTGTTAGTCAAGAAGAAAGATGGAACCTTGAGGCTGTGTATAGACTACCGCCAACTGAATAAAGTAACTATCAAGAACAAATATCCTCTTCCAAGGATCAATGATCTTTCTGGAGCAACGGTATTTTCTAAAATTGATCTTCGGTCAGGTTACCATCAGATCCGCATTAAGTCTTCAGATGTGTCTAAGACGGTGTTTCGAACGCGTTACGGGCACTATAAATTTCTGGTTATGCCTTTCGGTGTAACTAATGCTCTAGCAGTATTTATGGATTACATGAACAGAATATTTCAACCTTACCTGGATCAATTCGTGGTGATTTTCATAGATGATATTTTAATCTATTCCAAGGATCCTCAGGAGCATGCTCAGCACTTGAGAATTGTTTTGAACGTCCTCAGAGACAAGCAGTTGTATGCTAAATTTAGCAAGTGTGAGTTTTGGTTGTCTGAGATTAAGTTTTTGGGTCACGTTATCTCTCAAGGAGGAGTAGTCGTTGATCCATCCAAAGTTGAAGCTGTTCTCAGTTGAGAAAGACCCAAGAATGTGGCTGAAGTCAGAAGTTTCCTAGGCTTGGCAGGTTATTACCGAAGGTTTATTATGAAGTTTTCTCAGATTGCCTTACCTCTGTCACGCCTTACCAGGAAGAATGTGCCCTTTATTTGGGACGAAGAATGTGAAGAGAGCTTCAGGGTTTTGAAAAGAAAGTTGACTAAAGCACCAGTGTTGGCAATACCAGATCCTGAAAGGAGATACACCATTTTTTGCGATGCATCCTCTAAAGGACTGGGTAGTGTCCTTATGCAAGGGGAGAATGTGATAGCTTATGCGTCTAGACAGCTCAAGACTCATGAAGAGAATTACCCCACCCATGACCTTGAGTTAGCAGCCATAGTTTTTGCATTGAAGATATGGAGACATCATTTGTATGGTGCGCAGTTTGATTTGTTTAGTGATCACAAAAGTTTGAAGTATTTGTTTGATCAACGAGATTTAAATATGAGGCAAAGGCGATGGATGGAATACTTGAAGGATTTTGATTTCGATTTGAAGTATCACCCAGGAAAGGCAAATGTAGTAGCGGATGCTTTGAGTCGAAAGGCTTTAGTCAAAGCTGAAGTAATGATGCATACATGTGGGTTATATGAAAAGTTTAGAGATCTTAACCTCCATGTTACTGAGTTGGATGGTGGCATCTTGCTGAACAAGTTAGAGATTTCGTGCGACCTACGGTTTAGGATTGCACAAGCACAAACTATGGATATGGACCTTCAAAGAAAAGTTGGTCAACCAGAGTTTTCTTTGGCACCGGATGGTACCCTATTATTTGAAGGAAGAATTTATGTTCCGAATGATGAGGATTTAAAAAGGTTGATTTTAGAAGAGGCGCACAAAAGCAGTTTTAGCATTCATCCAGGTACCACCAAGATGTATCAAGATTTAAAGAGAGATTATTGGTGGCCTAGCATGAAGAGAGATATTGCGGAATTTGTGTCGCGATGCATTGTATGTCAACAGTTAAAGATTGAGCATCAAAGACCTGCGGGAATGTTAGTACCTTTGGAAATTCCCCAATGGAAATAGGAAGCAATAACCATGGACTTTGTGAGCGGTTTACCTCGAACACAGCGAGGACATGACTCCATTTGGGTAATAGTGGATCGGTTAACCAAATCTGCTCATTTCTTGCTGGTTAGGACTACTTATCGAGCCTCTCAGTATGCCGAATTGTTTATTTCGGAAATTGTGAAACTCCATGGTGTGCCAGCTTGTATTGTGTCTGATAGAGATCCGATCTTCACATCTCACTTTTGGAAATCTTTTCAGAAGGCTTTAGGGACAAGATTAAAGATGAGTGTGCGGATCTCTTTCCGAAATTTCGATGGCCTTCCGGTTGCTCGGATCTCTTCCGAAACGCTACTGTACACCGGGTCGGGTACTTCCCCTTTTTTTTTGGTGTTTTGGTTTGGGGAATGATGTGAGGGTTCCTCTTTGAAATGCATGAAAATGCATGTGAATGTATGAATGCAATGAGTATGCAAAAATATGCCCCTCTTTTTTGTTTATGCAAAAAGTTTTATGAATGCAAATGTTATGACATGCAAGGGTTTGGTATATGAAGGTTCGGAACTTCCCCCCATCCTCACGTGTAGGCTCTAAAGATGATATTTCCTAAGAAGAGGTCCTTAGAGTCATAGACCTCACATGGAATTAGGGTTGTCTATGGACATACGTCGACATGACTTCAATTAATTCCACGTGAAAATCTCATCTAAGCGGGGTTGGACATCCCACCTCACGGACATACGTCAACGCGGGCTTCCGCACACAACCTCCTTCTAACTTAGTTTTTCTCTCAAGCTCGGGTAGAGAGCCTCACACGTCCGGCATTAACCCGAACAATGTGGAGTAACATCACTCAAGTAACCCCCGCATTTGATATATATATATATATATATATGATATGAATATAAAGCAAATAAAGCAAATATAAACATAAAGCATAAATATAACATGTATGAATAAAATAAACAAACATGGCACGCAAAGAAAAATAAAACAATTGGCTTTAAACCAAATAGGTTAGGCTTGACTCGCTAATGGGAACAGGTTCCCCAGTGAAGTCGCCAGCTGTGCGCACCTCGTTTTTTTCCTCGGGAAAAAGACGCGCAAATCCTCCGAGGTCGTCCTCGAACGCTCGGAGGGCCTTTGTGAAGCCGCCACCAAAGTTTTTGTGTAAAGGGAACGTTGATAAACCCTTAAGTTTTTTTTTGTTGTAAAGGGAAACGATAATAAAACCCTTTTGACGATGAGGATAAGGATTAGGTCATCGCAACCATTGTCGGGTTCGGGAGTCGGTTACGCAAGGGGAAGGTATTAGCACCCCTTACGTCCGTTGTACTCAACGGGAACCTTCTATTTGGTTAAAGCTTGAATTGTTTTTTAATACTTTGCGTGCATGTTTATTTATGTTAAAAATATAATAAAGGGGGGAAAAGAGATAAAAACAAACGAATAAAAAAAGTTTTATTATTGTGCTTGACAAGATGTCGATCTTGCTCCTACGTATCTCCCGGTAGTCGGAGAATTCAAAGCGTACGTAGTTCTTTGGTAGAAAAACGTATATGTGTTGGTTGTTTTTTAATTGGACGATGTTTTAACCAAATTCTTGCGATTAAACGTAGCTTGTATGCTCGCACTTGGAGACTTATTAAGCGTTCGTTCGCGAATCACATTAGAATTGTTAAAAGGTACGTCCGTTAGGGTAGAGGGTTGAATTGGTCGCTATGGGACCAAGAGAGGTACAATGGACTCATATAAGTCAAACATTGACCGAGTGGACTCCGAAGAGTCGGGCGATTGTTCGATTGATCCACTGAGATCAAGAACGGGTACAATGGACTCGGACGAGTCGAACATTGACCGAGTGGACTCTAACGAGTCGAGGGGTTGAGTCTAATGGCCAACGGGGGACCAAAAGGCTTGGATTGACCACAAGGGGCCAAGATTTGGTTTGGTTGGGGCTGTACATATTGAAAAAAGGAATGACGATTGTCCGAGCGACGAGACATACGTCACGCATTCGTACAATCGGGGCGATGGAGAGACATACGTCACACCATCCCTTTTTCATTCATGTTTTTGGGTTGAATCCTTTAGAAATCCCAAGGTATGTCAAAACATTTGGTTTGAAAACACAAAATGGGAAGGTTTAGCAAATTTGCTAAAAAAAACGCGCAAGTTCGTCTCATTTTGCGAAAATACGAACGTAAACGGTGTATGTTCATTTTTGAGTTTTGAACATCATGAACAATATTTATTGTTCAAGTTTGGATTGAAATGATGAACATAGCTTGTTTGTTCATGTGGTTTTGAAAGTTTGGGAACATAACTTGCTTTGCAAGTTACCCACAAAATGGTCATACGAACTTGTGATTTTGCCAAAATTAAGCAAAAACCTTGTTATGGTTTGAAGAACATGGGTTTAAAAACTCTTAGGTTCTGAGCTCTGGGGCTAGAACCTCAAAAATTGGTTGTTTTGACACAAAAACTCAGGTTCTGAGTTCTGTCATGGTCGCACTGCGACCATGACTTCGCACTGCGAAGCATGCGAAATTTTGGGTTCAGAAGCTGTTTCTGAACATTTGTTCAGAAACAACTTCTGAACACACTCAGGACCTTATAGATGGGTGAAAAGCTTTGAGTTTTTGGGATGAAAAAGGCTGGACAAACCAGTTTTGATGTTTTGAAAACCTTGGGATTTCTTTGAAATTCAAAAGGGGTTTTTTAGAATCAAATGTTTTTGAGCCAAAATAGCTATGCAAACACAATTAAAAAAGCAAGATAAGTGCTTAGAAACTTACAGAACTCCTTAACAAAGCTCCAGCTGCACTTGGTTTGATTTGGTTGAAGACTTTCACAAAGGTTTTGAAGATTTGTGATGGTTTTGAACTTTTGTAAGCTTTGTGTTGGATGGTTTGTTTCTGGTTATTTGTGGAGATTTGTAGGCTAAAATGAGTAGAGTTTCTGCTCTTTGAATGCTGTGTTAACTGTGTTTAATCCTTGGGCATTGCCTTCTATTTATAGGCCAAAACTCAATCTTTTTCATCATTACCAAATCCTAAAATTCAGCTGATTTGTGGCCAAGATTAAGCTGAATCCCTTTGCATTAAATGCTAATGGATAGAGGCAACCTTGCCTTGTACCAAGGGGCAAGATTCAGTCTGATTTCAGCCACAAATTCAACCAATTCTAGAAGGTAATGATGAAGAACAAAGCTGAATTGCAATTGGCTAATACTTGGGGATCAATCCTTGCAATCTCAATGGTTGGTCAATAAAAACGTGCACTGTAATGTGCAGAGATTGAGGGATGAAAAGGCTACTTATGGCTGGTGTGAGAGGGTGAAAAGCTGCTGCAAAACAGAGTAGGCACTCATGGCTTTTCAAGTGAGAAATCCAGCTGGTTTGACTGGTTTTGGGAGGAGCAAGCAGGAGGAAAGTCCTCAAGCAGGTGGCTGGCAACCTTGTGGTGGTTAGCAGGTCACATGGGAGAGGCTAGAGCTGCCCAAGGGCAAGCCCACTTGCTTGTCACATGCTAGGTTGGAAGAAAAAGCTTCCAACCTTGGCATTAATGGCAAGTCTTTCAACTCTGGCTTTGCTTGGCCCAATTAGCCATGAATGCTACTTAAAATAATTATGGAAGTGGTGTGCAACAGATTCTGGAATTAAATCAAAGAAACCAAAAATCTGCAGAAAAATCGCAGACTTCGCAGTGCGAAGGGAGCTTCGCAGTGCGAAGTCCTCATTTTTAAAATGTTGACTTTTCTGTTGACTTTTGTTGACTTTTGACTTTTTCCCCTCTTTGATTTTTTTTGATTTTTGTTTTAAAATGCGTAGGACAAAATTAGGGTACTACAGCTGCCCCTACTTAATTGTGTCTTCGCATAGAGTGCGTGAGTGCCGAGGGCATCTCATGAACTCTTTGCGGAGATCAATTAAGTAAAAAGAAGGACCCGAATTTTGTCCTTCGCGAAATGCAAATGCAATAGTTGGTAGGGTTGATCGTATCCAGCCGCTAACACTGGAGGTAGATCCACTGGGGGATGAAGGTAATCTTATCTAGGCACTGCTTCTAGAGGTCGATTCCTGAGGATGGTGGTCTTCTCTAGGCACTGCTTCTAGAGGTGGAACGTCGAGGGAGGCGATCTACTCTAGGTACTGCTTCTAGAGATCGAACATTGATGTAGGTGATCTACTCCAGGTATTGCTTCTAGAGATCGAACATTGATGTAGGTGATCTACTCTAGGTATTGCTTCTAGAGATCGAACATTGATGTAGGTGATCTACTCTAGGTACTGCTTCTAGAGAGGGAACATGGATGTAGGTGATCTACTCTAGGTATTGCTTCTAGAGGTCGATACCTAAGCTAGGTGATCTTATTCAGGTACTGCTTCTGAATATTGATTCCTAACGTGCTGTGATCTTATTCAGCCGCTAACACTGAAGGTCGATACACTGGGGGAGGTGATCTACTCTAGGTATTGCTTCTAGAGGTCGATACCTAAGCTAGGTGATCTTATTCAGGTACTGCTTCTGAATGTCGATTCCTAACGAGCTGTGATCTTATTCAGCTGCTAACACTGAAGGTCGATACACTGGGGGAGGTGATCTACTCTAGGTATTGCTTCTAGAGGTCGATACCTAAGCTAGGTGATCTTATTCAGGTACTGCTTCTGAATATTGATTCCTAACGAGCTGCGGTCTTACCCTAAATAGGTGCCCCTGGTTCAATGTTGATGGATGTTGGTGAATATGTGATACTCACTGGAGAATCCTTGTTGAGGATGCATGGCATGATATGAAATGCATGTGTATGAATGATTTGTATATGCATGCATAAAATGAAATAATGTTGGTTGGGTGCCGAGCAGAGTCGGTCTTTGTTTGTGGTTGTGTTCATGACAGTTGGGCTTTCTCTTTTTTGGTTTTTTGTTGGTCGGTTTGGAAGGACGGGGTCCTTTGCCTACATACCCAAATGGGATCAAAACCGGTGTAGTTCGAGCTATGCTCGAAGATTTGTGTGGGTTTGCCAATAATGATTGGACTTTTTGTTTTGGGTTGAGACTCCCTGGGGAATATCAATAAAATTTGGGCTTTATTGTGGGCCAATGAAAATTGGGCTTTGGTTTGTTGTGCTTGACAAGATGATGATCTTGCTCCTACGTATCTCCTGGTGGGATGGAGAATTCAAAGCTTACGTAGTTCTTTGGTTTGCCAATGAATATTGGACTTTGGTTTGTTGTGCTTGACAAGATGATGATCTTGCTCCTACGTATCTCCTGGTGGGATGGAGAATTCAAAGCTTACGTAGTTCTTTGGTTTGCCAATGAATATTGGACTTTGGTTGTGACATCACTAGGGATATAAGGATCAATTTGGAAACATGATCGATATCCGGCCTTAGTGGATGAAAAAGATGTATGGGGGGGTGAGCTTTATTTGGGAAATTTGTTTCCTCCGACACCCGGGATCTTTGCGTTTTACGCGTCGTGAGCTACGCACTAGTTTCTGATAAAGAGTAAGATCTTGAAGTGACTGATGAAAGTTTTCAAGTCTTGAGTCCTTTGATGCAATGCCGGAGACCAACGAAATTCTTTCGACATTTAACGTCCAAGTAAAAAAAACACATTTTTTTTTGTTTTTTATGTTATTCCCATATTTCAATGTATTATCTATCATGAATAAAAACACATTTTATGAGCAAGTAAGGACGCATAACAATGAAAAGGTTTAAAAATGACTTTGATTCAACGAAACTTAGTTCCTTGTATGGGTAACTATTCGTGAAAATGTAATCCCTATAAGAGGTGATACTGAGATAGAGAAAAAGGAAGAAACAAAAAGACAAATGGAAATTTTCTTGGGTTTCACGTGCTACTTTCCCTATGACTTCGAAATAATCTCTTTTTTGAAAGATGATAATGAGGTTGATTCTTTCCCTCTTGAATTCTGTCCGGACCTCACGTGCCGCAGTCTTTTGCCTTTTCTTTTTTTTTTTGAAACCCCTAATTTTTACCTGGACCGCTCTTTCGAGTTTTCAGTCCACTGGGGTACATTTCCTTTTTTGGTGTCCTTAATTTTTGCCTAGACCGCCTTTTCAGGTTTTCGATCTACCAGGACGCTCTCTATTGCCTAAACCGCCCTTTCAGGTTTTTGATTTAGCGAGCTCTTTTTTCTTTTTGGCATATATATTTTTTTTACTGCGCCGGAGTTTATTGATAGGGGGATCCTTGTGGATGGGTAATACCTTTTTCAAGCATTAAGTATTCTTCTCTAAATTCTTGAGAATGAACTTTCTTGTCGAGCTGTCCATGCCCCAATGCTGTGAGGTGTTTCTCTTTTATGGGGTTTAGTTGGTCGAACCTTGTTTGTGTTTGTGAATGCCAATAAAATTGGGCCTTGGTAGTGATTGGATGCCGAGCGAGGTCGGGCTTTTTGTTTTTGGTTGCCGAGCGAGGCCGGGCTTTTTGTGATTGGAGTGGAGATGCCAATGAAAATTGGGCTTTATGTGTGATTGTGTTTGTAAGGGCCAATGAAAATTGGGCTTTTATTGGAAATGGTATTTGGGAATATGTTTGTGAGTGCCAATGAAAATTGGGCTTTTGGGTGTTTGGATGCCGAGCGAGGTCGGGCTTTTATTGTGGGATGCCGAGCGAGGTCGGGCTTTTTGTTTTTTTGGATGCCGAGCAAGGTCGGGCTTTTATGATGGGATGCCGAACAAGGTCGGGCTTTTGTTTGGTTGCCGAGCGAGGTCGGTCTTTTGTTTTTTTTGGATGCCGAGCAAGGTCGGGCTTTTGTTTTTTTGGATGGGAATGGCTTCCGAGCAAGGTCGGGCTTTTATGGTCGGCTCCCGAGCAAGGTCGGGTTTTTGTTTGGAAATTGTGTGTGCCAATGAAAATTGGTCTTTTGTTGGAGATGTGAGGAATGCCAATGATGACTTGGCTTTTTGTGGGGAATGCCAATGACGACTTGGCTTTTTGTGCTTGGGGATGCCAATAAAAATTGGGCTTTGGTAGTGATTGGATGACAAGCATGGTTTTTTTTGTGTTTGGTTGCCGAGCAAGGTCGGGCTTTTTTTTTTTTTTTGATGATGATTTTTTTTTAGGATGCCGAGCGAGGTCGGGCTTTTTGATGGGATGCCGAGCAAGGTCGGGCTTTTTTGTTGGATGTGTGTGTGCCCATAAAAATTGGGCTTTTGTTGGAAATGTGAGGAATGCCAATGACGACTTGGCTTTTTGTGGGAGATTGTGGGGAGTGCCGTAACGGCAAATGGTTTCTTTTTTTTGATGAGTTGGGCGACCACTTGTTTGGTCATGTTTGCATAGGAAGCTGCTTCGACCCATTTGGTGAAACAGTTGGTGGCAACTAGTATGAACTGGTGCCCTTTTGAAGCCTTTGGCTCAATCATTCCAAACATGTTTATGCCCCACATAGGGAAAGGTTAGGGTGATGTCATGACATTCAGAGGTGTTTGTGGTATGTGCCCCTTGTTGGCATAATTTTGACACTTGTGATATGTCTTGGTATGGGGAAAGCAGTCGGTCTCCAAAGTTAGCCAATAACAACCCGCCCTTAGGGTATTCACTTATGTATTTTTTGCATGTCCAATGGCATGGGCTTGGAAGGACTCCTCATGGATTTCTTTGGTGAGCATGACTGCTTCACATTTATCCACACGTCTGAGTGAGACCATGATTTCTCTTATAGAGTGTGCCCCGGCAGAGGGAAAACTGTAGTCCATTCTTTTGAGGGCTCTCTTGGTGAGGTTGTATTACCCTATCCTCTTGATCCCCAAGTCTGGACAATCCTTCAGGAGGTTCAAAATCGTCCTTATTATCATCTTCCGTTTGGTTAATTTGGAGATTGAAGTCAAAAGGGATCGTAGCAGTGTTATTTTTTTGTGTATGATGATGATTTTTTTTTGTAGGGTTTATGAAAATTTATTTGAGAACGAAAGAAAAACGAACTCTTTTGAACATAAACTGCAACTTTATTAATGACGAAAATGATTTGAAATATGGGGGTCCCATAAAAATTAATCATTTGCCTTGGGAAGAGCAGAATGATTGTTTTTTTTTGAAAAACAAGATAAATTACTTGGACAAAAAAAGATTTCCGAAATTTCGATGGCCTTCCGGTTGCTCGGATCTCTTCCGAAACGCTACTGTACACCGGGTCGGGTACTTCCCCTTTTTTTTTGGTGTTTTGGTTTGGGGAATGATGTGAGGGTTCCTCTTTGAAATGCATGAAAATGCATGTGAATGTATGAATGCAATGAGTATGCAAAAATATGCCCCTCTTTTTTGTTTATGCAAAAAGTTTTATGAATGCAAATGTTATGACATGCAAGGGTTTGGTATATGAAGGTTCGGAACTTCCCCCCATCCTCACGTGTAGGCTCTAAAGATGATATTTCCTAAGAAGAGGTCCTTAGAGTCATAGACCTCACATGGAATTAGGGTTGTCTATGGACATACGTCGACATGACTTCAATTAATTCCACGTGAAAATCTCATCTAAGCGGGGTTGGACATCCCACCTCACGGACATACGTCAACGCGGGCTTCCGCACACAACCTCCTTCTAACTTAGTTTTTCTCTCAAGCTCGGGTAGAGAGCCTCACACGTCCGGCATTAACCCGAACAATGTGGAGTAACATCACTCAAGTAACCCCCGCATTTGATATATATATATATATATATATGATATGAATATAAAGCAAATAAAGCAAATATAAACATAAAGCATAAATATAACATGTATGAATAAAATAAACAAACATGGCACGCAAAGAAAAATAAAACAATTGGCTTTAAACCAAATAGGTTAGGCTTGACTCGCTAATGGGAACAGGTTCCCCAGTGAAGTCGCCAGCTGTGCGCACCTCGTTTTTTTCCTCGGGAAAAAGACGCGCAAATCCTCCGAGGTCGTCCTCGAACGCTCGGAGGGCCTTTGTGAAGCCGCCACCAAAGTTTTTGTGTAAAGGGAACGTTGATAAACCCTTAAGTTTTTTTTTGTTGTAAAGGGAAACGATAATAAAACCCTTTTGACGATGAGGATAAGGATTAGGTCATCGCAACCATTGTCGGGTTCGGGAGTCGGTTACGCAAGGGGAAGGTATTAGCACCCCTTACGTCCGTTGTACTCAACGGGAACCTTCTATTTGGTTAAAGCTTGAATTGTTTTTTAATACTTTGCGTGCATGTTTATTTATGTTAAAAATATAATAAAGGGGGGAAAAGAGATAAAAACAAACGAATAAAAAAAGTTTTATTATTGTGCTTGACAAGATGTCGATCTTGCTCCTACGTATCTCCCGGTAGTCGGAGAATTCAAAGCGTACGTAGTTCTTTGGTAGAAAAACGTATATGTGTTGGTTGTTTTTTAATTGGACGATGTTTTAACCAAATTCTTGCGATTAAACGTAGCTTGTATGCTCGCACTTGGAGACTTATTAAGCGTTCGTTCGCGAATCACATTAGAATTGTTAAAAGGTACGTCCGTTAGGGTAGAGGGTTGAATTGGTCGCTATGGGACCAAGAGAGGTACAATGGACTCATATAAGTCAAACATTGACCGAGTGGACTCCGAAGAGTCGGGCGATTGTTCGATTGATCCACTGAGATCAAGAACGGGTACAATGGACTCGGACGAGTCGAACATTGACCGAGTGGACTCTAACGAGTCGAGGGGTTGAGTCTAATGGCCAACGGGGGACCAAAAGGCTTGGATTGACCACAAGGGGCCAAGATTTGGTTTGGTTGGGGCTGTACATATTGAAAAAAGGAATGACGATTGTCCGAGCGACGAGACATACGTCACGCATTCGTACAATCGGGGCGATGGAGAGACATACGTCACACCATCCCTTTTTCATTCATGTTTTTGGGTTGAATCCTTTAGAAATCCCAAGGTATGTCAAAACATTTGGTTTGAAAACACAAAATGGGAAGGTTTAGCAAATTTGCTAAAAAAACGCGCAAGTTCGTCTCATTTTGCGAAAATACGAACGTAAACGGTGTATGTTCATTTTTGAGTTTTGAACATCATGAACAATATTTATTGTTCAAGTTTGGATTGAAATGATGAACATAGCTTGTTTGTTCATGTGGTTTTGAAAGTTTGGGAACATAACTTGCTTTGCAAGTTACCCACAAAATGGTCATACGAACTTGTGATTTTGCCAAAATTAAGCAAAAACCTTGTTATGGTTTGAAGAACATGGGTTTAAAAACTCTTAGGTTCTGAGCTCTGGGGCTAGAACCTCAAAAATTGGTTGTTTTGACACAAAAACTCAGGTTCTGAGTTCTGTCATGGTCGCACTGCGACCATGACTTCGCACTGCGAAGCATGCGAAATTTTGGGTTCAGAAGCTGTTTCTGAACATTTGTTCAGAAACAACTTCTGAACACACTCAGGACCTTATAGATGGGTGAAAAGCTTTGAGTTTTTGGGATGAAAAAGGCTGGACAAACCAGTTTTGATGTTTTGAAAACCTTGGGATTTCTTTGAAATTCAAAAGGGGTTTTTTAGAATCAAATGTTTTTGAGCCAAAATAGCTATGCAAACACAATTAAAAAAGCAAGATAAGTGCTTAGAAACTTACAGAACTCCTTAACAAAGCTCCAGCTGCACTTGGTTTGATTTGGTTGAAGACTTTCACAAAGGTTTTGAAGATTTGTGATGGTTTTGAACTTTTGTAAGCTTTGTGTTGGATGGTTTGTTTCTGGTTATTTGTGGAGATTTGTAGGCTAAAATGAGTAGAGTTTCTGCTCTTTGAATGCTGTGTTAACTGTGTTTAATCCTTGGGCATTGCCTTCTATTTATAGGCCAAAACTCAATCTTTTTCATCATTACCAAATCCTAAAATTCAGCTGATTTGTGGCCAAGATTAAGCTGAATCCCTTTGCATTAAATGCTAATGGATAGAGGCAACCTTGCCTTGTACCAAGGGGCAAGATTCAGTCTGATTTCAGCCACAAATTCAACCAATTCTAGAAGGTAATGATGAAGAACAAAGCTGAATTGCAATTGGCTAATACTTGGGGATCAATCCTTGCAATCTCAATGGTTGGTCAATAAAAACGTGCACTGTAATGTGCAGAGATTGAGGGATGAAAAGGCTACTTATGGCTGGTGTGAGAGGGTGAAAAGCTGCTGCAAAACAGAGTAGGCACTCATGGCTTTTCAAGTGAGAAATCCAGCTGGTTTGACTGGTTTTGGGAGGAGCAAGCAGGAGGAAAGTCCTCAAGCAGGTGGCTGGCAACCTTGTGGTGGTTAGCAGGTCACATGGGAGAGGCTAGAGCTGCCCAAGGGCAAGCCCACTTGCTTGTCACATGCTAGGTTGGAAGAAAAAGCTTCCAACCTTGGCATTAATGGCAAGTCTTTCAACTCTGGCTTTGCTTGGCCCAATTAGCCATGAATGCTACTTAAAATAATTATGGAAGTGATGTGCAACAGATTCTGGAATTAAATCAAAGAAACCAAAAATCTGCAGAAAAATCGCAGACTTCGCAGTGCGAAGGGAGCTTCGCAGTGCGAAGTCCTCATTTTTAAAATGTTGACTTTTCTGTTGACTTTTGTTGACTTTTGACTTTTTCCCCTCTTTGATTTTTTTTGATTTTTGTTTTAAAATGCGTAGGACAAAATTAGGGTACTACAATGAGCACGTCCCATCATCCTCAAACAGACGGACAATCCGAGAGGACTATTCAGACGCCTGAGGATATGTTACGTGCATGTATCCTAGAAGATGGAGGAAGTTGGAATGATCACCTACCATTGATTGAATTTTCTTACAACAATAGTTACCATTCTAGTATCGGAATGGCACCTTATGAAGCTTTGCATGGTAGGAAATGTAGAACCCCACTTTGTTGGGCTGAGGTTGGAGATAAGAGTATTTTGGGACCTGAGATAATTCAGGAGACGACCGTAAAGATTAAATCCATTCAGGATAAGATGAGAATTGTAACACCCTAACCCTTAATCGCCGATTATTAACTTTAATAAAAAAAACGTTAAGGACATAGGAAGTTACACATAATGAAAACGCATTTTCATAAACATCAACAGATCAAAATATATTTGATTCACATACAGCAGCGGAAAAATAACAAACAGCTTATAACCAAGCATGCATATAATATACAAAAATATATACATAAGATTTTCAAAAGGGGCAAATCTACAACAGAGACCATTGCCAAATTTATACATACACGTTCAGATACCCAAAGTAGTGTTACAACTATCAGAGCTCTAAACTCTAACTAGGATACAACACCTAGTACAAAAAAAGTAAGGATAGCTAAGCTATGCCCTCACCACTACGCAGGCTCCTAAACAGCAAAATGCTACTCCTCGACGATAGTCTCGTCAACCTGATATTCTGGATCCCCAAAGATCCAGCAGATAACACATAACAGAGAGTGTTAGTATCACAACCAATAAACATGTATAAATAACACATTATTATACATAACCAAAACACAACACGTAATTGACAAAGCACAAAACTCATCAATAACAATTATCACTTAACAGCCATTATGCACACATAATTCCTAAATGAACACTAATGTCACAAAGGATGCATGCCTCAAATGCATTCTCTAATGCATGTGGTACCAAATCATTTTGGATAAACTTATATCCTTACCAAGCACTCTTGATAACCAAGCACTCTTGGATTTCATATCCGCACACGGATATCATCGAATAACCCGTACCGGGTATCATACAATCATGAAATGCATGATGATTCACTTAGCAAATATATGATACTTACACTACATATTCACTAATATTAGTGTACACTTATCACTATACTTACTAACACAACTAATTATCAGCACTCTGACAATTATCACAACAACAACAAACACAAACACTAGGCTCTCATGGCCAGATCATAAGACACAACATGTATATACTCAACCATGTTCAACAATCTCAAATAAACCAAGCAATCATACCAAAATCTCAAACACATAAGAGTTTCAAAGGAAAACCCACACATTTTGATAACTTATCCATTTCAAACATTATATAACACATACGCACACAACATGATGGCCTTAACAAAACCACCATGTTAGGGTTTTACTCAAGCTTTTCTTGAACAATTACTCTTTAGGAAGCATTAAGAATGAGTTAAAATGGTGGGCAAGGTTTCCAAAATATATTATGAGAATGCAGTAGCAAAAAGTCATCCCCGCGCGTACCAGGACCTCCAGAACAACTCAACGAAGTTGGGCTGTCCATGGTTGGTCGCTACAAGCGAGCCCTTGGTCGCTACAAGCGCCCCTGGTCGCTACAAGCGCCAGTGCGGTCGCTTGAAGCGCGGATAGGCAGGGAATTTTCCTGCCTGGTCGCTACAAGCGACGGTCCGTCGCTACAGCGACCGTATCAGTATAAAATCATGTAAAAATGTGATTTTCCACCATTTTTGCCCATTCAAGGTTACCCAAACTTCCAGGACATGTTAAAAACGATTTTCCATCATAAAACATCATTTAAAAACAATCACAAGCAAGGATTATATCTAGCAAAGAAATTAGGGTTAAAACACTAACTTTCTATAACTTTTCCTATGAATTCAAAACACTAGCAACATCAACTAAACATACTAGCAACATCACTTAGCATCAAGTAAGCAAAACATGATCATTAACAACTTTAATCATAAAAACTTTCCATCAAAACATAGACAAAGTGAAAAGAGAAGTTTGGGATGGAGAAATAGACATTCTCCCCTTCTCAAAATCACTTGTGAATAAGCAATACTACCTCTCTTACCTAGCAAACTCAAGCTTTCCACTTGCCCTAGCTTCCTCTTGTTTTTCCCCTTCTCTTTCACGTTTTCTTCTTCTCCACAAAGACAATGAATAGTGATTCACAAAGTCTTTGTGTTAATCCTTATAACCCAATCAAATCAATCATGGCCATCCAATTAATATCTTAACTCATGATCAATCCTAGCCCTTCAATCCAATCCAAGTTCACTAAATCTCATCCACTTGATCATTACTACTTATTCATGACCAAGCCCATTACTATTCACGCCCTAGGCCCAATTTCACCCAAAACTCTAAAAACTCGATTACGAACTTATCCTCGCGCCAAATAATTATTTCTCGATTACGAGAAAATATTTTTAAATGCAATCCATAAAATAAAATATATAAAAATATAACATACGAAAATAGGGTCGTTACAAGAATAGCCCAAAGTCGCCAGAAAAGTTATGCTGACAAGAGGCGAAGGCCTTTGGAATTTGAAGCGGGAGATCATGTATTTCTCAAAGTCACGCCTAAGTTGGGCCTAAGAGGAGCATTCAGAACTAAGAAACTTTGTCCAAGGTATGTTGGACCATTCCAGATACTTCGACGTGTCGGTCCAGCAGCTTATCAGTTAGCGCTGCCACCGGGTATGTCAGGTTTGCATGATGTCTTCCATGTCTCTCAACTAAGGAAATTCATTCCCGATCCTTTTCAACCAGTGGAATTGGACAGTATTGATTTGAGATCGGACTTGACTTTTCAACTTGAGCCAGATCAGATAATTGATCGTGATATTAAATCCTTGCGGAACAAAGAGATTCCGATTGTCAAAGTTGTTTGGAAAGGTTCACCCGACGGTGAAGCGACGTGGGAGCTAGAGTCAGAAATGCAAGAGAACTATCCGTTTTTGTTTTCAGGTAAATTCTAAATTTCGAGGACGAAATTTCTTTAAGGGGGGTAGATTGTAACATCCCGCTTATAAGTATCGATTATTAGTGTTAGAAACTTATGAAGCAAGTATGGCAATTTTGTAAATAGAGGCAATGGCATTATTGTAATTAGTTTAAAGGAGAGGATTATAAGAAAAAGAGAGGTAAGATATTTCTTACCATTTTCTCTCATCTTCCACACCCTTCCAAAACCAGCCCCTCTCCCTCTTTCCCTCTCACTCACACGCCCTTCTCCCTAACTTGCCACAATCTAGTAAACTTCATCCAAGTTTTGTGGAAAAATCTTGCAAGCAAGCTTGTATTTGGTAAGACTAGAGCAAAAGAAAGAAAAGGAGAAACAAGGAAGGAATTAAGAGAAGAGTAGATTGGAGCTAGGACTTGAAGTTCTGAAGCTAGCAAGCACCAATTGAGGATTAAGGTGAGCTCCACAGGGTTTTAGAACCCGCTTGAGTAAGTTTGAGAGTTTATAGTTTTATGATCAAAGTTATGAACTTTAGTACCCTAATTCTATCTTGCTAGCAATTCTTGATCTTACATGTTGTAATCTGTTAATATGCATTAGAATTTATCCCTTAAAGCTGTATGATGTTTGGGCATGATTGGATAAGCCAAAATGGTGGAAATTATGTTTTAAACTTGCCCTATGTTGTCCAACTGCAGGTAAAATCGTGTCACGATTTTACCACCGTGTCACGATTTTATAGGCAGGAACCAACACGATTTCTGGGTAGGAAATCGTGACACGATTTCCAAATCGTGTCACGATCCCACAGTGGCAGCACCATGTTGTTTTCTTCATCAAATCTTGCACCATTTCGACTATCTAACATTGCTTCAAGCTCAAGGAACAACATGTAATGATTAAGAGTCGCTATTGAGCATTATAAGAACTATCCTTAGAGAATGTATAAATGTATAGCATGAGGAATAGGTTCATAAGTTAAGTATAGGGAGATTGATCTCCCTCAGTGATGCATTTTTATGCACAAAGTATAGTAGAGGAAAGGAACACTTACTAGTACATAAGACGAGAATCGATGAGAATGATTCCACATTCTAAGTTAAGAACCTTCTATAGGTTAAGTTGTAACATCCGGTGACTCCCAATGGGCTGGCCTCCCTATCTTTCAAGGGCCGCGATGTACTCATGGACTTCTCCACCCCCCATGTGGAGTTTCATGCCTTCCGTGGGAATCGAACCGTGTACCCTGGAGGCTATAAGTACATGGCCAATGCATTCCCACTACCAATTGAGCTACTAGCTCTATTGGTAGTGGGAATGCATTGGCCATGTACTTATAGCCTCCAGGGTACACGGTTCGATTCCCACGGAAGGCATGAAACTCCACTTGGGGGGTGGAGAAGCTCAATTGGTAGTGGGAATGCATTGAACTTGTACTTAGGCCCCAGGTACAGAGTTCGATTCCCACGGAAGGCAAAAACTCCACATGGGGGGTGGAGAAGGTCGTGAGTACATCTCGGCCCTTGAAAGATAGGGAGGCCAGCCCATTGGGAGCCACCGGATGTTACAGGTGGAGCACCTCAACTCAATTGGACGCGTCGTTGGACGATGCCTCGTCTGCGGAAGATATAAGAATTAAGGAATCATGGGATACTTTAAGGAATGACTTGGAACCTTGACGAGAACCGCAGTTGGAGAAGTTAAAGTGAAGTGTGGACTAAGTAACGATTCTGAGCACAGTGTTATGGAGTTGCAGTACCAAACCTAGGGACTTGAAACGAGGAATTAACAGTCGGTTTTTAGAACCTCCAGACTCCCAGTAAAGTTAGAGTGTTGAAGAATCGAACTGCAGTCGGATGAGATTTTAGATGTCCGGACAGATAAGAGAATTAATTATGGATTAAGCGAATTATTTGGACAAATGAAGCTAACCATTTAAGTGTGGACATTGGGCGTGAATCGCAAGTAAGTTTAACCCCATCGGACCAGCCGCATCTCCCGAACCATAAATGCTGGATTTATGAATTAAGTAGAGAAGATGATATGCAACCTAAGAACTAAGATGGATGTGGAATAATTAGTCGTTGGAATTTAGTGTACTGATGGATGAATTAAGTTGAACACCCTTGATTGGATGAACCGTATTGAATTTCCTCGATTGGTCGAAGAAGGCAAGTTCAAGATAACACAAGATTAAAGTAGACCAGCTTTGAAGGATAATCGGAATCTTAGCCGAGGAATTATGTGAGGCTTTATTATACGAAAGGTTAAGATTGTTGTTAATGTTGAGGAGTTTTATGTTTTCAATCGGGGGATTTTTCCTTTCACTATTATTCTAGAATTGAAAGAGATCGCCTTGTGTTGACAAGCTTTCGAAGGCGGTAATAAAGTACAGTTTTGGGGTGGTTCAAACTATATGAAGAACCATTCGGCTAATAAGATCCAGATTTGAATGGTGAATACAATAAACAGTTACTGGAGGAATTCAATAGATAATGATAGGTGCCGAAGCCAAGATCTATTAATCGGGTGCTCGAAGAGACGAAATCTATATTTGGGCATGCTGGAGGGTCGGCAAGAGCTTGAATCTATGTCAAAATGGATAGTTTCGGAGAAACTCGAAGGTAACTTAAGAGATAAGGTAAGACCATAGAGACCGAAGTTGTCTCGGAAAAGAATATAGGTATGAAATCCTTCCAGATAAGAATAGAAGGGAAAGTAAACGAGACTCGAATCATCAGTGGATTTAGAGTAGGGAAGATGTGAATCTCCAGAAGCTATAAATTGTTTTAGAAGTTGCCACAAGTGGTTAATGAGTGAACTTAAGTTGCCTCAAGCATGCTTTCAATCGGGTTTCTGTCATGTTTAATGATTATATACGATGTACTGACCAAGAGATAATTACAGAAATTCAGCAAAAATGGGGAGTTAAGTTGGAACCAGAGTATAAGCCGTTTGAAAGGAGCATTGTTAGGCTCGTAACAGTTGCTGAAAACCGTTTACAGGTTTTAGCATATTTTCGTGAAAATAAGTATACGGTCCATGTACGAAAGGAAGTGTAAAGTCAGGAGATGACGATCAATCAGTAGGTTAAACAGGTGGTATAAGCCACAAGAGAATCAACGAACATAAGATGATTCTGCTGTGATAGCTACAAGTCATTAAGGAACAAGTCAGCCAGAGAATTTGATAATGGTGTATTACTCTAAGGTGAATTGTTTAAAATCAGAGTTGCGCAGCGGAAAAGTAATTCAAGGATGAGATAACATACAATTCTAAGTTGAAGCTTAGAGAACAAGGATGCTTGAGCAGTCCTTGTCAGGTGAACCGCAGGAAGGCAATGAGTGCCCAATTATGGAACCACAGAATGTCAGAGAGCAGTGACAACTCGAACTTGTTATAAGTTCTAGCAGGAAATTTTAAAAGTTAAGTCGAGGGATATTTCAAACCTTGAGACTCAAGAGGAATGGAAAATCGAAGCAGTTTAAGATTCTGTGATAAGAATAAGAAGGATATGTTTCTAGCACAATAAGTCTCGAGCAAGGAAAGTCACCACTAAAACGGTAATTTAGCTATTTTAGCTCAGTAACTTCAAGTGGACTTGAAGAGTAAGTTTAGTCAAAAGGGTTAAGCATAAGGCAACATCCGTAAAAGTTGCACTTTCAAGACGGTAAATTTTTTAAATTGAAGCGTTGATCAGAAACAATAATACAGTGACATATGAGTTTAATCCATGTTGTACCTACAATCTGTCAACATGTCACATGTATCAGGTTATGTTTAGTTTTATATATACTTATCAGGCAGTGCTTAAACTACTCAGATAGTAGTGTAGCAGATTTTCAGTGTTGTGACATGTTTTGGCAATAGTGGTACGCAGTCATGAATTGTAATATCCCGCTTAGGCACGACTGATATCAGTGTAGAAGTTTAATTCATAAGCAATGGCAATTTTGTAATTACTGGCAATGGCTTTATGGTAATTATTTCAAAAGAGAGGATTATAGAAATAAGAGGTAAGATATTCATTCTTACCATCTTTCTCTATTCTTCCACACTCTTCCATTTTCAGCCCCTCTCCCTCTCTTCCTCAACTCACACGCCCTCAACCCCCTCTCCATAAACCCATCATTTCTTAATCCAATTCTTGAGAGAAACTTTGCAAGCAAGCTTGGTTTGTGAAGCTAGAACAAGAGAAAGAAACAAGGAAGGAATTGAGAGAAGTGGTAGCTTGAAGCTAAGGCTTTGGAAATCAGAGTTAGCAAGCACCAATAGGAGGTTTAAGGTGAGCTCCACAGGGTTTTAGAACCCGTTTGAGTAAGTTTGTGAGTTTTAGCATTATGAACAAAGTTATGAACTTTTGAGCCCTAATTCTAATTTGCTAGTAATTCTTGATCATACATGTTGTAACCTGTTGATATGCATTAGAAATTATCCTTTAAAGTTGTATGATGTTTGGGCATGATTAGATGAGCCATAATGGTGGAAATCCTGTTTTGAACTTGCCCTATGCTGTCCAACTGCAGGTAAAATCGTGTCACGATTTTACAACCGTGTCACGATTTTATAGGCAGGAACCAACACGATTTCTGGAAAGGAAATCGTGACACGATTTCCAAATCGTGTCACGATTTTGAAGTGGACAGAACCATGTTGTTTTTCATCATTACTTGCACCGTTTCGGCTATCTAATACTGCTTCAGACTCAAGGAACAACATGTAATGGTTAAGCATTGCTAATAAGCATTTAAAGACCTATCCTAGAGAATGTTTAGATCATTATAATAGAATGAGGATAGGCACAAGTTTGAGAGGATGGATGCCTTAATCCACAAGTTATCATAGAGAAGTATAAGAGCTAGCATTGGGATTATTCCTTACTAGCAATTTCTCAAACACTCATTTAAGAATGTGCAAGCCAAGAATGATATAGAATTCAAGTCTAGAACCTTTTATAGGTTAAGTATCCAAGAGTTATTAAGATAATAAGCCGTGGCCTTCGTCGTTCACGCCAGTGGGACACGAATGGTTCACGCAAAGTAAAGACTAAGATTAATATTATTAAGTCGTGACTTTCACCGTTCACGCCAGTGGAACATGAAAGGTTCATGCATAAGTTTAAAGAATCGCGTCTTCTGTTGTTCACGCCAGTGGGACACGGGAGGTATACGCGTAAGTTAAGATTATTAATAAGTCGTGTCTTCTGTTGTTCACGCCAGTGGGACACAGGAGGTTCACGCCAGTGGGACGCGTTATTCCGCAAGGATGACCGCACGACGACAAGAGGAGTCTGGTGTTAGCCTGATACGATAGGAATTTTCACCGGTTATCAGGGGAATGTGCTTCGGGGTTACTCCACCCGGGGGCATCCCGTAAAATGAACTCAGATAATATTGCTTGTTCAACGCTAACAGCTAACGTAATGTATCAGTTAATATTCCATTTCATTATCAGTCAGGAAACAGTTATCAGACGGTGATCCTAGGTCTCCCCTTGATCACCAGTTTAGCAGGAACAGTCAGATAGCCCTCTATGGGTAAGATTAAGACTTGGCGATCATAGGTATCCCCGAGATTGCCAAGGTAGGCACGGCGACCCTAGGTTCCCTGTGGTTGCCAACAGTAGGTAGGGTAGGAGCTCACTGAGACGTTATGTCTCATCCCTTTCCTTCTGGTGCAGGTTCTTCGCAGGTAGCACGACGTAAAGGTAAAGAGAAGGCTTTGGATTGATCGTGCTGCTTATGTTTTATTTAGATGTTGTAAATTAATGATGTGTTATGATGTATATTACGAAGAATGATTGTATCGGATTATGGATTGTATCAAAGACATATGTAATGTATAATTACTAAACAACTTTCTGTATTGTATTTAATGTATCTGGTACGAAATTTTAATACTTGTAAGAGATCTTAGGCAATCTCTATATGGGTGTTACATGAATGTTTAAGTAGGAAGGTTTTGACCAGAACAGATTTGTTGATATCAAACATATCTTAGCTGAAGTGTTCAGAAATTATTGAACTTAATGTTCACCAGTAAAGGAAGAAGGACCTTCTGTGTAGATTAAAAGTCATTCGTAGTCTGCAGTAAAAAGGACTACGTAAGTTCAGGTTATGATTAAAGGATTAAAGATTTAGTGTGCTATTTTTGGTAGCAATCAAGTAGAGTTTTCTATTGGAAACAAGGATTTTGAACTTGACGTCCAGAATGAGAAATAAGTTTATAACGCCAATAGTATGTAACCCTAATTTACGTTATGGGATGATGTATGCTCATGAGTTAAGCATGAGTTAAGAGTAAGAAAAGATTCCCAATTGACGTGCAGTGTACCCATTAGTAGTGTACACATACTTGATCATGTATGTAAGCTATGTGCTTTAAATTGTATTATAATGTTATGTGAGACGGCGTATACCACTCATCACTTGGGCTAAACTCCTATGAGATTTGGATTATCGGTGTAGAAATATTCATGCTACGGCTAGAACTCGAGACAAGTAATGATAAGAATGATGGGAGATTAGCAAACTCCCAGTATGAAGAATAAATTGCTAAGTTATTAAGATACGCGTTGACGCCGTAGACTAACTGTAGCGGAGTACGAGTAATCTGTAAGAATTCCGCAAATCTTTAAGATTTTCATAGTGAGGGTAATGATTGCGATTGTGATAAGTAGCACATCGTGATGTCAGGAAGAAAGGAGCAGGTACTAGAGGTGAAACTCCTGCTTGTACTTAGAATATTAAATGAAGTCGGAATGATCTTTGCATTTGCATGTGCGTATACAATATCATATGTTTTTTCGGTGTAAGGATGATTCTATATGGAAGGGTACGACATGAGTCTATAGGTAAGATGTCGTCCTATGAGACGAAAGATAAAGATTGTGCGCACCTCGTTTTTTTCCTCGGGAAAAAGACGCGCAGATTCCTCCGAGGTCGTCCTCGAACGCTCGGAGGGTGCCTTTGTGAAGCCGCCACCAAAGTTTTTGTGTAAAGGGAACGTTGATAAACCCTTAAGTTTTTTTTTGTTTGTAAAGGGAAACGATAATAAAACCCTTTAGACGATGAGGATAAGGATTAGGTCATCGCAACCATTATCGGGTTCGGGAGTCGGTTACGCGAGGGGAAGGTATTAGCACCCCTCACGTCCGTTGTACTCAACGGGAACCTTCTATTTGGTTAAGACTTGAATTGCTTTTTAATACTTTGCGTTCATGTTCATTTATGCTAAAATATAATAAGGGGGGGAAAAGAGATAAAAACAAACGAAAGAAAAGAAAAAAGGTTTTTTTATTATTGTGCTTGACAAGATGTCGATCTTGCTCCTACGTATCTCCCGGTAGTCGGAGAATTCAAAGCATACGTAGTTCTTTGGTAGAAAAACGTACATGTGTTGGTTGATTTTAATTGGACGATGTTTTAAACCGAATTCTTGCGATTAAAACGTAGCTTGTATGCTCGCTCTTGGAGACTTATTAAGCGTTTGTTCGTGAATCGCATTAGAATTGTTAAAAGTTACGTCCGTTAGAGTAGAGGGTTGAATTGGTCGCTATGGGACCAAGGGAGGTGCAATGGACTCATACAAGTCAATCATTGACCGAGTGGACTCCGAAGAGTCGGGCGATTGTTCGATTGATCCACTGAGATCAAGAACGGGTACAATGGACTCGGACGAGTCGAACATTGACCGAGTGGACTCAAACGAGTCGAGGGGTTGAGTCTAATGGCCGACGGGGGACCAAAAGGTTTGGATTGACCACAAAGGGCCAAGATTTGGTTTGGTTAGGGTTGTACATATTAAAAGGGAATGACGATTGTCCGAGCGACGAGACATACGTCACGCATTCGTACAATCGGGGCGATGGAGAGACATACGTCACACCATCCCTTTTTCATTCATATTTTTGGATTGAATTCTTTGGAAATCCCAAGGTAAGTCAAAACATTTGGTTTGAAAACCCAAAATGGGAAGGTTTAGCAAATTTGCTAGAAAACGCGCAAGTTCGTCTCATTTTGCGAAAATGCGCACATTACCGGTGTATGTTCATTTTTGAGTTTTGAACATCATGAACAATATTTATTGCTCAAGTTTAGATTGAAAAGCTGAACATAGCTTGTTGGTTCATGTGGTTTTGAAAGTTTGGGAACATAACTTGCTTTGCAAGCTATCCACAAAATGGTTATACGAACTTGTGATTTGCCAAAATTAAGCAAAAACCTTGTTATGTTTTGAAGAACATGGGTTTAAAAACTCTTTGGTTCTGAGCTCTGGGGCTAGAACCTCAAAAATTGGTTGTTTTGACACAAAAACTCAGGTTCTGAGTTCTGTCATGGTCGCACTGCGACCATGACTTCGCACTGCGAAGCATGCGAAATTTTGGGTTCAGAAGCTGTTTCTGAACATTTGTTCAGAAACAACTTCTGAACACACTCAAGACCTTATATATGGGTGAAAAGCTTTGAGTTTTTGGGATGAAAAAGGTTGTACAAACCAATTTTGATGTTTTGAAAACCTTGGGATTTCTTTGAAATTCAAAAGGGGTTTTTTAGGACCAAAGGGTTTTGAGCCAAAATAGCTATGCAAACACAATTAGAAATGCAAGATAAAGAGCTTAGTAACTTACAGAACTCCTTAGCAAAGCTCCTGCTGCACTTGGCTTGATTTGGTTGAAGGCTTTCACAAAGGTTTGAAGATTTGTGATGAACTTGAACTTTTGAAAGCTTTGTGTGGATGGATTGTTTCTGGTTATTTGTGGAGATTTGTAGGTTGAAATGAGTAGAGTTTCTGCTCTTTGAATGTTGTGTTTTCTGTCTAATTGTGTGTGTTTGTAACCTTGGGCATTGCCTTGTATTTATAGGCCAAAATCAAATCTTTGTCATCATTACACAATCCCTTGATTCAGCTGATTTGTGGCCAAGATCAAGCTGAATCCCCTTGCATTAAATGCTAATGGATAGAGGCAACCCTGCCTTGTGCCAAGGGGCAAGTTCCAGCTTGATTTCAGCCACAAATTCAACCTATTCTAGAAGGTAATGATGAAGAACAAAGCTGATTTGCAAATGGCTAATGCTTGGGGATCAATCCTTGCAATCTCAATGGTTGGTCAATAAAAACGTGCACTGTATTGTGCAGAGATTGAGGGATGAAAAGGCTAAAATTGGCTGGTGTGAGAGGGTGAAAAGCTGCTGCAAAACAGAGTAGGCACTCATGGCTTTTCAAGTGAGAAAAATCCAGCTGGTTTGACTGGTTTTTGGGGCAGCAAGCAGGAGGAAAGTCCTCAAGCAGGTGGCTGGCAACCTTGTGGTGGTTAGCAGGTCACCTGGGAGGGGCTAGAGCTGCCCAAGGGCAAGCCCACTTGCTTGTCACATGCTAGGTTGGAAGAAAAAGCTTCTAACCTTGGCATTAATGGCAAGTCTTTCAACTCTGGCTTTGCTTGGCCCAATTGGCCATGAATGCTACTTAAAATAATTATGGAAATGATGTGCAACAAAATCTGGAATTAAATCCAAGAAACCAAAAATCTGCAGAAAAATCGCAGACTTCGCAGTGCGAAGTGAGCTTCGCATTGCGAAGTCCTTAATTTTGAAAAGTTGACTTTTCTGTTGACTTTTGTTGACTTTTGACTTTTTCCCCTCTTTGATTTTTTTTGATTTTTGTTTTAAAATGCGTAGGACAAAATTAGGGACATACGTCACGGGGTTGGGCATCCTACCTCACGGACATACGTCAACGCGGGCTTCCGCACACAACCTCCTTCTAACTTAGTGTTTTTCTCAAGCTCGGGTAGAGAGCCTCACACGTCCGGCATTAACCCGAACAATGTGGAGTAACATCACTCAAGTACCCCCACATTTGATATATATGATATGAATATAAAGCAGATAAAGCAAATATAAACATAAAGCATAAATATAACATGTATGAATAAAATAAACAAACATGGCACGCAAAGAAAATAAAACAATTGGCTTTAAACCAAATAGGTTAGGCTTGACTCACTAGTGGGAAACATATTCCCCAGTGAAGTCGCCAGCTGTGCGCACCTCGTTTTTTTCCTCGGGAAAAAGACGCGCAGATTCCTCCGAGGTCGTCCTCGAACGCTCGGAGGGTGCCTTTGTGAAGCCGCCACCAAAGTTTTTGTGTAAAGGGAACGTTGATAAACCCTTAAGTTTTTTTTTGTTTGTAAAGGGAAACGATAATAAAACCCTTTTGACGATGAGGATAAGGATTAGGTCATCGCAACCATTATCGGGTTCGGGAGTCGATTACGCGAGGGGAAGGTATTAGCACCCCTCACGTCCGTTGTACTCAACGGGAACCTTCTATTTGGTTAAGACTTGAATTGCTTTTTAATACTTTGCGCTCATGTTCATTTATGCTAAAATATAATAAGGGGGGGAAAAGAGATAAAAACAAACGAAAGAAAAGAAAAAAGGTTTTTTTTATTATTGTGCTTGACAAGATGTCGATCTTGCTCCTACGTATCTCCCGGTAGTCGGAGAATTCAAAGCATACGTAGTTCTTTGGTAGAAAAACGTATGTGTGTTGGTTGATTTTAACTGGACGATGTTTTAAACCGAATTCTTGCGATTAAAACGTAGCTTGTATGCTCGCTCTTGGAGACTTATTAAGCGTTTGTTCGTGAATCGCATTAGAATTGTTAAAAGTTACGTCCGTTAGGGTAGAGGGTTGAATTGGCCGCTATGGGACCAAGGGAGGTACAATGGACTCATACAAGTCAAACATTGACCGAGTGGACTCCGAAGAGTCGGGTGATTGTTCGATTGATCCACTGAGATCAAGAACGGGTACAATGGACTCGGACGAGTCGAACATTGACCGAGTGGACTCAAACGAGTCGAGGGGTTGAGTCTAATGGCCAACGGGGGACCAAAAGGTTTGGATTGACCACAAAGGGCCAAGATTTGGTTTGGTTAGGGTTGTACATATTAAAAGGGAATGACGATTGTCCGAGCGACGAGACATACGTCACGCATTCGTACAATCGGGGCGATGGAGAGACATACGTCACACCATCCCTTTTTCATTCATATTTTTGGATTGAATTCTTTGGAAATCCCAAGGTAAGTCAAAACATTTGGTTTGAAAACCCAAAATGGGAAGGTTTAGCAAATTTGCTAGAAAACGCGCAAGTTCGTCTCATTTTGCGAAAATGCGCACATTACCGGTGTATGTTCATTTTTGAGTTTTGAACATCATGAACAATATTTATTGCTCAAGTTTAGATTGAAAAGCTGAACATAGCTTGTTGGTTCATGTGGTTTTGAAAGTTTGGGAACATAACTTGCTTTGCAAGCTATCCACAAAATGGTTATACGAACTTGTGATTTGCCAAAATTAAGCAAAAACCTTGTTATGTTTTGAAGAACATGGGTTTAAAAACTCTTTGGTTCTGAGCTCTGGGGCTAGAACCTCAAAAATTGGTTGTTTTGACACAAAAACTCAGGTTCTGAGTTCTGTCATGGTCGCACTGCGACCATGACTTCGCACTGCGAAGCATGCGAAATTTTGGGTTCAGAAGCTGTTTCTGAACATTTGTTCAGAAACAACTTCTGAACACACTCAAGACCTTATATATGGGTGAAAAGCTTTGAGTTTTTGGGATGAAAAAGGTTGTACAAACCAATTTTGATGTTTTGAAAACCTTGGGATTTCTTTGAAATTCAAAAGGGGTTTTTTAGGACCAAAGGGTTTTGAGCCAAAATAGCTATGCAAACACAATTAGAAATGCAAGATAAAGAGCTTAGTAACTTACAGAACTCCTTAGCAAAGCTCCTGCTGCACTTGGCTTGATTTGGTTGAAGGCTTTCACAAAGGTTTGAAGATTTGTGATGAACTTGAACTTTTGAAAGCTTTGTGTGGATGGATTGTTTCTGGTTATTTGTGGAGATTTGTAGGTTGAAATGAGTAGAGTTTCTGCTCTTTGAATGTTGTGTTTTCTGTCTAATTGTGTGTGTTTGTAACCTTGGGCATTGCCTTGTATTTATAGGCCAAAATCAAATCTTTGTCATCATTACACAATCCCTTGATTCAGCTGATTTGTGGCCAAGATCAAGCTGAATCCCCTTGCATTAAATGCTAATGGATAGAGGCAACCCTGCCTTGTGCCAAGGGGCAAGTTCCAGCTTGATTTCAGCCACAAATTCAACCTATTCTAGAAGGTAATGATGAAGAACAAAGCTGATTTGCAAATGGCTAATGCTTGGGGATCAATCCTTGCAATCTCAATGGTTGGTCAATAAAAACGTGCACTGTATTGTGCAGAGATTGAGGGATGAAAAGGCTAAAATTGGCTGGTGTGAGAGGGTGAAAAGCTGCTGCAAAACAGAGTAGGCACTCATGGCTTTTCAAGTGAGAAAAATCCAGCTGGTTTGACTGGTTTTTGGGGCAGCAAGCAGGAGGATAGTCCTCAAGCAGGTGGCTGGCAACCTTGTGGTGGTTAGCAGGTCACCTGGGAGGGGCTAGAGCTGCCCAAGGGCAAGCCCACTTGCTTGTCACATGCTAGGTTGGAAGAAAAAGCTTCTAACCTTGGCATTAATGGCAAGTCTTTCAACTCTGGCTTTGCTTGGCCCAATTGGCCATGAATGCTACTTAAAATAATTATGGAAATGATGTGCAACAAAATCTGGAATTAAATCCAAGAAACCAAAAATCTGCAGAAAAATCGCAGACTTCGCAGTGCGAAGTGAGCTTCGCATTGCGAAGTCCTTAATTTTGAAAAGTTGACTTTTCTGTTGACTTTTGTTGACTTTTGACTTTTTCCCCTCTTTGATTTTTTTTGATTTTTGGTTTTAAAATGCGCAGGACAAAATTAGGGTACTACAGCTGCCCCTACTTAATTGTGTCTTCGCATAGAGTGCGTGAGTGCCGAGGGCATCTCATGAACTCTTTGCGGAGATCAATTAAGTAAAAAGAAAAAGAAAGACCCGAATTTTGTCCTTCGCGAAATGCAAATGAAAGGGTTGGTAGGGGTTGATCGTATTCAGCCGCTAACACTGGAGGTAGATCCACTGGGGGATGAAGGTAATCTTATCTAGGCATTGCTTCTAGAGGTCGATTCCTGAGGGTAGTGGTTTACTCTAGGCACTGTCACTAGAGGTGGAACATTGATGGAGGTGATCTACTCTAGGAATTGCTTCTAGAGGTCGATACCTAAGCTAGGTGATCTTATTCAGGTACTGCTTCTGAATATCGATTCCTAACGAGCTGTGATCTTATTCAGCCGCTAACACTGAAGGTCGATACACTGGGGGAGGTGATCTACTCTAGGAATTGCTTCTAGAGGTCGAACAATGAGGTAGGTGATCTATTCTAGGAATTGCTTCTAGAGGTTGATACCTAAGCTAGGTGATCTTATTCAGGAACTGCTTCTGAATATCGATTCCTAACGAGCTGCGGTCTTACCCTAAATAGGTGCCCCTGGTTGAAAGTTAATGGATGTTGGTGAATATGTGATACTCACTGGAGGATCCTTGTTGCAGGTTTTATGAAATGAAATGCATGTGTATGAATGGTTTTTAAAATATGCATGCATGAATAATGTTAGTTGGGTGCCGAGCAGAGTCGGTCTTTGTTTGTGGGTGTGTTCATGATAATTGGGCTTTCTTTTTTTTGTTTTTTGGTTGGTCGGTTTGGAAGGACAGGGTCCTTTGCCTACATACCCAAATGGGATCAAAACCGGTGTAGTTCGAGCCTAAGCCCGAAAATTTGTGTTTTGTTTGTTTTTTGGTTGGTCGGTTTGGAAGGACAGGGTCCTTTGCCTACATACCCAAATGGGATCAAAACCGGTGTAGTTCGAGCCTAAGCCCGAAAATTTGTGTTTTGTTTGTTTTTTTGGTTGGTCGGTTTGGAAGGACAGGGTCCTTTGCCTACATACCCAAATGGGATCAAAACCGGTGTAGTTCGAGCCTAAGCCCGAAAATTTGTGTTTTGTTTGTTTTTTTGGTTGGTCGGTTTGGAAGGACAGGGTCCTTTGCCTACATACCCAAATGGGATCAAAACCGGTGTAGTTCGAGCCTAAGCCCGAAAATTTGTGTGGGTTTGCCAATAATGATTGGACTTTTGTTTGGGGTTGAGACTCCCTGGGGAGTATCAATAAAATTTGGGCTTTATTGTGGGCCAATGAAAATTGGGCTTTGGTTTGTTGTGCTTGACAAGATGATGATCTTGCTCCTACGTATCTCCTGGTGGGATGGAGAATTCAAAGCTTACGTAGTTCTTTGCTTTGCCAATGAATATTGGACTTTGGTTCGCCAATGATTATTGGACTTTTTGTTTGGTTGCCGAGCGAGGTCGGGCTTTTTGTTGGTTGCCGAGCGAGGTCGGGCTTTTTGATTTTGGTTGCCGAGCGAGGTCGGGCTTTTTGGTTTTGGTGGGATCTCACTGGGGATATAAGGATCATTTTGGAAGCATGATCGATATCCGGCCTTAGTGGATGAAAAAGATGTATGGGGGGTGTGCTTTATTTGGGAAATTTGTTTCCTCTGACACCCGGGATATTTGCGTTTTACGCGTCGTGAGCTACGCTCTTGTTTCTGCTGAAGAGCATGAGTCTTAAAATGACTGATGCTGAGCTTCAAGTTTTGAGTCCTCTGATGCAATGACGGGGACCAACGAAATTCTTTTGACATTTAAACGTCCAAGTAAAAAACACATTTTTTTTGTTTTTTATGTTATTCCCATATTTCAATGCATTATCTATCATGAATAAAAACACATTTTATGAGCAAGTAAGGACGCATAACAATGAAAAGATTTAAAGATGATTTTGATTCAACGAAACTTAGTCCCTTGTGTGGGTAACTATTCGTGAAAATGTAATCCCTATAAGAGGTGATTACTGAGATAGAGAAAAAGGAAGAAACAAAAAGGCAAATGAAAATTTGCTTGGGTTTCACGTGCTACTTTCCCTATGACTTTGAAATAACCCTTTTTTTTTTTTTTTTTTTTTTTTGAAAGATGATAATGAGGTTGATTCTTTCCCTCTTGAATTCTGTCCGGACCTCACGTGCCGCAGTCTTTTGCCTTCTTTTTTTTGTTGAAACCCCTAACTTTTACCTGGACCGCTCTTTCGAGTTTTCAGTCCACTGGGGTGTATTTCCTTTTTTGATGTCCTTAATTTTTGCCTAGACCGCCTTTTCAGGTTTTCGATCTACCAGGACGCTCTCTATTGCCTAAACCGCCCTTTTCGGGTTTTCGATTTAGCGAGCTCTTTTTCTTTTTGGCATATATATTTTTTTTTACTGCGCCGGAGTTTATTGATAGGGGGATCCTTGTGGACGGGTAATACCTTTTTTCCAAGCATTAAGTCTCCTTCTCTAAATTCTCGAGAATGAACTTTCTTGTTGAACTGTCCATGCCCCAATGTTGTGAGGTGTTTCTCTTTTATGGGGTTCAGTTGGTCGAACCTTGTTTGTGTTTGTGAATGCCAATGAAAATTGGGCCTTGGTAGTGATTGGATGCCGAGCGAGGTCGGGCTTTTTGTGATTGGAGTGGACATGCCAATGAAAATTGGGCTTTATGTGTGATTGTGTTTGTAAGGGCCAATGAAAATTGGGCTTTTATTGGAAATGGTATTTGGGAATATGTTTGTGAGTGCCAATGAAAATTTGGGCTTTTGGGTGTTTGGGTGCCGAGCGAGGTCGGGCTTTTATTGTGGGATGCCGAGCGAGGTCGGGCTTTTTGATTTTTGAATGCCGAGCAAGGTCGGGCTTTTATGATGGGATGCCGAGCAAGGTCGGGCTTTTGTGTTTTTTTTTGGATGGGAATGCCAATGACAATTGGACTTATATTGGAAGTGGGGTTTGTGATTGCCAATGGAAATTGGGCTTTTTGTTTGGAAATTGTGTGTGCCAATGAAAATTGGTCTTTTGTTGGAGATGTGAGGAATGCCAATGATGACTTGGCCTTTTGTGGGAAATTGTGGGGAGTGCCGTAACGGCAAATGGTTTCTTTTTTTTTTTTGAGTTGGGTGACCACTTGTTTGGTCATGTTTGCATAGGAAGCTGCTTCGACCTATTTGGTGAAACAGTTGATGGCAACTAGTATGAACTGGTGCCCTTTTTTGAAGCCTTTGGCTTAATCATTCCAAACATGTCTATGCCCCACATAGAGGAAGGTTAGGGTGATGTCATGACATTCAGAGGTGTTTGTGGTATGTGCCCCTTGTTGGCATAATTTTGTCACTTGTGACATGTCTTGGCATGGGTTTGGAAGGATTCCTCATGGATTTCTTTGGTGAGCATGACTGCTTCACATTTACCCACACATCTGGGTAAGACCTAATTTCTCTTGTAGCGTGTGCCCCGACAGAGGGAAAACTGTAGTGCCATTCTTTTGAGGGCTCTCTTGGTGAGGTTGTATTACCCTATCCTCTTGATCCCCAAGTCGGGACAATCCTTCAGGAGGTTCAAAATCGTCCTTATTATCATCTTCCGTTTGGTTAATTCAAAGATTGAAGTCAAAAGGGATTGTAGCAGTGTTATTTTTGGTGGTGTATTTATGATGATTTTTTTTTGTAGGGTTTATGAAAATTTATTTGAGAACGAAAGAAAAACGAACTCTTTTGAACATAAACTGCAACTTTATTAATGACGGAAATGATTTGAAATATGGGGGTCCCATAAAAATTAATCATTTGCCTTGGGAAGAGCAAAATGATTGTTTTTTTTTTTAAAACATGTTGAATTACTTGGACAAAGAAATGATTTCCGGAATTTCGATGGCCTTCCGGTTGCTCGGATCTCATCCGAAACGCTACTGTACACCGGGTCGGGTACTTCCCTTTTTTTTTTGTGAGGGAATAATGTGAGGGTTCCTCTTTGAAATGCATGAAAATGCATGCAAATGTATGAGTGCAATGAGTATGCAAAAATATGCCCCTTTATTTTGTTTATGCGAAAAAATTTTCATGAATGCAAATGCATGGTATGCAGGGGTTTGGTATATGAAGGTTCGGAACTTCCCCCCATCCTCACGTGTAGGCTCTAAAGGTGAAATTTCCTAAGAAGAGGTCCCTAGAGTCATAGACCTCACATGGAATTAGGGTTGTCTATGGACATACGTCGACATGACTTCAATTAATTCCACGTGAAAATCTCCTCTAAGCGGGGTTGGGCATCCTACCTCACGGACATACGTCAACGCGGGCTTCCGCACACAACCTCCTTCTAACTTAGTGTTTTTCTCAAGCTCGGGTAGAGAGCCTCACACGTCCGGCATTAACCCGAACAATGTGGAGTAACATCACTCAAGTACCCCCACATTTGATATATATGATATGAATATAAAGCAGATAAAGCAAATATAAACATAAAGCATAAATATAACATGTATGAATAAAATAAACAAACATGGCACGCAAAGAAAATAAAACAATTGGCTTTAAACCAAATAGGTTAGGCTTGACTCACTAGTGGGAAACAGGGTCCCCAGTGAAGTCGCCAGCTGTGCGCACCTCGTTTTTTTCCTCGGGAAAAAGACGCGCAGATTCCTCCGAGGTCGTCCTCGAACGCTCGGAGGGTGCCTTTGTGAAGCCGCCACCAAAGTTTTTGTGTAAAGGGAACGTTGATAAACCCTTAAGTTTTTTTTTGTTTGTAAAGGGAAACGATAATAAAACCCTTTAGACGATGAGGATAAGGATTAGGTCATCGCAACCATTATCGGGTTCGGGAGTCGGTTACGCGAGGGGAAGGTATTAGCACCCCTCACGTCCGTTGTACTCAACGGGAACCTTCTATTTGGTTAAGACTTGAATTGCTTTTTAATACTTTGCGTTCATGTTCATTTATGCTAAAATATAATAAGGGGGGGAAAAGAGATAAAAACAAACGAAAGAAAAGAAAAAGGTTTTTTTATTATTGTGCTTGACAAGATGTCGATCTTGCTCCTACGTATCTCCCGGTAGTCGGAGAATTCAAAGCATACGTAGTTCTTTGGTAGAAAAACGTACATGTGTTGGTTGATTTTAATTGGACGATGTTTTAAACCGAATTCTTGCGATTAAAACGTAGCTTGTATGCTCGCTCTTGGAGACTTATTAAGCGTTTGTTCGTGAATCGCATTAGAATTGTTAAAAGTTACGTCCGTTAGAGTAGAGGGTTGAATTGGTCGCTATGGGACCAAGGGAGGTGCAATGGACTCATACAAGTCAATCATTGACCGAGTGGACTCCGAAGAGTCGGGCGATTGTTCGATTGATCCACTGAGATCAAGAACGGGTACAATGGACTCGGACGAGTCGAACATTGACCGAGTGGACTCAAACGAGTCGAGGGGTTGAGTCTAATGGCCGACGGGGGACCAAAAGGTTTGGATTGACCACAAAGGGCCAAGATTTGGTTTGGTTAGGGTTGTACATATTAAAAGGGAATGACGATTGTCCGAGCGACGAGACATACGTCACGCATTCGTACAATCGGGGCGATGGAGAGACATACGTCACACCATCCCTTTTTCATTCATATTTTTGGATTGAATTCTTTGGAAATCCCAAGGTAAGTCAAAACATTTGGTTTGAAAACCCAAAATGGGAAGGTTTAGCAAATTTGCTAGAAAACGCGCAAGTTCGTCTCATTTTGCGAAAATGCGCACATTACCGGTGTATGTTCATTTTTGAGTTTTGAACATCATGAACAATATTTATTGCTCAAGTTTAGATTGAAAAGCTGAACATAGCTTGTTGGTTCATGTGGTTTTGAAAGTTTGGGAACATAACTTGCTTTGCAAGCTATCCACAAAATGGTTATACGAACTTGTGATTTGCCAAAATTAAGCAAAAACCTTGTTATGTTTTGAAGAACATGGGTTTAAAAACTCTTTGGTTCTGAGCTCTGGGGCTAGAACCTCAAAAATTGGTTGTTTTGACACAAAAACTCAGGTTCTGAGTTCTGTCATGGTCGCACTGCGACCATGACTTCGCACTGCGAAGCATGCGAAATTTTGGGTTCAGAAGCTGTTTCTGAACATTTGTTCAGAAACAACTTCTGAACACACTCAAGACCTTATATATGGGTGAAAAGCTTTGAGTTTTTGGGATGAAAAAGGTTGTACAAACCAATTTTGATGTTTTGAAAACCTTGGGATTTCTTTGAAATTCAAAAGGGGTTTTTTTAGGACCAAAGGGTTTTGAGCCAAAATAGCTATGCAAACACAATTAGAAATGCAAGATAAAGAGCTTAGTAACTTACAGAACTCCTTAGCAAAGCTCCTGCTGCACTTGGCTTGATTTGGTTGAAGGCTTTCACAAAGGTTTGAAGATTTGTGATGAACTTGAACTTTTGAAAGCTTTGTGTGGATGGATTGTTTCTGGTTATTTGTGGAGATTTGTAGGTTGAAATGAGTAGAGTTTCTGCTCTTTGAATGTTGTGTTTTCTGTCTAATTGTGTGTGTTTGTAACCTTGGGCATTGCCTTGTATTTATAGGCCAAAATCAAATCTTTGTCATCATTACACAATCCCTTGATTCAGCTGATTTGTGGCCAAGATCAAGCTGAATCCCCTTGCATTAAATGCTAATGGATAGAGGCAACCCTGCCTTGTGCCAAGGGGCAAGTTCCAGCTTGATTTCAGCCACAAATTCAACCTATTCTAGAAGGTAATGATGAAGAACAAAGCTGATTTGCAAATGGCTAATGCTTGGGGATCAATCCTTGCAATCTCAATGGTTGGTCAATAAAAACGTGCACTGTATTGTGCAGAGATTGAGGGATGAAAAGGCTAAAATTGGCTGGTGTGAGAGGGTGAAAAGCTGCTGCAAAACAGAGTAGGCACTCATGGCTTTTCAAGTGAGAAAAATCCAGCTGGTTTGACTGGTTTTTGGGGCAGCAAGCAGGAGGAAAGTCCTCAAGCAGGTGGCTGGCAACCTTGTGGTGGTTAGCAGGTCACCTGGGAGGGGCTAGAGCTGCCCAAGGGCAAGCCCACTTGCTTGTCACATGCTAGGTTGGAAGAAAAAGCTTCTAACCTTGGCATTAATGGCAAGTCTTTCAACTCTGGCTTTGCTTGGCCCAATTGGCCATGAATGCTACTTAAAATAATTATGGAAATGATGTGCAACAAAATCTGGAATTAAATCCAAGAAACCAAAAATCTGCAGAAAAATCGCAGACTTCGCAGTGCGAAGTGAGCTTCGCATTGCGAAGTCCTTAATTTTGAAAAGTTGACTTTTCTGTTGACTTTTGTTGACTTTTGACTTTTTCCCCTCTTTGATTTTTTTTGATTTTTGTTTTAAAATGCGTAGGACAAAATTAGGGTACTACAAAGATAATAATTCATGGGAAATAAATGCAGTGCAAGAAACCCATTGAAGAGTGGGAATATTTGAGGATAATAAGAACGACCCAATGTCGTCAAGATAAGATTTCGCGGACTATGAAGGAAATTTATGAAGTTCGGTACGAGTATCTAAGACTTAATAACTTCAATTTGGATTTTTGCAAGAAGTGCATGTACAAGAAGCATGGCTAAGTGAGTCGGGTAGATTGGTTCAGACAACCGCACACCCTGCTACGTAAGAATTATGTAATGTATATCAGGCCTTTCTATTGAGGGAAAAGTGGTCGGGTATAATCGACTTATATAGAGTTGGAAAACCAAGGAATTATGATAAGTAAGACGAACTGGAGTTTTCACTAGTACAAAAAGTAGTATGAGAGGATTCTAAATTTCGAGGACGAAATTTCTTTAAGGGGGGTAGATTGTAATATCCCGCTTAGATGTAACGGTTATCCGCGTTAGAAACTTATTATGCAAGCATGGCAACTTTGTAAATATGTGGCAATGGCATTTTAGTAAATATTTGAAATGAGGAGATTATTTAAGAAAAGAAGCAAGATATTTTCTTGCATTCCTTTCCATTCCCTTCACTCCCACAAATCAGATTTTCTCTCCTCTTCCTCTCACTCTCACGCCCACATCATCCTTGCTATCACCCCATCAAGCCTCATCCTCAATCTTGTGAAATTCATGCAAACAAGCTTGGTTTTTGGAAGTTAGAACAAGAGAAGTTGAAGAAGAATCAAAGAAAGGAGTAGGAGCAAGTTAGGGTTTGAAGTTCAGAACTTAATAAGCACCAATCAAGGCTTAGGTGAGCTCCCTAGGGTATTAGAACCCACTTGAGTAAGTTTAAGAGTTAATTATAATTTGAGCAATTTTAGAAAATGTCCTAATCTATGTTATTTGCTAATTCCTTGTTCCAACTATGTTTAAACTATTTATATGCTTAAGAAAATCCTTTTTATACCTTTGGGGAAGCTTGGGTGTGTTGGGATGGTTTGGAATGATGAAAAATACCATTTTTGAGATTCCTGGACCTGTCATGGTCGCTACAGCGAGCTAGAGCTCGCTACAGCGACCAGACAGCATTAAGTTCTGCCTACGGTCGCTACAAGCGACCAGCCGTCGCTACAAGCGAGCAGCATGTTTTTTCAGACTTTTACCTACAGTCGTTGTAGCGACAGGCCGTGGCTATAGCGACAGCATCAGGACAACACTTGACAGCTTTGCTGTTTTAGGTGTTCTGGAGCGTGTAGGCATGGTTTTTCGCATCCGTTTTCTCCGTAAACAATTTAGAAACAATAACTACCATTCTAACTCATTCAAGAGGCTTCCAAAAAGGATGGAACAGTAAGGAACAAGGATTGAGCAATGATTTAGAATAGTCCATAATTAAAGGGCAAAGTCTAGACGAATACAGGAATCTTATTACAATGCTAAAGTAAGCCCTAAGAACGACATATGAGAACGATATGTCTAAAACCTTAAATAGGATATCAGGAATAGAATTACACTCAGGTATGTTAAGGGTAGTTTATCAGGATCCCCTTAACCAGGCAGATTATGTGTACCTTAGTCAGTGGTACCTAGTTCCCTCAGTTCAGGCATAGTTACATGTATATCAGGACGTGCCTCAGTTGTTCACGTCAGAGTGACACTGGGGGGTACACGTATCAGTTTTTATCAGGATATGTATATTCATATAACAGGAATAATAATTAATAATCAGGAGAAACTTTGTGTCTTCTGTGCTCTCGACCAGTTAGAGAGGACAGGGGGTTTTAGCATTGCTGAAACGGGCAGGAACTTTCCGCGAGGATAACCGCACAGAGTTATAGTGTGTCTCCTGTGCTCTCGACCAGTTAGAGAGGACGGGGGGTTCCGGATACAGCTGGAACGGGCAGGAACTTTCCGCGAGGATAACCACACACTTAGACAAGAGGAGTCCGGTGTTAGCCTGATATGATAGGAATTTTCACCGGTTATCAGGGGAATGTGCTTCGGGGTTACTCCACCCGGGGGCATTCCGTAAAATGAACCCAGATAATAATGTTTGTTCAACGCTAACATCTAACATAAAGACATGTATCAGTTAATATTTTATTTTGTTAGCAGGCAGAGAATAGTTATCAGGCAGGTATCAGATATCAGGTATCAGTTATCAGGCGGTGATCCTAGGTTTCCCCTCGATCGCCCAGTTATCAGGTTATAGTCTAGATCTCATGACTATTCAGTATCAGGTTCAGGCAGTGATCCTAGGTTTCCCCTTGATCACTAGTTTAGCAGGATGTAGTCTAGTCATGACTACACAGTTTAGCAGGAACAGTCAGGTAGCCCTCTATGGGTAAGGTTAAGACTTGGCGATCATAGGTATCCCCAAGATTGCCGAGAGTAGGCACAGCGACCCTAGGTTTCCCCCGTGGTTGCCAACAGTAGGTTGGGCTGGAGCTCACTGAGACATTATGTCTCATCCCAATCCTTCTGGTGCAGGTTTTCAGGTAGGCAAGAGGTTCGTGATGAGGTCCTTCAAGATGACGCTGAATGAAGTGAAGATGCTCGTCTGGTACCAGCTCAGGAGGTTGTCAGCCAATATATGTATATTTATTTAAGTGTATTCTATGGTTCTAAATTGGTTGTATATACGAGCATGTTCGTATTCATTCAGTGTATTGTATATATTATTATTGAAAATTTTAATGTATCCGGTATCAGATTAATACACATGCTAAATATTCTAGATAATTTAGTATGGGTGTTACAGGTGGCTCCTAATGGGGGGTGGAGAAGACCATGAGTACATCTCGGCCCTTGAAAGATAGGGAGGCCAGCCCATTGGGAGCCACCGGATGTTACAAAAAAGGTGCCTTTTTTGTAACATCCGGTGGCTCCCAATGGGCTGGCCTCCCTATCTTTCAAGGGCCGAGATGTACTCATGGTCTTCTCCACCCCCCAAGTGGAGTTTCATGCCTTCCGTGGGAATCGAACCGTGTACTCTGGAGGCTATAAGTACACGCTCAATGCATTCCCACTACCAATTGAGCTAAGCTCAATTGGTAGTGGGAATGCATTGAGCGTGTACTTATAGCCTCCAGAGTACACGGTTCGATTCCCAAGGAAGGCATGAAACTCCACTTGGGGGGTGGAGAAGACCATGAGTACATCTCGGCCCTTGAAAGATAGGGAGGCCAGCCCATTGGGAGCCACCGGATGTTACATTAAAAGTCACTCGTAGTCTATAGTAAAGGGCTACGTAAGTTCAGGTTATGATTAAAGGATTAAAGATTAAGTGTGCTATTTTTGGTAGCAATCAAAGAAGATCTTTCTTTTGAAAACAAGGATCTTGAACTCGATGTTCATAAATGAGAAATGAGTTCACGATATCGACAAGTGTAACCATGATCTATGTTATGTGATAATGTATGTTCAAGGAATAAACATGATGTTGGTTATTTAAAAGTTAGCTACATTGTTTGGTAAAATCAAAGTGCTCAAGCAATGCATCTCCAGATGTTAAAGAAGTCTTCAGAAGTAAGGAATTGGTTTTAAGGAGGTTCAGAAGCTGAAAATTGCATTTCAGGAGGTTCAGAAGCTGAAATCCTGGTTTACTGTTCTTCAGACGCAGGATGGACCTTCAGACGCAGAATGGACCTTCAGACGCAGGATGAGTCTTCAGACGCAGGATGGGTCTTCAGACGCACTGTTTAGACGTTGACCAGCGTTGACCTTCAGAAGCTGAACTTCAGAAGCTGATTTCAGAAGCTGGATTTCTGCATTCTTTGTGATTAAATATGTGCGTATCTATTGGAGATTTATTAAATATTTATTCAGGCATTTGTTTTCTAGAAGGCTGATTAATTTGTTGAAGATATTGGTGAAAGATTGGCTTCGTATTTATGATTGTATTTATTTTCAAAGGATCTTTGCAAGATAGAAGTCAGAAATATATGTTTCCTTTTCAAGCCTTTGCAGAATTTCAGAATTATATTTTGGAGAAGATTTGATCAGAATTATATGCCTGCTGAAGACTATATAAAGAGACGTGCTGCTGCTATTAAAGACAACTGATCAAAAACCAGAAATTAACAGTCTTAGAGTTTTTAGTGTTTTTGAGTTTTGTAAGCTTAGGCTTTGATTGTACACCACTCATCTGAGTTGGTTTAGGTGTTTTGAGTTGTAAATCATTCTAAGCTTTTAAGTACGAATGATGTCTTTGTTCTTTTGAAGGGTGTCTTCATATTTGAGTTGTTTATTCAGAAGTTGCTGATCACTGGGTTGTGATTAAGTAATTGGGAAGTTAGTAGTGTTCTAATACTTAGGTGGTGCTCCTGAGTAGAAGTCTTAACTAGTGGAGATTGATTGCTAAGGCTGGGAACAGGGGGTCTATGTCTGAGTCTTTGAGTTAATTCCTCATAGTGGATTTCCTTCCTGGATTGGTATCCTCCAGATGTAGGTGGTGTTTACACCGAACTGGGTTAACAAATACTTGTGTTATTTACTTTCTGCACTTTATTTTAGCTGCTTCTGAACCTATGTTATTGTGCTCTATTTTACGTGTTTTGTGCTCTGTTTTATATTCCTGATCAGTACCTGCCAGAATTTCAATTGGCATCAGAGCAGGCACCCTGCCTGTTATTGGGTGAGCTCCAGGGAAGAGTTTTCTGGTAAGAATGGAGGGAGGATATGTCAACAGACCACCTCTGCTGGATGGCACAAACTATGAATATTGGAAGTCTAGAATGTGTGCTTTTTTGAAATCCATAGACAGCAGAACCTGGGAAGCTGTGTTAAAAGGTTGGGATCATCCAGTTGTGTTAGACAAAGATGGGAATAAGACTGAGGTGCTAAAACCTGAAGAAGAATGGACAAAGGCTGAAGATGATCTGGCTCTTGGAAACTCCAAAGCTTTGAATGCCCTATTGAATGGTGTGGATAAGAACATGTTCAGATTGATCAAGCAGTGTACCATTGCCAAGGATGCCTGGGAGATACTCAAGACCACTCATGAAGGAACTTCAAAGGTTAAGATGTCCAGACTCCAGCTTCTCACCACTAAATTTGAAAACTTGAAGATGATGGAGGATGAAAACATTCAAGATTTCTATATGAATGTCCTGGATATGGCAAATTCTTTTGAGTCTCTTGGAGAGAAGATGTCAGATGAGAAGATTGTTAGAAAGATACTCAGGTCACTTCCTAAAAGATTTGACATGAAGGTGACAACTATAGAAGAAGCTCATGACATCTCTACTATGAAGGTTGAGGAACTGATTGGATCCTTGCTGAATATTGAAACAGCTTTCTGCAAACAAACTGAGAAGAAAGGGAAAGGAATTGCTTTTGCAAGTCAATCTGAAGCTGATGATCAACAATAGTTTGATGAGGATGATGATAGCTTATCAGAAGCACTTGTGTTGGTGGGGAGACAATTCAACAAAATTCTGAAACATGTTGACAGGAAATCCAAACCCAAAGGTCAGAACTTCAAACTCAATAACAATAAGCAACAAAGTGATGAGAAGAGCAATCAGGCAAAGGGTGTGCAGTGCTTTGAGTGTGAAGGCTATGGACATATCAAGTCAGAATGTCCTACTTACCTTAAGAAGCAGAAGAAGAGCTTAGCTGTTACTTGGTCTGATGAAGATGACTCAGAAGGAGAGGTAGAGAGTAAGTCAGCTAAGCATGTTGCTGCTTTTATGGTTTCAGAAGTTCTATCAGAGTCTGAAGCATCATCAGAGACTGAAACTTCATCAGAGTCTGAAGCCAGTGATGAAGAATTGGTTTTTGAGGAACCAGCTGTCTCTTATGAAGAATTATATCTCAGAAATCAAGAACTGTGCAAGTTATTAGAGAATCAGAAGAAGACTATCATCAACTTCAGGCTGAAAGAAGTGAACACTTAGGCCAGATTTCTGATCTTAAAGATGAAGTAACTCAACTGAATTCCCAACTTGATCAGATGAAGAAGCAAGTTAGGATGATGAACTCTGCTACTTGATGTGCTAGAGGAGATTTTCGAGAATCAGAAACAAGGGAAACAAAAGGGCTTAGGATTTGTGGATGAGAGTCTGAACCTCAAACAGAAGAATCCTGCTAAAAGGTTTGTTCCTGCTACTGAGACCTATGATCCTATGATAGGCACTTCTAAGATGAAACCTCAGAAGCAACCTCAGAAGTCTAACAGAAAGAGGAGAAATCATCCATGGGTTTGTCATCATTGTGGAAAGAAGGGGCACATTAAACCATTTTGTTTCAAGCTATATGGTTATCCTGAGCATTTTCAGTACAGAAGAGTTGAACCTGCTGCAAAAAGAATCAATGTTCAGAAGGTGTGGAAACCCAAATGTAATAGTGTTGGTTTAATGGCTCACACCTCTCAGAAAGCATCATCAAAGAAAGACTGGTACTTTGACAGTGGCTGCTCTAGACATATGACTGGAGTTAGTAAATTTCTTAAAAATATAAGACCTCACACCAGTGGATATGTAACTTTTGGTGGAGGAGCTAGAGGAGAAATTCTTGGAATTGGGGATTTGGTCAGTGATGGATTACCAAGACTTGATAATGTGCTACTAGTGAAAGGGTTGACTTCAAATCTGATCAGCATAAGTCAGTTGTGTGATCAAGACTTGAATGTGAACTTCAACAAGCAAGAGTGTCTGGTTACTGCTGGAAAAAGAGAAGTGCTAATGAGAGGTAAGAGGTCCAAGAAGGACAATTGTTATGTGTGGGTTCCTGAAGAAGAAGACAGACTCTGTCATCAGAAGCCTGAGCACTTAAACATGAAGGGTGTGAAGAAACTCAAGTCTGTGGAACCCAAAGTTAAGGTCAATGAAGACAAAGTTTACAAGGAGCTGAAACATCTTGAACTTCAAATGAATCACTGGATGTCTATGTTAGATGAAAGCCTAGATGTGAAGAAGAATGTTTATGTTTGTAATTCTTCAAAAGTTTGTCTGCATGAATGATTATAGAAATTACAGTTTGCAGAAGGTGAGCAGGCTGGAAGTGAGGATGTTGCAGATGCTGAGTCTAATACTGGGACTGAATTTGAAAAATTTTGTGATGAATTTTGTGTAGTTTTTGTTCCCTATGTGAAGTTTATGTTTTGTCAAGATTTGTTGGCTAAAAAGGGGGAGAAAAACTTGTGGTTAGTTTCAGAATGGAGCTGTTCAGAATGTACTAAGTTGCTGAGTTCAGATTTATTTTTGTTCAGAATTCATGTGTTTCAGAAATTGACAGTGTTTTTCAGAATTCAGAAGAGATACTACAAGAGTTGTGATGATTTGTTTGAGGGGGAGTTTTAAGTTCCTGAGTTGTGTGTGTTTCAGTTTCAGAAGCATAATCTCAGAGTTCACTGCAGTTCAGAATTAAGGGGGAGAGTTGTTTGTTTTGAGCTGAGTTGTAGGGGGAGTTGTGTGTTGCTGGTGTGTGTTGCCTGTTTGTTTGTGAAGCTTCAGGGGGAGTGTTCATGGAGTGTTCATGTGAAGTTTGTTTAATTGTGTACTTCAGAAGTTGAGAATATCAGAAGTTGCTTGTGTGCTTTAGGTTGTTCAAAAGCTGAAGCTGGTTGGTTTATCATGTTTAAACATAGCTTGTATCCGCTGCTATCTCTGCTGCTATGTTTGGATTATGTGGAGTTCTTCATGGCTGAGTTTATTTTTGTTGAGTGAAGGACTTGTATTTGTGAAGCATTTGATTTTAGCCAAAAAAATTGCCAAAGGAGGAGATTGTTGGTTATTTAAAAGTTGGCTACATTGTTTGGTAAAATCAAAGTGCTCAAGCAATGCGTCTCCAGATGTTAAAGAAGTCTTCAGAAGCAAGGAATTGATTTTAAGGAGGTTCAGAAGCTGAAAATTGCATTTCAGGAGGTTCAGAAGCTGAAATCCTGGTTTACTGTTCTTCAGATGCAGGATGGACCTTCAGACGCAGAATGGACCTTCAGACACTGAGTCTTCAGACGCAGGATGGGTCTTCAGACGCACTGTTTAGACGTTGACCAGCGTTGACCTTCAGAAGCTGAACTTCAGAAGCTGATTTCAGAAGCTGGATTTCTGCATTCTTTGTGATTAAATCTGTGCGTATCTGTTGGAGATTTATTAAAGATTTATTCAGGCATTTGTTTTCTAGAAGGCTGATTAATTTGTTGAAGATATTGGTGAAAGATTGGCTTCGTATTTATGATTGGATTTATTTTCAAAGGATCTTTGCAAGATAGAAGTCAGAATAATATGTTTCCTTTTCAAGCCTTTGCAGAATTTCAGAATTATATTTTGGAGAAGATTTGATCAGAATTATATGCCTGCTGAAGACTATATAAAGAGACGTGATGCTGCTATTAAAGACAACTGATCAAAAACCAGAAATTAAGAGTCTTAGAGTTTTTAGTGTTTTTGAGTTTTGTAAGCTTAGGCTTTGATTGTACACCACTCATCTGAGTTGGTTTAGGTGTTTTGAGTTGTAAATCATTCTAAGCTTTTAAGTACGAATGATGTCTTTGTTCTTTTGAAGGGTGTCTTCATATTTGAGTTGTTTATTCAGAAGTTGCTGATCACTGGGTTGTGATTAAGTAATTGGGACGTTATTAGTGTTCTAATACTTAGGTGGTGCTCCTGAGTAGAAGTCTTAACTAGTGGAGATTGATTGCTAAGGCTGGGAACAGGGGATCTGTGTCTAAGTCTTTGAGTTAATTCCTCATAGTGGATTTCCTTCCTGGATTGGTATCCTCCAGATGTAGGTGGTGTTTACACCGAACTGGGTTAACAAATACTTGTGTTATTTATTTTCTGCACTTTATTTTAGCTGCTTTTGAACCTATGTTATTGTGCTCTGTTTTACGTGTTTTATGCTCTGTTTTATATTCCTGATCAGTACCTGCCAGAATTTCACATGAGTTAAGAATAAAAGAGGGTCTCTAGTTGGTGTGGTATTGTCTCAAGGATATTTTGATTAAGGAGGATGTCCCGTTAGTTGGACAAGGATGATGCGATGTACTGTGTACCCGTTAGTAGTGTACACGTACTCGATCATGTATGTAATTTAGGTGCTATGTATTGTATCATGAGATGATATGGGAGACGATGTATATCACTTATCACTTGGACTAAATCCTATAATTTTTTAATATTTCAGTAAAGATGATTTTATATGAAGAATGGTATAATTATAACTGTGAGTTGTCGTCTTACGAGGCGAAAGTCAAAGATAAGGATTCAGTGGAATCAATTGAGGAGGATAAAATTGACCCGATGTCGTCAAGGTAAGACCAAGTGGTCAATGAAGGAAACTTATGAATTCAATACGAGTATCCAATGCTTAATAACCTTAAATTGGATTCGCACTAAGTGTGTGAGCAAGAGTTATAGTCAAGTGAGTCGGGTATTGGTTCAGACAACCATACGTCCTACTATGTAAGAATTGTGTATGTACCTCAAGTCCTTCAAGTACTCAACATCAAAATCAAAATCCTTCAAGTACTCCATCCATCTTCTCTGCCTCATGTTCAATTCCCGTTGATCGAACAAATACTTTAAGCTTTTGTGGTCACTGAACAAGTCGAACTGTGCTCCATATAAATGGTGCCTCCATACTTTCAAAGCAAAAACTATAGCTGCCAATTCAAGGTCATGAGTAGGGTAATTCTCCTCATGAGATTTAAGTTGCCGAGAAGCATAAGCTATTACATTCCTTTCCTGCATGAGCACACTACCCAGCCCTTTAGAGGACGCATCACAATATACAACATATTTCTTCTCGGGATCCGGTATTGCTAGCACTGGGGCCTTGGATAATTTCTCCCTCAAAGTCCGGAAACTTTCCTCACAATCTTCGTCCCAAACAAAAGGCACATTTTTCCTCGTGAGGCGTGTCAAAGGCAAAGCAATATGTGAAAACCTCATAATAAATCTTCGGTAGTAACCTAGTAAACCCAGAAAACTTCGAACTTCAGTTACATTCACTAGTCTGGCCCAATTAAGGACAGCTTCGACTTTAGATGAGTCTACTGACACTCATCCTTTAGAGATAACATGACCCAGAAACTGGATTTCCGACAACCAAAATTCACATTTGCTGAATTTTGCATACAACTGATTTTCTCTGAGAATGTCCAAAACGATTCCCAGATGCTGGACATGTTCCTGTGGGTCCTTTGAATAGATCAAAATATCATCAATAAAGATTACCACAAACTGATCCAGATAAGGCTGGAAAATTCTATTCATGTAGTCCATAAACACTGTTGGAGCATTAGTCACTCCAAAAGGCATAACTAGAAATTCATAATGTCCGTAACGTGTTCTGAACGCCGCGAATCTGGTGATATCCTGATCTGAGATCAATCTTTGAAAATACTTGCTGCTCCTTTGAGCTGATCCAAAAGATCATCATTAATCCTTGGAAGTGGATACTTATTCTTAATTGTCACTTTATTCAGCCGGCGGTAGTCCATACACAATCTCATACTACCATCCTTCTTCTTAACCAACAACACTGGTGCACCCCAAGGTGACACATTGGGCCTGATAAAATGTTTCTGAATTAAGTCCTCTAACTGAGACTTCAATTCCTTAAGCTCTGACGGTGACATCCTATACGGCGCCACGGATACTGGCTCCGATCCTGGGATGAGATCAATAGAAAACTCAACTTCTCGTTATGGGGGTAAACTGATTATCTCAGAAGGAAAAACATCTAGATAATCACTGACAACTGGAATGTCACTGGGACTCAGCTCTGATTCTGAAGTCACAGTAACCATTACATAAAAACCCCTATCCTGAACACACATAAGCTGGGTAAGCTGATGAGTGCGATTAATTAATTCTGATAACTGCCACACCTTCAGTCGTTTCATTTGTAGGCATGAAAATACACTTTTCCGCACATCCAATGTACACATGATTAGCAGAAAGCCAATCCATTCCTAGGATCACATCAAGTTGTATCATGGGAAGACACACCAAATCTATGTAGTATGTCTTGCTAGATACAGTGATCGGGCAATTCTCACATATAAATTTAGCTACAACTCCACCTTCTGTAGCGGTAGATACCGTCATAGGAGGAATCAATGGTGACATAGATAACTGTAGTGTTTCTACACACTTGTATGAAATAAAGGAACATGTTGCACCGCAATCAAAAAGTACTTTAACTGGATTCTGGCCTAGATAACACATACCAGCAATTAGATCTTCATTGGCCAAAGCCTTCTGGCCATCAAGGGAATACACCCTGCCTTTACTTGTAGTAGTACCTTCAGCTCCACTCTTACTCTTTCTTTCTGGACAATTTGCTAAAACGTGCCCCGGCTGCCTACACCCGAAACACACACCTGTACGTCTCATGCATTCACCGTAGTGTAATTTTCCACAGTATTTACAAGTGGCACTCGCCTTTGGTGAAAACGACTGTTTGCCCCTCTTAGGAGAGCCCTTAGGCTTATTCTCTTGGTACCTATCTTGAAACTTGACCTTTCTCTTTTCAAATGCTGCAGCTTTCTCTTTAGCGGTCTTGGCAAAACCCGCTTCAGCAACCAAACTGTCGTGAACCATTTCATCATAGCTGGTATTTCTTTGAAGGCTCACTACTGTATCAATTTCACCTCTCAACCCACGCCTATACTGATTCATCTTCCAGTTCTCATTACCGGCATACTCGTTATGAGTGGAGTAGTATGACAACTCTTCAAACTTCTTAGTAAACTCAGTGACTGACATGCCACCTTGTTTCAATTCAAGGAACTCTTGTTCTTTCTTTACTTTGTATGACATCGGTATATACTTCTCTAGCATTGCTTCCTTGAAGTTAACCCAATTTATCTCAATGTCATTTGCTATCATTCTGCGCTGAGCAGATTCCCACCAATTTTCTGCTACGCCTCTGAACTGATTGGTAGCTAAAAATACCTTATTCTCTTCTGGGCACTCAGCCATCCGGAACACTTTCTCAATCTGCTTTAGCCATCTCTTGGCTTCCGGAGGATCATCTTCCCCATTAAACTCAGGAGGGTGATTTCTATTAAATTCCTGGAAAGACGGATTTGCTACAACTGGTGGTGGTGGAGTCTACTGCTGAGCACCTTGCCCTTGGTGCATCATCTTCATCCACTCATGCTGAGATTGGGCCTGTTGTTGGGCTTGCTGCTGCATCATAAGCATCATCTGTTGATGCTGTAATGCGGCATGAGCTTGCTACTCCTGATATTGTTGTTGCAACGCCTGCTGATGTTGCATCATTTGAGCCCAAAAATTCATATTAGGATCTCCTCCGGCTTCCTCAGCATTGGCCTGATTTACTCTAGGCCTTCCAGGACCTCTTCTCCTCCCGGACATCTTATCCTAACTGTCATACACAAGTCAAAGTGATCAGTTTCAACCAGATATAACATTTAGAATAATGTCCTGGTTCCAAGAGATCCACAAACTTGGATTGTATTTTAATGACCCAAGGCACGGTCTGAATCGACCTGCTCTGATACCAAATTGTAACACCCATATAAAGATTGCCTAGGATCTTATACGAGTATTAAAATTTCGTACTGGATACATTAATTTACAACACTGAAAGTAGTTCTGAATATTACATCACATAGTAATATTACATCCAAAGTTTTTACAAACATCTCTCTGATACATGTACATCATAAGTACAACAACATAATACAGTTAAATTGTAAAACATATAAAATCAGCACGATCAATCCAAAGCTTTCTCCTTACCCTTGTTGCGTGCTGCCTGAGAACCTGCCTGTAAACCTGCACCAGAAGGAATGGGATGAGACATAAAGTCTCAGTGAGCTCTACCCAACCTACTGTTGGCAACCACAGGGAACCTAGGGTCGCCATGCCTACCTTGGCAATTTAGGGAAAATACTATGATCGCCAAGTCTTATCTTTATCCACAAGGATAGAAATCTACCTATAACTATAAATCTGCTTGTAACTATAACTCTGACTGTAACTATGAAACATAATACGTATAAACAAATATTATGTTAGATGTTAGCGTTGAACAAACATTATTATCTGAGTTCATTTTACGGAGTGCATCCGGGTGGAGTAACCCCGAAGTACATCTCCCTATGACCCGGTGAAATTCCTATCATATCAGGCTAACACCGGACTCCTCTTTTAATTTGCATGTGGACAACCCTCTCGGTGAAGTCCCATCCGGCGTATCCCGGAGTCTGATGAACATGCCTATGACTGTAACATATAATTCTTTAACTTTTACATATACATATATGAGTATTATTCATAAAATAACAATTACATAACACTTAACCTATAACTTAAGATTCATGGCTTATCGTTCTGATAAGCCACTTACTTGGTCGTTGGAAACCAACTCTATAAGCTTATCTGAAACTTTGTTTGTCGAAACATTCCTATTACTCTTGTATTCTAAACCGAATACATCTATCATCTTGTTTACCTAATGTAGGTTCTTGACTTATCAAAGTCGTATGCCTTCCTTAAGAGTTATAAACTCACATGTAATGGATTTGTCCATCTAATCCTTACCCTCATACTCTTAAATCTTGTTTTCCTATCAAGGATTCGACATATCGTTATCATATGCCGTTCATAGGGCTTACCTATTCATTTAACCTTTGTTCTTGCATTTCCCACGCCTTGCGTATTCCTTGCTCCTATAATATCTCAACCATTGGAAGCCTTTTCGATGGGTTACAATGGTGGTTAATATTTCTAAAATGTTTCAGGAGAAAACGGTTGCGAAAAGCCACGCCTACGCGCACCAGAACACCCAAAACAGCTCAACTATCATGAGCTGTTCTGGTGTGGTCGCTACAAGCGATGGTAGGCAGACTCAAAATGTTGTCTGGTCGCTATAGCGACGGCTGGTCGCTGTAGCGACCATGACAGTACAGAACTTGTCCAAAAACGTGTTTTTCCACCATTTTTGCTCAACCAAAGTTACCCAAGCTTCCCAACCATGTTAGGAATGATTTTCTATTACAAAATGATAGTTTTAAACATATATGAGCAAGGAATTAGCAAGCAAGGAATTAGGGTAAAAATACTATAACTTAGCATAAACATGAAAACTCTTACAACTCACTCCAAGTGGGTTCTAAAAACCCTAGAGAGCTCACCTAAAGCTGGTAATGAACTTGTTAAGCTTCAAATCCAAAACCTCACTTGAGAAATCTTCCTTTCCTTGGTTTTCCTTAGCTTTCTCTTGCTCCAAGTTTTCCCAAAACTATGCTTGCTTGAATTACAAGAGTTTAGGAAGAAGTTTGATGGATTAAGGGTTGATGATGATGATGGGCGAAAATCTAGAGAGAGGGGAGAAGGAATTCTGATTTCAAGTGTGAGAAAAATGGAAGATAAATATGACATAACTCATATTTATCCCATTTGGTCCTTTTCTCTATAATTACCATTTTGCCATTCCATTCGTTTAATTCTTGTGATACTGTTAAAAGTCACGCTTAAGCGGGATATTACAGTATCAGATATACATATGTTAAGTTAAGATTATATTATAAGATCATGTTAACGTGTTCATCAGACTCCGGATTATGCCGGATGGGATTTCTCCGAAAGGGTTATCCACACGTATGTTAAAGATTAAGCATGTTCAGCAGACTCCGGGATACGCCGGATGGGACTTCTCCTAGAGGGTTGTCTACATGCAAGTTATGTTGTCTTCAGCATACTCCGGGATACGCCGGATGGGACTTCTTCGAGAGAGTTGTCCACACAACGATAAGAGGAGTCCGGTGATTAGCCTCAGATAGGAATTTTCACCGGTTATCAGGGGAATGTGCTTCGGGGTTACTCCACTCGAGGGCATTCCATAAAATGAACTCAGATAATAATGTTTGTTCAACGCTAACTTTCTAACTTTATGTTAAAGCAATATGTATATGTATTTATTACATAAGTTTATGACAAGTATTGTTCAGATAACAGTTACCAGAAAGTGATCATAGGATGTCCCCAGATCACTAGGTATGAGATTATGTTATTAGGCAGAATTACCTATCAGGCAGGTATCAGGTGGTGATCTTAGGAGTCCCCTCGATCACCAAGTTATCAGGTTATAGTCTAGATTTCATGACTATTCAGTTATCAGGCTCAGGCAGTGATCCTAGGTTTCCCCTCGATCACTAGTTTAGTAGGATTTAGTTTAGTTATTATGACTACACAGGATAGCAGGAACAGGCAGGTAAACCCTTTATGGGTAAGGTTAAGACTTGGTGATCGTAGGAATTCCCGAGATAGCCAAAAGTAGGCATGGCGACCCTAGGTTTCCCCGAGGTTGCCAACAGTAGGTTGGGTGGAGCTCACTGAGACATTATGTCTCATCTCATTCCTTCTGGTACAGGTTTTCAGGTTAGCACGAGGTTCGTGAGGATGATCATCGGGGAGACGCTGGATGGAGTGCAGTTGCTCATCATGTACCAGCTCAGGATCTTATCAGACTTTTGTTATGTATTTATTATGGTACTTGAAAGGTTGTATAAACGAGCAAAATTGTATTCATTCAGTTGTTCTGTTTTATTATTATTGAAAACCTTGATGTATCCAGTATCAGTTTAACGCACATGCTAATATTCTAGATATAATTAGTATGGGTGTTACAGTACACGTATCAGTTCAGGATAGGATGTACCCTAGATATGGTACAAGGATTTTATCAGGATAAGTATATTTTGTATACCAGGAATAATTAATTATCAGGCTAAATTTATGTGACTTTTGTGATCTCGCAGTTAGAGAGCACAGGGGGTTCCAGTATTGCTGGAATGGGAGGAACTTTCCGCGAGGATAACCTACACATAAGTTTATTTAAAGATTATTGTGACTTCTGTGATCTCGCAGTTAGAGAGCACAGGGGGTTCCAGTATTGCTGGAATGGGAGGAACTTTCCGCGAGGATAACCCACACAATACAGGCAAGAAGAGTCCGGTGATTAGCCTATTATAGGAATTTTCACCGGTTATCAGGGGAATGTGCTTCAGGGTTAATCCACTCGGGGGCATTCCATAAAATGAACTCAGATAATAATGTTTGTTACACGCTAACATCTAACATAATATGTATCAGTTTATACTTTATTATGTTATCAGGCAGTAAATACCTATCAGGAAGGTATCAAGTGGTGATCTTAGGTGTCCCCTCGTCACCAAGTTATCAGGTTATAGTCTAGTTTTTATGACTATACAGTTATCAGGTTCATGCAGATATAAACCCTTTTTGGGTAAGGTTAAAGCTTGGCGATCATAGGATCCCCCGAGATTGCCAAAAGTAGGCATTGCGACCCTAGGTTCCCTGAGGTTGCCAACTGTAACACCCATACTAACTTTAACTAGTATATTAGCATGTGCGTTAATCTGATATCGGATACATTAAAATTTACAATAATTAATATATATACAACCACTGAATGAGTACAATTTGCTCGTTTACATAAATATCCAAATATCATACAATACATGATCATATACATATATAAAATCTGTCAACCTCCTGAGCTTGCCTTGACGAGCTTCTGCACTCCATCCAGCGTCTTCCTGAACATCTTCAAGGACATCACCTGCTAACCTATGAACCTGCACCAGAAGGATTGGGGTGAGACATAACGTCTCAGTGAGCTCCAACCCATCCTACTGTTGGCAACCACGGGGGAAACCTAGGGTCGCCGTGCCTACTCTTAGCGATATTGGGGATACCTACGATCGCTGTCATTCTTTAACATCTACCACGATCAAGGGAAATCCTAGGATCGCGTCATGTCTTTATCTTTCTTATACTTGTCATATACCTAATCTTATGCATTCCATACTCTATTCTTATCTTAGTCTTATACGTAGTGATCTTGGGGACATCCTATGATCACATCGCGTTCACTAGGAACTAATCATCATGTCTCGTATTACATATAAAATATACATATTCATTTCCATATTCGTATTCATCTTTTCATATCATAAAGTTAGAAGTTAGCGTTGAACAAACAATCATTATCTTGGTTCGTTTTACGGAGTGCATCCGGGTGGAGTAACCCCGAAGTACATCTCCCATCATACCGGTGAAATTCCTATCATATCAGGCTAACACCGGACTCCTCTTATCTTTGTGTAGGCAACCCTCTCGGTGAAGCCCCATCCGGCATAATCCGGAGCCTGCTGGACACATCTTGCATGTAGACAACCCTCTCGGAGAAGTCCCATCCGGCGAATCCCGGAGCCTGCTGGACATGCTTAAGTCTTTTAACATACGTGTGGACAATCCTCTCGGAAGAGTCCCATCCGGCGAAACCCGGAGTCTGATGAACACGTTTAATATCGTCTTATAACTTACGTGTGGATAGCCCTTTCGGAGAAATCCCATCCGGCGTATCCCGGAGTCTGATGAACACGTTTTCATATTCTTTATCATTAAGTTCTTACTTAAGTTCATAGACATATCTATTACGTTTCGTCTTTCTTATGCATATCTAATGCATTCTTTAAAACTTAACCTACTAGAGGTTTTTAGCTATAACATGGTATCATTCTTGTGCTTGGTACATGGTAAGTACCTTCCTAATTCTCTTTAACCTATAATAGGTTTCTAAATTTGAATACTATAACATTCTTGGCTTGCTTATACTTAATTGAGTGTTTGAGAATTGCCTAGTGAGAGATAAACTCAATACTAGGTCTTATACCTTTCTATGATACTTGTGAATTAAGGCATCCTTTCTAATAATCTTATGCCTATCATCCTCATTCTATAATGTTGATTTAACCATCTTAAGGATAGGTCTTGATATGCTCTTTAGCAATGCTTAATCATTACATGTCGATCCTTAAGTTCGGAGCAGTATTGGATAGCCGAAACGGTGCAAGAAGAGATGAAAAACAAAATGTCCCCTGTAAGCTGTCAAAGCGTGACACGATTGGGCAATCGTGACACGATTTTGCAATCGTGTCACGATTTCATACCCAGAAATCGTGTTGTTTTCTGCCTGTAAAATCGTGACACGCTGGTAAAATCGTGACACGATTTTACCTGCAGTTGGACAGTATTTGGCAAGTTTAAAACATGTTTTCCACTAATTTTGGTCTATCCAATCTTGCCCAACAACACAACAATTTAAATGATAAATTCAAAAGCTTATTAACAGGTTTCAACATGTATTGATCAAGGATTGCTATCAAAATGGAACTAGGGTTCAAATGATCATAACTTATTCATAATGCTAAAACTCATGAAATACTCAAAAGATGGGTTCTATAACCCCTAGGGAACTCACCTTAGGTCTCAATTGATGCTTGCTATGATCTGAAACCAAAGCCCTAGCTTCAAGCTTCCACTTCTCTTGAGTTCTTCCTCAATTCTCCTTATTATTCTTTTACTACTCCTTGCTCTAACTTCCCCAAGACCCAGCTTGCTAGCATAAACTTCCACAAGAATTTGGGTTGAAATCTTGATGAGTGAAGGAAGAAGGATGAGGGCGTGAGGGTTGTGGAAGAAGGGGAGAGGAAGTGCTGAAATTGGGAGAGAGTGGAAGTGTGTAGAAAGTTGGTAAGATATTCTTACCACTTATTCTTAAAACAATCTCCCTTCTCTTCTAAATTACCATTATGCCATTCCAAATATTTACTAACTTGCCATGCATGCTTCATCAGGTTCCAATACTAATAATCGATACTTATAAACGGAATATTACACTTGCCATATAAATAATCCCATTGACTAACAATTTACCAAATTGTCCCTTGCTTAACACATTTCTGATACATCGTCCAAATATCAATAAATACTCGAGTCTTAGGCGGGATGTTACAATCTACCCCCCTTAAAGAAATTTCGTCCTCGAAATTTAGAATCTACTTATCATAGATGAATTAATCTCTCCTATTACTTCTTCATTAGCCAAAACTCCAGTTCATCTTACTTATCGGAATCCCTTAGATTTCAATTCTATAAGTCGAAGGTATTCGACAATCTTTTCGTTATCTGAGCGACTGGTATGTATTACACATTCCTTGCGTAGAAGAATATGAGGTTATTTGAATCATTGCATCCAACTTGCCGACTATATCCTTGTTCATACACTTCTCATAAACCTCAACTAGAGTTATTCAATCTTAACACTTGTGTTGAATCTTATAATCTCGTCGTAGTCCGCGTAATCCTACTTCGACGACATTGAACTTTCTTATTATCCATGACGATTCCATTGAATTCTTATATTCAATCTTTGCCTTATGCAACGGCATCCTACATTTATGGTTTTACCATAATTATACCATCCTTTAGTGAGGGTAAAACTACCGCGCTACCTCCATTATACAAATACAAGGAGGAGGCATCTAGGTGTGCTACTTTCCATAGTCTCAATCATTGCTTCCACTACGAAATTCCTCAAGGACTCGCGAAATCTTACTGATTATCCGCGTTCTGCTTCGATGGATCTATGTCGTTACTTATCTCAATAACTTAGAAATCATTTTCATACTAGGAGTTTGCCAATCTCCCCTCGTTCTTGTCACTACTTATTCTCGTTTTTCTAATCATAGCATAAGTGTTTTCTACACCGATAATCCCAAACTTATAGGAATTTAGTCCAAGTGATGAGTGGCTTAAATCATTTCACATATCATTATATAATATTTATCATAGCATATATCTTACATACATAAGTGAGCACGTGTACACTCTACATTACCTCATCTTTGTCCGACTAACGGGACATCATTCTTAATCTTATCATATTTGAGACACTACCACATCAATTGGAAATCTTTTCTTACTCTTAACTCATTTCGTAACATCCGGGATTTGCTTTTCAACTGGCTTGCCAGGTTTGCCCCGCCAATGTTACTCATGTTTATTCTTAAGTATACAATAACTTATAATGTAAATTTATGGTTACAATCCACTGACATCACAAACTTATTTCTCGTCCTGGACGTCAAATTCAATATTCTTATTTCCCACGGAAAACTCTACTCGATTGCTACCCAAAAGCACACTCAGTCTTATTCCTTTGATCATGACCTGAAATTACGCAGCCCTTTACCGTGGACTACGAATAACTTTTTAATCTACGTAAAAGTTCTCCTTCCTTTACTGGTGAACATTAAGTTTAAGACTTTCCAAAATCTTCAGCTAAGATAGGTTAACATGACATGGGTACATCATGAAATTAAACTCATTCGCCACTGCATTGTCGTCTCTGATCAAAGCCTCAAATTCAAATATTTCATTCCTCATGGATTTCGAGGTTTAAGGTATTCATCAACTTAACTTCCATGACTTTCTATTAGAACTCATGATATATCCAAATCGCTTACACTCATTACTATCCCGTATAATAGGAATTAAGCACTTAACACCTTCTCATACTCTAAGCCTCAGCTTATCATTGTCCATTATATCATTCTTGGATTACCACTCCGCTGCGCCACTCTGATTTTTTTATCACTCGAGTTAGCATCGGAGGAATACTTCACTATTGTCACATAAAATTCCATCGATCAATCCTTTTACTCTATCACTTTGTAATCACTGTAGCAAATTTATCTGACGTTACCATTTCTCTAGGTCAGCTCTTCATGTAGAATCATTAAACATTGCAGTAACCCGATTGGAAATATATCTGAGGCAGCTTAAATTCATGTACATCCCTTTGTGGCAACTTCTAAAAACACTTATAGCTTCTGACGGTTCATACCTTTCATTTGAGTCTTGTTACTATTCTCTCTTTCTTCATCTGTAATGATTTCATATCCACATTACTTCCGGGACAACTTTGGTCTCCTTAACTCTATCATGTCCCTTAAATTGCCCTTGAGTTTCTACAGAACAATCCGTCCTGAAAAGTTCCAAATTCTTACCGGTTCTCTAGAACGCCCAACATAGGTTGCGTTTCTTCGAGTGCCCGATTAATCAATCTTAAACTCTTTACACATTATCATAATCCATTGGATTCCTCCAGTAGCTCGTTATTGTATTTACAATTCAAGTCTATACCTCATTACTGCCCTTGGAAACTTATCAACACGGGTAATCTCTTTCTATTCTATAATTTGTGGAAGGAACCTCTTCAATGGGGAGCATACAACTTCTTAGCATTAACCTCAATCCTAAACTTTCATGTTCAAGACGGTCCGTCGTATATTAAAATCTCAACATAATTCTCGGCTGAAATCCCGATCATCCTTCAACATTGGTCTACTATAATCCTTGTGTTATCTTGAACTCACCTTCTTTAACCAATCAGGGAAATTCAATACTGTTCGTCTAATCAAAAGTGTTCAACTTAATTCGTCCATCAACATAATAATTCCAGCCCAGCTTCTCTTACTTCTAATCTTCTTACCATTAGGATACATCCAAAAATTGATTCACACTTTGATATGCAACAAATCTTATTGTTACCACTTATTCATCCATCTTAGTTCTTAAGCTGTATATCATCTCCTCCTCTTATTTCACAAATCTGGTTCAGTAGACGTGGCTGATCTGATGGGGTCAAACTTACTTGTGATTCATACTCAATAACCACACTTGAGTGGATAGTTTCATCTATTCAAATAACTCTCTTAGTCCATAATTAATTCTCTTAACTGTCCGGACATTAAATTCTCATCCGATTCAAGTTCGATACTTCAACTCTGTACTCAGAATTGTTACTTAGTCCACACTTCGCTTTAACTTCTCAAACTACTGTTTCCGTCAAGGTTCCACGTCATATCCTATAGCATTCCATGATTCCTTAATCCTTATGTCTTCCGCACACATGGCATCGTCCAACGATCCGTCCAACTGGGTTGAGGCGCTTCACCTCACTGTTAAATATCCTTTATGTCTCTAAGACCTTGCCACTATCAGGCTTCGTCACTTTTCAATTTGATGGTCACCATTTGGCACAAACACTTCTTCGCCAATTCCGTCTTAAAATCCGACACCTTAATCTTCGTCTTTCATACACTTCATTCCTCCTTGGTCACATTCAGCTCTCAGACATTTATCCTAACGGTCATATACTAGATTGAGTTGATCAGGCTCAACTAGATGTGACCTTTAGAACAATATCCGGAACCCAATGGTCCCACTACTTTTATTGAAACTTTAATGACCCAAGGCACGGTCTGAATCGACCTGCTCTGATACCAATTGTAACACCCATACTAACTTTAACTAGTATATTAGCATGTGCGTTAATCTGATATCGGATACATTAAAATTTACAATAATTAATATATATACAACCACTGAATGAGTACAATTTGCTCGTTTACATAAATATCCAAATATCATACAATACATGATCATATACATATATAAAATCTGTCAACCTCCTGAGCTTGCCTTGACGAGCTTCTGCACTCCATCCAGCGTCTTCCTGAACATCTTCAAGGACATCACCTGCTAACCTATGAACCTGCACCAGAAGGATTGGGGTGAGACATAACGTCTCAGTGAGCTCCAACCCATCCTACTGTTGGCAACCACGGGGGAAACCTAGGGTCGCCGTGCCTACTCTTAGCGATATTGGGGATACCTACGATCGCTGTCATTCTTTAACATCTACCACGATCAAGGGAAATCCTAGGATCGCGTCATGTCTTTATCTTTCTTATACTTGTCATATACCTAATCTTATGCATTCCATACTCTATTCTTATCTTAGTCTTATACGTAGTGATCTTGGGGACATCCTATGATCACATCGCGTTCACTAGGAACTAATCATCATGTCTCGTATTACATATAAAATATACATATTCATTTCCATATTCGTATTCATCTTTTCATATCATAAAGTTAGAAGTTAGCGTTGAACAAACAATCATTATCTTGGTTCGTTTTACGGAGTGCATCCGGGTGGAGTAACCCCGAAGTACATCTCCCATCATACCGGTGAAATTCCTATCATATCAGGCTAACACCGGACTCCTCTTATCTTTGTGTAGGCAACCCTCTCGGTGAAGCCCCATCCGGCATAATCCGGAGCCTGCTGGACACATCTTGCATGTAGACAACCCTCTCGGAGAAGTCCCATCCGGCGAATCCCGGAGCCTGCTGGACATGCTTAAGTCTTTTAACATACGTGTGGACAATCCTCTCGGAAGAGTCCCATCCGGCGAAACCCGGAGTCTGATGAACACGTTTAATATCGTCTTATAACTTACGTGTGGATAGCCCTTTCGGAGAAATCCCATCCGGCGTATCCCGGAGTCTGATGAACACGTTTTCATATTCTTTATCATTAAGTTCTTACTTAAGTTCATAGACATATCTATTACGTTTCGTCTTTCTTATGCATATCTAATGCATTCTTTAAAACTTAACCTACTAGAGGTTTTTAGCTATAACATGGTATCATTCTTGTGCTTGGTACATGGTAAGTACCTTCCTAATTCTCTTTAACCTATAATAGGTTTCTAAATTTGAATACTATAACATTCTTGGCTTGCTTATACTTAATTGAGTGTTTGAGAATTGCCTAGTGAGAGATAAACTCAATACTAGGTCTTATACCTTTCTATGATACTTGTGAATTAAGGCATCCTTTCTAATAATCTTATGCCTATCATCCTCATTCTATAATGTTGATTTAACCATCTTAAGGATAGGTCTTGATATGCTCTTTAGCAATGCTTAATCATTACATGTCGATCCTTAAGTTCGGAGCAGTATTGGATAGCCGAAACGGTGCAAGAAGAGATGAAAAACAAAATGTCCCCTGTAAGCTGTCAAAGCGTGACACGATTGGGCAATCGTGACACGATTTTGCAATCGTGTCACGATTTCATACCCAGAAATCGTGTTGTTTTCTGCCTGTAAAATCGTGACACGCTGGTAAAATCGTGACACGATTTTACCTGCAGTTGGACAGTATTTGGCAAGTTTAAAACATGTTTTCCACTAATTTTGGTCTATCCAATCTTGCCCAACAACACAACAATTTAAATGATAAATTCAAAAGCTTATTAACAGGTTTCAACATGTATTGATCAAGGATTGCTATCAAAATGGAACTAGGGTTCAAATGATCATAACTTATTCATAATGCTAAAACTCATGAAATACTCAAAAGATGGGTTCTATAACCCCTAGGGAACTCACCTTAGGTCTCAATTGATGCTTGCTATGATCTGAAACCAAAGCCCTAGCTTCAAGCTTCCACTTCTCTTGAGTTCTTCCTCAATTCTCCTTATTATTCTTTTACTACTCCTTGCTCTAACTTCCCCAAGACCCAGCTTGCTAGCATAAACTTCCACAAGAATTTGGGTTGAAATCTTGATGAGTGAAGGAAGAAGGATGAGGGCGTGAGGGTTGTGGAAGAAGGGGAGAGGAAGTGCTGAAATTGGGAGAGAGTGGAAGTGTGTAGAAAGTTGGTAAGATATTCTTACCACTTATTCTTAAAACAATCTCCCTTCTCTTCTAAATTACCATTATGCCATTCCAAATATTTACTAACTTGCCATGCATGCTTCATCAGGTTCCAATACTAATAATCGATACTTATAAACGGAATATTACACTTGCCATATAAATAATCCCATTGACTAACAATTTACCAAATTGTCCCTTGCTTAACACATTTCTGATACATCGTCCAAATATCAATAAATACTCGAGTCTTAGGCGGGATGTTACACCAACAGTAGGTTGGGTGGAGCTCACTGAGACATTATGTCTCATCCCATTCCTTCTGATGCAGGTTCGCAAGTAGCACGCAGCAAGAGTAAGGAGAAAGCTTTGGACTGATCGTGCTGGTTTTCTATTTGTTTCAGTTAACCTGTATTCAGATGTTGTATTATGATGTATAATACCAGAGATGTTTTGTATTATCAGATGGATGTATTAATACATTATGTTATGTATCTTATTCAGTTAAACTTTTTGTATTGTAAATTAATGCATCCAGTAAGAAATTTAATACTCGTATAAGATCCTATGCAATCTTTATATGGGTGTTACATCAATAGAATATGATATACAAAGAATAAGTTAAACGAAGATAGATAATCAACTATGTTAGGACAAAGAAATTATGTTCATATTTCTAAGAACTAATCATAACCCCAAAGTAAATCATTTTCCCACTAAACAATGATTAGAAACAAATACATGAAGCCTATATTTAGTACTATCAACTTCATATGCCCTCATTCAAACCCAAAGGATAGGTAAAGAGACATGAGCAAATAGTCATTGGGGAAAGTGATCCTATTTAATTTTCTACAATTCTTACATTTGGTACCCAACTAATTCACATAGAAATAGGATTTTTTTATGTATTGTGTCTTCTAAATCAACTGTATAAAGGCTATCTTTCATAAAAAAATTTAAACTTATGGATCATGTTCTTGAAGTTTTTCATTATTTTTTATGCTTTTATTTGTTTTTTAGTTTTGACTTATTTAAGGTTATTTTAAACCGCGTAAATGATATAGTTTTTTCAAAATAGAAAATAAGAATGTACATTAAGTTCTACTAGTTTCATTGAAATTAAAGTTTTTTAACATTTTTTTTTTGGATTAGTATGTGTTTACGGATTGTAAGAGTTTAGGAAGGAAACTGACCTAATCCAACAAATATATTAGTTTACTTATTTAGTTGTTAACCAGTACTTTTATAACTTATTTTAAAATGCATGGTTTAATTTTTTTTTTTTAAGTTTTTGGAATTTAATATTTTTTCTTTTAGTTTTTGGGACTCACATAATGGATCATGTAATATAATTGAAACTATATTATTAGTTAAAATAAATATATCGGCTCGTATTAAATATATTAAAAAGTATCAACTAAGCTTAAGCCATCAATAAAAAGTATCGAATAGACTTTCTAAATAGTAATATTTTTGCGGATGTGTTATATTAGTGATATATTGTTTTCTATTTTTTTTTTTGAAAGAGTATTGTTTTCTATTTTCTTCACCTATGCATTCATCTTTTGGAATGAGAGATACAGAGTTAGAGAGAGATATAGTGAAAGATGAGAGAGATTAGTTTACCACTCACTTCACAACACTCTAAGGATGAATTCAACCACGACAAACAAGTGAGGTACATTTAACAAATTTTGTGTTTGGATAATTTTTTAGCACTTTCGACATCCATTCATTGCCAACACATATTATCGAAACTGCCACTGCTTAAACTTTTCACTACACGAATGGCTAACCATTTAACGCGCTAAAAGGGTCGTTTGAGAACAAATACCATTATGAATGGAACGTGTATTGCACGCTCTATATCTGCGAGTGTAGATAAAAATCTTCTGAACAATATCCTTTCCCTCTCGTTAATAACCGTTTTAAAAAAACACGCAACGAATTTTTTTTTATTTTTTATTTTCCCACTTTCTAAAAACAGAAATTGGAAGCTTCATTTCATTTTCCACTTTTTTTTTTCTCTCAGTTTTCGTCTCTTCGGTAAAACGATTCTCTCTTTCTCTCTCTCTAATTTCTATGCTTTCTGTTTTTTTTCTCTTTTTTTAAATATGGAAAAAATGTTAATGCTAATAGTTATTTGTTTTAAACAAATTCTTATTAATTAAAGTGGCGCTAATAGTCATTTTACGTGTCCGAGAGAATTTGAACTTTGTGCTTTGAAGTTATAAGTCTAAACACTTACCACTGAGTTAACATCTAAATGATCGCTGAACTATTTGTGATTAGCGCTTATTAGGATTAGTTTGTTTTAGTTTATTTACTGACATAAGCATTTGTGATAGTGTTTCGAAAAACTTATATAATAAGCTGTTTAGGATAGGTTATAAAAACTGCTTATAGATTATACGAAAACAGTTTGACTTTATTTTATTGTGTTATATAAATAGTTTGTTCATAAGTTATAAGTTTAAACTCTTACCGAGTAGTTGGCACCCGAATGACCGTTGAACTATTTGTGATTAACACTTGTTAGGATTAGTTTGTTTGAGATTATTTACTGACATAAGCATTTGTAACAGTGTTTCGGATATGTTATGAAAACTGTTTATTGATTACATGAAAACAGTTTGACTCTATTTTATCATGTGTTATATAAATAGTTTGTTCATAAGTACTTATAAAGGGTTCATAATTTGTGTACTCTTTATCATTTGTTTCAGGAATGATTTGAGAAAGGGTTCTGTATGAGTTGTTTGGTTTGGAAGAAAAAATGGATATAGGTTTTAGCTTACCACAGTCAAAAGTAGCTTTCAATGGTTTCGATTCTTGTTGTGCTTTTGTTTGTAATTCGAGGAACATTTTGAAAGCTCGTTGTGGAAGAGAGTTGAGAGTTTCGAATTTGAAGTTGAATTTGTTGTGTAGGAGTAGTAAACTTTTTAGGGGAAATAGGGAAATTTGGCTTAAGTGTCAGGGAAATGATTCTTTTGCATATGATAATGGAAATGGTAGGAATGTTGATAATTTGAAAGGTTTGAATGAGGAGTCGAATTTGGGATCGATTTCTGGTGCGGAATTAAGCGAACCTTTGGGAGAAGTTGGGGGTCAAGTAGAAGTAGAGGTACAAAGTGTGGATGAATTGAAAGAATTGTTGCAAAAGGCGTTGAAGGAATTAGAAGCTGCTAGAGTAAATAGTATTGTGTTTGAGGAAAAGGTTAAAAAGATATCGGAAACTGCGATATCTTTGCAAGATGAAGCATCAAGAGCTTGGAATGATGTTAATTCTACACTTGATATTATTCAGGAAATTGTGAGTGAAGAATTTATTGCGAAAGAAGCAGTTCAAAATGCAACAATGGCTCTTTCTTTAGCTGAGGCAAGGCTTCAAGTAGCTGTTGAATCTTTGGAAGTTGTAAATGAAGATCATAGTTCCGCGCGAGATTCTAACGAGAGTGATGGTGGCAAAGGTGTAGGGCAAGAGGATCAAGAACGTGTGGTTGCTCAGGAAGATATCAAGGATTGTCAGACAAATTTAGCGTGTTGTGAGGCTGAGTTGAGGCGCTTGCAAAGTAGAAAAGAGGAGTTGCAGAATGAAGTGAGCAAGTTGCACGAAATTGCAGAAAAAGCACAGTTGACTGCTGTGAAAGCAGAGGAGGATGTCAATGACATAATGCATTTAGCCGAGCAAGCTGTTGCCCTTGAACTTGAGGCTGCAAAGTGTGTTAATGATGCAGAGATTGCATTTCAGAGAGCAAACAAGTCTGTCATTAGCGTTAATGCTGACACCACAGACACTCTACCAGTAGAAGATGTTGTAGCCCTCCCTGAAGAGGAGAAATTGGGTCAACATTTTTCTGGGGATGCTGCTGTTAAAGGAGAGCTCGAGTTATCATGTAATGACGTGTCTTTGCTTGCCTCGGAATCACTAGAGACACAGTCCAATAAAACCAGCCAAACCTTGGAAGACACAACTGAATCTGATTATCTGAGTGATCATGATAATGGACAGTTAAGCTTAGACGCTTCAAAAGAAGCTGAACTCGAAATAGAGAAGTCGAAGAATGTAGTTCAAACAAAAAAACAAGACACTCAGAAAGAATTGACTAGGGATAATTCACCATCTGCTCCCAAGACATCATTGAAGAAGTCGTCCCGATTTTTTCCTGCATCATTTTTCTCTTCTAGTACAGATGAGTTTGATTACTCACTAGCATCAGTTTTCAATGATCTTGTGGAATCTGCACAGAAGCAATTACCAAAGCTGATTGTTGGGTTATTGTTAGTTGGAGCAGGGTGTGTATGATATTTATTTGTCTTGTTCCTTTTTCTCGCTGTTACCTTTTGTTAGACCATCGTAGAAACAATTTATTTGGAAGTATATATAAATCATATGGCTGGCCTAGAATATGTAATGTATAAGTGTAATACATATGAAATATTAAGGTGATAATTTTTAGCTTTTAGTGCAACATGATAGAAAAGTATGAAATATTCACTGCTTTGTTTAAAAACTGATCATGAAATAAAAAGTTTCTGCCGTGGGGATGGGAAAGTTCTCCTGTCTTTTTTAAGTAAGACAATATTGTGATTTGTCATTATGTTAATTAGACGAAAAGATCAATATGAAGGTTTTTCTGTTTTACTAGAACCGGTGGACTTTTATTTCAGGCTCACCTTCTATGCCAACAGAGCAGATAGGAGTTCTCAACTGCTTCAGCAGCCAGAAGTCATTGCAACCACAGTTGAAGAAGTTTCCTCAAGTGCAAGGCCTCTAGTTAGACAACTTCAGGAACTCCCCAATAGAATTAAGAAAGTTATTGCGTCGATACCTGAACAAGAGGTCTGATCTTTTTACTCATTAATTTTGATGTTCGATTCATTAGGTTTCATCTGACTCTGGATTGTATTTATTGTAGGTGAACGACGAGGAAGCTTCCCTCTTTGACATGCTCTGGCTATTACTTGCAAGTGTTATATTTGTCCCTCTATTTCAAAAAATTCCTGGAGGTAAATTGGTTGCCATGTTTTCTAAATGATGGTTTCAACATAATCTTTCAAAGTATGACCAATGTTTTACTTTAGTTTGAATTTGATCAGGCTACAAAATTTATATATTGCTCATATGAAGCTTTGGTGTATAGATTATATCTGCTGCTTCTTTTAGCTCACGACTATTTTCCTTATTCACTGTTTGTTAGTTTTATTCTGACAATAAATTGAGCCGTAATGATCAAAACAAGTTTGTTAAGTATTTCTATCATTCTAAGAAGCCAACCAATAACAGATTTATGCTTCCGTGTATGTGAAACATTTTTATAAAAGTCATAATCTGATAAAATTGATTGTCTAACATTCACGTATTGTTTCACTGATTCTGTGTACTTTATCTGCAACAATGTTTAGGCAGTCCTGTTCTTGGTTACTTGGCAGCTGGAATCTTGATTGGGCCTTATGGACTCTCCATTATTCGCAATGTTCATGGGACAAAAGCAATCGCTGAATTTGGAGTTGTTTTCCTGTTATTTAATATTGGCCTGGAGGTGGAGCTTGATATATGATATTGTTGTACCATAACTTTGATTATCTCCTTATTGAAAAGCAAACTGAAGCTCTAAACTGTTTTTTTCTAGCTCTCTGTGGAAAGGCTTAGTTCAATGAAGAAATATGTCTTTGGAGTAGGCTCTGCTCAGGTGATTGTGGAACTCCATCTTTCACCTTTGTAGTAAGAATATATCAAAATTATATTGTAATGTATTAGTATTGATTATTTGATTCTAAGAAGTATTAGTATTATCAGTTGGAGTTTATCTCTCTCTGCATCTCCGTACATATCATGATTTGTTAATTTAGTTAAGATTAAGAGTCTAATATTAATGTAAATAAGGATTAGTCATTAGTGTTTTGTCTTATGCAACAACATCCAATATATTATTCACGGCATACCAATATAATTTGATGGTTGAGTATTCCTTTTCCTCCCTCTACACCTAAACAGCTATGACCTAAAACCTCAAAACTTGTTAATACTGTTTACCTCTTGATATTCTTTTTATATACTAGTAATTTACAAGCCAAAAATTCTCACCATGTATGAATAAATGCAGGTTCTGTTGACTGCCGCAGTTATTGGGTTGGTGGCTCATTATGTTTGTGGCCAAGCTGGCCCTGCTGCTATCGTCATTGGGAATGGCCTGGCATTATCATCAACTGCTGTTGTTCTGCAGGTACATATCCTGAGTATTGTTTGCTTTTAAGTTCTTACTATAGGGTATACATTCACACAGTCTAGTCAGTTTAACCAATCCAGCTTTATGCCATTGTTTAATGAATGTTCTGAGATTGTGATATCTAGCTATTTTAAAAGCACAAATTAATTGTAAAAGGATTTTGTTCTGGCATGTATCTGTTAACAAATATAAATACATTTATGGTTGTCATTATTTGATAAATCTTGAAGTCTATACTCTATAGCTAATTTGCTGTAATGCTAGTCCACCTTCAAAAAACTCCATTGTCACGAGTTTAAATATTTAGGGTTGGAGTCAAGACTTTGTTCTTTGTATATTATAATTCTATAATTTTACTTTCATGTATTCTGAGTCCTCCATGTTGCAATATTTCAAGTGAACTTGTTTTACAGGTGTTACAGGAGAGAGGTGAGAGCACATCACGACATGGACGAGCTACATTTTCTGTATTACTTTTTCAGGTTACTTCATGCCTTACCTATCTATCTAGAAAGTAGAAAATGAAGGATTTCGCTGTAAAATACAGTATTGTATTATATATTATATGTTAATACTTGTGATATATAGTTGACTAAACTTTGTCTTATGAGAGACATCTTGACTAAACTTTGTCTTTTTTAGTATGTTATTAAGTATAGATCCACAACTAGCGTCTTCTCTATATGTTTTTTTCCCTATCTTGTTGATTTCTATGTTAATTTGTTGGTTTTACATTGGTTGTTTTTTAGCTCTTTACTGCCTTTGGTGTTGCAATATTTTGACCAAAACTGACTATTTCTTCTTTGTTTATACACAGGATTTGGCTGTTGTCGTCTTGCTAATACTCATACCTCTTATCTCACCTAATTCTTCCAAAGGAGGGGTAACACTTTCTAGCACCTTTTGTTTAAAATACTTCATCAGATGTTTTCATGAAGTTAAGAAATTGGCTAGTTAAAGTTGTATGAACTCCTGTGTAGCATGAGAAAGTGTGTATCAAGGGTGTTCCATGTTGTTCAGAGAACTTGCATTTAATTGGATAATTTTATTTAATTTAATTTTTTTACATTTGAATTAAAAGGGTCAGGACACATTTCACTCTTTCTAGTTGAAGTTGGTTCATGTCAAATGCTTGACCGGAAGCCATTAACTTTGCTTTCTGTTAAGACCATCACCGTCATTTCTATGCCTATACTGTAGTTGCTGCTACTATTATCTGTCTGTAAAATATTAGTATCTGTTTTCAGGTTGGCTTTCAAGCCATTGCCGAAGCTCTTGGTCTGGCTGCCGTTAAGGCTGCAGTTTCCATCACTGCCATAATTGCAGGTGGACGATTGGTAAGTTGTATTTAGTAGAACTTAGGTGTGAGCAGTGTGATTTCTAATTATTAAAATGTACTCTGAATCTGGAAGGTGATGTTTAAGTATATCTTCTTGAAGGTCTTTATTTACATTCTCTAGTCAATATATTTTTTTTTACAATCTTCATAAGAATTTTTTCTTTAGTTCGTCATTTAAATTTGTATTCAACATATGTTATCAATCCTAGTGTCTAGCTTGATATATATTATAAATGATCCTTTGAAGCACTCAATATGTTGACATCTAAAAGTTGATAAGCAGGGGTTTTAGTACAAATTACCGACTGAATGCTGCAGATTGCTTTGTATATTTTATAATGATCAGTAATATGGTGTTATGAAAATTCAAGTATTGTATTTATCATGGGGGTTGGAAGTTACCAACTCAGTTGTTTAGAGTGGTTGAGATGAGTTTTGTACTGTTGTGGTTACACATAGATATGAGGTCCTGGTTGAAGTTTGTAGGCTTAGAGGGGTTAATTAATTGTAGCATGCATTTTGAAACATAAGTTCTCTCAGAGGATTATCTCTTTATTTCTGCTCTTGCATTCATTCTAAAAGCATCTTATGTTGTTACTTTGTCACAGACATGACTTTTGGAATGTGATTTTCCACTCTTCTTTTGTCCAGCTTCTTCGACCTATATACAAGCAGATTGCAGAAAATCAGAATGCAGAAATATTTTCTGCCAATACACTCTTCGTTGTTCTTGGGACCAGCCTTCTCACAGCCAGGGTAGGTGTTTGGATCGCTGCTTTTCCTTTTTTCCTTTGAGTTATTCATGTGACCATTGAAGTCATAATTTGTCTGTACTGTGCTAGCCTGACTCCTTTACTTTTTTCCAAATGTAAATTTTATTTGAAACAGGCAGGCCTGTCCATGGCTTTGGGAGCATTTTTGGCTGGTTTACTACTAGCAGAAACTGAATTTTCCTTACAGGTCGAATCTGATATTGCTCCATATCGTGGCCTTCTATTGGGCCTCTTCTTTATGACGGTGGGTGCTTGATGTTCGAATTCAAAAGTTAATCAATAACATGGTTTATTTATTCATGCATCATCTAGTTTATACTTTATTAAACTTCTGTTCAATTACTTACATTGGAATAATTCTTATATGAATCTTGCCTTTTCTCAAAAAAAAGAAAAAACTATATATAAATCTTCAACAGAAAGGAATGGCTGACTTGAGGTTTGTGACTTTTCAGGTTGGAATGTCAATTGATCCAAAACTACTTCTTTCAAACTTTCCAGTCATCATTGGGACATTGGGACTCTTGATATGTGGCAAGACACTCTTGGTTGCTTTGATTGGCAAAATTTTTGGTATTTCATTCATATCCGCCATCAGAGTTGGGCTTCTTCTTGCTCCTGGAGGAGAATTTGCATTTGTGGCTTTTGGCGAAGCTGTTAATCAGGTTTTTGCCTTGAAAACTATTTCTCATGACAAGAGTGTCTGGTTTAAGAAATAAGTATCCGCCATATATCTTCATATTCATGTGAAAAAAATCATTCTCTTTGTGTTAGATTCTAAGAATATGCTTCTTGGTTTTCTTTACTTGAGATTATTATAGAGATTTACGTCTATGTCATCTTTCCCCGAAAATAGACTAATAAGTGGATACATAATTTGTTCTTACCAGACATTTCTTGATAAAACAAGGTTGTTTTTTCAAATTGTGTTATCCTTGTCTTATACTTTTGGTTATTTCTTATCCTCTAATTCCCCATCGTTTCGTTTCTCTTGATGAATTCTTTTTTATCTTGGAAAAAAGGGTGGTTGAAAAAACCAGAAACATAGATCAATTTTCTGATTGCTGCCAAGAATTTGTTTCCTCTTTCAAATTGAATCTGCTTTGAAAACTAATACCTATGCTAATGGACACTTTTGTAGGGTATAATGTCTTCCCAGTTGTCCTCGTTGCTCTTCCTTGTTGTGGGAATTTCAATGGCCCTTACGCCATGGCTAGGCGAAGGAGGCCAGCTGATTGCTTCCCGTTTTGAGCAACATGATGTTCGAAGCTTATTACCTGTAGAAAGTGAGGTGAGATTACTTTCATTATTGTCTGACATGGACTTCTATTGTTGGCTTTCTTGCTGGCGGACTAAACCCTGTCTTTTGATCAGGATTAACTTTTTCCAATTAGTTAACCGTATTTATTATTAAATTGTTTTAGTTTAATTTACTTTAGGAACATATTGATTTAGCATGTTATTTTTTATTTGGATTTGAAACAAAAGTTGGTGGTTGACATCGTTTTGGTTTACCTCATTTTCAGACGGACGATCTGCGTGATCATATCATTATTTGTGGATTCGGGCGAGTTGGCCAGGTGAGTTGTTTCTTTTCTGTTATATTCTATTAGTTTTTCATAATCAATCTAAGCATAAAAAGTTTACGTTTTGTTATTCTCAGATCATCGCACAACTTCTTTCTGAGCGACTTATTCCTTTTGTCGCACTAGATGTGCGAAGGTAACTTGATCTAACTGAAATCATTTGTTTTACATATAAAAGTTTTACTTTTGGATCTTATTTATGTTGCAAAATAAAACACCATTACTGCATGGAATTAGCATCTAGATTAACCTAGCTATGCTGCTTGATTGTGCATTAGTTTCTGATATTCTTTCCAAATACTTAAATCTTCATCTACCCTTCATTTCCACCCAACCAAACATGAAGTAAATTGCATGAAGTACCAGTCTACCATATATCATGTCTGCAATTTTGGATGGGTAATGGAAGTTATTGTCCTAACTTGCCTTAATATTTTCTAATGTTCTCAGTGAAAGAGTGGCAATTGGGCGTTCGTTGGATCTCCCTGTGTACTTTGGCGACGCTGGTAGTCGAGAGGTAGTGCACATGACTTCAATAATTAAGCTCGTATAGATGTTCATTACTTGACATGCTTTTTGTTGCGTGATAAGGTCCTACATAAAGTCGGGGCTGGAAGGGCAAGTGCTGCAGCAATAACTTTAGACTCCCCTGGTGCAAACTATAGAACGGTTTGGGCTCTGAGCAAACACTTCCCAAATGTGAAGACTTTTGTTCGCGCTCATGATGTTACTCATGGATTGAATTTAGAAAAAGCTGGAGCTACCGCCGTAATATTCTGATACCTCTTCTATCATTTCTGTTATCATTGCACTATCATATAACTTTTAAACGGTCATTGTCTAACACTTTTTTTCTCAACTATTGCATATCTATTGATAAATTGGCTATTGTTGGACTACTTAGTGTGGATCTTGGCGTTCTTATGCATCTTGTGTTTCTGTTGCTTGCATTTGCAGGTTGTCCCAGAGACCTTGGAACCAAGTCTTCAACTAGCAGCAGCAGTGCTTTCTGAGGTAACTATCATGTTGTTGTTGAAAGAAATTATGACCTAATGGAAAAACATTTTATGTCCTAATATTTTTCTATATCCTTATGATGACAAACACCAATACGATGAAGCACGGAGAACTCTCAGATTAAGTGTGTCCTGGTGTCGGACACGCGTCGGTGTGGGACATTGACACGACACCGACACATATGAATACAGTGAATTATGTTATTTTCTAAAATTATTATGGGTGTCGACGTGTCAGTGTCCAAGTTGTGTCCGGTGTCCGTGTTTGTTCCGTGCTTTGTAATGATTATGTTCTTATGTCGTCGTGATTGAAACTTTAGGTCATAATAGCTGTTGCCAAACTGCTGCTTGTTTTCTCTGCATTGTATGATTGATTTACTCATGTTTCTGGCCAAATTTTCTTAGAAATGGTATGACCATATTTTTGCTCTTTATTGCATGGAAAAATTAGCTGCATGATAGCAATTTGGAAAGTGTACCAAATTGAGCAAACCTCTAGATGCTCCGGTTAATCAAACGAACAAAACTGCACATCTCACTGAAGATACTAGTTTTCTTCTTTTGTTAAAATTGAAATGGTAAAAGGTGAAAATAAAATCAGATTTAAATTTAGGGCATCACTTCATACCAAACACACAAAAGGGTTTTTATCATGTGACTTTACTAGTTGATGAAATGCTGAAGCATTGAGATAGACAATCTGAACATTTCTCTCTTCAGGTTAAACTTCCTGCTTCAGAGATTGCGGCAACAATTAATGAATTCAGATCCCGCCATCTAGCCGAACTTACAGAAGTACGTGTTTCTTAAACTCATCCATGCACACAAGATAAGAAAACTTTGTCACTATCAACTATGTTGTGACTCTCATTTGAAATTGCATGTTCACTCTTGTATATAGTCTATGCTATTAATAGACACAGGTCAGTTATCCATGTTACACCACATGGCAGCATCTCTTCCCTCAGATTAAATATTTAATCTTCTATGTTACACCAAAGAATTTTCCCTGCCACGGACTCTGAACTAGTTTATATATTTGAATGAATGTATGTGACTTTTGGTCTTTTTATTCAGCTATCTGAAACAAGTGGAAGTTCTCTTGGTTACGGATATAGTAGAATGATGAGCAAACCCAAAACGCAATCTCCCGATTCAATTGACGATTCCCAAGTCCCTGAAGGGTCAATATGAAGATTACGCGATTTATACAAAGCAGCAGAAGGCAAAAAGAAAACAATGAAGTTAAGAAAAATAATAATTTTGGGAAATTGTATAGTAGATCAGATGCTCAATTATTTGTGAACATTGTACAGAAATATATCTGTATCGAAGATGCAAAATCTGTATTTGTTATTTCTTTCACTTGTTGTAAATTATCATTCATATCCTTTCTCAGATTTCTGATAAGGATGATACCACTGCTGTATGTAACAATCATTGATGTTGTTTCATATTCTTTGGCTTTTGAAAGCATGTACAAAATGGCCTTGTACTTTCAGTATCTACTAGTACATGATTATGGCAACTCACTGACCATGTCGTAAAATTCTAAACGTAGCTATAAATTATTGCAATACTCCTGCGTTGGATTTTTTTTTTTATGGTAAAACAGCTTTAATTAAAAACTAGAATGACAGTACAAGCAATTTGGTCGATTGATATTTTTTTTTATTTTACAGTAAAAGTTAGAACACATGACAGTACAAGGAATTTGTTCACATCTTGTAGTGCCCCCTTCCTGCCATCCACTTTAATGAGCCAGGCCAGCTCTAGTAGTTAAGCTCCTAAGAGCAACTCCAATGGTCAATTATAAGACCATCTTTAATGGGAGGGTCTTAAACATTTAAGACCCGGTACCTAGGTACCCTCATTGGGGAGAAACTTTTTCGGGGTCTTATAAGACATGGGGTTTCACTTAAGACTCTCACTCTTAAGCAGGACCTACACTCTTTTAATATTAAAAAATTGAAATGTAATGATATAAAGTTTATTGATAGCTGATCAGTGGATCTCATTTAAGAAATTTATGTGAGATGTTTGGTTGGAGGGATTGAGTGCTTATTAAGTACTATTATTAAAAAAATTATAAATTAGCGATGTGTACTGATGAGACCTATTTAAGTACCCAAAAATAGGTGTCTTCATTGTGGATGCTCTAAAGGTTATTTTGTGGTCCTATTGAGCAACATCATTTTAAAACAATTCATTTCAGTTTTTCTTTAAGACCAACCATAACAGGAGGGTCTTCCTATTGAAGACCTAATACCTAATAAGTACTCCCCATTGTGGAGTAAAAAAAAGATACTTATTGAGGAGATGTGTTACGTTAAGCACTCTCTTTTTGATGGGACCCACACATTTTTAATATTAGAATATTGAAATATAATGATGTAAAGTTATTGATAAATGATTAATGGGTCTCGTTTAAGAAATTTATATGAGATTATGGGTTGGAGAGATCAAATGCTTGTTATGTACTACTATTAAAAAATTAATGTGTACACGTAGGTCACATTTAAGTACTAAAAAATAGATATCTCTATCGTGGATACCTAACAATGCAACTCTAAAATACTTGCCTTAATTGATCATTTGATCCCCTAACTTATTTGTTATTTTCATTTTGGTTCCATAACTCTAAAAAAATTCTTTTCGGTCCCTTATCCATGCTTCCGTCAGTCAAATTGATCATCTCCGTTAGTTTTTTAATGTCTAATATTTCAGATATGATTTCAACCTTTAGATTGCATGTCCATTGTATGTAACGGTGAACTACCAACACCAAATTTTTTTTCTTCATCTCCCCCCTCATGTTATTCTTCATCTTCATCATTATCTTCATACACATTCATCTTCATCCATATAAAACCCAGAAAATTATTAAATATTAAAAACTTAACTTTATTTTTTTAGAAAAACTGGATCTTGATCTCTTCCCCACACTTCACGGCTCAAACCTGCAACCATGTTCTTCAAACCCAAATCACAAATTGTTCACGCCTATAACCCATGACTTCATCCCTAATCCCTAACGGATTTCAGTTTCCCTTTTCACCTTAGATTGCTACCCTTCAAAGCCAAATCAATTTCAGTTCCTCAAGGCTCAAACCCAAGTCGCTTCTCTTGACGCCTCAGATCTTCGATTTCTCTCTTCACACCTCAAATCCAAACTCATCCCGCCGCCACCCTCACCGGAAGCATTCACCACCACCGCATTTTTGACCCAATCGCCTCTTCTTTGCTTTTTTTGTGGTTGCAGGTTGGGTCAGTGGAGCCAATTGTTTAAACTGCTATATTTCTTTGATTCAACGATTCAGTTTTGTTATTGATTTGGATTCAGCGTTTGATTTAGATACAGGGTTTGGATTTTGTGATTGATTTTGATTTGATTTGGATTCTTCATCTTTGTGTTTCATATTTTTTATTTATTTTTGTAACAACCTTTGTGTTTCATGATTGATTCAACATTTGGATACAACCTAAGAAAGAGAAGCTTGGGTTGTTGTTATTGATTTGGATTTTGGAGATTATGAATTAACTATTTGGATTTGATGGAAATTGTTTTTGGGTTTTATGAATAAGGAGAGAGACAATGACGTCGTTGTGTTGGTGTTATGGCAACGATAAGAAGCAGCCATGGATTTAAGAAGCAACCCTGGATCTGGAATGAATTTGAAATTAAGAAGCAACCATGAATTTATGTTCAGGTGTTTGATTAAAGAGTTTAAATGTTAAAATTTATGTTTTTTGTTTTTCTGGGTTTTTTTTCTGAATTTTTTATGAAAGTTGATGATGAAGATTGTATGAAGAAGAGGTAGAAGATGAAGAAATGGAAAAAAATCACTTGTTGATGATATACCGTTAGATACAATAAACCTCCATAATCTAGTCGTTCCTTTTTTGAAAAAAAAAAAGATCAAAGGGTTGAAATTAAAAAATTAATAAGGTCTACGGAGGACAACCTACAATGTTGGTCTACCTAATACATTTGGGGTTAAAGTTAACTGACATGGATCAAACTGACTGACGGAAGCATATATGAGGGACCAAAAAGAAAAAAATTAGAGTTATGAGACCAAAATAAAAACAACAAATAAGTTAGGGGACCAAATGATCAATTAAGCCAAAATACTTATACTAGGTCCCACATTTTTACCTCACATACTAATATTTTATTCAAGTTTTTTTTTTCAGCTTAAAATTATATTGGATCCCACAATGATATAAATATTTTAATCAAAGTGATGATTACTTCAGCAAGTGACGATTATTACAGGCTGGAGTACTCCATGGAAAAAACAAGCAAGTGACGTATTCCACTCCAGCGGACAGACCGAAACAAATTAAATTATTTAAAAAAATAAATTTTATTATAATACCAAAACAAACTAAACTATTTTTTAAAATATAATTATTATTACGAATTATTACAATAAACAAGCACAAAATATATTATGTTTTTTTTATAAAATTTCTAAAAATTAATTTCTAAATTATTAAATATTAAAATTACTTTTATTTGAATTTTAATACGTAAGAAACAAGCCTTCGGATTATTATTTTTAAAATCACAAGATTTTTTTTAACACAATTTCTTTTTTAAAAGCTGAAAGAAAAATAAAAAAGAGATTAAATTAGTTTACAAAACTTGGGCCCCAAGTTTGTGTTTATTTCCACCCTTATATATTTTACCCTCATTTACCTTTTCAGTTTCACAATAATCTTCAACCCTAAAATTTTCACCGCAATCTCAAAAATCTACTTTCACAAATCATCGAAGAACGAAAATGGCGACTCAGATCAACCAACCGGCGAAGGTACGGTGGGGAGAATTGGAAGAAGACGACGACGGCAACGATCTCGATTTCCTGTTACCGCCGCGTCAGGTAATCGGACCCGACAAAAACGGAATCAAAAAAGTGATCGAATACAAATTTGATGAAGATAATAATAGGGTTAAGATCACAACAGTTACTCGCACAAGGAAACTCGCCACTGCGCGTGTTAGTAAACGCGCTGTTGAACGACGTGAATGGTCGAAATTTGGTGATGTTGTGAATGAAGATGTTGGTAGTCGGCTTACGGCAGTTTCGACTGAAGCGATTGTTCTTGAACGCCCTAAGCCTATTGGTATCTCTCTCTCTCTCTAGGTTTTTTATATTTTGTGATGATATCTTGAACCCTATTGGTATCTCTCTCTAGGTTTTTTCTATGATAAAAAACAATGATTCAGTAACATGTACAAATACCATGTAATGAGCTTGATATTTTAATGTATAAATTTACCTTTCTTGGAGCCTTAAATGGTGCAGGTTGACCATCCATATGTGTTGTAGGTTGAGTGTTCAAATTCTGTGACTGTGCATTTGGTTGTGGGTGAGACAGTACATTCACATCCCTAGTCTTCACATGTTTTGAAGTCACAGGTTTTGACTTTGCATTTGCATCTGCTTTCACATTCTTTGATTTCACAGGGACTGTTGCAGGGACTGTTGCAGGTTGAGCATTCACTTGCTCAGATGGCTGAGATGGCTGAACAGGGACTGTTGCAGGTTGAGCATTCACTTGCTCAGATGGCTGAGATGGCTGAACAGGGACTGTTGCAGGTTAAGCATTCACTTGCTCAGCAGGGATTGTTGCAGGTTGTGCAGGTTCTGCAATCTGAGAAGTAGGTGTATTGGCAGGTTGTGCAACTTCTGCTGCATCTTGTGGTGCATTCCTGGGTGGTTTCCTCTGTGAAACCAAAGAAAGATAGGTACATCAGTATAAACTTGTGAAAAATAATAATAGCAAGAAGACATTATTTGATGATTATTACCTTTCTCTTTTGAGCCTCTGGGTTAATTGTAGTACTTTTGCAGCTTCTGTTGTGTCATACCCCATTTTTTGACCCATTTTCGTCTCGTTTTACTCATTGTCTCGTTTTACTCATTTTCTTCAAAACCGAGAATTTTCGTCGTTTCAGACGAAATTTCGGCAGGGAGGTATTTTAAAATACCTCATGTCAATTTTTGTCTCGTTTATTTATTTTATTTTTATTACTTTTTATCTTTACTTTTAATTTCAATTTTTATTATTTATTGTCATTTATTGTTATTTTTATTATTACCATTATTACCATTTATTTATTTCTTTTTGTATTATTATTATCATTATTATTATTTATTACTATTATTATTATTCTTTTTATTTTTCTTTTTTGGTCCAAGTCAACAGTCAACATTCACATACTGCAGGGGCGCCCATTTTCCAGGTTTTTGTCATCATTTCCTTTCATCCAAATCTCCTAAAATCTTATCCCAAATCTGCAAAAATCCAGCTTATCTTCATGAGTCAATAAGCTGCTCAAGCAGCTCAACAAGATCTCTATTTAACAGGACTCAAGCACAAGAAATTTTGGGGAAGAAATTTTGAAACAAAACAGTTTTTTTAGCACAGCAAAAACACACTCACACACTCTAGCAACCCACGCCCCCAACACACTCACTCACGCCCTTAACACATCCCAGCAAACTCTTCCCCCCCTCTCAAAATTTTTCGGCCAACACACTCATACCAACACACTCATACCAACACACACTCACACCAACACAAGCCATAACACCACCCACACACCACCACGTCCTAGCACACACACACCAGCAAACTCACGTCCCAGCCCAACCCCCCTAACACTCACACACACAAAAACAACACAAACATAACCAAAAACTCACGCATAACCCACCACGCCCTAAAAACCACACGGCCCAGCCCCCCAAAACACCACAAACTACACGGCCAGAACACACACCACGTCCCAGCCCTCACACACGAACCCATACACACACGCACGCAACACCCAAAGGCCAGCAAAGCAAGGCCGAACCAAGACAAAGAGAAAAGGTGAATTTTTTTAGTTGTTTTAAAACCTAGATCTAGGGTTTGTGAGAGTTTTTTTGAGAAATCTAAAGGTGGATTTGGGATTAGAAGAGAAAAGGATATAGGAAAAGAGGTTTTTTTTTGAGAAATAAGGTTTTTTTCCTTTCCGGCGCGGTGGCGCCGCCGCGTAGGCCGGCGGCCACCACGCCGGAAAACTTTCCGGCCGACCAAGAGAGGAGAGAGGGGAGAGAGAAGGAGAAGGGCGGTTGAGAGAACAAGAGAAGAGAGAGAAGTGATGGGAGAAAATGAAGAAATTATGAAGGGAGAGGGTTTAAATACCCCTCCCTGATTCGGTGTGACAGGGTGTACGCGTTAGCGTACACCCACGCCCTCCAGGCCCTTTGATTTTTAATCATACGGCCTGGCTTTCTTTACCCTGTGATCAGATCAGGGCCGTCTGATTAATCAGACGGCCCAGATTAATTTACGCAGGCCCAATGCATTTTGGGCCTTTTTCTTTCAATCTGATTTATTTTTCACTTCTCGCACCCCCAGTTTTATTTTTACACCTCCTTTTTTTATTTCTTTTATTTTTTTTTCTTTGCAATTTTATTTTTCTTTTATTATTATTTCCTTTTATTTGTTCTTTTATTTTTAACATCCCATTTACTTACTTATCATATCATCTCATGCATTTTATTTTTTTTATTTCTAATTGTTCATTTTATTTTGCATTTTTCTATGTCACTAGAATATACATGCATTTAGGAACAAATATATATAAATATGCTTTTGGCATTTTTTTCATTTTTCATAGTTTAAATCCAAGAAAAAAAACTCTTTCATTTTAATCCAACAAACGTTTTATTCTCTCGCGTTTAGTTTTTTATCGCGCTTATTTTCTTTTTAACTCCAAGTAAAAAATCATAAAAAAACCAAAAACATTTCAAATATTCAAAAACTTCATCAAAAATATTCTTCATTATCAAAGCCTTGGATTTCAAACCAAGCAATTTTATTTTAATCAAACTTCAATCGATCTTAATCATATTAGACTTTATTTTTGCAATTAAAATCAATCAAGCTTTATTCGCTCGCCACTTTGGCTCATTTTATCTTTCACAAACATTTTCAAACTTAAAAATCAAAATAAACAAATCACTCGGCTTTTTTAAGCCCGAACTACATCGGTTTTGATCCCATTTGGGTATGTAGGCAAAGGACCTTGTCCTTCCAAACCAACCAAACAAAAATCAACGAAAACAACAAAAACATTTTCTTTCTTGTTTCAATAACTTGAACAACACTTGTTCATTTAGTTGCAACAACTAATTTGAACATTTATTTCTTTTCTTTTGAGTTCTAAAAACGAGCGTTTTGACAGTTTACACTTTTTCTTAAAATTCAAGCGAAACTTGAATGAAAAAGGGTGGTTTGACGTATGTCTCTCCTTTCCCCGATCGGATAAACACTTGACGTATGTCTCGTTGCTTAGACGATCGTCATTCTTTTCTAGCTTCCCCAAAAATACGTTTTCTCAATTTCAAACAAAACTTGAATGAAAAAGGGTGGTTTGACGTATGTCTCTCCTTTCCCCGGTTGTACGAATGCTTGACGTATGTCTCGTTGCTCGGACAATCGTCATTCTATTTTCAACGCGTCCAACGCATTTTAACATTTCTTGGTCCCTCGCGACCAATTTTAACATTTCTTGGTCCCTCGCGACCAAATTGAACCTTTCTTGGTCCCTCGCGACCAAATTGAACCTTTCTTGGTCCCTCGCGACCAATTTGAACCTTTCTTGGTCCCTTGTGACCAATCCAACTTTTCTTGGTCCCCCGTGACCATTTTAAACTTTTCTTGGCCCCCGTGGTCAATTCAAACATTCACGCCTTGCGCGAGTTCATCGCCTTAGCGTCCTTTTCCTCATGTTTAAACTTTGTACGTCTTCGTACGTTTTAAAACCTTTGTTCACGTCCGAGTGCAAATCCTTTTCATCAAAACATTTACCTTTACGCATTGTCGTCAGTGGCCAGTTCGGCAACAACCCGAACAGCTGACATTTACTTTTCCATTTCCCGTCGTCAATGGCAAGTTCGGCAACAACCCGAACAGTTGACATTTACTTTCATTACTTTCTCTTTTTTCAAACTTTTTCGCTCAGACGCGAACAAATCTTTTTTAACTAAAACGAACCAGCGTACGAACTTCTTTTTTCAAGAACTACGTAAGCTTTGAATTCTCCGACTACCGGGAGATACGTAGGAGCAAGATCGACATCTTGTCAAGCCCATTAATAAAAATTTTTTTTTTCTTTTTTTTCTATTTCATTTGTTTTTATCTCTTTCTTCACCTCACATTATATTTTCTTGTTCCTTTATATATACATATATATGATTAAGCATGCAAGCAAAACGTCAAAAGACATTTTAAGCCTAAGCCAACTAAGAGGTTCCCGTTGAGTACAACGGATGTGAGGGGTGCTAATACCTTCCCCTCGCATAATCGACTTTCGAACCTAAAATCTCTTCTTCAAGGTAATTTCGAACTTTTTTCCTTTTTCCCCGAAAAATTAAAAGTTCAGTCGTGATTTAAATTTAGTGATTCAATGCTAGTCAATAGCTTGACATCCGAAATTCGACGCGACAGAAATGGCGACTTCACTGGGGATATTCCCTTTGATTCACGGGGGACTCCGCCGGGGAAATCTGTTTAGCAATAGACCATACTTGGCCTGCGAAGTTTATCCGCTCTCAGGATAGCTGCTGACGCGCACTTCAATTATTCGCAAGTCCAAAGAGAATGTGTTTATTACTTATGTCTTCCAAAAAGATTTAAATTTTTCTTTTGAAAAAGAGTTTCGTTCCAAGAGAGGAGAGGGGAGAGAGAAGGAGAAGGGCGGTTGAGAGAACAAGAGAAGAGAGAGAAGTGATGGGAGAAAATGAAGAAATTATGAAGGGAGAGGGTTTAAATACCCCTCCCTGATTCGGTGTGACAGGGTGTACGCGTTAGCGTACACCCACGCCCTCCAGGCCCTTTGATTTTTAATCATACGGCCTGGCTTTCTTTACCCTGTGATCAGATCAGGGCCGTCTGATTAATCAGACGGCCCAGATTAATTTACGCAGGCCCAATGCATTTTGGGCCTTTTTCTTTCAATCTGATTTATTTTTCACTTCTCGCACCCCCAGTTTTATTTTTACACCTCCTTTTTTTATTTCTTTTATTTTTTTTTCTTTGCAATTTTATTTTTCTTTTATTATTATTTCCTTTTATTTGTTCTTTTATTTTTAACATCCCATTTACTTACTTATCATATCATCTCATGCATTTTATTTTTTTTATTTCTAATTGTTCATTTTATTTTGCATTTTTCTATGTCACTAGAATATACATGCATTTAGGAACAAATATATATAAATATGCTTTTGGCATTTTTTTCATTTTTCATAGTTTAAATCCAAGAAAAAAAACTCTTTCATTTTAATCCAACAAACGTTTTATTCTCTCGCGTTTAGTTTTTTATCGCGCTTATTTTCTTTTTAACTCCAAGTAAAAAATCATAAAAAAACCAAAAACATTTCAAATATTCAAAAACTTCATCAAAAATATTCTTCATTATCAAAGCCTTGGATTTCAAACCAATCAATTTTATTTTAATCAAACTTCAATCGATCTTAATCATATTAGACTTTATTTTTGCAATTAAAATCAATCAAGCTTTATTCGCTCGCCATTTTGGCTCATTTTATCTTTCACAAACATTTTCAAACTTAAAAATCAAAATAAACAAATCACTCGGCTTTTTTAAGCCCGAACTACATCGGTTTTGATCCCATTTGGGTATGTAGGCAAAGGACCTTGTCCTTCCAAACCAACCAAACAAAAATCAACGAAAACAACAAAAACATTTTCTTTCTTGTTTCAATAACTTGAACAACACTTGTTCATTTAGTTGCAACAACTAATTTGAACATTTATTTCTTTTCTTTTGAGTTCTAAAAACGAGCGTTTTGACAGTTTACACTTTTTCTTAAAATTCAAGCGAAACTTGAATGAAAAAGGGTGGTTTGACGTATGTCTCTCCTTTCCCCGATCGGATAAACACTTGACGTATGTCTCGTTGCTTAGACGATCGTCATTCTTTTCTAGCTTCCCCAAAAATACGTTTTCTCAATTTCAAACAAAACTTGAATGAAAAAGGGTGGTTTGACGTATGTCTCTCCTTTCCCCGGTTGTACGAATGCTTGACGTATGTCTCGTTGCTCGGACAATCGTCATTCTATTTTCAACGCGTCCAACGCATTTTAACATTTCTTGGTCCCTCGCGACCAATTTTAACATTTCTTGGTCCCTCGCGACCAAATTGAACCTTTCTTGGTCCCTCGCGACCAAATTGAACCTTTCTTGGTCCCTCGCGACCAATTTGAACCTTTCTTGGTCCCTTGTGACCAATCCAACTTTTCTTGGTCCCCCGTGACCATTTTAAACTTTTCTTGGCCCCCGTGGTCAATTCAAACATTCACGCCTTGCGCGAGTTCATCGCCTTAGCGTCCTTTTCCTCATGTTTAAACTTTGTACGTCTTCGTACGTTTTAAAACCTTTGTTCACGTCCGAGTGCAAATCCTTTTCATCAAAACATTTACCTTTACGCATTGTCGTCAGTGGCCAGTTCGGCAACAACCCGAACAGCTGACATTTACTTTTCCATTTCCCGTCGTCAATGGCAAGTTCGGCAACAACCCGAACAGTTGACATTTACTTTCGTTACTTTCTCTTTTTTCAAACTTTTTCGCTCGGACGCGAACAAATCTTTTTTAACTAAAACGAACCAGCGTACAAACTTCTTTTTTCAAGAACTACGTAAGCTTTGAATTCTCCGACTACCGGGAGATACGTAGGAGCAAGATCGACATCTTGTCAAGCCCATTAATAAAAAAAAAATTTTCTTTTTTTTCTATTTCATTTGTTTTTATCTCTTTCTTCACCTCACATTATATTTTCTTGTTCCTTTATATATATATATATATATATATGATTAAGCATGCAAGCAAAACGTCAAAAGACATTTTAAGCCTAAGCCAACTAAGAGGTTCCCGTTGAGTACAACGGATGTGAGGGGTGCTAATACCTTCCCCTCGCATAATCGACTTTCGAACCTAAAATCTCTTTTTCAAGGTAATTTCGAACTTTTTTCCTTTTTCCCCGAAAAATTAAAAGTTCAGTCGTGATTTAAATTTAGTGATTCAATGCTAGTCAATAGCTTGACATCCGAAATTCGACGCGACAGAAATGGCGACTTCACTGGGGACTACACTTAAACACTTTGTTTTCGTGTACGATAAGTCAAGCCTATCTTAGTCGGCTTTTAGGCTAGAATGTTTTATTTTGCTTGCACACTTATGCCTTATTATCATTATTTGTTTATTTTTTCTCGCTTTATATGTATTTGTTTCATATTGCTTTATATTCATATTATATATGTTGTGGGGTTACTTGAGCGATGTTACTCCACATTGTTCGGGTTAATGCCGGACGTGTGAGGCTCTATTCCCGAGCTTTGAGAAAAAATTAAGATAGGATGGGGTTGCGTAGCGGAGGCCCACTTGACGTATGTCTTGAAGGGAAGATGCGAAAACCCCGCCTAGAGTAGATTTCACTTGGAATATATTGAGGTCTTGCGAGCATTTGCAATTGACGACAATAGTTCCTTGTGAGGTCCGTGATCTCTAGGGACCTTTTAGAAAATCTCATCTATAGAGCCTACACGTGAGGATGGGGGAAATTTTGAACATACATATGCATACCATACATTTACATGCATGAAAATAATTTTCGCATATCACTTTGCTTTATAGGGAATTAATTGCACTTTTTAATTTCCTTGTAAAGCAAAACAAAAAATTTTCATGCATCTACATTAACATCATTCATTATCATGCATACGTCCATCTTCGAGTCCAAAACTCATTTCCTTTTTACCCTAAGGATTTCTTACAATCCGAATTGAGTCGTCGGTGTTCGCATTTCATTCGCAACACTACGTGTCATCCCATTAAGGAAAGTGGCTCGACGTCCCAAAGCAAACCGCACATATAACAAGGGGCAGCTATCCCCCCGTTTGTACATGGGGCATGCCGTTCGACTTTGGTGAGGAATTCATCCATATTCCCACTACTCTTCAAGGGATTTCGGTACCTCAACCCGAGATTACCAACCCCCAGGCTACTGCGGCCTTTTCCCCCAATTCACAAAAAACCCGGTCGTCATTGGCATTCCTCAATCTCCTACAAGAGTCCAATTTTCAATGGCGACTTCACAAATACAGTTTCCAACCAAAGTCCAATCATCATTGGCACAATCCACAATCAAAGCCCGACCTTGATCGGCAACCAATCACATCATATGGATTGATCCAATGATTCAACCACAAATGCATGGTAGTGATAGAATTTGATTAATTTGCGCAAGGCTAAGATACATGTTTCCTGTTTTTTCCATGATTAAACTTGAAAGGAGAATACGTACTTAGTACAAAAGTTATATCATGCAACTTGTGTTTTTAATATGTTTATTCGGTGAACCATTTAGAACCAGCCAAAATGTGAGGAATCCTCAAAATCATATGCAGGAGACCGGCATTTTTTGTTTAAACTCGATTTTGTTATGTTAAATCTGAGCGTTGTTTTAGATTGTACGAAAGCATTGATAGGATCAAGGCATTTTTTGAAAATGAGTGAAAACACTTGACCACAAATAGCCCACCCTGTGAGAAGTGAGCATTTGTTAACCCCTTTTGAGCCTAACGAATCAGAATCATTAACTATGGACTGCCAATTCTCATAAGCTCAATTGCTTAATGAAATTGCCGGAGTTTGTAAAAAAATTCAGTTCATAGTTAAATCATTATTGAATTCTGATATTTTCTTTCATTTTTGAACCCTTAACCATCACGATTATTGTCCTTTGCCAAAAGAAAAAAGGAACATTCAATTAGGGTATCATCTTTGATTAAGTTGAAAAAAGGAGGTTGTGAATATCAAGAAATGGTGAATTTTGTAAATTGATCTTGACAACAAGAACAAAAAAAAAAGAAAGAAAAGAAAAAGAAAAAAGAGAAAAAAAAGAAAATCTCTAAATCAAAAAGTTGTCGAGGATCAAAGAAAAACATTTGTAAATCACCAAGAGTTGTGATTGAATAAAGGAGGAAGGGTGTAATTTAGAAAGAATGTTCCTCTTGCTTGGCCATTTGAATTCAATTTCCCCACATATGACATTTCTTTTGTAACCAAGCCAAATTACAACCCTCGAAGACCTTGTGATCAATGCTTTCATGCTTTTAGAAACAATGATTAGATGGACACATAACTCGATCGGAATGTTAGCAAACTTGCCGGATGAGTGTTCAATACCCCCACAATTAATATTCAATTTGTTTAACTTAAATGAGTGATAGGTTGGTTCATTGATAAACATATTATTAACTTGAGTTGTACGATAAATTTTGTGTTTGGTATTGTTTCAAATTTTTAGTGCAATCTCGGATTAATGGGAACATCAAAATCGCATGTGCAAATCTCATAGGAATCATGCATTCGGGAATTTCCGACCAATCCTCATTACCAACAAAAGCCCAATTCTCATTGGCCCCCACAATATCAAACCAAAGCCCAACCGTGCTTGGCGCCCAACCATTCACAAATTCCGACCATGCTCGGTACACAATCGTCCAAAAAGCCCAACCATGTTTGGCACCTAATCACAAGCAAAGCCCAATTGTCATTGGCGATCACAACTACAATTTCACATTAAGCCCAATCGTCATTGGCATTCCTCACAATCTCCCACAATCAAAGCCCGACCTCGCTCGGCCCCCACATTACAATCAAAGCCCGACCTCGCTCGGCATCCAACCAAAGCCCGACCTCGCTCGGCACCCCAACCAAAGCCCGACCTCGCTCGGCACCCCAATCAAAGCCCGACCTCGCTCGGCATCCAATCAAAGCCCGACCTCGCTCGGCATCCAATCAAAGCCCGACCTCGCTCGGCACCCCAACCAAAGCCCGACCTCGCTCGGCATCCAAACAAAATATAAACATTCCCGGCGGAATCACCAGTTCTTTTCCCAAGCGGATTAACACGATTCCCCAGTGAAGTAACAATTTCCCCATGAGGTATGTGTTCCTCATCAATGGTTACGGCTTCATCCCGTCAACATTTTGGAGGTGTTCCCTGCGACGTCATCCCCATCAAAGATTACCGAGTGTTTGTAATGCGACGTCGGTCCACTTCTCATTTTACCGGTCTAAATCTTGTTTCACCAAGTTGTCGGTCATGCAATAAATCAAAACATTTAGGGTATCCCCCATTGCAAGCCAATCTTTCACACATCCCCAGTGGGAGTCCTGCATTAGTACATTCATACATTCATGCATTCATACATTTGTACAATCATACAAATCATGTGATCACGCATTCATGCATATACGCATTCACACATGCAAATACCACGATATCATCTGTACATGGTTGCTTTAACCATCACGTTTCTTACCAATTTATCATAAACAATCTGCATTTTTCTCCAATGTCATCCTCCAGTGATGTTACAAAATAAAGCCCAATTTTATTGGCATTCCCCAGTGAGTCATCATTTCACATTCACAAATACCAAATCATAACCAAAGCCCGACTTTGCTCGGCATCCCATCATGGTCACCAGTAAATATTCCCCAAGTGTCATCCCCAGTCCGTTTGGTCAAGTGATGTCAACCTTTTACGCCAAGTGGCAGTTCAAACGAACAGCTTGCGCATCTTTTTTATCATGTCTTTATGCCAAGTGGCAGTTCAAACGAACAGCTTGTGCATATTCCCCAGTGTTGTGCCAAGTGGCAAGTTCTTTAATGGACAGCTTGTGCATCCTTTCTCCCCAATTGAAGGGGCAATTCTGTAAGGAACGGCTTGTCAGCCGCATCCTCACTGTCGTCAATGTACGGTTCGGTAACCAATCCGAACAGTTGACATTTCTTTTTTCCTGTCGTCAATGTACGGTTCGGTAACCAATCCGAACAGTTGACATGTCTTTTATTCCTGTCGTCAATGTACGGTTCGGTAACCAATCCGAACAGTTGACATTTCTTTTTTCCTGTCGTCAATGTACAGTTCGGTAACCAACCCGGACAGTTGACATGTCTTTTATTTCCTATTGTCAATGAACGGTTCGGTAACCAATCCGGACAGTTGACATGTCTTTTATTTTCTGTCGTCAATGAACAGTTCGGTAACCAACCCGAACAGTTGACTTTTCTTCTTATTGTCAATGAACGGTTCGGTAACCAATCCGGACAGTTGACATGTCTTTTTATTTCTTGTCGTCAATGAACGGTTCGGTAACCAACCCGGACAGTTGACATGTCTTTCCTTTTTATCGTCAATGAACGGTTCGGTAACCAATCCGGACAGTTGACATGTCTTTTATTTTCTGTCGTCAATGTACAGTTCGGTAACCAACCCGAACAGTTGACTTTTCTTTTTATCATCAATGAACGGTTCGGTAACCAACCCGGACAGTTGACATGTCTTTTATTTCCTGTTGTCAATGTACAGTTCGGTAACCAACCCGAACAGTTGACTTTCCTTTTTATCGTCAATGAACAGTTCGGTAAACAACCCGGACAGTTGACTTTTCTTTTTATCGTCAATGAACAGTTCGGTAAACAACCCGGACAGTTGACTTTTCTTTTTATCGTCAATGAACAGTTCGGTAAACAACCCGGACAGTTGACGTGACATTTACTTTCTTGTCGTCAATGGCAGTTCGGAATTCAACCCGAACAGTGGACATTTTATTTCTTGTCGTCAGTGGCAGTTCGGCAACAACCCGAACAGCTGACATTCACATTCATTCCTTGTCGTCAGTGGCAGTTCGGATTTTAACCCGAACAGCTGACTTTGTTTTTTATCCTCAGTGGTAGTTCGGATTTTAACCCGAACAGCTGACTTTGTTTTTTATCCTTCAGTGGTAGTTCGGATTTTAACCCGAACAGCTGACTTTGTTTTTATCCTCGGTGGTAGTTCGGATTTTAACCCGAACAGCTGACCTTTTAACCTTCTTGTTTCTCATTCAGTGGTAGTTTGGAATTTAACCCGAACGACTGGCTTTTACCTTCGTTGTCTTGTCATCAGCAGCTCGGAATTTAACCCGAACAGCTGACTTTTATACCCTTGTTTTGTCATCATTCAGTGTTAGTTCGGATTTTAACCCGAACAACTGACCTTTACCTTCGTTTCTTACCAACGATGCCAGTTCGGAATTTAACCCGAACGATTGACGTTTACTCTGGTTTTCTTCTCATCAGCAGTTCGGAATTTAACCCGAACAGCTGACTTTTATCCTTTGTTTTCTTATCCCCAGAAGCAGTTCGGAATTTAACCCGAACAGTTGACATTTTATTTCTTGTCGTCAGTGGCAGTTCGATAACAACCCGAACAGCTGACCTTTACATTCAATCCTTGTCGTCAGTGGCAGTTCGGAATTTAACCCGAACAGCTGACATTTTACCCTTTTTGGTTCCCGTGGTTAATTGCCCACTCTCCCCAGTGAACAGTTCGGCAATAACCCAAACGGCTAACCTTTTTCCCCAGTGGAACACTATCCCCAATAGAGTTGGATCCCGTTTCTTTAACGAACCCGGGTATCCCTTTGTCTCTGTTTATCCCCAATCGGGTCATCTTTGCCGTCTTGCATTTATACTTGCATCGCAAGCATTCATAACATTGCATCCATGGCATCGCATCCATAACATTTTACTGTCAAAATTGGTCAAAAAATGGTGTACTCTGTATTTAAGTTTCTTCGACCCGTCGAATCAAAATTTCACTTTTTAATCTCCGTAAACGAAGAAACTTAAATAGGGGCATCTGTCATACCCCATTTTTTGACCCATTTTCGTCTCGTTTTACTCATTGTCTCGTTTTACTCATTTTCTTCAAAGCCGAGAATTTTCGTCGTTTCAGACGAAATTTCGGCAGGGAGGTATTTTAAAATACCTCATGTCAATTTTTGTCTCGTTTATTTATTTTATTTTTATTACTTTTTATCTTTACTTTTAATTTCAGTTTTTATTATTTATTGTCATTTATTGTTATTTTTATTATTACCATTATTACCATTTATTTATTTCTTTTTGTATTATTATTATCATTATTATTATTATTTATTACTATTATTATTATTCTTTTTATTTTTCTTTTTTGGTCCAAGTCAACAGTCAACATTCACATACTGCAGGGGCGCCCATTTTCCAGGTTTTTGTCATCATTTCCTTTCATCCAAATCTCCTAAAATCTTATCCCAAATCTGCAAAAATCCAGCTTATCTTCATGAGTCAATAAGCTGCTCAAGCAGCTCAACAAGATCTCTATTTAACAGGACTCAAGCACAAGAAATTTTGGGGAAGAAATTTTGAAACAAAACAGTTTTTTTAGCACAGCAAAAACACACTCACACACTCTAGCAACCCACGCCCCCAACACACTCACTCACGCCCTTAACACATCCCAGCAAACTCTTCCCCCCCTCTCAAAATTTTTCGGCCAACACACTCATACCAACACACACTCACACCAACACAAGCCATAACACCACCCACACACCACCACGTCCTAGCTCACACACACCAGCAAACTCACGTCCCAGCCCAACCCCCCTAACACTCACACACACAAAAACAACACAAACATAACCAAAAACTCACGCATAACCCACCACGCCCTAAAAACCACACGGCCCAGCCCCCCAAAACACCACAAACTACACGGCCAGAACACACACCACGTCCCAGCCCTCACACACGAACCCATACACACACGCACGCAACACCCAAAGGCCAGCAAAGCAAGGCCGAACCAAGACAAAGAGAAAAGGTGAATTTTTTTAGTTGTTTTAAAACCTAGATCTAGGGTTTGTGAGAGTTTTTTTGAGAAATCTAAAGGTGGATTTGGGATTAGAAGAGAAAAGGATATAGGAAAAGAGGTTTTTTTTTTGAGAAATAAGGTTTTTTTCCTTTCCGGCGCGGTGGCGCCGCCGCGTAGGCCGGCGGCCACCACGCCGGAAAACTTTCCGGCCGACCAAGAGAGGAGAGAGGGGAGAGAGAAGGAGAAGGGCGGTTGAGAGAACAAGAGAAGAGAGAGAAGTGATGGGAGAAAATGAAGAAATTATGAAGGGAGAGGGTTTAAATACCCCTCCCTGATTCGGTGTGACAGGGTGTACGCGTTAGCGTACACCCACGCCCTCCAGGCCCTTTGATTTTTAATCATACGGCCTGGCTTTCTTTACCCTGTGATCAGATCAGGGCCGTCTGATTAATCAGACGGCCCAGATTAATTTACGCAGGCCCAATGCATTTTGGGCCTTTTTCTTTCAATCTGATTTATTTTTCACTTCTCGCACCCCCAGTTTTATTTTTACACCTCCTTTTTTTATTTCTTTTATTTTTTTTCTTTGCAATTTTATTTTTCTTTTATTATTATTTCCTTTTATTTGTTCTTTTATTTTTAACATCCCATTTACTTACTTATCATATCATCTCATGCATTTTATTTTTTTTATTTCTAATTGTTCATTTTATTTTGCATTTTTCTATGTCACTAGAATATACATGCATTTAGGAACAAATATATATAAATATGCTTTTGGCATTTTTTTCATTTTTCATAGTTTAAATCCAAGAAAAAAAACTCTTTCATTTTAATCCAACAAACGTTTTATTCTCTCGCGTTTAGTTTTTTATCGCGCTTATTTTCTTTTTAACTCCAAGTAAAAAATCATAAAAAAACCAAAAACATTTCAAATATTCAAAAACTTCATCAAAAATATTCTTCATTATCAAAGCCTTGGATTTCAAACCAAGCAATTTTATTTTAATCAAACTTCAATCGATCTTAATCATATTAGACTTTATTTTTGCAATTAAAATCAATCAAGCTTTATTCGCTCGCCACTTTGGCTCATTTTATCTTTCACAAACATTTTCAAACTTAAAAATCAAAATAAACAAATCACTCGGCTTTTTTAAGCCCGAACTACATCGGTTTTGATCCCATTTGGGTATGTAGGCAAAGGACCTTGTCCTTCCAAACCAACCAAACAAAAATCAACGAAAACAACAAAAACATTTTCTTTCTTGTTTCAATAACTTGAACAACACTTGTTCATTTAGTTGCAACAACTAATTTGAACATTTATTTCTTTTCTTTTGAGTTCTAAAAACGAGCGTTTTGACAGTTTACACTTTTTCTTAAAATTCAAGCGAAACTTGAATGAAAAAGGGTGGTTTGACGTATGTCTCTCCTTTCCCCGATCGGATAAACACTTGACGTATGTCTCGTTGCTTAGACGATCGTCATTCTTTTCTAGCTTCCCCAAAAATACGTTTTCTCAATTTCAAACAAAACTTGAATGAAAAAGGGTGGTTTGACGTATGTCTCTCCTTTCCCAGGTTGTACGAATGCTTGGTGTATGTCTCGTTGCTCGGACAATCGTCATTCTATTTTCAACGCGTCCAACGCATTTTAACATTTCTTGGTCCCTCGCGACCAATTTTAACATTTCTTGGTCCCTCGCGACCAAATTGAACCTTTCTTGGTCCCTCGCGACCAAATTGAACCTTTCTTGGTCCCTCGCGACCAATTTGAACCTTTCTTGGTCCCTCGTGACCAATCCAACTTTTCTTGGTCCCCCGTGACCATTTTAAACTTTTCTTGGCCCCCGTGGTCAATTCAAACATTCACGCCTTGCGCGAGTTCATCGCCTTAGCGTCCTTTTCCTCATGTTTAAACTTTGTACGTCTTCGTACGTTTTAAAACCTTTGTTCACGTCCGAGTGCAAATCCTTTTCATCAAAACATTTACCTTTACGCATTGTCGTCAGTGGCCAGTTCGGCAACAACCCGAACAGCTGACATTTACTTTTCCATTTCCCGTCGTCAATGGCAAGTTCGGCAACAACCCGAACAGTTGACATTTACTTTCGTTACTTTCTCTTTTTTCAAACTTTTTCGCTCGGACGCGAACAAATCTTTTTTAACTAAAACGAACCAGCGTACAAACTTCTTTTTTCAAGAACTACGTAAGCTTTGAATTCTCCGACTACCGGGAGATACGTAGGAGCAAGATCGACATCTTGTCAAGCCCATTAATAAAAAAAAATTTCTTTTTTTTCTATTTCATTTGTTTTTATCTCTTTCTTCACCTCACATTATATTTTCTTGTTCCTTTATATATATATATATGATTAAGCATGCAAGCAAAACGTCAAAAGACATTTTAAGCCTAAGCCAACTAAGAGGTTCCCGTTGAGTACAACGGATGTGAGGGGTGCTAATACCTTCCCCTCGCATAATCGACTTTCGAACCTAAAATCTCTTTTTCAAGGTAATTTCGAACTTTTTTCCTTTTTCCCCGAAAAATTAAAAGTTCAGTCGTGATTTAAATTTAGTGATTCAATGCTAGTCAATAGCTTGACATCCGAAATTCGACGCGACATGTTGTTATGCCCAATTTTGTCACATCTTGTGCATCTATACTTTGTATTCTGCCTCTTGTATTTTCTGCCATCAGATTCATCAGGTTCCCTTCTACTTACTTTCTTTGGTCTTCCTGGACCTTTCTTGTAAGTTGGAGGAAGCATTTCTTCAGCATCAACAGATGGCCACATGTCTTGTCCATTGATTGCCTGACACTGAAGCTATAACATCTTTGATATATCTCTTTGGAATAGCAATCATCTACAAAGTCTTCTTGTAATATCCTGCTTAAGACTCGAATATTTATTAATGTTGAGACGATGTAACAGAAATGTTTTGAGCAAAGGACAATTTGGTAAATTGTCAGTTGATGGGTTTATTTATATGGTAAGTGTATTATCCCGCTCATAAGTATCAGTTAGTAGTGTTAGAAACTTGTTAAGCAAGAATGGCAAACTTGTAATAAGTGGCATGGCATTTTAGTAAATATATGGAATTAGGAGATTATTTGAGAAAGAAGCAAGATATTTCTTGCTATCTTTCTTCACTTCATTCATTCTTCCAAAATCAACATTTCTTCTCCCTCCTTCCCTCAATCACACGCCCCCATCTCTCCTTCCCACACTCATCAACTTCATCCCAAACCTTGTGAGACATTTCATGCTAGCAAGCTGGGTAATTTGGAAGTTAGAACAAGAAGTAGCAAAGGAAAGAAACAAGGAGAATCAAGGAAGAATCAAAAGAAGAGGTATTTTCAAGCTTGGGTTTATGATTAGAAGCTTGGCAAGGATTAAAGCTAGCATCAAGGTGAGCTCCCTAGGGTTTTAGAACCCACTATGAGTAAGTTTGAGTATTACTAGTATTATGATCAAAGTTATGAATTTTAGTACCCTAATTCTATGTGTGAGTAATTCTTGATCATTACATGTTGTAAGCTGTTAATATGCCTTAGAAATTATCCTTTAAGTTGTTATAATGTATGGGTAGGATTGGATGAGCAAGAATGGTGAAAAATACATGTTTTGAACTTGCCTATGCTGTCTAACTGCAGGTAAAATCGTGTCACGATTTTATCATCGTGTCACGATTTTATAGGCAGGAAATAACACGTTTTCTGGGTAGAAAATCGTGACACGATTCCCAAATCGTGTCACGATTTCACAGTGGGCAGGGCAATGTTGTTTTTCGTCAAATCTTGCACCATTCTCGCTATCCAATACTGCTTCAGACTCAAGGAACAACATGTAATGGTTAAGCATTGCTACTAAGTATTTAAAGACCTATCCTTGAGAATGTTTAGATCATTATTATGGATTGAAGATAGGCATAATAGTGAGAGAATGGATGCCTTAATCCACAAGATATCATAGAGAAGTATAAGAGCTAGTAAAGAGTTTATCCCTTACTAGGCATATCTCAAACACTCAATTAAGTGCGAGCAAGCCAAGAACGATATAGTATTCAAGTTTAGAAACCTACTATAGGTTAAAGAGAATTAAGATGGTACTTATTATGTACTAAGCACAAGAATGATACTATGCTTATAGTTAAGAACCTTTAATAGGTTAAGCATTCAAGAACGCATCAGATATGCAATAGATATAAGTTGTAAGTTATATATATAAGAACAAGAGTTATATGACAACCATATGTGTCTCCAGTGTTCTCGCCAGTTAGAACACGGGGGTTCCCACCAGTTGGAACGGTGTAGTTATCATCCGCGAGGACAGCCGCACATAAGAGTTTAATTAAAACATTAAGCCGTGACTTTTGTTGTTCACGCCAGTGGGACACGAAAGGTTCATGCATAAGTTAAGACTAATAATGAAAGTATATTGATTCGCGTCTTCCGTCGTTCACGTCAGTGGGACACAGGAGGTATACGCGTAAGTTAAGATTATTAAGTCGTGTCTTCTGTCGTTCACGCCAGTGGGACACAGGAGGTTCACGCCAGTGGGACGTGTTATTCCGCAAGGATGACCGCACGACGACAAGAGGAGTCCGGTGTTAGCCTGATATGATAGGAATTTTCACCGGTTATCAGGGGAATGTGCTTCGGGGTTACTCCACCCGGGGGCATTCCGTAAAATGAACCCAGATAATATTGCTTGTTCAACGCTAACAGCTAACATAAAGACATGTATCAGTTAATATTTTATTATGTTATCAGACAGAGAATAATTATCAGACAGGAATCAGTTATCAGGCGGTGATCCTAGGTTTCCCCTCGATCACCCAGTTATCAGGATATAGTCTAGATCTCATGACTATTCAGTAACAGACTCAGACAGTGATCCTAGGTTTTCCCTTGATCACTAGATTAGCAGATGTAGTCCAGTCATGACTACCCAGTTTAGCAGGAACAGTCAGGTAGCCCTCTATGGGTAAGGATAAGACTAGGCGATCATAGGTATCCCCAAGATTGCCGAGAGTAGGCACGGCGACCCTAGGTTTCCCCCGTGGTTGCCAACAGTAGGTTGGGCTGGAGCTCACTGAGACGTAATGTCTCACCCCAATCCTTCTGGTGCAGGCTTACAGGTTAGCAAGAGGCTTTTCAGATAAAGTTCTTCAGGAAGACGCTGGATGGAGTGCAGATGCTCGTCGCGGTCAAGCAACAGAAGTTCAACAGTATATGTTTAAGTATTTGTATATGAATTTGGATAAATGTATAAACGAGCTATTTTTACCCCTTTCAGTTGTATTGTATGTATTATTATTATTGAAAATTTTAATGTATCCGATATCAGATTAATACGCATGCTAAATATTCTAGATAATTTAGTATGGGTGTTACACTTTTGGTCTCTGAGACCTTTTACCCATTGCAGCTACAACATGCCTACATGGCATTCCCACTAATTCCCAAAAGCCACAAGTACATGTTTTTTCCCAATGTCAACTATGTATTGGAAACCTCCATACAACTTTTGAACCTCAAATTCATCAGTAATCCTCCATGTTGGAACCCATTCCCCACTAAGTGCAACCTCCTTATCAAGTCTTTTCCTAGGCATTGGCATTATCCTATGTTGCCAAGCACCAATCTTAGATCAAATAGTTGAAATTCTTGACATCAAATAAGTTCTAATCCATTCACACATTGATATTACTGGCTTGTCTCTTGCAAGCAATATTGTTGAATAAAAAGCTTCAGAAAGATTATTCATTAAAACATCACATTTGGAGTAGTAGGTAAAAGCATGCTTACACCAAAGCTTAGTTTCCACTTTCATAAGCCAATCCCATGCTTCTGCATCAAGTTCCTTCAGCTACAGCATCTTATGTTCCCATGCCTGATAGTAGGTTACTTTAGCTGCCCCCATCATCAAATCCCTAATTGCAGTGCCTCCCCCAAACTTTTTCTTGAAATTAGCATAGAGGTGTCTCAAACATAGTCTGTGTTCAACTACCTGAACTAACTCATCAAACACAGAAATCAATCCCTTAAACAACAAAACAGAAAACATATTACATACTTGTAAGTAAAAGTAAATTAAACAACAAAAAATTAGAGGCATCAATCAGAAGTATACCTTTTGTTGATCTGAAATGAATACCCATTTCTTCTCGGTACCCATATCTTCAAGTAACAGTGTTAAGAACCATCTCCAGGATTCTTTGTTCTCCACTTCAACAATACCAAAGGCTAAAGGATAATATTGGTCATTAGCATCTCTTCCAACTGCTATCAAAAGCTGACCACCATATTGTGTCTTCAGGTGACACCCATCAACACCTATGAATGGTCTGTGTAATATCCCGCTTATAAGTATCAGTTATCCGCGATAAAAGCTTATCAAGCAAGCATGGCAATTTTGTAAATATGTGGCAATGGCATTTTGGTAATTAATTGACAAAGGAAGATTATTTAAAAAGAAGGGGGAAGATATTTTCATCCATTTTCTTCTCACCCTCACTCTCTCAAAAATCTGATTTCTCTCCTCTTCCTTTCACTCTCACGCCCTCATCATCACTCTAGCCTTCACCCATCAAGCTTCACCCAATTCTTGTGAGATTTATGCAAGCAAGCTCAAGTTTTGGAAGCTTAGAACAAGAGGAAATTAAGAAGAACAAGGAAGGATCAAGAATCAAGCTATGGTTTGGAACTCAGAAGTTAGCAAGCACCAATCAAGGCATAGGTGAGCTCCCTAGGGTGTTAGAACCCACTATGAGTAAGTTTAAGAGTAATTTTACGATTTGAGCCAAGATTAGAGATTTTACCCTAGTCTCATATGCTTGCCAAATTCCTTGATTAATCATGTTTTAAACTATCAATTTGTGTTAGAAATTCATTCCTTATATTGTTGTGATGCCTGAGTATGTTTAGATATGTCAAAAATGGTGGAAAATCATGTTTTGAACTAGTCCTGAACTGTCATTTTCGCCAGGCGAACTCGGGGCGAGAAAACGGCGATTTCCAGAATTTTTCCCTGCCTTGTTTCGCCAAGCTTTCGCTCAGCGAAATCAGACATTTCGCCAACCTTTAGCTCAGCGAAATCAGGCAGACAGCTCAGGTCTGTTCTGGTTCGTTCTGGGTGCTGTATACGCGTTCGGCGAGGCTTTTAGTAACCGTTTTCAATGAAAACCTTATTTTCCAAGATAAACATCATTCTTGACATATCCGGAAGGTTGTTTAAACATTTAAGGAATGGAAGAGTAAGGATTTGGAAAAGCATTAGAGATGTAAGAATAAAGTTATTTAAGCTATGGAACATTTCCAACAATTAAGTAATGGCTTATGAGAATGATAAGTCAAGAACCTATTATAGGTTAAAGAGATTTAGAATGGTACTCATCATGTACCAAGCACAAGAATGGAACTATGTTCATAGTTAAGAACCTTTTAATAGGTTAAGCATTCAAGAATGCATCAGATATGCTAAAGAATAATGTGATCAATTTTCAAAGAATTATTAAGATATTAAGCCGTGGCCTTCGTCGTTCACGCCAGTGGGACACGAATGGTTCATGCAAGGTAAAGACTAAGATTAATATTATTAAGGCGTGACTTTCATTGTTCACGCCAGTGGGACATGAAAGGTTCATGCATAAGTTTAAAGAATATTAATTCGCGTCTTCCGTCGTTCACGCCAGGGGGACACGGGAGGTATACGCGTAAGTTAAGATTATTATTAAGTCGTGTCTTCTGTTGTTCACGCCAGTGGGACACAGGAGGTTCACACCAGTGGGACGCGTTATTCCGCAAGGATGACCGCACGACGACAAGAGGAGTCCGGTGTTAGCCTGATATGATAGGAATTTTCACCGGTTATCAGGGGAATGTGCTTCGGGGTTACTCCACCCGGGGGCATTCCGTAAAATGAACTCAGATAATTAATGTTTGTTCAACGCTAACATCTAACATAAAGACATGTATCAGTTAATATTTTATTATGTTATCAGGCAGAGAATAGTTATCAGGCAGGTATCAGTTATCAGGCGGTGATCCTAGGTTTCCCCTCGATCACCCAATTATCAGGTTATAGTCTAGAACTCATGAATATTCAGTATCAGGTTCAGGCAGTGATCCTAGGTTCCCCCTTGATCACTAGTTCGCAGGATGTAGCCCAGTTTACGACTACACAGTTTAGCAGGAACAGTCAGGTAGCCCTCTATGGGTAAGGTTAAGACTTGGTGATCATAGGTATCCCCAAGATTGCCGAGAGTAGGCACGGCGACCCTAGGTTTCCCCCGTGGTTGCCAACAGTAGGTTGGGCTGGAGCTCACTGAGACATTATGTCTCATCCCAATCCTTCTGGTGCAGGTTTACAGGTAAGCAAGAGATGTTCATGATGATACTCTCCAAGAAGACGCTGGATGGAGTGCAGTTGCTCGATGTGGACAAGCTCAGGAGGTTGTCAGATTATATATATATATATATATGTATATGATAGTGTATTTTATGATATTTGGATAACTGTATAAACGAGCCAACTTGTACTCATTCAGATGTATGTATTATTATTATTGAAATTTTAATGTACCCAGTATCAGATTAATACACATGCTAAATATTCTAGATAATTTAGTATGGGTGTTACAGTCTGCTTCCAGTCAAGAACCCTAGTTTACAGCCTTCAAAACAAAAATAGAATGAACCAAATCTGGGCTGAAGTGTTGGTACTGGTCTTTCACTGTTGATTTTTATAGTGTTTTTAGGATTTACCCTCCTAATCTCAGATGCATACCACCATAACAGTGTATATTGCTTTGCAGCATCACCATCAATTATTTTTTGTGCTTCCTTCTTTGCCTTCCAAGCCCTACCAAATGTAACTCCCACAACATGATCCCTTCTCAAGTCCTTCATGATGTCTGTGACCCTTAATTTGGAAGAAGAACCAAGCATCTTTGGCATGACAGCTTTTGTAACCCACTTGGAGGTAGCAAATCTATTATCTAATGTCCTGGCACATGTGTGGTCCCCATACCAAGTTTTTATTCTATACGTGTGGGCCCCACCAACTTGACTACATAAAGCAACAAAAGCATAGTCATTCTTACAAATTACCCTACATCTTGTCTTGTCATTTTTCACAAACTTAAACTCCCACCCATTTAAGACAGTCCACTCAGTTATTGCTTCTTTGAACTCTTTTATAGACTTAAACTCCATACCAACCTTAAACTTAAACTTTTTGTTAAGTTGTTCCATCCTAAACTTCTCATAAGTAGGACCTTTCTCACTCTCAGAATCATCAGGGTCAGAGCTTCCTAACTCATCACTCACATATTCAGCATCAATTTCAACTCCATCTAGCATCTGATTATCTTGTGTTGAACAAGCTTTACCAGGAGCAGCTTCAATCATCAAATTTTCTATACCTAGCCCTCTTTCATCTTCACTGTCATCAGCAAATACAAACCCATCATCTAAACCTAGCCCTCTTTCATCTTCACTGTCATCAAATGTGATTCCGCTAACCTCATCATCAGTACTACAATCACCATCATCAGAATCATCAGGCTCATAATCTTTATCATAATCTTCATCATAAACAACCTTTTCCTTCCCCTTCCCATTAACAGACCCATCCTTAACAGTTTCATTTTCTTCTGCAACAATATACTTAGGAAAAAAAACTAGACCACCTTCACTATTAACAACATCATGCTCAATGTATATATCAACCTTACATTGTTTCTTACTAGCATAATCCTTGATTGCATTAGCATCTTCATCTACCCTAACCAGTTTAAAATCACGCTTCAACAATCCACCACATCCTAAACCCTTTCTCATACTTAAACTCTTTCTGTATGTCTTTTACATACCCATACAGTTCAAAATAACACCACTTATCAATATCTATATCAACCACACGTTCTTCACCACCCTTGTAAGTTATAACCCAGTCCCTTACAAACAACCCTCCATGGTGAAAAGCAACCTTAATCGACATACTATGCATGCAAAAAACAAAACAAAAAACAATAATCAATAATCACTTTTGTCAATAATCACTTTTACTCACGTTTTGGTCAAACAAAACAACAAACACAAGACAACAACACAGTGATTTACACGACTACTACAATTAAAGGTCATAAAGAGGGTTACCTTTCACTGTCTTCAACTTTAAGACAATCACAGCTGTCGAACACACTCTGAAATGGTGAAATCCCAGCCGTCAACACACAAAGCCCTTGCTAAATCCTAGTCGTCGATTGAATGTAGGAAGAAGGAACACGCGATGGATGAAGGAAGAAGAAGGAACACTCGATCGATATTGGAATATGGGAGAAGAACACGCGATGAAGAAGGAGATGGGAATGTGGGAGAAGAAGGGACACGAATTGGGGGAAAATGTGAAACCCTAGTTTCAATTTTCCCCTCCTTTCTCTTTTATGTAATTTTTAAATTTAATTAAAATTTAGTTTTTTATTTTTAATAACTGAAAATCATTTTATAAAATTAAAAATGAGTTTTTTAATTTTCAACTGCCACATAAGCTGCCACGTGGTCACTTATGCCCAGTCAGCATGCGCCACGTCAACATCAGAGTGCCACCTAGCAACTTCAATGGGCCCAGGGACTATTTTAAAAAACAAAATATTTTGCAGGGACGAAAAACAATTTTTTTTACAAGGATCAAAAGCCAAATGAGGCATATTTGCAGGGACCTTTTAAATATTTTAGCCTTAAAATAAAAGCTAATTTATTTACATAAGCTATTTTTCATAAGCTCAAAATAAGCTCAAATCAAACGGGGTCTTAGAGGGATTGAATGCTTATTAAGTACTATTATTAAAAAAATTATAAATGAGAGTGATGTGTACTAGTGGGACCCATTTAAGTACAAAAAAAATGGGTGTCAGATGCTCTAAAGGTTATTTTGTGGTCCTATTGAGCAACATCATTTTAAAACAAGTCATTTCATTTTTTTCTCTAAGACTATCCATAATGGGAGGGTCTTCCTTTTTAAGACCTGATACCTAATAAGTACTCCACGATGTGGAGTAAAAAAAAGGATACTTGGAGATGTGTTACATTAAGCACTCTTTTTTTTTATGGGACCCACACACTTTTAATATTAGAATATTGAAATATAACGATGTAAAGTTATTGATAAATGATTAATGGGTCTCGTTTAAGAAATTTTTATGAGATTCTAGATTGGAGATATCAAATGCTTATTATGTACTACTATTAAAAAATTAATGTGTACACGTGGGTCACATTTAAGTACTAAAAAATAAATATCCCTATAGTGGATGTCTAACAATGCAACTCTAAAATACTTATACTAGGTCCCACATTTTTACCTCACATACTAATATTTTATTCAAGTTTTTTTTTTTTCAGCTTAAAATTATATTGGATCCCACAATGATATAAATATTTTAATCAAAGTGACGATTACTTCAGCAAGTAACAATTATTACACGATGGAGTACTCCATGGGAAAAACCAGCAAGTGACGTTACTTCACTCCAGCGGACAGGCTGAAATATCAGACAAGGGAAAAACATTGTTTAAAATTTAATAGTAAAAAAAATTATGAAAACATGAAGCTAATTTTGTAATAAAAAAATTTCTTTTATATAATTGTATATAAGTAAACTAAATTATTTTAAAAAATAAATTTTATTATAATACCTAAACAAACTAAACTATTTTTTAAAATATAATTATTATTACGATAAACAAACACAAAATGGATTCAGTTTTTTTTATAAAATTTCTAAAAATTAATTTCTAAATTATTAAATATTAAAATTACTTTTATTTGAATTTTAATATCTAAGAAACAAGCCTTCAAATTATTATTGGCTTTACCGACTTATCTTTCTTTCAAGGGGATGATCTTTATGGTTGGCTACGTCATGGTATTGATGGCCATTCTAGATTTCTGTTTATGTCTGCTTGGTGGTTATGGCGTGCTAGGAATAGCTTGTGTATTGCAAACGAGGTTGTTTCCCCCTTTTCTATTAGGATGTGTACGGAAAACTATGTTAATCTTCTGCCTAAGTGCTTCCTCAAGCAACATCTAGTTCTACTTATGTGAGTGATAAAGTGGAAGGATAAGGGTGGTAATGGCATGATTTTGAATGTTGATGGTAGTAGCCTTGGCAATCCTGGTGTCTCCGGTTTTGGGGGTTTGCTTAGGAATGAGGATGGTGCTTAGATCCATGGATTTGCTGGAAATATAGGCTTCTCTAACATTCTCCATGCGGAGTTATTGACAATTTATCATGGGTTACATATGGCATGTGAGTTTGGTATTTCAGAGTTGTGGTGTTATTCTGACTCAAAAACCGTAATCAAGTTGATATCTGAACCCGTCAATGCTAGGCATCACCACACAGCAATTATTTATAATATAAAGGAGCTCATTTCCAGGGATTGACACATTCACATGCATCACACTCTTCGGACGGGGAATGCCTACGCCGACTATCTTGCTAAGCTTGGAGCTGGTAGCTATGAGATCTATCGTTCTATTGTAGTTCCTCCAGCTAGAATTAGCCTACTTCTGCTAACTGATGCTAGTAGGATTTCTTTTTTTAGGATAGTTTTTTTTTTCTGTTCTCTTTTTTGCTTCTTTTCACCTATTGTACCAAAAAAAACTAAACTATTTTTTTAAATATAATTATTATTACGAATTATTACGATAAACAAACATAAAATAGATTCAGTTTTTTTTATAAATTTATAAAAATTAATTTCTAAATTATTAAATATTAAAATTACTTTTATTTGAATTTTAATATGTAAGAAACAAGCCTTCAGATTATTATTTTTAAAATCTCAAGAATTTTTTTTAACAAAATTTATTTTTTAAAAGCTGAAAGAAAAATAAAAAGAGATTAAATTAGTTTACAAAACTTGGGCCCCATGTTTGTGTTTATTTCCACCCTTATATATTTTACCCTTATTTACCTTTTCAGTTTCACAATAATCTTCAACCCTAAAATTTTCACCGCAATCTCAAAAATCTACTTTCACAAATCATCGAAGAACGAAAATGGCGACTCAGATCAACCAACCGGCGAAGCTACGGTGGGGAGAATTGGAAGAAGACGACGACGGCAACGATCTCGATTTCCTGTTACCGCCGCGTCAGGTAATCGGACCCGACGAAAACGGAATCAAAAAAGTGATCGAATACAAATTTGATGAAGATAATAATAGGGTTAAGATCACAACAGTTACTCGCACAAGGAAACTCGCTAGCGCGCGTGTTAGTAAACGCGCTGTTGAACGACGTGAATGGTCGAAATTTGGTGATGCTGTGAATGAAGATGTTGGTAGTCGGCTTACGGCAGTTTCGACTGAAGAGATTGTTCTTGAACGCCCTAAGCCTATTGGTATCTCTCTCTCTCTCTCTCTCTAGGTTTTTTTATATTTTGTGATGATATCTTGAACCCTATGAAGCATATACACCGACTCGACACCTATAATAATTTGAGAAAATGATATAATTCAATGTAATCATGTGTTTCATAGCATAGACGACCATGTGTTTCGATATTTTAATGGACATACACTGACAGTGTAAAGTAGTGTTGGCACTTATCCAATGAGAAATCATCAATTGTGCATTGAATACTAAAAGTTGTTTGATTTAATTCATATACACCGTCTGTGAAGAGTTCTTTACATTGAGTCCTATCATGAAAATTGTTTCTTGTAAAATAGTTTTATTGTCCATTAAATTATTCCTCGTGTTTCCATGTTAGTGTCAATATCGTGATCAATATTTGTGTTTGGTTCATTGCTTCATAGGGTTTTGAGATAAAAAATTATGGTTAAGGGTACAAGTGCATGTTGGTATCATGGTGGGTTGCCAGAATCACAGTGGCTCGCTACACTACACTTTGTAGCATTTGCAAAATCATAGCGGCTCACTGTGATTCCAGCAAACACACTGTGATACCAAACATGCACTAAATTGTTGCTTCTACTATGTTTCATGGTTGTATGTACGCCTTATATTGAAACTATGAATTGTTTATTATAATTATTCGGTTTAAGAAACATTGCTCAATTTTATACACGGGAGTTTTGGCCAATGCACTGTGTTTCATTTGAATTCTTATATCTCTTTTCTTGATTAAACAAACTAGGAGTTAATTCTAACACTCAAGAATGATTGTATTGGTCTATTTTGCATTTCAATTTGTACTTGGGATGAATTACCAGGATTTCTCACTTGTATAGGACACTAATGTGTTTTCTTAAATGAATTTACTGGATTAGGTTCCTCTAAAGCAAGCATCACACTTTAAAGAGTAAAGTGAATAATATCAATCCTTGATAAATAATATCAATCCTTGAATAACAAATCATATTGAAGGAGGATTGGTCTATCAATATCATGATATCTGATGCGAACTCTATATCTTGCATTTGTTAACAGGTTCCACAAATAATGAGCCAAGGCGTAGTGACCCAGATGCTGTTCTTATGGTATGCAGGACTTGTGGGAAGAAGGGTGACCATTGGACTGCAAGGTGTCCAAGTAAGAATCTCTCACAACCAGCTGACGAATTCGTTGATAAGCCTCCAGCAGCAGCACCTGTTTCAACTAACAGTGCATATGTACCTCCTAGCTTGAGAGCTGGTGCAGATAGGACTGGAGGGTCAGACATGAGGCGGAGGAATGATGAGAATTCTGTGCGGGTAACCAATCTCTCGGAGGACACGAGGGAGCCTGATTTGCATGAGCTGTTCGGCACTTTTGGTTCTGTGAGCAGAGTATATGTTGCAATGGATAAAAACACTGGCACGAGTAGGGGGTTTGGCTTTGTCAACTTTGTCAACAGGGAAGATGCTCAGAGAGCTATTAACAAACTGAATGGCTATGGCTACGACAATCTCATCCTGAAGGTTGAATGGGCCACCCCAAGAACAACCTAAACCTAAGCTTGGAATCCAATTTTGAAGGTCTACTAGTACCTATTTTTGTTATTTGAATCTTGGACCATCTGTTTCCTTTGACATGATTTATTATTATTATTTAAAAGCGAATGTTCACTCAAGATCACTTATTGGTTATTTATAATCCTTATTATACTATGAGGGTTGTTTTACCTTGTTCAGAGGGTGTCATTGTGATTCTTCAAAAGTATTGTTTCAGTCAAATGAAAATTGTTATTTATCACTTTGCTTACTATGTTGTTTGCTACATGTATTTTTAGTTGAGAGCAATTTTTAAAACCCTGCACTGATTTCTTAAAAGTCACACAGCTCCGGATTTGCCAATCCAGACGGAGAATTAAGTGTTTTTTCTCGCGTCCAGATGGTAACTAGACAAAAAGGTGGTGTTTAAGAATCATCATTGAGTCGGAAAAGAAAAGAAGTTCCCGTAGCTAAATTATGAGATGATATGATGTTGTTTCCTTGTTATGAGAGATGTAGAATGTTGATCCTCGTCCAGGTTTTACCCAAATCATGTCAATGATTGTGTTGCACAGAACCAACTTGTTTTTTGCTGTTCCAATATTCAGCCACTACATGGCATTTGACTGTTATTGTTTGTTCATTCATTTCCTTTAATAAATTAATACTACCTTGTGAGTGAGGTTCCATTCTTATTTTTTTTTTAGCAAAAATGCTGCTGTTAAATCTTAATTTTTTTTCTTCTCTCACATACTCAATCCATTCACCTGTTTCGAGTGGATATCTTTGGCATGGAGCTGGCCATCCACATACAAATAATGCTTTTAATATTGTGTTGAGGTGAAGGAGAAGAACCAGAGGCAACAAATATTATCTACAAACTATTTGTCTAGAAAAATATCACTTAATTCGTTCTCTTTTTTACACTGCCTATCATTTCTACCAAAAAACACTGCCTCTCGTTTACGATGAGGGAAGCTGCTTATCTTGGTTGTTAAAGCTCTCTCGTCCCGTTTTAAGTTAATTATTCAAATGGTGTTATTAACAGCAGAAGAACAATTATGAATTTAAGAGTATAAGCGATATTTCTATCTAAATTTAAAGTATAAGAGTACGTACCAAAGAACTTACTTGACATCACAACACTACATCAGTGTTGTTATAGGGTTGTAAAAATTGATTTTGAATTAATTTAATTTTAGTTAATTGAATGTGATGCAATTGAATAAAATAATTGTGTAAAAAATCATGTTTGAGGTCCAAAGCTACAAATCCAAGTAACAAACATGTTAAAAATCAATTCTCCACCAATAGAATCAATGTGTCCCATCTAAAAATGAATTCAAACTTACACATGTATTCGGCTCAGACTACGGTGAAAGACCTTGATAAGTCTCCTACTCTGAGCAAGTTAGAGCAAATTTTCTTAACCGTTAGATTATGAAAGTTATGTATGCTATCAACACTCAATACTTTCTTGGCTTAAATGCAGTTTTACCCCCCCTATTTTGACTCAAACTGGATTTTACCCCCCCTATTTTAAAACTCGGATTTTTAGCCCCCCTATTTTATATTTTTCAGGATTTTACCCCCCAACCACATTTTAACACATATTTGTTGATGTGGCAGTGCTGATGTGGATTAAATAATATTATACAAACATCCACCTAATTAAAATTATATAAATTAAATGTTCTTTTTTTAATTTCTGAAAAATGAGTTTTAAAATCCTGTATTGAAGAGACATGTATTGAAGAGACAATTTTAGGTGGTTGTTTTATGTGGCAGTATGAACATACAATGTTACTAGAATTGCTTATGAAAGGTCATCCAGAGCCTGATCAAAAGATTGGTGGAAAAATCCGTGCTTTCCAAGTTCGCAAGCACCCTACATGGAAGAGCAAGTGTTTCTTTCTCATTAGGGAGGATGAATCAGCTGATGATTTTAGCTTCCGTAAATGTGTGGATCATATTCTTCCCTTGCCGGAAGCAATGCAAGTGAAACATGATGCAAACAGAGCATTAGGTGGTTCTGGTAAAGGAAAGCATCGCGGTGGTGGTGGGAGAGGAGGTACACGCGGACATGGGGGAAAGGGAAAATCCAGACATTGAGTGCTGTGAGTGACTGTTGCTGGTTATGGTTGTGTTTTTTAAGATTATAATGTTTTTCTGAATACTTAACTAAGCTTGTTTCATGTTTCCTGCTACTAGTAAACAGCTAGTATTATAATACATATTTGACTTTTTTATTTCATGTGTTTTTATTTAAGCCCTGATCCTTTGCTAAAATTGTCTCTTCAATACATGTTTGTTGAATAACATAGCACTAATCTAGTAGTATCAGAGATCTGCTGCTCATGCTTAGACTTTTATGTATTTTGTTATTTTCTCATTTTAAAACTCAGGTAGGGGGGTAAAATCCTGAAAAATATAAAATAGGGGGGCTAAAAATCCGAGTTTTAAAATAGGGGGGGTAAAATCCAGTTTGAGTCAAAATAGGGGGGGTAAAACTGCATTTAAGCCTACTTTCTTTTATTTCATTATCATTGTCTCTCCTATCAACTCTTGTGCATTTTTTCTTTCTCTCTTGACAATTCAGATCTGCAGCAACCCACAACAAAGGAGCTTGAATCATTGATGGTCTAGTGGCAAGAAAAGAAACACGGTTGAATGGAGGGGGTGTTGGAGAGGGGCGCACACTGCAGCAAAAATCTGCACCAAACAATGTGGGAAGAAGAAAAACGTTCTCTTTAATTGTTGAAAGATTTGCTTTTTGGTAGTAATTTTTAAGGGGTGTGTTCTTGATTGCAGATGTAATATTTTCTCTTAAGTGCATATGAAAGTGTGAATCCTATTATTGCTTTGTTCTGTATTGGATATCAAAGATTTGTTCTTTTATCTTTCATGAATTTATGAAACTATGAATCCCTATTATTTAATGGGCTTGTATGAAAATTTGAATATCATTCTTCTTTAAGTTTATGCAATATCTTGGCACTAATTTTTCAGACACATGGACAATTAGTTTAATATAACGTTAGATTGAAGAACAATGAAGGCCAATATTGAATTTTACATGACTGATAAATCTGCACTGAATATTTTTTATATTGTGGAGAAAAAAACAAAGAGTTGGAGAATGAGATTGGAAGGGGTGAATGAACAGTGAACAGTAATATGAGAATAATATTGATATTGTGAACAGTAATCTGAGTTGCAACCATATAACTCAACGAGTGGGAGACAAATAAAAATAATCGAGTGTATTTTGTTTATAGTTATCTAGTGTTTTTGATGAATCTAGTGGTTTTAAAAGGTCATACACGGTAGGAGACCTATTAAGGTCTCTCATCCTAGATGGAGCCCATGTATTCATTGGGTTTAAGAATCATTCATAAAAACATGGAGAGCAAATAACCTTCATGATCTAAACTGAAACGAATAGGTATGAGAAGATGCAACTATTCTCCAGGTGATATTGTATATGTGAGGAGCCTATAGACAACATGAGAGGAGCCTGATTTTTTAGTGTTATCTTTTACTTGTCAAATGAGTAAATGTAGATAGGTATGTTTGATTAAACATGATGATCATTTCTAGCATTTGTCACTTCTTGCAAGCAAAGGACATTTTTTTAAAAAATACTGTTCACTTCAAATTTCAATAGTGAACAATTAGAGTGCATGCGCACGCATGCATATATACACGCATGGATAAGACCCTAATTCTGAATACATTTTTGTATAGTTTTTCAATTGAATGCCCTTCCATAGATTATTATAGATTTGAGAAGTATTCCTGAATACAAATAAATTTGACTCAACATAAAACAATTTAAACACAGTACCGCTTAAAATCCCCAGATCTAAAGACCAATTTCTATTTTAACCAAAATATCCCAACCTAACAAATTTCAGGCAAAATCAAGAAATCTTAATCATGCATTCTAGCTGCGATAGATCTTTAGGCCAAAACAATTGGCCATTCTAGCCACATCTATCCATTTGAAAGATCTATTCGTGCTCCAAATTGATCTATAGCAGTCCTGCTTTGTTGTTTTGTACTCCTAAGAATCGAAACCTGGATCATACCACAACGTATCAGATTGGAGGACATAAAAAGATAAATAAACCAGATGTTGAACAAAACCGTAAACCAAATGCTGAAGTGTACACATGCTAAAGTAGAAACATCTTTGATAAACCTACAACATTGTAGGAAAATGTTTCAAAGCTATTTGGACTACCATGTGATGATTTCTTTTAATTATCCTTAATGATGATGATTATGATATTAAATCTTCATATGATGAAAAATTTCAAAGTCATGATTATGCTACCTTGGGTCGTTCCATAGAACTTCCAAAATATCCTACTCCAAAAGACAAGGAAGTGTATGCAGCCGCAATTTCTACAGCTGTTAACCTTGATTTTCCTTGACCCTAGAGAAAATGAGATTAAGTAATATTCCCAAAACTATTGACTGGAAAAGTTGAAGAGACTCACTACTATAGATGTATCCGACTGCACAACCAAGATCCCTGCGCTGCTATCAGTACCGCATCTACTGCTATCCTCAGAAACAGATCGTAGAACTTTGGTGCAAGCGGAGGAAGCACCAGACTGTGAGCTGAAGGAAAATGAATATCAGAAAAATCTGGTCCATGGAATGTTGCTATAAAATAAAAAGCTAATTAGCCAAAGATAAAATTGAAAATTCAATTAACTATGTAAGTAAGCTTAAAATACAAACGTTTCAAATTTTCAATTACTTAAGCCAATAATAGAATAAACTATGCCAGAATACCTTTCAGAACTCGCCTAAGAAAAATAGCAGTTGTACATTTCCAAGTCCTAGACTATCGATGTCGCACAGGTACATATAAAATTTAAGATTAAAATGATGCATTTTTATTACTTAAGTAGAATATTTAGCAACTAGACATTTGATCAATATGATATTGAACATGTGTAAAATACAATATTCAGTCACCATTATGGAAGCATAAAATATATGTTTGATATGTAAACTTATTTCTGACTTAGAACGTTCATTCACAAGATGAAAGAAAACGTCTCAAGTGTGATGTATTCCATCACATCAATGAATCACCATAATGTTTTCCTTCAAAGATAAAAAACTGATAGGAACCAATGAATCTTGTAATCAATCAACCGAACACAGCACAAGCAAGATGAAGAAACAAATAACAATTAAGGCAAATACGGTGGTTTATTGATAGTGACGTTAATAGTAGTGTAGGGTTTCTCTAACTACTCCCAGAGCAAAGCTCCGACACAACTCAGAGAGGAATTCTGCTCTGGCACTAAACAGAAAACTTATTCCGTCCTACTCTAGGACTCCCTAGAATTCCCCTTTATATATATACAAATAAAGAGAGCATTCTAGTATTTAACCCTAATGGGCCTCTTATTACTTCATCCTAATGGGTCACTTACTAGTAATCTACTTAAACCTAATTAACTACCTACTAATTTACTTAAAACACTCTCTCATACTAGGTCTTAACAAAAACTATACACCAAAAGGACATGGCACAACTGAAACACAAAAAAGTCCTATATAGATAGGCTAAAAAATATATTACGTCCCCCTTTCTAATAAAATATACAGCAATTTATAAGTGAGAGTCTTACAGTGACATTGAAACAATGCACTCCCTAGCTGCAAATCCTTTCATTAGGTGTTCTCCTGCTCCAGAGACACAACAGCCAGCCATGAATGGAGCCCCAAAGGGACCTTTTGATGACGCCCAACAACCTGAACCATACATTGCTGCTAGTCCTACTCGTCCACTAACCTGTTGAATATTTTGTATTATATATAATTATGAGTAATCACTTTCAACTCTAATATGCAAACTGGAGCACTAAAAAAAAGCAAACTGAGAAAACCATTATTCACCTTCAGAGCAATACCACCACTAGAGGCTCCAGATGCTACATTCCCCTCATTGTCTACACAAACAACCCCGACAGTATCCATTACTTGATCTTCCAAAGCATAATCTGCATCATAAGGAACGTGACTTTGGTATGATAAATTTCATAAGGCTTGAAAATAATAAGATGCTGACGAAGATCATTTTTTTATAAATTACAATTATAAAATTTGTTCATGTCACCAATTAGCTTAGTTCATATATTAACACCAACACTCAAGCATGAGAGGAACATTAAACTTTGGTGCCAAATGCATTTATGCCATTGACAAAGGCCAATTTTACAGTTCAAAGTAGCTAAAAGTGTAAAGGTTTAAATATATATTTATTCTTTGCAAATATAGTAATATTTGGTTTTTATCTCTCTAAGGTTTTCTTTTTTTGCTTTTCCTTCATGCAAAGTTAGATCTTTTTTTCAGTCCCTTTTATCGCCTTTCAATAAAAAAAAATGCATGAGGCTAACTTGATTCTAGTTGGCGCAGCTGAGTCAAACTAATGAACAAATGTGGCATATGTTGGGTCAGATGACTGAGTCATGTTAAATTTCTATATTAAAAACAGTTAAACAAAAATGTCGTTTGCCTCAATCATGTTGTATACCTAAAAAATCCCATCTACAACCCAGAAAATTTCACCATCTACTTCTAAACCCAGAAACCCATATCAATATCACCTTCATCATCGATTCAAAAACATATCTTCTTCATCACTCTAGCTGTGCTTCTAAATTATAACAATGACAACACACAAAAGTCATTCTAAACTACTGTGACATTATTACAATAACAATACACCAAAATTATTCTAAACTGCTTCTACATTATTACAATACACAAAAAGTCATACTCAACTATTGATACATTATAACAATAACACACCAAAAAGATCTATGAACGCGGTTGCCAAACCTTCGTCGCAAACGAAGGGCTGTGTGAACTGACACCATGCGAACACTCTGGAGTGAGAAAGGAATGAAGCCGACTTTAATGTGCGAGGGTTGAGGAAGAAGGGCGTGGAACCCTAATCCGATTTTAGTTTTTTAATAAAAAGTAAAATAACGAGTAAGATGTTGATTAGGATTAAGTGTTGACGCATCAAATGCCAGTTGTGATCAATCATCTGACTCAGCAAGGAATAGACTGTGATTCTAGTTTGATGATTGAGCACAACTGTGATTCTAGTTGAAGGGTTACTTCTGTCAAAAGTTTGCTATTAAGTACCTGGCATTTCAGTACTTTGACATGGAGAAGAATTGCCATCTGAAAGAGAGTTCACTGTCTTCGATTTAGCAGCTTCAAACATAGATTTGTACTTGATCCATTGTGTTTTTGCCCTTTCTGTGATCAGCCACTGTTATGAGATACACTCAAAGTTGTAAGTCTGAAATGATATGACTTAATAACAAGCTCCTGTGCAGAATTTAAATCATGATTGAAAATAAGACCTCATTGGCCTCTGCTATACTTGATGGCAAAGCAATATCCTTAGATTTCGCCCATTCACGAGCCCCTTCCCCCACCAGAAAGCTGCAGATATATCACAAATTCCCATATCAATACAGATTTGTCACATGAGGTGAAAAAGAGAAGGCATTCTTAAACATTAATTATGGTGGTAAGTGTTGTGGCAACGAAAATATTTTGGCTACAGAAACAGAAAGGTTGAGAAGTCATTACATTGGAGGCATTCGACCTAGCAATGGAGATCCCATCATTTGCTCTTTGGCCAATAAAGCAGCAATTTCTATAGCATTTCGCACACCTGGTCTATAATTAATGGAATAAATACATAAAAAACATGACAGAAAATTTGAAATATGAAAGTAAATTCCAAAGTGAAAGCAATAGCCATGCACGAGTTATTAGATTTCCCTGATAAGTAAAAATTTATAAACTACTTGGCTGAGTATGTGAAAAACGATATACATCATATTTTTCGTGCAAATGGACAAATGTGAATGTGAAAAAGAATGAGATATAATGGTATCCGTATATGCTTTCGTTTTCCAACTACTGACTCAACCAATTCGTACCATTAACAAATTAGCATGTAAAAGCTTTAGATACTAGATCAGGGCTGTGTTCCTTGGCTCAAGACTTTTCCAGATTATGTAATGTCAACTAAAGGTAAAGTACCTGGCACAGCTCCAACAGCGCCAAAAACTCCAGACTTTCCATCTATTATACTGGCATCACACTCTACACCACCATTTTCTGTCAAATTAGACCCCCTTCCAGCATTTGTGCTCGGATCATCCTTCAATAAAAGAAGCTCACATTAAACTATTATTACAGGACAGGGCAATCAAAGTTCACCAAAATGTGAGCTCGGATCAAAGTTCATGAAAATTTGCAATGTATTGTCTTTGCACTCTACTTTTTGCAAACAAAAAATATATCTGTTGTGATTTTTCCTTTCCTACCATGAAAGGTTATAAAATCACGGAAATTTATTAAAAAAATAATGAATTCTTATGATTGGTAATTTTTGATGTGACCTCTTTAATAAGTTTGCTAAAGGAACAAACACAACACATTGATGTACTTGAGACAATTAATGATGATTCTAATTTTAGAAATGGTTTTTCAAAACTCCAAAAGGGCTAAAAACTATTTAATTGATGTAAGGAGAGTATTAGATTTATAAAGTATAAGGTGATAAAACTATTTGTTACATCCAGAGGAAGAGTGGAGGAATATGGCTGAAATTGTCAAGTTTGTTTATGTTATCATTATCTTTGTTTCCCCATTTCTTTTTTCAATGAACTTTGACGGTAAGCCATTTTTTATCCTTTTCAACTTTTCTTCTTTACTTTGTAAACAATATTTCATCCCATTTAGTTAACAACATCGGAAGGTTTGTAGGCTTTTAAAAGTTATGGAACGACAATATACAACAAGCAAACAATTTTGGCACATGTTTGGATAAACTGCTTATTTGCAGCTTATAGAACAAGCGTTTATCTATAAGCTCACATAAGCTATTTCTATAACAAAAGAAAAAATAAAGTTAAATTTTTTTTTTTGTATATGCTATAAGTTGTTTTTATAAGCTATAATATTGAACTTACGAAAATAGGTTGAAAAAAGCTTTTTGAAAATTGTTTTCATAAATTCTCTCAAACTGTCTCCGAGTGTGTGAGACAATGACATTATCTTTATAGTCCCTAAATATATCAAAATTAAAATCACATCCATGAGTGTGTCTGCAATTTCATTGTTTAGAGTAAATTGATATACCTCTAAGAGTTGAATGGCGGCAACAACAGCATCTAAGGAGAGACCTGAGCCGTGTTGAAGGACGGAAGAGGCGGCGAGGCAAGCGCGGTTCATGGCGGATCTGAGTGGTTTATGATTGGAAGGAGAGTGGTAACCTGCGCCTACATGGACAGCAACAAAGAATCTCTTTCTGTCTTTCCTATCACTCTCACTGCCGCCAGTGACGGTCACGGCCTCCTCCATTGCACAATTATTTGGGGGAGGAGGGTCGTATTGGTATTGGAATTGGAACTCACTCCCTCTCTGGTCGGTATTGAGAGAAATTCAACTTTATTATATAATAAAAGTAAAAATAATATCAAAATATATTATATAAATAGGACGTATACTCAAACAATGTAATTTTTTTAGGACAGAGGGAGTATAATGTGTATCATTTTTATTGGATTTTTTCAATGAAATCTGAGTTTCTATGTTTGTTTGATAAAGATTTGAGTTTGTTTATGAATTTGGTGAATTTTTTGTAAGTTTTATTTTTAAATTTTTTGAATTTTTTGATAAAAAAATAACAATGTTGACATTTTATAACATAAAGTATTAAATCGGAAAAAAAAGACAAAAGACGAAAATGATACCTGATTATAACATAAATGATTAAATCGCAAAAAAAATAAAGGATGAAAGTGTTACCTTAAATTAAGTTAAGGGATGAATTTAGTAATTTTGTCTTGATCCTTTACCGGTAAAAATGTGCATTTAGTTTTTAAATATATGTATCATTCATTATTCAGTTAAATTTATGTGTACCTTAATTGTTGAATCGGTAAGTCTAAATTCAACACATTCAAAATTAGAATTCATTTATGTATAATTCGTTCGGTCTTAGTTCATAACAAAGTCGGCCGATTAGAATTGAATTGGAAGCAATAAGAAGAAAATGTATGAAAACATGATGTTTTTTTGTAAGAGTATGAAAACATCATGTTTGATATCGTAAACACTTTTTGGACTTTTCACCTCAATGTAAAATGGTCATATCAACACTTTTTTACAAAGTTGGATGGAAAAATGGATCAATTTTTAACAAAAAGAAAAATAAAACAAAGGAATAACTTCTTCGTTTTTTCTAACATAAAAGACCAATTTAAAACTAAAGACTAATTTGCTATAAACGTTAAATTTTGAAGACTTTAAGATGGATTTGGCCATATATGTAAAGAGATGAGTAATGCTAGCAACATTCATTTTAACACATTTTTTCTTACACTCGCTCTCTTCTCTTATTGAATGAAATACACGTGGATCACACTTCTTTGAAAATATGTTTAACAACGCTTCCTCTTTATGGTATCTTGTTGGTACATGTGAAGTGTAACGGTTAATGATACCATACCAAAATATCAAGTTTTCCAAAGTGGGCTTTGATGAAATTTGCAAGAGATTCTATGCTACTAGGGTCAGTAACATCAAGGTGATGGAAAAGCACATTGGCACTATGAGAGAGATTAAGATCAAGGTGTTCTTTGAGTTGGACAAGAGCTTCAAGACCCCTTTTCTCATCTCTTGCTGTTACAATCACTGTTATTCCTTTAGAAGCTAATTGCTTGCATATTTCAAATCCAATTCCTTTGTTTGCTCCGGTCACAACTGCATACCTATGTAGAAAACCATTAAAGACGTAATTATATGTACTTTATTAGAAGTTGTATTGGATAGAAAGGGGGATTACTAAAGTGTCTCATATGGTTTACGGGGGACCGATATTCTTAAAAAATGTTTAAAACTTCGATTACAACGTCACCACTCACCACATTTAAATAGAAGTTTATGATCGTCCACATCTTTAGGACTAAGACAGTGACTTGATTGGTGTTGATTCAACAAAAGTAAGAGAAAAATGAATATATGCAAATTTAGAGGCGCTAATATTCATTTTTCTCTTTTACCAAACCAGTTGTGACTCGGTGACCATTTCATTCGTGAGAATGAATAATACAATGAATTTTTACTTAGAGAGAGTGACATCGGTCGCTTTTAGAATTTCAAACGATTTTCAAACATCAATTCGTAGGCTATATGCCACACTTCACTTAAAAAGTAGTAAATGAGAAGAAGATAAATGATAAAAGAAACAAGTACCTCTTTGTTGCTTCTGCCATTGATTATTAATTATCGGTAAGGGTGAAGAAATCAGAAACAGATAATAATTTGAAGTTTAATTTTAAGATTTGATGAAAGGATAGAATTCTCTCTATGGCTTTTATAGATAACTTGCTATCAGCAATGTAATGATTATTATTATTTTTTTCCAAAAGCTTGGACATTTTGCCAGATAAAGAAAGTTAATTAACATAAAGTGAAGTACACATATGGAAAGAACTAGGAAGGGATATGTTCTAGGAATTGAGCTCCTAGACAAATAAAATAATAGCCTAATTATGTAATCATATGGATGGAATAATTTAATTTGTACGTTGAATTAAATATTATGAAAGATTATGGTGTTAGTTTTAATACTAATTTATAATTTTCCATCTTCAATTCACTGATGACACATTATTCTTGGGTGATAAAAGTGTGGATAATATCATAGCATTAAAGGCAAAATTGATCTTATTTGAATTCATATTTGTTCGAAAGTGAATTTTCACAAGTGTACGTTAGTATGGGTTAATATGGCAGAGTATTGGTTGGTGGAAACTGTTGTGGTTTTGATATGTAAATTTTTTCAAATCCCTTTCATTTACTTAGGCCTCCCTATTGGTGGTAATCCTCGCCGGTTATCTTTTTGGCATCCGTTGATTGATAACAATTAGAAATATTTGTCTGGCTGGAAGAGTAAAAACTTATCCATGGATGGTCATCTTGTTTTCATTAAATCTATCTTGTCTTGGCTTCCAGTTTGTATGTTGATCAGGGTGGGTTGTGGTATAAAGTGTTGGAAGCTAAATACGGGGTCGAGCGTGGTCGTATTAGGGGAAGGGGGAAGTAAGGCTTCTAGTTGCTGGAAGGACTTACGTAGTTTTAGAGAGGGTGTAAGTGTGAATAATGCGAAGTGGTTCTTGAATGTGTTGTGGGTAAGGTGGGTAATAGAGAAAATACTTCCTTTTGGAAGGATCATTGGTTAGATAAAAGGTCTTTTATGTACTCAATTAAGTCATTTTTCTGACTTATTTAAGGATAGTAATATTATTGCCGCTGAGACGAGGAGTCTTGGATGGGGGTTTATGGTCAGGGGTAGAGATGGAGAATTAGACTCTTTGCTGGCAGGAGGAGTAGCTTGCAGAGTTTATTTTCTTTCTAGATAGCCTTGTGTTGTAGGATAATGTTGTGGACAATCCGCAAATGGATTTGGAGGTATGACCTAGAGGATGGTCATTCAGTAAAAGGATTCTATCATCTCTTTTCTTCGATATTATTTGGAACAAAGTTGTACCTCTTAAAGTGTCGTTCTTCATGGAGTTTATCCCTTAGGCTCAATGACGTGTGCAAGAGGGTGCAAAAAAGAGGAATCTATTAATCTTTTTTTTTTTTGGATTGTGATTTTTTCGGTACCATTTGGCATAAGTGTTTTGTATGTTTGTATGCATGTTTTTCAATTTGGCGGTTCACATTTATTTTGGAAGGACATTCAAATTTGCTTCCAAGTGATCTGGATGACGTGTACTCTAGTTGTATGGAAGGGGCACAATTCTCGAATTTCTTGCCACTATCGTGTTAAATTTTTTTCATGGTGGTGGTTAAAGGCTTAGGAACCTAACTTCTTTTTTGATTTTAATTCTTGATGATCTAATCCATCCGTTTGTATTGATTTTATCACCATGTATTGTCGTTCTTTTGACATTCGTAATTACTTATGTATATTTTTATAGTTCCTTTTAGGCACACCTTGTACTTGATTGTGTCTTATTTTTATTAATTGCATTTGGCTTCTTTAAAAAAACCATTTTGTAAAATCTAAAAGCATATTACACAATTTGTCCTTTAATTTAATTTTTTGTAACAATTTTGTCCTTTGTTTTTTTTGTCCTGATTCAGTCCTTTATGTTATAAAATGACAATACCTTATCATTTTTTATGAGAATTTTTCAATGAAATATGATTTTCTAGGTTTGTATGATGAAGATTTTGGTTTGTTTATGAGTTTGATGAATTTTTTTTGGAGTTTTTGATTTTTTTTTCATTAAAAAGGATAACTATGTAGACATTTTATAACATAAAGGAGTAAATCGGGACGAAAAAAAGATAAAGGACGAAAGTGTTACCTAAAATTAAGTTAAAGAACGAATTGTGTAATTTTGTCTTTTTTTTTAAGAAAATGCTAACAAGTGCCCTAAGGGCACTCTTTAACAACCTTAAATTGTAAGTTTTTATAGAAATTGATGAATTTAATGCATTGAAAATTGAACTAATTGATTTTTTCAATAAACATTTTCTTAATTAAGAATCCTTAAAGAGTGCCCTTAGGGCACTCATTAGGAATACTCTTTTTTTTATTGTTTTCTTAATCAAATTCATAATAAGTGTTTTCCATGTGTCTTCTTTCTCCCATAATAAACAATTGTTGTCTCCAACAAATTTCTATTTTTCTCGAATAATGATATTTAGACAACCATTTGATGACAACTTTTGTGACAACCTTATTTTTCTCTCTTCTCATTGGTCAAAAATAATAGAGAGAGAAAAAGGAATAGAGATGATAAGTACATGTTAGCATGAGAGAGAAAGTTGTCCAAAAGTTATCATAAATGGTTGCACAAACACTACCAAAAACTATCGATTTACCTACGGATTTTCCTGCGGAAATAAATCCGCAGGAAAAACTGAGGATTTTTCTGCAATATCCCTTACAACGAGGACATTTCCTGCGGATCCTGTAACCGCAAGAATATCCGCAGGTAACGGTAACTTTTGCTGAGGATTTTGGAATTTTTCACTTTTCCTGCGGATTTTCCTGTGGATTTGTTTAATTTTTTTTTATCTTTTTTGTTTCTTCATGAAATTTTAAAAATTGAAAGATTTTGAGGTATCTTCGATCATTTTGATGAATGAGGTATCTTCTCCGTTCATTTCTCTTATTCGATTACGTTGTTCGTGATTTTGATGAATTTCGATTTGGTTGTGATTGTAGCTGGTTCGGTGAAAAGAGTGTTGAGGATGTAGTTACAATTGCTACCGGTCATGAACGTGAAGAGATTCAAGCTGATCTTGAGGTATTTGAAAGCTACAGTATTATGAATCGAATTGAATTTTTGTGATAATATTCAATTTTGTTATATTGTGTTCTTACTATTGATTTATTGTGATAATACAATTTTTTTTTCTTTTTCATTTTGTCATTTTCTTATTTGTTGAATCAGGTATATCGACTATGTTTTTGAAAATGAGACTGAGGCAAGAACATTTTCTGAAGTTCATGGATGGGAGGTAAATCGGTTTCTTGAAGCATATTCTTAATTTAGTTCACATATTCTTAAATTGTTAATGATTGTTGCATTTAGGGTATAGTTTAGTTTTATAGTGAATTTAATTGATTTTAAAAGTATGATGAATGTTTCAGATTCTGAATTTCTGGATTCGGTACCTAAAGGTTTAATGGACACAGTCTCTACTGGTGAAAGCAGTATTACAAGCTTTGCTGAAGCAATGTGGTGAGTTTGATACGATCTTGATAATTTTATTTGTGCAAATTGTTGTTGTACTAGTTGTACACCAACTTTTAAGCTACACTAATAGCATATAAGATGAGCTCTATTTGTCAGGAACAAAGATTTCAACCATGTTACCTATGGTAGTGGGTTATAATTGTAGGTACGTTATTAATGATCATCAACATTGATTACTTACTCCTAAACTGATTTGGTCGACTAGAGGTTCTAGCTAGTGCCTTTGGATGTTGGGAGACTAGCAACAGGATATGGAATGATTTCCTCTTATATATGTTCTAGTGCCTTTTTATCTGTGTTTGGTTGTAGTTCTAGTTGTTCAATGAAATGATTTTTTAAAATTTCAATTTGGGACACTTTCATATGTTCAAGTTGTTATTCTACCATGTCAATCTGGTAGGGAACAACCTATATTACCAACAATTGTTGACTTTGGCTTTCACCGCCTTTAACTATTGTTGTTATAGGTTCAAATATTTTGTCGAGAATAATCAACTAAATGGAAACTAGAATCTTTCAAGCTAATAGGTCCTTGGTTTATGCATTAAATGTGGCTTAACACCTTTTCAGGTTGTGTACTATGACATGGCAAGTGATTTGGGCCTAAATTGAGTCATTAGTGGTACTAGTTATTAGTTAAGCATCCTAAATTGAGTCATCAATGGTACTAGTTATGAACCAATTTATTTTTATTTTATCTCAGGACCTATATTGTGAGTTTATTTTAGGTCTTTGCTATAATATCATCCTTGATTTTGAACTGTTATTTATCTCTTTTATATTCTAATTGAAATATATTGTTTGCCTATTTCTATGCAGATGAAAGAAATGTTCTCTCATCCTTGTACTATCAAGTGGTATTTTAATTAATATCTCAATTGTTATTATCATATGGATGCTTTTGTTAATTGTTGATATCACATGTTCTTTCTTTCTCGTTTGGATGTGTTAGGCCTAAAGGATCCAAATAGAGCCCTTCCCCAATGGTCCAGCCAGTGATGTCGGAGGTGTTGGTCTTTTAAAGTGGAGAAAGCAAAGCACTAATGAGTCAATGGTGCCATTGACAAGTAAGTTTATAACTTCCATTGATGTTGGCTACTACTTTGTGTTTATGGTTTTATTACTTAGTGTACTATATATGTTTAATGCAGTCAACTGTTGGCCCTCTTATTCTGGAAATGAAATTTATGTCAACATTGAATATGAGGCTTCATCAATGTTTGATCTGCGGAAGGCTCCATCTGTTATCAGATTTATGGCAACTGATACATTTAGTGACCTGGAGGTTTTCCCAATTTTCCTTTCAATTTCTCAATTTTAGGGTTTCCTTTTTGCTTCTCTGACTTAGATTTTTCCTTCTTTGCTCTGATTTACTAAATTAAATTTCAGATTTATGATATTTGTTGTAGTGAGAGTGAGAAGAATTGATTCAACAACCTTGCAATCGTTATCTTAGGTAAGTCATTGAGTTGTTGAATTTTTGTATGTGATTGGTATTGGTAGGAATTTTGGATGGGAATCATTGATTTTGCTTCTTACGTAGCTTTATTCTCTAATTTGTTATTTGCTTCAACAATTAATCTAGGTTATTGGATTATGCTAATTAGAATCTATATTATACTATTTTTTGAGCAATCTCTGGCTAATTTTAGTCTATACTATAACTAAACTAGCTCAATTTTATTCATTCAGATTATGTGAGCAATCTATCAACCTTGTGGTTCGATTATTTGAGCAGGACTATGCATAGGTGAAGCATGGTATGTGGATGCATATAGCTGAACTGAGGACACCGCTCTGTAACTATCATAATGATAAAAGGACTGTTATTGTTGTGATATACGATATAGTTTAAGGGATATTCAATTGCATTTGTAGTATCTTGTGTTCCTCAATGATGAGTCCCTTACTTTTCTCATTTTTTCTCTCATAGTCCTGCTTCTAGTGGTACATAATAAGTATAGCAAGCATGGATTTGAGATTTATCCATTTCATAATGATGTGCACAAAATAATCTATTTGTGTATGAAACTTAAAATTTTCTGGTGACATGTATATTGTGTAAGAGAACCGGTTGCAAGAATTCATAAAATGAAAATTAGTTCAAATATACTTGCTATTTGATTCCTGATTTATAATACAGTGACATTATTCATGTAGAAAACTCCTTTTCACTATCATTCATGATCCTCTTTAACCTTTGTTCTTCCTTGTATATCATATTATTTTTTCTTTTAGTTCAAATATACTATTAATGTAGTATGATTTTATTTGTTGATTGAGTAGCAATTCGTGCAATTGAGTTGAAGAATCATTCTTCCCTCAATGGAATGCAATGAGGTGCATTTTCTTTGTTTTTTAATTAAATACATAAATTTCCTGCGGATTTACCTGTGGTTTTTGTTTTCTTGAAAAGATTTCCTGCGGGTTTTTCTGCGAAAACAATTTCCTGCGGATTTTGCTGTGTTGTTTTGCTGCGGAAGTCTCTGCGAATAAGTTCTCGCGGGCAGGGAATTTCCTGGTTACTGACCAGATGTTTCCTGTGGAATTTCCTGCGAGTTTAACCGCAGGAATATTTCCTGCGGATTCTGAATCCTCAGGAAACAATTACCCACCAAGGTATTACCTGGGAACCTAAATTCTTGGCAAAATCCGCAGGAAACATGATTCCTGCGGAATTTTCATCCAAATCCGCAGGTAATTCCGCAGGAAAATCGAGAGTTTCTAGGAGTGAAATATCATTTCTCATTTTTCTCACACACTTTATCTCTTTTCCAAATCAAATTCATTAGCACTCTTGATGAAGCTTCTCCTTCTTCGTTGTCATCTTGCTTTTGTATCTTGTCAAACTAATCTTCAACTATTTCTCCTTCTTTTTGTTTCAACGAGTCTTCCACTCTTTTTTTTTTTAACGTTCATGAAGTCCTTTTATTTTTTCCATCAAAATTGTTATTATATTTTGCATTTGAAATTTTTAAAAATGCTACTCATTTATAAAATTTCAACTCTTTGATGAAACCTTTTTTATAAATAATAAAATTCTGTTTCGAGAAGGTTAAATTTGCATATAACAAAAAACAAACTTGAATTTTCTAAATATATAGCATTAATTAGTTTTATTAAAAAAGAACGAGTATGAACAATTGAAAAAGTGTATAATTGACAAATTTTATATATAAACAATCAAAATGACAGTTAAATAAAAATACAAGGCCATACTCAATGACATTTGAAAAGTAAGGGAGGGATTAATATAGATGTGGTCCATTAATTGTTAAGTCGGCTACTATTATGTCAGGCGCACGACCAACTTAAAAGGCATTTTTTAACCGACTTAAAAAGGTTTTTTGCACTTGTTAATAAAGCGAACTTTATTCTCTTAGTGCAACACAAGTATAAAATTGTCAATACAAAGTAATTGTTTTCAGCCCATAATTATCCTTGATCAAAATGGTTTCTCTTCATTTCTAACAAAAAAGTGGCCAGAAGGGCTACCATCAGGTAACAATGCCAACCTCACAATTGATTCAGCACCTTCATCAGGTGTTAGATAACCTGTATTGTAATTTATATCTGTTTTCACAAAGCCAGGACAAACAGCATTGATGCATATTGATGGATACTTCTTGGCTGCAACCCTTGTATAGGCACTTAGAGCAACTTTTGAGATAATGTATGTAGACATACTATTAATAGGCCAACCTTTGTTTTCTAGTGAACCCTCTTTAAAATCCTTTAGAAATTGATTCAAAACTTCATCAATCTTTTCTTCTGTAAGGTTTTCAATATCACTCAGTACTTCCTTAGGCCATCCATTTCGAATTTTCTGCAAACAAAATTGCATTAAAATAAGTATTATCCTCTAATTGCATAATAGTTCAAAGTGAAATAACATATAGCACTTCAAATCCAATGAATGAAGTATTAATAAATTTTAAGGAGTTTCGAGTTCAAACCCTCGGCTCGGTTAGTGAGCTATAGGACAACAAAGGATTTTTAAGAAGGATGTCAAGAGTTCAAACCCTGAAAACTAACATAACCACTAACTTACTAACATTTGTCTATAAAAAAAACTAACGAACCATTTTTTAGGTATTTTCATTAGATAAGTTTCCCTAAAAAAAAAACTAAATAAGTTACCAAAGAAAGTAGCAAAAGTTATTAGTATCATACTGTCATATACCTCCAACTTTCCCATGGATGAAGAAACATTGACAACTTTTGGTAAGCTTGAAAGCTGGAGAAGAGGAATAAGTGCTTCTGTCAAGTCCTTGGCTCCATAGTAGTTTGTTTTAATACCTAATTCAGTTTGTTCATATGTTTGAGTTATTATTTTACTCCAATCAATCTGGCCACCATTTTCCTGAAACCAAAAACAAGAAAACTTTAATTCTTATGAATGAATTGATAAAGGAAATAAATGTCAATATGCATGACTTGAAATAGTTAATAAATTTGACTAATGTTAGCAATCTGTTTTTTCATACAAAGGGGAAATAGTTTTCAGTTTTTATAATTGTTTGGCATACGTTTAATACAAATAATCATTCTCTATATTGAATTAAGTAATGACCAAGGTTTTAACTCGCTTTAACAGTCGCGGTTGGATCACAATGATTGACGTTGTTGCGGAGAATCACAATTATTTTGACCTTAATGGATTGGCATGTTTAAGTAAATCTCATTAATTTAAGTTAAACTGCCTCAGCTTTTGGGGGAAAGAAATCATACCACAGTATTGGCAGCAGCCAGAGCCTCACCGTCGACTTGTGCTCCAGGAATTCCAGCATTGTTTACCTAAGCAAAGTTTGGAGTTTCAAATATTTGTGATCATTCAAGATGAACTAGAAACTATTTCTCACACAGACAGAACCATATAATAATAGCTTATAATTTTTCAACTGTAAAATATTTCATTTGACAAGGTATATCAATAAAGTAAACAATTTCAACCTTTAATGAAAAAACAATGCATTCGAATATCAACAGTTGACTCGGTTGTTATGATTTGTGTTTGGAAACGTTCGCTGAAAAGTGAGTTAAACAATAAATTCAAAAGACAAAAGCTACAAATATTAACTTTTACATTAAAATCAATTTTAAAGACAAAATTAATTCTAATCACAAACTTCAAACATACCACCAAAAACAATTTTAAATCTTCATAATCACTTTGGCCTCTCTCAAAATTGAATCGGAATATGCACACGTTAGTGTCTCAATTTAATCACTCATTTTAGATCAACCAAATCCAAAATTCAGATATACTCTATCTACTTCTACAAACATTGATATAAATTTGAATTCTCTTACCAAGATATCTAGTTTTCCAAATTGATTCTTGATAAAATCTACAAATGACCTTATACTTGCATGATCTATGACATCAAGTTGATGAAAAACAACAAGACCAGGCAGAGAAAGCTGTTTCAATTTCTCAACAGCTTCAAGACCTCTCTTTTCATCTCTTGCAGTAAGCACCACAGTGATCCCTTTAGAAGCCAATTGTTTGCATACTGCAAATCCAATTCCTTTGTTTGCTCCTGTAACAACTGCATACCTAGAACAACGTGACATTATTAGTCATTATGATTAAGCTTATGTAATTTAATTGCATATATATGTAGTGTATTCTGAGGAATAAAAGGATAGAAGGAAAATTGTGCTGTACCTTTTTGTTGCTTCTGCCATTTGATATGGTTAAAGAGAAGTGCTACCAAATATGAGTGGACTAAAATAAAATTAAAATGGGGTTGTGGTTGTGTTTATATAATAATAACTTTATACTCCCTCCGTTTCAAAATACATGTCCATTTTAGAAAAATTGCAGTAACCAAGGACAAGCTAGTTTGACACAAAAGTTCCTATTATACCCTTGTCTTTGACTTTCTTCATTTTACATTTATTTACCCCATCTCATAATTACTCCCAATACCAATACCAATATTAATTAAACAAATTAGTCCATCATTTAAACACCCTTGGTCATTTCTTGGGAGAGTCCAGTAGTCATTTCTTGGGAGAGTGCATGAGAAAATACACTTAAAATTGGGTCAATATTTATTAGTAGAAAATAATTATTGTGGAGAAAATCTAGAATCCAATTAATTGGTAGACAAGGGTAAAATAGACAAAATGTATCCTTAAATTATCAAATGGACATGTATTTTGAAACAAAAATTTTCTCCAAAATGGACATGTATTTTGAAACGGAGGGAGTATTATCAATTGTCTTTAAATGTTGGTTCAAGAGTTCAAGTCAAAGTTGATAGTAAATGCAAAGTCAAAGCTGATGTTCCAATAATGTTTCTTTTTGTTATCAACTTATCATGAACATCAATTGTTGTTGGACCACTTTGTTGGTTGAAACGAAAACAAGTTGTCACATTTTATAAGAATTTTTTGGGGAAGTAATCTCTCCATTATTTATTTTTTTGGGAAAAATTCATCTCATTTCATTAGACAATAAAACGTTAATACAAGGAGGTATATCAATAAACAATTGAGAGTTAGTTTTTAATAGAACTGTTTGTGTTTATTTAGCAATCTCATTTGCTTGCCCTCGGCTAAAGTCATTTTTAGAGTTGTTAAAAGATGTGATGAACAACCGTCTACAATTAAGAATGATGATGTCAAACTCATTGTTATTACTGTTATCACAATTAAAGACATCGACGACAATCTTCGAATCCAGAGAAAAACCCGTGTTATCAAAACCCAAATCAGCCACCCACTACAAGCTTGACTGAGTCCTAACGCTTTACCGACATCCACCAAACACAATGGGGAGAATCAAATGGTTTTTGCTAGCACAAAGCACCCTTCGACATCGCGAATGCACATGCTGATACCAACCTTATTATCAATAGAAGAGAAGGATGCATAAACATTACATTTAAATTTACCTGGAGCAGGTAGCTGTCATCTTATACAATGTATATTGCTCGGTCCTAGTATATCCGTAATAGTTGTTGTACCCTCACTTCTGCACAATTCTTGTGCAAGTTTCTAGTGTTCTAACATATGCATAGTACGTTTGAATGTTTGGGTGGTCGCTGTTTCGTCTACTTTTTGCCTTAATTTCAAATTCCGACGCTTCTACATTCTCCATAGCACGGTTGCAAATAATTCTCTCCATTGTTTTATTCCTTCTGTTCTCTGTATTACTCCCTCCGTCCCAAATTGTATGACGTTTTGGGCATTTCACACGTATTAAGAAATATAATTAATTTTGTGTGGGAAAGAGATATTAGGAGTTGTTTTACAAAATTGTCCTTAATAAATGATATGAGAAAGATAAATTAAAGAATTGAAAAAATATAGAGTAATAAATAGTTAAGGATATAATAGGAAAAATAACATTAATGTTTCATTGGTATTGTAAAGCGACATATAATTTGTGACAAATTTTTTTTCTAAAACGACATACAATTTGGGACGGAGGGAGTAGTATAGTTTTGAAAATATAAATATAAACGTTTGATATTAAATGAATTTAAATCTTTATTGTACATTTAAAACCATTTAAAAAGTTTAATAATGAAAAGAAAAAATGAAAAGAATTCTAGATCAAATTTTGCTACTTAGTGATTCTTAAAATTCATTCCCAAATCTATTCATTTAAAGAGTGTTATTTTGAAGAAAATTGTGGAAGGTAAAAGTTGTTCTATTCTATATGAGTGGACCTTATCATGCCGTGACATCAAATTGTGATTGGCATATGTTTCACCACGTTCGTTCCAACCAATCCATAAAGATATCTAACTAAATTAATATTAATTTTTTAATTGAATTGTTCAATCAAAATAAAATGGTTTGAAAGAAATCGGAGGTTTTGCATTGAAATAAAAACGACAGAGAAAAATACCAATTCAATAATTAATTATTAATATTTTGTGTGGTTTCCATTTTGTAATAATTTTTTTTTGTTTTTATTTTCTTTAATATTTTAATCAATAGTTTTATTTTATTTACACAATTATTGCATAAAAAAATAAACACAACTTGAAATTTAATTAATTAATGGATGAGATGGTTTATTGTTCATGTCTAGTCTCAACATCTCAGTTGTGAAATTATAGAATCTAGACACATCATATATACCATTCGAATCTCGCACCTTCACTTGTGCATTTCAGTTTCACAAAATTAAAATACCCAAAATCCTTCAAACCAAAACTCACACAAAACTTGTGTTTTTTTTTCTTCCTTCTTTCGTACTAGTATGATTCCGATTTTTGAACCCAAAAACTATCGCTGAAGTTTGTATAAACAAACAAATTCAATGTTGAACAAGCAATTCACTGTTGTTTCAATATTTAACAATCAAAATTTATACACTTAACAATTACCAAGCCAATCCAATCTCAAATCAAACCTACATTATAAACAATGAAAATACTAACAAGAAATTCACAATGATTTGTTCAATGATGAAAAAAAAGTTAATTCCTATTATGATAAGTGGTTGAATAAGACTTGCAAACACATAATTAAAGAAAACTAATTAATTTTTAACATATTCAATCACTTAAACATTATTGTAATTAATCCTAGCACAATTTAACTTGTAACAAATCTAAAATGTGGCAATTAAAAGATAAATGAAGAGAGAACATTAGAATTTATAATGGTTTCCCCAATCTTCCTCGCTATGGGGTACATACACTCTCTATAGATAAATCTATGGTCTTCCATTATGATTGAATGTTTGCACAATGTGTTACAAGGTTTGATTATAAGTAATTAATGAATCTTGTCACTCTTTGACCCAAAGATGATCAAAAACCTAAATCTACATGCTGCAAGATCACCTCTAACTTGATTAAAACTCGAATCCACAAATTTGACGTCTCACCCCTTCAAATCTTCAATCCTATGAGATCCTTCGACAATCTTCGTCAAGATCCCTTCGATTTCATTCAGTGTTGTTAACTAGGAAACCCCCTAGCTTGTAGAGGAGAAAAAAAGCCTTTTTATATCCATTGTAACTTTGAGCACTTCAAATTCCTTGAAAGAATCAAACCATTACACAACATACAATTGTCCATCTCATCCTATAACCAATTCTCACAAAGAACTATGAAGAACATGTTTTCTTATGGTTTTTGAGAGAAGGAGAGTAGAGAGAAAAGTAATGAATGATTCCAATGAATTTGGTAAAATGAGGGAAGGTTATTTATACCTGTGAGTGCATAGTGCAAAAAAATAGATGATTTTTTTTATAAAAAAAAATACATTGTTTGAATCGATTCGCATTGCTGAATCAATTTAGATGATTAAATTTGAATCTAGGCAGCGTATGAAGATTGAATCGATTCAAATGAAGATCGAATCGATTCAGATGAACTCCGTGAATATTGAATCAATTTTATGATCCTTCTCTCTAGAAACTCTCTGACTTGTGTAAATCGATTCAATCAGTCATGACTTTTAAATCAATTCAAACTCAAAAATTGTTTTAAAAGAGTTGAAAAAAAAATACAACACCTAATATTAATACAAAAACGATTCAATAAAAGATCTTTAAAAAAACAAAAGATAAAGTTTATTTTTTTTGTTTTTGTGGGGGGTGGGGGACCTAAGATAGTGTTTTAAACTACAAATGGATCCATTGCAACAATCAATTTGCACTTAAATTTCTTGTTGCACCCTTTAATCTCTCCCACAACAAACAATTATCATCAGAATTACTCTTCTAATGTGCACTTAAATTTGTTAACAATGTAACAATTTTATTTATATAATTTCTACCCTTCATGGATCCATTGTTATATGTGACAACAATTTGTTTTAAAAAAAAAACTTTGTTTAAAAAAAATTGAATTTTTCAAAAAGATAGGATGAATCCATTTTATAGGTAACAAAAGTTTGTTAAAAAAAGAAACTTTGTTAAAAAAAATAACAAGCGTGAATTTTCCAACTACATAAGATTGGTCAGTTTTATTGAAAAAGAGTATGAATAATTGAGAAAGGGTAGAATTGACTAATTGTACATTAAAAGATCAAAACGACAGCTAAATAGAAACACAAAATCAAGCATGAAACAATAGTTAAAGAAAAACGAGGGAGTATCATTTAAAATTTCGAAGAGCTTTTTTGAGAGAAAAATTTAAAATTGTTATTTACAAATTGTTTCAAAGAAAAATTTCAAAGAGTTAATTACAAATTGTTTAAAACTTTACATGAGACTTAATTTAAAGGATTTAAAAGTCTAGGAATCTGATTGAATTTATTTAGTTGAAGAATCTAATTACAAATTATTCATAAATTTAAAGTGCTATAAAAAAAAGTTAAAATTTAAGTAACAAACTTTTTGATTGTGACAACTATTTCAAAAACCTCAAATTATAAAAAGCTCAATATAACTACTAATATATGGTCTTATCAGCGGACATATAGAAGAACATATGTATATCTTCATATCCAATCCAAACCCAAAAAGATCGAGAAAAGAGATAAAATTTTAATAAAAAAAAGAAGAGAAATAAAATGGTGATAAAGAACTACATTCAACCTCTAAAAAAAAAAGAAAAAACATAAAACATTAAAAACTACATTCAAGAACATAGGTTAAATGAATATGTTGAATATTGTTGGGTTCAACTGCAGCAGCTTCTACCCACAGAAGAAGGGTCCTTATGATACATCAAGATCTCCATCCTCGATCTTTTTATATATACTTCCAGCAGTTTTTACAAATGCCTCGTCAATATTTTCACTAGAGTTTGCCGAAACCTCCATAAACATCAAACCATTCTCCTTGGTGAATTTCTCACCTTCTTTGGTACTCAACACGTTTCTTCGCGAGATCAGACTTATTTCCGACCAACATAATGATCGTATTTGAATTTCCATGTTCTTTTATGTTAAGAGTCACACATCGGATATGAGATGACCTGACAATGTGTTTATAAGTGGAGGCAATCCTCACCTCACAAGCCGGTTTTGTGAGGTTGTGTTAGGTCCGATCACGATTTCTCTGATGATATCAGAGCCTCTTCAAGATCCATTGAGTCACATGCTATCAGGTTTCCGCTATCGCACCACCCACCATTTATGTCCACGAACCAAACTCAATAGTGCTGGTCGTGAGGGGGAGGTTATGTTAGGCCCAACCACGATTTCTAAGATTTTACATCTTCTAACCAAGTAGCCAAGTGATTAAATGTTTCTCTCCTTGTTATATCATAAACTAGCAATGCACCTGCAGCTTCTTTGTAATATTATCGGGTTAGTGATCCGAATGTTTCTTGACCTGTTGTGTCCCATATATGTAACTTTATTCGATTATTCTTGATGTTGATTATTCTGAAACCGAATTCGACACCTATTGTTATGTCGTGGATGGGTTTAAAGCGGTTGTCTGTGAATCGAAATCGAAGTAGAAGACATGATTTTCCGACTCCAATGTCACCGATTATAATGTATTTGAATTTATGTGAGTAAGACATTTTTTTTTTCTACGAGAATTGTTGAGAAAAAGCAAAGAGGGAACAAGGAAGGAATGTCCGAGAATTTTTTTGAAGTAGGAAGGAGTGTGACGATTGAAAGTGAGGAATTGTGATGATTTAAAAAAGTGAATAGCCAATAACTCCTATATATAGGGATACAATCCTAATTGAACAGAGAAACTAATTATAAAGATAATCCCTAATTGGTAACAACCTCTCTTATGAAATTATTCAAAATACTCGAAAGTGATAATAATAAGTTGCAGAAACTAATGACAAATTATTCATAAATTTAAAGTGTTATGAAAAAGTTACCCAAAAACGCTTAGATGAGATGACACAAGTCTCTTCTAACTTAATCAAGGTCTTGAGTTTGAAACCAGTCTTGGGCATGCAGCCCTAAAACTCTTAGGGGGAGTCTTCTCAATTGCGCGTACGAAGATATGAGAACTATTTCAAAATCCTCAAATAACTAAATTATATAATATATGATCTTATCAGCGAACATAGAACGTGTATATCTTCATATCTAATCCAAACCCAAAAAGATTGAGAATAGTGATAAAATTCTAATAAAAAAAAAAGAAGAGAATAGTCATAAAATAGTATAAAAAAAAGTAAAAGATATAGTGATAAATAACTACATTCAACCTCTAACAAAATAAAAAATAAAAAAACTACATTCAAGAACTAGGTTAATGAATATTGTTGAGTTCAACTGCAGCACACTACACCATTTATCCTCTCTAGCAACAATTAAAAAATGTTGCCAGAACTATGAAAAACGTTGCCTAAAAGTATAGGGGACGTTTTTCAGGCGTCTCCTATTCGAGCGTTGCCTATTGTCTATGGGGACGTTTTTTCATGCTCTTTGGGCACACTTTTTGAAAACGTTGCCTAAAATACTGGAAAAGGGGACACTTTGAAAACGTTGCCTAAAATACTGGAAAAGGGCACGCTTTGAAAACGTTGCCTAAAATACTGGAAAAGGGGACGCTTTTTTATGTCATTTTGGACAACGTTTTTAACTGTTGCCATAGGCTACTACGGTTATTAATTGTTGCCTTAGAGTGAAACAGTAAAAAAAGTGAAATTGCAGCTACAGCTTATAGGAGACATTTTTTTTAAAGTACTCAGAAAAGATTTTACAATAATAGTATAAATATATTCAATTATAAGTCTTATAAAATTGAATTTAACCACATTCACAAAGGTTGTGTTACAATAAACATGAGTTAAAATATTCATTCTTGATACACTACAGCAAACAGTCTATTGCATGCACACCAATTCCAACACCTAAAATCAATTTCCAGCTTTCTTTACTGGATATTATTCAGATCAATTGATGCAACGTCAATCATCATGAGTCATGACAACATTTACACCCTTGTTTCATACTTGGTGCTACCGGTCCTCGCTGAATATTCTCCCCACAAAATCACGAAACCTCTTCGAGTAAAGCTTTGGATCAACGACTGAGATTGATGAAGGGTCAACCTATAGTGACTTGTATGCATGCTCCAGCTTCTTGCTGATGTCGTAATCTTGCAAAATGTCTATAATCCCAAAATATAAAACAACATCATAGGTCTCCCCGGCGCGACAAGGAGTAAAATGGCTCATCCCAAGACTGGTGTATTGGTCAAAATCACTCCTCCGAGCCATGCGCTCTGCTCTTGCAGGCATATTTGCTCCTAACCTAATCAATGATTTCCTGAAACAAGAAAAACCCTACTTAACACATCAAAATTTACAAATATGATTAATCCCCTTACTCCCAAACAGAGTTGCAACTATGCATTCACATCAGAAACCAACAACCATAACTACTTTATAAATGCTGAAGTATAGGACAATTTCAGATTGCCAATAAAATATAGAGATGGTATAAAAAAAACTTCCAGAAACAAGCAATCAATTAATTAGGACCACGACCTGGGTATGCCCCTACAAACAACCGTTTCCTGCTCTACATTATTCCCACCTACTTGCTAAAGATAATTCAAACTAATTGCAATTATTTCCATTAATGTCATCAACATAAAAATATGAATGATTAGGCATTTAAAATAATAGAGAACTAGAACTTAATCATAACATACAATAACAAGCCTACAACATATCACTCCTTTATGGAACACAATGATACAAGCCTACAGCATCTCACTCCTTTATGGAACACAATGATACAAGCCTCTCTTCTCAGGTTCTTCGACCTAATTATTCTATAAAATGTTGATTTAGGGAAACACAATGTAACTAACCACTTAAAATATGGATGTGGTGTCAATTGTCTACACAACCTAATTATTTTATCAACTTAAATTCAAAAAACCAGAACATATTTCAACTAACCGGCCAGATTTGACTCGATCCCTGTCCTGTAGTTCTGCTGCTTCAAGGAAGCGATAACCAAGCATAAACTTTTCACTCTGATAAGAGTCATGCTTTCCTAAAAGGGTAAACAATATAATAAGTCTTAGTTCAATTACTATTACATAATATTCATTTACAGTATACACAAAAATGAGATATTAATGAGTACCAGTGCGCAAAAAAAATGGTGATAATCCCATTTTATCACAAGTATTATCATCACGAAAATGAATGCCGACCAAAAGACTGTAATCCATAATTCCCCCCGGCTTCCAAAAACGCGCAATCCCTCTCAATTTGTCTGGACAATTATATCAAGGAAATTTTAATTTAACAGATATACATGATGTTTCATCGCTAAGTAGCAGCACATAAAATGCTAACTAGAACAAAACTAGCAACTTACGTGATGAGATCTTTGAACCAATTTCTTTGCAGGCGAAACACAAAATTGAGATCGAGGTCCTTGAGGGTGGTAGTTTCATCAATCTCCTAAAAAAGTACATACATAAACAAAGGTAGAGAAATAAGTAGATAGATACGAAACTAGGATCTTATTATTATGAAGAAAATTAAGCACATAAGACAGCATTTTTCCAAACAATTTTCAGTTGGATTCTAAGGTAATGAAATGGAAGCAACACATGAGAACATACCTTGTAGCAAGCAAGAGCCCCCAAATGAAAAAGCTTATTCGTCCTCAATATTATTTTTTGTCTAGGATTTGGCTTGCTAGAGACATTTGGAAATGTTATCCAAGAATTAGAATATTGTCCACAATTTCAGTTGTATTTATAATCTAAGTTACCAACACAATACAATGTCCTAAGTCTTTCATATTGCCTAAGTGTCCTAAAAAATCACAACATATGACAATACCAAGAAGGAGCAGGATTCAAAATAAGTCATACCTTGAACACTAGGCCGATCGAAACGCCAACCCCGTAGAGAAAAAGCAATGTTACAATATCTTCGAGTGTCACCCCAAACCATGGAGAATGATTCAAGGATCAGAAAACATGGGGAAGCATAAATAGATACTTGAAATTCAAGTAACAAGATATGACATGTAACAAACTTACCCAAAATAGTATGCTTTTTTAGTCTCGCAATACTCTCCAACACCAACATGGGAAGCATCTCCTTTTGAAGGATGTCCTTAGCATACCTGCAGATTAGGATACAAGTGGTTGCTTCATAATGGGTGCAAATAAATCATTCTTATTTTGAGAAAAACAACTAAACTCACTTAATTCTCTTTTCCTTGGTTACACCCACAGTTGCTCCTCTTTTTCCAATATAGTCAAGTGCAACCTGGAGTGAAATTGATAAATAATAAAATCGCCGTATACAAAAGACATTGAAGTATCAAGAAAATTGTGTGCCAAAGAGTGCAATATTTCCCTAAAGAACAATTTTGATTTTGAATCATCTAACTTATTATAAGTTTTTTTTTATCAAAATCAATGAAAATAGAAAATCTGTTCAATAAGTAGAAATTCAAGTCTAGTTTCCAAGATACAATGATCACTTCAGCTGGGTCCTTTGGAATCAATTATAAGCAGAAGAATTCAAATGAGGTTGTTTGGGTCTGTGTGGACATTGACTCATATATCTACTCTTTTTGAGTTATTTCTTTATCTAATTATAAATCATTTAAAAAGAATCATATGTAGACTTATAATCTTACCACATAAGGAATGTTAATAAATAAATGATATCATGTCAAAACATACTTACAGTTGAGAACAAATAGTCCAAGGTATGATAGTATGAAAGAAAATTATAGAAAACAAAGAAATATCAATAAGGCAGAAGGAACCTAACTCAGTCTTCAAATTTCAACAAAATAGCAGTGCAGACTAAGAGTATAAACATGCTAACAAACTTCTTTGGCTAACATTTGACTACTACTTCACACAATAAATTTACTACGACTCAGCGTGTGATAAATAAGATCTTAGCCAGGTAGGATCAATTGTAAATAGTGAATTCATCTACAAGTTATACTGTTTTCTTTCATACAAAACATAGAAATAGAAATCTCAAATAAAGGCGATTTTTTTTCCTTCACAAATAATCACTTCAAAATATAAATTCAGTCAGTGATCATTGTTACAACTTGTAAGTACTCTTTTATACTAAAATACAAAGGCACAACTAAAACTTACCATGCAGGATAGCATTATTCTAACCATAGATAGTGTCGATTCAATGGACAATTGGAAAGTCATCAAGAGGTATACATAACACAAATAAAAACCAAGACAGTTAGTAAAACACACCCAAAGTATTACCATAAACAAGAAAACCTCTTTAACAAGAGTAATTTCCTACAACATCAAAGTCATAAAATAGTCAGCATAACAACACTAGAATAATTCCACAATCTCTCAAATGAATCAACCCTACACTAAATAAATTCTCTAATAAGTTTGCTAATATTCTACAACCTTTTAGTAACTACAAACAATGCCAAAGACAACATGCCTAAACAAAATATTTATCCCAATCCTATTTGATGTCAAGTATAGCAACATTACTCAACAACTAATTCATCAAATACTCAAACTATTCTTATCCTCACATAATAAAATCTCTAACACTAGTTTGGGATTCAAAATGGATTATTACTCCAAACGGATTCGCACATTACTCATGTATCAATATTTCAAGAACACGCCCTTGAATAATGGGCACACGCGCTTGTTTATACAAACACACATTTGTTATTATTAATAAGGTAGATAATCATACACAAGTTGAACATTTAATAAAAACGTATAAAACTGGGAAGTAAGACTTAACCTTCATGACAATGCAATCTTCTAAATCACCATATTTGCTCATATATTCTTTCAAACCCTCGGTATCAACATCCCACGGAATCCCCAAAACCTAATATCCAATTTCATAAACAAATCTAAACATATCAACATTTTGATTATTGCAATTAAAAACTAAAATCAACCCAAATGAATAAAAATAAACAAATTGAATATTCATAACTAACCACAAGCTTTCGCTGCTCCATTTGAAACTTGAACAAAGCACAATAAAAATGCCTATGAAGGGGAAATTAACAAGAAAAACAAAAATTCTATCCAACTCCACCTCGTTTTCTGGCACGGTTGCAGCAGTTTCCCGCGGTGGCCGCCGGTGAAAGTTCTCCGATCCCAAAATCCATATAGGGGTTTTGTTGTAGACATCATGGGGAAGAAGAAAATCATATTAGTTTTTCAAATGGAGATTTGTAGTGGCCGAAAAGTCAGAGAGAAGGTGGTGGTTGGGGTTTTTAAAATCTTACCAATCTAATAATAAGTTGGTGGCTTTTTGAAGAGGAAGATGAGAGTAGTTCAATGGTGGTGGCGGTGTGGTAAAACGACGTCGGACGGTGGAGTAATGGTGGCAGAAGTATTTTGATGGTGGTTCAAGAGGAAGAAGTTGATACGGGAGAAGAAGAATAGAGGAAATAGTTTTATTCTAATTGTTCATTCTTTCACTTAGATATAATAATAATAATAATAATAATAATAATAATTACCTCATTAGGTGTATTCTCAATGAATAGTTGACATCTCAATTTTTAAGATAAAATCAAACAAAATATTTTTGGATCAAAAAGACTAAAATATATATCATTAAAATACTCTAAAAGTATTTGTTGAGATACTCTACAAAAATTAAAAGCATGATCATATAAAAATATAATAAGATATTGAATCCAATTAAAATAAATTAGATATGGATATCAAAAGAAAATATTTTCATATCCTATAATTACATTTAACAAATTTATCACAAAACACACATTTATAAATAAAGCAATAATAATAAAATTCAAGATACCGAATATAAAATTCAATAATAATAATAATAAGGATATAAATATTAGGAAGTTACAGATACCGGATACAATACAACACCGATACGGGAAAATTTTAAAATTCAAGATACGATATGACCGGGATACTTTAATAAAAAAATTAAATTTAAACTACATATTAAAACTTAAACTACAAATTAAAACTCAAAATACAAACTATATACTAAAATTCTAAACGAAAAAAATAGGCTCAAAACCTAGACCAAATAGACATGGACAACGATAAGACACAACAATGTAGCATTTTTATAGGCAAATTTGTTTAAAGATATATTGAAAGTGGAAAAGTCAGTTCAAAACCATGTATTTACTTTATATATACTAGCGGAAAGACGGGCACCTGTCTTTCCGCTTTTTTTATTACGCTAAAGTTTGAAAATTATGAACGGTGTTTTTCTATGAAATTTTGATTTTAATAAAAAGTATAAATAAAAATGATTGTTTCCTAAAAAAAATGTAAATGATTGTTGCTTTTAAATTATAACGAACCAAACTAACTTTGTTTATCTATTTCAATGACACCAATAATATAACAAAAAAAATATAATTAAATTCTTATCTTTTTAATGACACCAACACTAATCATTATTTTAGAAAAAATTGTTTTAGAGTATTATTGGGATAATGAAACGTCAGCCTAATATATATATATATATATATATATATATATATATATATATATATATATATATATATATATACTCGATCTAGTTTGTTACACTTTTTAAAGCATAAAAGAAAAAAAAATATGGACATATATTAATCTTGTGTTTGTTACATTTTTTTAATTTTGAATTCACTCCTATCAATTATCTTTTTTAAAGAATAAAGGATTAGAAAAAAATTGATATATCGTGGACAATTAAGATTGAATTTGTTACATTTTTTTAATATTGAATTTACTTTTATCTATTTGTTATATGTGTTATTTGTGTTTAAAGTTGAGGGTAATTTGAGAAAGAGAAAAAGTCAGCCCAAAAGAGCCGAAATGGACTAGAAGTAGCTAAGGGTACAATTAACAATTGTTGCCAAAGAGTTAACAGAGTAACACTCCAAAAACGTCCCCAGAGGTATTTTAGGGGACGTTTTCCAGGGGTTGCGAAAGAGTTAACAGAGCAACACTCCAAAAACGTCCCCAGAGGTATTTTAGGGGACGTTTTCCAGGGGTTGCGAAAGAGTTAACAGAGCAACACTCCAAAAACGTCCCCAGAGGTATTTTAGGGGACGTTTTCCAGGGGTTGCGAAAATATTTCTGGCAACAGTCAGAAAACGTTGCCTTAGCGATTTTTAGGCAACAATTTTTACATGTTGCCTAAAAAAGTGTTGCCAGAGACAACAAATGGTGTAGTGGCAGCTTCTACCCAAAGCATAAGGGCTCTCATGACTATCCCTACCTTCTGCTTGTAGTCCACCATATCCATATCCAACTTTGATTCCATGAGTCTCATCCAACACATCAGAAACAGCACCCTCTATCTTTTTATATATACTTTCAGCAGTTTTTACAAATGCCTCTTCAATATTTTCTCTAGATTTTGCCGAAACCTCCATAAACATCAAACCATTCTCCTTTGCGAATTTCTCACCTTCTTTGGTACTCACAACGCGATTACCCGCGAGATCACTCTTGTTTCCAATTAACATAATGATCATATCTGAACTTGCATGTTGTCTTGCATCTTCCAACCAAGTAGCCAAGTGATTAAATGTTTCTCTCCTTGTTATATCATAAACTAGTAATGCACATGCTGCTTTTCTGTAATATGATCTTGTTATTGATCTGAATCTTTCTTGACCTGCTGTGTCCCATATTTGTAACTTGACTGGATTATTGTTTATATTGATTGTTCTGAAACCGAATTCGACACCAATTGTTGCGTCGTAGAAGCGTTGAAAGCGGTTGTCTGTGAATTGAAGTAGAAGACATGATTTTCCGACTCCACTGTCGCCGATTATTATGTATTTGAAGGCATATGAGTGAGACATTATTTTCTACGAGAATTGTTGTGAAAAAAGCAAAGAGGGAACAAGGAACGAATGTAGAGATTTGTTTTTTAAGAAGGAAAGAGTATAGAGAATGAAAGTGAAGCACCAATAACTCCTATTTAAAGGGATACAATCCTACTTGAATAGAGAAACTAACTATCAAGATAATCGCCGAGTGATAACAAACCTAGCTAATCTTCCTTAAAAAAACAACCTAGCTAATCTTAAATTAAAAAAAAAAACTAGCTAATCTTAAAAAAAAAAAAAACTAGCAAAGATCCATTCGTATGCCAAGAAGCTTATCTTCCAGATATTTGGCAAATGATGGTTTTAAAGTTCCTAGCAATTCTTCTAGGAATTCGACTTCTCAAATTAAAGAAGAAGATTTTGAAACTGTAGAAAATATTGTGTCATTTCCCTGCAAAAATTCACGGGTTAAGTAATCAGCAAGGGAATTATTTTCTCCTTTTATATATTGAATGTCAAATTCAAAAGCAGATTTGAGTCTGTCAACCTGCAAAAATTTGTTTTGCTACAAGATTTTTAACATCTTTTTCAATTATAGTTTTGGCAGAACTACAATCAATTCTAAGTAAAAAATTTTGATTGAGTAAATCACTCTGAAATTTAGAGATACATTTTATAATAGAAAGCATTTCTTTCTTAATAGCAGAATACTTAGATTGAGTTGGGTTCCATTTACCCGAAGTAAATCTAACTAAGACCTCTTTAGAGTCTTTAGGATTGACCTGTTTTAAAATACCTCCATAACCAATATTAGAGGCATTTGTTTCAACAATTATATAAACACACACACGTGGTTTTAGGATGACTTTTTCACTTCCAATTATATTTTTAAACAAATTTGTCAATAATGTTATATTGTTGGAGTCATTCTAAAAGATAAGAATTTATATTATATTTGTTATATTGTTAGTATCATTTAAAAAAGATTAAGTATAATTTGTTACAATTTGAAAGTGTAAAACATATAACTGTACTTCTATATATATTTATACTATTCTATTCTATATATATTATATAAGATGATGGATTCAAAGAATCCCTTCTTGATGCTATTGATTCTTAATGAAGAATCAACACTCAATTGAGTTTCTTTCAAATCAATCAAAGTTAGGTTTTTTAAAATAATTTTCAAATCCCACAATTGAATCAATTCACAAAAACAGAAATATAAATATATAAGGGATAGATATATGAACACTATGTTTATAGGGATTTGCTAATATACACCCACTAGTTTTTATGTGGGAGTATTTTAGCAACATGCATCTTTAGGTGTATTTAGCCACTTTTTAGTTATCACTTGCTAAAATACTCCTTCTAAAAAATAAGTGGATGTATTCTAGCAAATGCCTATAGGAGTTGCTAACATACACCCACTTATTTTTTAGGTGTTATAGCAATATACACCTCAAGGTGTATTTATCAACTTTTTTAGTTATAACTTGCTAAAATACTCCCACATAAAAACTAGTGGGTGTATATTAGCAAATCTCATATTTATAATGATTCGCCCACCCACTCCTCACTAGTGGGGTACATTCACTCCCAAAGACAACTGTTAATGATGTTTTTGTTGATTATCAATCAACAATTGTTTGTGAAAATGTTTACTTTAATATTTATCCTTGAGTCTCAAGAATTCGGCAGCAGAACCTCAATCTTTCAACAGTTCTTGGTGTTTTGACACCCTGATTTAAAACCTCCAAATTTCCCTTGTGAAATATTGGAACGAACTCTAGGGTAGTTTCTGGTTCGACAGGGATCGAAGCATGAGGTCGAAGACTGTTCGCATGCTGCTGTCGAAGTAGTGCATGTTGTAGTCGAAGTTGTTCTAACATGCATTAGTGGATATTGCTAGGTTTGTTAGCATATCGAATTGGGCCTGTCCAATTGTTTAAGTTAGCTTGTAATGGGTAATTGTTATAAAGCCCATTAGTTAGTATGTTAGGTTTATTATAAATAGCATACTAGTCTCTCATCTTAGAAGTGACGGAAAACCCTAATACGGCTAATCCTAATTTAGGGTGAGAGGGTTATTTGTTATTCTTGTAACGCTTGTAATCTTGTTTTAAAGAGAAAGTAAAGAATAGCAGTTATAACCAATCATTGTTGTTCTTCTTGTTTTTCCCATTCCTTTACCGTTATACTTTGTTCTTGACATCGTTTTTCACAACAAATTGGTGCGGTGAGCGTGGAGAAGATGCCTTCAACAAAGTATGAGATTGAAAAGTTCACCGGCGTGAACGATTTTGGTCTGTGGCGCTTGAAGATGAAAGCCCTACTGGTTCAGCAGGGTTGTTTAGAAGCGTTGAAGGGAGTCGCAGCCATGGATGCTGCGTTAACGGAGAAGGAGAAGACGGCCATGATAGAGAAAGCCCACAGCGCAATCTTGCTGAGCCTTGGTGATAAGGTTCTACGACAGGTATCAAAGGAGACGACGGCAGCAGGGTTATGGGTGAAACTTGAAAGTTTGTACATGACCAAATCGCTGGTAAATCGACTCTACCTGAAGCAGGCTCTGTATTCATTCAAGATGAGTGAAGACAAAGTGTTGGCTGAGCAGTTGGATATGTTCAACAAGCTGATTCTTGATCTGGAAAATATTGATGTGAAGATCGAGGATGAAGATCAAGCGCTGTTGCTGTTGTGCGCTTTGCCCAGAACACATGCTCACTTCAAAGAAACTCTCTTGTATGGAAGGGAGTCCCTGACCTTTGAAGAAGTTCAATCAGCCTTGTATTCGAAGGACTTGAACGAACGAAAGGAGCATAAACCTTCGACTGTTGGTGAAGGTTTGGCCGTCAAGGGAAAATTCTTGTCGAAGAATGGTAAGTTCGACAAGAAGAAAGGTAAAAGTCAGCAGAAGTCTTACAGTGGCGAGGCATCTAGCATTCGATGCTATCATTGTAAGAAGGAGGGTCACACAAGAAAGGTGTGCCCTGAACGCCTGAAGGATCATGGAGGTAAGGATAATGGCAACGTAGCCATTGCACAAGATGATTTCGACTCATCTGATGTCCTTGTGGTTTCGAGCAGCGACTCAACGAAGGAGTGGATTATGGATTCAGGTTGCACTTGGCACATGACCCCAAACAAAGACGTGTTCGAGGAACTATGTGAGCAAGACGGTGGATCTGTATTGCTGGGAAACAACAAAGCTTGCAAGATTGCTGGTGTTGGATCTGTGAGATTCAAGCTCCATGATGAGTCAATAAGGTTATTGACTGAAGTTAGGTATGTACCTGACTTGAAGAGGAATTTGATTTCTCTTGGTGAATTCGACAAGAAAGGATATGTTTTCCAAGGAGAGAAAAGTATCCTTAGAGTCATGAAGGGATCGAAGGAAGTCTTGAGAGGCGTGAAGAAACAAGGCTTGTATGCCCTTGAGGCTGAAGTTGTAAGTGGTTCGACAAATGTTGCATCCACGAAACCTTTGTCGAAGACAGAAATTTGGCACATGAGATTGGGCCATGTCAGTGAAAGGGGTCTGGTCGAACTAGGGAAACAAAATCTGCTTGGTGGAGACAAAGTCGAAAAGCTGAAGTTTTGTGAACCCTGTGTACTTGGAAAATCTTGTAGAGTGAAGTTCAACAAAGGCAAACAAAGAACACATGGATCCCTTGATTACATCCATGCTGATCTTTGGAGGCCTGCAAGGTGTCCATCACATTCAGGAGCGAGGTACTTTCTATCCATAGTTGATGACTATTCCAGGAAGTTATGGGTATTCATCCAGAAGACTAAGGATGAAACTTTTGAGAATTTCAAAAGTTGGAAGACTCTGGTCGAAAATCAAACTGGCAGGAAGGTTAAGAGGTTGAGAACCGACAATGGCCTTGAATTTTGCAATGAGGCATTCGACAGTTTTTGTGCTGCCTCTGGTATTGCAAGGCACAGAACTACTGCAGGTACTCCACAACAAAACGGTTTGGCTGAAAGGTTTAATCGAACTATTTTGGAAAGAGTTAGATGCATGTTGACCAGTGCTGGGTTAAAGAAGGTGTTTTGGGCTGAGGCTGTTTCGACAGCGGCATATCTGATAAATAGATGTCCTTCGACTGCGTTAGATATGAAGACACCTGAAGAAGTTTGGTCGGGACATCCACCAGATCTCGACAAACTGAGAGTATTTGGCTGCGTAGCCTATGCTCACATTAGGCAAGACAAGGTCGAACCTAGAGCTCTAAAATGCATGTTCATGGGATACCCTGAAGGAGTCAAAGCTTATAGGCTATGGTGCCTAGAGCCAGGTCACAGGAGGTGTATCACCAGTCGAGATGTAGTTTTCAATGAAGCTGAAATGGCTTTCAAGAAAACTGGTGGTGTTGATCGAAGTGCAGAAATCTCTGTCGAAGAGCTGGAACAGGGAGAGATTCCTGTTGAGGTGGAGCATGTTGATGCTGAATTGCGTATCCCAGATGAAGTCGAAGAAGAAGAAGATACTGAGGAAGTTGAGGAAACTGTTGATGACTACTTGTTGGCAAGAGATAGGCAGAGAAGAGTTATCAAGCCACCTCAGAGACTTGGATATGCAGATCTTATAGCTTATGCCTTAATCTCTGCGAGTGAGGTTCTAGATGAAGAACCTAGAGACTATAAGGAAGTTCTAAGGAGTCGAAATAAGACTGAATGGCTGAAGGCCATGGATGATGAGATGAAATCTCTTCATGATAATAACACTTGGGAACTGATCGAGAAACCTGTTGGAGCAAGGTTAGTCAGCTGTAAATGGATTTTCAAAGTTAAGGAAGGAATCGAAGGAGTGGCGTCGAAAAGATACAAGGCAAGGTTGGTCGCTAGGGGTTTCACTCAGAAAGAAGGTGTCGACTTCAATGATGTGTTCTCTCCTGTTGTGAAGCACAGATCCATTCGAATGTTGCTTGCCATGGTGGCACAGTTCGACCTTGAACTGGAACAAATGGATGTAAAGACTGCGTTCTTGTATGGTGATCTAGATGAAACAATCCTGATGAGGCAACCTGAAGGGTATGTCGAAAAGGGGAAGGAAGATTATGTGTGCAAACTACAGAGATCTTTATATGGACTGAAACAATCTCCTCGACAGTGGAATAGGAGGTTCGACAAGTTCATGGCACGGATAAGTTTCATCAGAAGTCAGTTCGACCACTGTGTTTACTTCAGATTTCGACCTGGTAATTCATTTGTTATTTTGTTGCTTTATGTGGATGATATTCTCATAGCAAGCAACAATGTCGAAGATGTAATGAGGGTGAAGGCTGAACACAATAAGGAGTTCGACATGAAGGATCTGGGAGCTGCATCCAGGATTCTTGGGATTGACATTCGAAGAGATCGAAAGCAGTCGAAATTATGCTTATCTCAAGAGGCATACCTACGGAAGATTCTCTACAAGTTTGGTATGTCGAATTCAAAGCCTGCTGTGACTCCGACAAACCCTCAATTCAAGCTGAGTATAGATCAGTGTCCCAGTACTGATGACGAAAGAGCTTATATGAATAGCATCCCATATGCTAATATAGTAGGTTCTTTGATGTATGCTATGGTTTGTACTAGACCTGACATAGCATATGCAGTAAGTCTTGTAAGCAGGTACATGTCGAATCCTGGAAAGGCTCACTGGCAAGCATTGAAGTGGATTCTAAGGTACATAAATGGGTCTCTGAACAGAGTCCTGATTTATGGTGGAGCTTTGGGTGAAGATAGTAAAGCAGTGATCGAAGGATATGTCGACTCTGATTATGCAGGATGTATGGATTCCAGAAAATCTATTTCTGGATATGTTTTCACTATGTTTGGCACGGCAATTAGTTGGAAAGCAACACTTCAGAAGGTTGTAGCATTGTCAACTACTGAAGCAGAGTATATTGCCCTCACTGAAGCTGTGAAAGAAGCACTGTGGCTTGAAGGTTTTGCTAAGGAGCTGAAACTTCAAGGTCGAATTATCACTGTTAAATGTGATAGTCAAAGTGCAATACATCTGTCGAAGAATTCAGCCTATCATGAGCGAACGAAGCACATTGATGTGAGGCTGCATTTCGTCAGAGGAGTAATCGAGCGTGGAGAAGTCCAAGTGCTGAAGGTTTCGACAGATCACAATGCTGCTGATATGATCACCAAGACATTGCCAAGTTGCAAGTTTTTCCACTGTATGCAGTTGGTAAAGCTGCATGAAGAAAGCTAGCTGGTTCGATTGATCTTAGAGTTTGTTCCAAGGTGGAGATTTGTGAAATATTGGAACGAACTCTAGGGTAGTTTCTGGTTCGACAGGGATCGAAGCATGAGGTCGAAGACTGTTCGCATGCTGCTGTCGAAGTAGTGCATGTTGTAGTCGAAGTTGTTCTAACATGCATTAGTGGATATTGCTAGGTTTGTTAGCATATCGAATTGGGCCTGTCCAATTGTTTAAGTTAGCTTGTAATGGGTAATTGTTATAAAGCCCATTAGTTAGTATGTTAGGTTTATTATAAATAGCATACTAGTCTCTCATCTTAGAAGTGACGGAAAACCCTAATACGGCTAATCCTAATTTAGGGTGAGAGGGTTATTTGTTATTCTTGTAACGCTTGTAATCTTGTTTTAAAGAGAAAGTAAAGAATAGCAGTTATAACCAATCATTGTTGTTCTTCTTGTTTTTCCCATTCCTTTACCGTTATACTTTGTTCTTGACATCGTTTTTCACAACATCCCTGATACCAACTCTTGCAACGAGTCTGATAATCCAATAAGTTGGAGAGTTTCCTCAATCTTCACATGAGCCTCTCCCAAAGTTCATTGGATCTCCTTCTATCTAGAGTACTCAACCTTTGATCTTCCTCGATTGTTAGCAAGCCGCCAATGATCTTGAGATGTTGGATGAAGAAAAACCTTCAATTCCCCAATGTGGTTAAAGATCCTCTCTTTCTTGAAAGCCGCCAAGTTACAAACAAGATTTAGAAGTTGATAAGGATGTCACGGTAGGGTTCTAGTTTTTCCCATATTTTATTTGTTGATGAATGTCTTCATTTTACTGAAGCCAAGAGCTCGCAAATTAAATTTGTTCAAGATGTGCTACAAAAAATTTATTCAACTTCGGGTTTGAGGATTAATATTCAAAAGTCAAAGCTCATGACATCCTCAAACTTGAGTTTCTTCTACAAATTAACCAAACTTCACAACTTCATAAGCACCTTGGATTTCCTATGTTGTATGGTAAAGTGAAAAGTTTTGATTTTCATTATATCTTTGACAAAGTAAAATAACATAGGTAAAATAACGTTCATTTGGAACTTATCAACACTCCCTAACTTAGAGCGGTGTTTGTCCTCAAACAAAATTCTTACAAAACACTTCATGGACATAACAAAATAAATATTATAGAAATTAAACATATATGAAGTGAATTGGCTTTAATATTGTTTCCAATGTTGAAAAACGCCACTTCTGGTCAAACCTCTATCTCTCTGAGCCATCATGATTTTGAATACCTAATTATGGGTGAAACAAACACTTAAATAGGCAATATTATCACTGCACGTGCGCAAGGTGCACATCATTAAAACAACAAAAGTTGTTTTTTACAATCAGGGTGCGCGCAGGCGCACCGACCAGTCAATTTCTTCAATGTTTCAACCTTTAGTGCAGGGGCGCATGGTAAGGTGCTGATAAAAGAGGATTTCAAGTTTCCTCAACACAGTGGTAAGTATGCCGGTTTTTATCAAAAAATAAAATATTGAATCCACACAGACCGTGCTTTGTTGATTTAAGTATGTAACGACAGATCTTCTAATCAAAGTATTATAAAAGTGTTTTGGTGACGTGAATCAAAGTAAAACTGAACCAATATAGATAAAGTTGTGATGGGATTGAATTTCAATAATTATTCCTCGCATGTTTCCTCTTAATTGATTATATATTTTTTGTGCTTCAGATATAACTTTAGCCTTCCCTCAATGTACGTCTCCTGCTAAGGTTAACGACGTGAGATGCATAGAAACAACTGACTTCCGATACATTGGTGAAAAAATAGCTGATTGTTTCTATGGCATAAACTCAGAAAGTTATACATGAATATAGACCTACCCGCGATCTCTTGGACGATAGCACCTATACATAACATTTTTTTTAAAATGTACCACATAATAAGAGAGGAGAAAGTAGTATAAATTATTTGGGGTTTGATAAGGCTAGTCCTCTTCCGTGGCAAACCAAGATTTGAAATTTTGACAATAAGATGTATCATAATTCATGTCAGACAGTTCCATTAATATTTAAAATAAATGATTAAGATATGCTAAACATTTAGCCTATAATTTCAATATGGAACAACCCATATATATGTTATTTAACAGTAACACATTAGCTAGAAAATTATTTATAGGGTACAAATTATTATTTGATACAATCACATTCAGAAACTTTGCTAGTACCAGAAACAACACATATAATAGGCCATAAGCAGGGCAGTCATATGACTCCAAAAGAAATCATCACTTTTGTCCTTAAATTAATATTCTATCTCCAATTTAGTCCTTAAAGCATATAAAAATAATATGTAGTATGAAATCATCTATTTTAACCCTAAAGTATTTGAAAATTCATCAAGTTAGTCCTTAACATCTTAATATCAAGACTAAATTGACGAACTTCATATACTTTAAGTATTGATTATTACGTACATTATATGTATATACTAGTATACTTTAAGGATTAAATTGGAGAGAGAGTTATGATTCAGGACAAAATTGATGGATTACTCAAATGAAATAACTTCATCATGTAAAAAAAACAGACCAGAAGGGCCATCATCTGGCAACAATGCTAGCTTCACAGGACATTCAGCACCTTCATCAATGCTTAAAAAGCCTTTCATTTCATTAATATCAGTCTTAACAAAGTCAGGGCATAAACAATTTATGCGGAAATGAGGGAGCTTCATAGCTAGCAATCTTGTGTAAGAATTTAAAGCTGCTTTTGCCATTGTGTAACCAGAAACAAATGTTGGCCAATTTTTGGTTTCCAATGCTCCTTCTTTGTAATCTTTTAGAAACTCTCTAAGCACTTCACCAAGTTTTTCGTTTGTAACGTTTTTGATGTCATCAAACACTCCTCTTGCCCATTCATTTGGCATAAACTGAAAGGATAAAAGAAGGAAATTAATAAAACTCTAAGTAGCACCGCCACTTGAGATTGAAGACGTGTCTGGTGTCCGACACTGACACACGATAGTGACACAATCGACTAATATAATTATTATTTTTTAATTCGTCACTACTTTCCTACATTACTGAAGGATTATTCCGTTAGTAATGCAAAAAATAATTATTAAGGATTTTTCTGCATTACTGAGGGTTTAAAACCACCAGTAATTACGAAGGGTTTAAATCCACCAATAATGCAATTTTAAATCTTTCATTAATTTGATGAATTCTTACAGTGGTATTCTATTTTTAAGAATTATTGGCGGTGTGTCGACGTGTCAATAGCATGTCCGGTACCGTGTGTTGTGCCAGTAGTTCAAAGATAAAACTTTAGGTCCTTACAAAATTAAGTAGTAAAATGCATATTTGTTTAAAGTCTTTAAATGATTATTTTCTAGACAAAATGAAGAGAAAGGAAAAATGTGAAAATAGTTTTACCTTGAATTGTCCACGTCTAGAGGAGACATTGACAATCCTGGGTGAAGTAGATAGTTGGAGCAGGGGAATAAGAGCTTCAGTTACTCTTTCAGCACCAAAGAAGTTTATTTCAACACATTCTTCGGCTAATTCATAAGTTTGACGCAGTGCTAAATGCCAATCAGATATTTCACCTCTTATCTACAAAATCAAATCAATACCATGTAATCATTTTGTTGTCTTTAACCAAATTAATCTTCTGATTGCAGTGATATAAAGCTCTCTCTAAAATACTCTAAGACGTATATATGTCACAATTAAAACTTACTTTAGGTCTTGTACCAAAAAAAAAAATGATTGACCCAACTCTACCCTTTAAAACTTCAAATCGCTTCAGAATCACGTTTGACTAACAAAATATAAAGCTCTCTCTTTTTTACTAACCAATATTGGATTAACCCAACTCTACCATTTAATATTTGAAATCACTTTTTTGTTTAACCTTCTGGTTTTCAGGGGGAAGAGGACCTAATCTAAAATTCGAACATTAGATAAGTATAATTTGGCTAAGAATTGTTTTGTAGGAGTTGAATTCGTGTTCTCTAAAATGATTCGTTCTTTGTTGAAGCTCATTAACCACTTAAGTTTAATCACCTGGTTAGATTCAAAATCACTTTTCTAATACAATATATTTTTGTCTTACACAACTTCTTGTGTAATTTGAATTTTGACTTGAATTTGTTCACTATTCCCCTTACTAGTCATTCTTGACTATTTATCATCATCATGAGTAGAAAAAAAAAACATTGATACACTTGTGACAATTGACATCCTTTCCTGACCTTTATGAATGTCACAACCTTGTGTTCCATACAAAAAAAAATTATCTATTTGGGATTTTCTATATGGCTCCTCCAGCAACCTATGCTTTTGAAAATTTAATCAATAAATACAACATACAATTTGTTTAAAAAAATGAATACAACATACAAGAATCTATAAAAGATGAAGAGAGATATGGATGTTATATAAAAGATGACTTGCACCATCTTGGTTGGATTTGATAATGTAATGAACAATTTTTTGGTTCTTCATAAATAAGAGAGAAAATACTCTAAAAGAGAGAATAAACTATAACTAACTATTCTAAACATTAACTTCATTCATTTTGCTTGATAATAATTACAATGACCAGTCACTTATTTATAACATTGAGATCCTAACAACTTAATCAATGACTCATCATAATGGATCTCTTTAGATCCCTCTAAAATATCATGACTCATCACCTAATATAACTTGAGCTTATTCTATTCTATTAGGTCCATCTTAATTCATTACAGATAACTTCGATTTCTAGCCTACTTTTTAAATTTATTTAAAAATTTGATTTGTTGAGATTAATATTTGAGGCGTCTGATCAAGACTAAACGATGTTTATATGCTGACAACAAGAATGCATGAAAGAATCTCTAATAGCAAAGAATATGTTTTCTAGGATAAGGAATCTTACCTTTTTAACAACATTCTCTCCATTCACTATTCCTCCAGCAACACCAGCATTGTTCACCTACACCAATGATTCCAAATGTGTATATAAACTTTATTGACTAACAAGTTGAGAAATTGAAAATGATCATATATACCCACCAAGATATCAAGTTTTCCAAATTGGATTTTGATGAACTCAACTAAAGAAGAAACACTTGTAGGGTCAGTGACATCAAGTTGATGAAAAACCACAAAGTCAGAAAGGCCTAACTCTTTCAAACTTTCTACAGCATCTAAACCTCTTTTCTCATTTCTAGCTGTAAGCACCACTACAACACCACTTGAAGCCAATTTCTTGCATATCCCATAACCAATTCCCTTATTAGCTCCTGTTACTAGTGCATACCTAGAAACAAGATTAACAAGGTAACAATATGAGTTCTTATGATCAAGCTTGTTGTTAATTGCATATATATGTAAGGTACCTTGAAGAAAAAAGAGGCTAAGGAAAATGGTACTATACCTTTTTGATGCTTCTGTCATTGCTCTGGTAAGAGTGAAGTGCCAGCAAATGTGAGTGTACTTAAATAAAGATGATGGTGTTAATTAAAAGGAATAAATATGATTTTATCCCTATAAATATTCCAACATTTTGTTTAGTCCTCCTAAATATTTTTTTTTTCTGATTTTTAGTCCTCCAAAAATTTTCGGTTCACACTTTTGTCCCTACTTTTAAATCATGTCATGTGTCCTTTAGATTTTTGAACGATTTTTTGTAGTAATGTTTTGTATATTATAATAATATCTCCCAAAAAATTAGAATTTTTTAACGAAACATGAATTAAGTATGAATTTTTAAGTGTCAAAAACATAAAAATTCATATTTAATTCAAGTTTTGTTACAAAATTTTAATTTTTTAGAAATATTTTAATAATATTTTAAACGTTATAGTAAAAAAAAAAATCATAATTTCGAATGATACATGTTTGCTGACTTAAAAAAAGAGATAAAAAACGATGATTAAAAATTTTTGAAACACCAAAAGTCAAAGTAAAATTTTAGGGAGACTAAAATAAAAAGTTTGAACATTAATAGGAACCAAAAACATATTTAACCAAATTAAAAAGGGTTTGTGGTTATTTTTATATCAATCAACCAACCGTCTTTAAATATTCAAGGGTTTTATGTCAATTTGGTGTTCAATAATTTTTGTTTTAATTATGTTATCTTTTGTATGTTTTTTGGATTTTAAGGTTTGTTGTTATCAACAAAATCAATTGCTGTTGGCCCGCATTATTTTGTTCGTTTTGATATGTTTTATAAAGCATTCCCTCAAAAAAAAAAAGTTTTATAAAGCATCTCTCATGCAGGCATCTAATTTGAGTTGCATAATTTTTGTGCGGGGTTGGACCTTAATTAAATTGTCACATGAGATGTAATCAATTTTATTTAGTGTTTTTTGAAGTAAAAAGTTCATGTAAGTTGAATTACGGGGTTCATCAAAGTCAAAGAAGATCATAAAATGTTTAAAAAACGTACTTATAAATTATTCAACAATAAAATTCATACGTTAATAGTCGAAGTTGAACTCACTTTACAGGATATAAGACAGCTGCTTACCAACCAAACCTAAATATATTCACATCTCATTAGTTTATTAGAGTACAATAGATGTTTAAGTTGTTTTAATACGGACCCAAATTTGATCCCATTTCTTAACATTTTAAAGATAGTACTCCCTCCTACATTTCTTATTTATTTTAATTTTAAAAAAATGGAGAAGGACATATTTTTTAATTTTTTAAAGATAGTACTCCTCCCACATCTCTTCTCTTTCTCCCCCTCTCTCTTTCTCCTCTCTATCTCCCTCTCATTCTCCCCTGCTTTATCTCTCTCTCTCTCTCTACGTCTTCGATATCTCCTCTCTCTCATTTCAAATCCATGATCCCTTTCCTCGTTCTCTTCTCTCTCCCCATTCTATCTATATTTATCTCTCCCCCCTCTGGCCTCTTTGTCACTACCTCTCCTGCCTCTCTCACTCTATCTCCTCAGTTAACGTTTACATTTGTTGAGGGTATTGCAGTAAATTTCATCTTATTCTGTTTGTGACGTTCATTATTTTTCAAAAATCTTACATGACAAAAAGTTGGTTGGCTTGTCTTTGGCTGCTTTATCTAAAACTTATAATGAGGATCAACGTATGGTGTATCCACACTAAATTTGAAGACAATTTCTTTTCATATTTCTTTGTTTGCTTGTATCAATATTTAGTTTAAAATTTAGATTGTTTATTTTGAAGTTGTATAACACTCTTTGTTTTTCTAGTTTTTTATCGGCCCTTTTTAGCTTATCATTGGGCCTTATGGTTGATGGGTCACGTTCCTCTTTGGTTTAGGTATAAATAAAAAATTTGTTATAATCATTAATAAGGTTAATAAATAGGTTTTAAATATTCATTTTTTTTTATTGAAGAGAGAGCTAGTTTTGCTCCTCTGGATTCTTGGGTGAACCAATTGTATATTTTTTAATCAAGAACATCCTTATTACTGTGGCAGATTCGCAATTGATCTTATCATTCATTGTGAATGTGACGATCGTTCTTCTCACTTGTTATCTAATTCTATTTTGTAGGTTTCTTTTCTATTTCTTCATTGTAGATTTTTCTTAGGTTTTCTTTAATTTTCATTCATTTTCTATCTTCATTCAAGAAATTTAAACTAAGGTTAAAGATCTTTGTATGGAGAATTCTTATTGGATTTTGGTTATGGCTTTGTGCGGAATTTTCTATTGGTATGGGTGGTTCTATATTCGGATCATGTAGCTGTAGTAGCATGCATGATTTTGCATACTAAACCTCATTTAAGAAAAATATTTTGTGCATATCTTCTTTTTTTTCCGAGATGTCTTGTACGATTTATTGTATAAAACTAATTAGAAATGCGGAGATTGGTTTTTTTTCCTCTTAGGAATAATTGAACCATCTCTAAGTTTGGTTAATTTTATTTTCATGATTTTCAAATTGAAGAGGCTTTAGTTTATTTAGAACTATAAGTAAACATCCTTAAACTAATATTTTAAATCAATGACAATTTAACCACTTTGTTTCACAAATAAGTTGGCGGTTTAATTAAAGTCATTTCTAGCATACCGCATGACTTAAAGCAAACTTTTTCTAAAAATAAAAATATAACTGCGTTTTCTTTTAAAAATAATGTTTTAAACCAAAATCTGGGATGTTAGAATATTGGTGAAGCTCTCTGAAGCTTAGATATTTTAAATGAATGATGTACCAGTATCTGATACGTATCATGTAATGATACATGTTTGATACGTCTCGATACGTATCGGAAGAGTATCCAGAGATTAAATTTTATTTTAAAAAAACAATTGTTGATACTTTTTAGATACATTGGAGATACACGACGGATAGGCGGTGGAAAATCGATATGCGCGGAATACGTGATGTTTGTATTATTTTTTAGATATATATAATTGACTAAGTAATGATGTTTTGTTTTTGGGATATATCATATATGTAATTGACTAATTGTCACTTTCTTTATTATCGATATTACTTATATTTATATGGGTTATGCTAACAAGTGCCCTTTAAGGATTCAAAATTAGAAATGATTGATGAAATTTAGGTGGAAAAAGTTACTTTTTGTTGTTTTAATGTGCTGAATGCATAATTTTCAAGATAAAGTTTCCATTTTTAACTTTTTAACAAGTGTTCATTTCCATATTTATATTTATGTTGTTTGTTTTGTGTTTTTTTGTTTGTTTGAGAACGTTGTTATTATTGATTGTTTTGTGAAGGCAATTTTATTGTTTTGTCTTATCGTTGTTTTATGTCTGTTTGATCTAGATTTTGCGCTTATTTTTTCTTTTGAGTTTTAGTCTATAGATTGTATTTTGAGTTTTAATTTGTAGTTTAAATTTAATTTTTTATTAAAATATGTATCTTAAATTTTAAATTTTTCTCTTATCGACGTATCGGTGTCATATCGTATCTGTATCGTATCAAGTATCTAGGCTTTTTCATTGGTGAAGCCTCTTCAGCAAAAAAAAAAAAATGATATTGGTGAAGCTATTGGCTTGTTACCGGGTTATAGTGGGTTAAAGTCTTAAAGATCTACGGTTAGGACATGTTGACTTTTTGAACTAGATTCTAAAAGTTACTTATCTATTGCATAACAACACAAATATGTGTTTGAATTTGGTTGTATTCTTAGTAGTTGTCTTAACATTGATAAATTCTCACTTTTCAAACTAAAAAGTAGAGTTTGTTAAGAGGCAATCCAATGAGACATCTTATATTTTGGCAAGAATCGTCACGTTGTTTGCTACTTTCCAAATCTTGACCGGTATTATCCATAATTTTTTTTTGGGTACAAGTCCATAATATTATTACTAATGATAAGTTTTAAAAAGTTATCTAGTGTAAGAGTTTTATTTTTTGTCAGCTAGTGTAAAAGTAGATGTAGTTATAGAATGTTTTTCGTTAATATAAATTTAATTGTGTAGATATGATAAATCATCGTTAAATGTATGTGAAAAAGAATTTTACATGGACAATATATAAAAACTCATTAAGTTTTGAAAACAAAAAATAAGACTAACTTATATGTAAAATAAGACTAACTTTTGTTTATATGAAAATTGTTGTTCCCACATCAATTTTTGCTATGAAACACCACAAAATTACCAATATAATTTTGTCGGCAGTTAACTCTCGCCGGTCATGTTTCAACGGCAGTTAACTACCATCGGTTTTGATTTTAGTGGCAGTTAACTGACGTTGTGATTAATTATGCAGACAACGGGTTCTGTTATGTGAACCAATTCGGCCTATTTGTTACCTGTAATTCAAAACGACAATTTCATAGGCAGTGCAACTCATACACCAATTATAATTAATCATAAGCAAGAACAATACATAATCTTTCACAATTGACCAAAATGAAATCAATTCGACATTTCGTTAAAATTACACGAATGTTTGAAATTCAACAAAACATAAAGAGTGTTTGAAATTCAACAACACATTACACAACATTACATGAAATCTCTACTGACATTCTTCGCACATGAAGTTGGAACGAACACAAAGATATAATATATTATTTTCAACCATATTCCTAAACATAAATTCTACGTCGCTATCGTCACGAACAACCGAGGAAAATAGATCATTTTCCACATGTCTTCATCTTTATCTGCCTCCAGGTTTACACATGGCATCTGAACAAATACATGACATGTATAATGATTTTCACCAAGATAGACAAAATATTTGTTAAGTTGTGCCTTCAACTCATCCATAGTGTCGGTCGGAGTTAGAAAAACCTTAATTGTCTTTTTGAAAGCATAGTATCGGACATGAGCTTCAATCTGTGCATCTTCAGACATGTTTAACTTCACAAAAGTTTATGTAATATCAAATATCAGAATAAAATAAAATGAAACGTAAAGTAGATTATTGATAAAACATAGACATATGTTGTTTATTTAAAGGTTGGCTAAATGTTTGGTAAAATCAAAGTATGCAAGCAAAGCGTGCTCAGATGTTTATTTGTGTCTTCAGAAGCTGGATATTGGACTTTAGAAGTTTCAGAAGCTGAAAACTAGATTTACTGTTCATTAGAAGCCAAACTGGCCTTCAGACGCAGAACTGTTCATCAGACGTTGAACAGGTCTTCAGACGCACTGTTCAGACGTTGACTTCTGTTGACCTTCAGAAGCTGCCTTCAGACGTTGACTTCTGTTGACCTTCAGAAGCTGAACTTCAGAAGCTGATTTCAGAAGCTGGATTTTCTGCATTATTTCTGATTAATTCTGTGCGTATCTGTTGAAGATTTATTGAAGATTTATTCAGGCATTTGTTTTCTAGAAGGCTGATAATTTTGGTGAAGATCTTGGTAAAGATTGGCTTCGTCTTTATGAATGAATATATTTCAAAGGGATATTTGCTTAATATGGTTCAGAAATATATGTTTCCTTTTTGAGCTTCAAAGAATTTCAGAATTGTATTTTGAAGAAGATATGATTCATAATTATGTGGCCTGCTGAAGACTATATAAGAATACGTGTTGCTGCTATTGATGATTGAATCATAAACCAGAAATTAGAGTCTTAAGTGTTTTTGAGTTTTTGAGTTTTGTAAGCTGTTGCTTTATTTGTACACCACTCATCTGAGTTGGTTTAGTTGTTTTGAGTTGTATATCATTCTAAGCTTTTAAGTACGAATGATGTCTTGAAGTGTATCTTCATTATTGAGTTGTTTTCAGAGTTGTTAATCACTGGGCTGTGATTACGTAGTTAGAAAGTAAGAGGGGTTTCTTATACCTAGGTGGTGTTCTTGGGTAGAAGTCTAGACTGGTAGAGATTAAGTGACAAGACTAGAACAGGGGTTGTGTCTGAGTCTTAGAATTAATTCTACTTAGTGGATTTCCTTCCTGGATTGGTATCCCCCAGAGTAGGTGAAGTTTGCACCGAACTGGGTTAACAAATTCATTGTGTTCTTTATCTTTTTGCACTTTATTTTCTGCTTCTGAACTTCAATTTTTCATACTCTGTTTTACTGATTCGGAACCAGAATTGCCAGAATTTCAATTGGTATCAGAGCAGGCACCCTGCCTGTGTTTGGGTGAGCTCCAGGGAAGATTATTTCTGGCTTTATGGAGAAAGAAGGAGGATTTGTTAACAGGCCACCTTTGCTTGATGGGACCAACTAGATTATTGGAAATCACGCATGAGTGCTTTCCTTAAATCAATAGATAGCAAAACCTGGAAAGCTGTTCTGAAGGGTTGGGAACATCCAGTTGTGACTGACAAAGATGGTAAGAAGACAGGTGTTTTGAAACCAGAGGAAGATTGGACCAATGATGAAGATGCATTATCTCTTGCAAATTCCAAATCCTTGAATGCTATATTCAATGGAGTGGACAAGAATGTATTCAGAATGATCAAGCAGTGCACAATTGCCAAGGATGCCTGGGAGATTCTCAAGACTACTCATGAAGGCACTTCAAAGGTAAAGCTGTCCAGACTTCAGCTTCTGACCACAAAATTTGAAAATCTCAGAATGCTGGAGGATGAGAACATACAAGACTTCTACATGAATGTTCTGGACATGGCTAACTCTTTTGAATCTCTTGGAGAAAAAGTATCAGATGAGAAGCTTGTAAGAAAAATTCTTAGATCCCTACCCAAGAGGTTTGATATGAAGGTGACTGCTATTGAAGAAGCTCATGACATCTCCAGCATGAAGGTTGAGGAATTGATTGGATCTCTTCAGAACTTTGAAATAAGCAGAACTGATAAAAAGGGGAAAGGTGTTGCATTTGTAGCAGATGTTGAAAGTGTGGATGATGAAAGCTCATCAGAAGCTCTTGTGTTGCTGAGTAAACAATTTAAGAAGTTTCTGAAGCAGAAGACAAGAACTGATGACAAGTGTAATCAATCAAAGAGAGTTCAGTGCTTTGAGTGTGAAGGATATGGTCATGTCAAGTCAGAATGTCCTACTTATCTCAAGAAACTGAAGAAGAGTCTGACTGTGACTTGGTCTGATGAAGAGGACTCAGAAGGAGAAGTGGGGAATAAATCAGCCAGGCATGTTGCTGCCTTTACTTGAAGATGCATCCCTGATGATGAAGTTATGGGTTCAGAAACTTCTTCAGAGTCTGAGTCAAGTGATGGAGAATCATCCTGTGAAGATCTGGCTACCTATTACAAAGATCCTGCTGCTTTTTGCAAGAAGATGCAATATCAATTTGATGAAGTGTGCAAGCAGATGGAAGAACAGAAGAAAATTAACACTCAACTTCAGATTGAAAGGGTGAACACTTAGAGAAAATCTCTGTTCTCAGTAATGAGGTAATTCAACTGAATTCTCAACTTGATCAGATGAAGAAGCAAGTCAGAATGATGAATTTTGCTACTGATGTGCTGGAAGAAATTTTGGAGAATCAGAAACAAGGAAAACCAAATGGCATTGGATTTGTTGATAAGAATCTGAACATCAAACAACAAAAACCTGCTAAGAGGTTCATACCTGCTAATACTCATGTTCCACTGATGAGGAAACCTAAGAACAAACCTCAGGATTCTAAAGACAAGAAAGCTTCTGATCCTTGGGTATGTAATCATTGTGGTAAAAAGGGACACATTAAATCTTTTTGTTACAAGCTGCATGGATATCTCAAGCATTTTCAACACAGAAAAGTGGTACCAGCTGTGAACAAAAATAAGATCAAGAAAGAATGGAGACCAAAGGGTGCAAGTGTTGCTCAGAGGCTGAACAAAGGGAAAGGAAAGGTTGTTGCTGCTGACAGCAAGCCCATTCCTGTAGCACAGAAGAGTTCTGGTGCTGGACCATCTAAAATCTGGAGCAAAGTGTTGGTTCCTGCTCCTGTTCAGAAGGCACTGGTTTCTTGTGAGTCTGAAGATGTTGTTAAGCATGATACCATGCCCTGTGTTCAGAAGAGAATTGCTGATCTTGAGAAGCAGATTGCTGGGAAGAAGGTTCTAAATGTGCCTGAGGCACACATCAATTGAGCAACATCTGATGATTGTGTCTAATGAAGACTAAGCAACTTCTGATGCTGAGTCTGAAGACTGGCTAGTTAGTGACTGATGTTCTGGATTTCCTTAGTGTTTCTTGTTTGCAAGTGTGCTGTGCTGGGTTCTGTGTGTTTTGTGTTGTGTTTCTTGCTCCTGGTGTTTGCTGGTGTTTTGTCAAACTTGTTTGGCTAAAAAGGGGGAGAAATATGTGTGCTGATCTGTTTGCTTCAGGGGGAGACTTCCTGAGATGAGCTGTTCAGGGGGAGTTCCTGAGTGTTGTGTTTCAGGGGGAGAAGCTAGTTGTTCCTCAGAAACTGCTGCTGTATGTTGCAGGGGGAGTGTTTTGTGTTGTGGTATTTGTGTACTTCAGAAAATGTGAAGTTGGGTGTGTGCTTCAGGACTGTTGTGGATTTCAAAAACTGAAGCTGTTTATGTTTAACATAGCTATTAATCTGCTGCTGACTCTGTGGCTATGTTTGATGTGTGTAGTTCTTCATGGTTGATTTATTTTTGAAGAGTGAAGAACTTAGTTTTGTGGTTTATTTGATTTTAGCCAAAAATTTGCCAAAGGGGGAGATTGTTGTTTATTTAAAGGTTGGCTAAATGTTTGGTAAAATCAAAGTATGCAAGCAAAGCGTCCTCAGATGTTTATTTGTGTCTTCAGAAGCTGGATATTGGACTTTATAAGTTTCAGAAGCTGAAAACTGGATTTACTGTTCATCAGAAGCAAAACTGGCCTTCAGACGTAGAACTGTTCATCAGACGCTGAACATGTCTTCAGACGAACTGTTCAGACATTGACTTCTGTTGACCTTCAGAAGCTGCCTTCAGACGTTGACTTCTGTTGACCTTCAGAAACTGAACTTCAGAAGCTGATTTCAGAAGCTGGATTTTCTGCATTATTTCTGATTAATTCTGTGCGTATCTGTTGAAGATTTATTGAAGATTTATTCAGGCATTTGTTTTCTAGAAGGCTGATAATTTTGGTGAAGATCTTGGTAAAGATTGGCTTCGTGTTTATGAATGAATATATTTCAAAGGGATCTTTGCTTAATATGGTTCAGAATATATGTTTCCTTTTTGAGCTTCAAAGAATTTCAGAATTGTATTTTGAAGAAGATATGATTCAGAATTATGTGGCCTGCTGAAGACTATATAAGAAGACGTGCTACTGCTATTGATGATTGAATCAAAAACCAGAAATTAGAGTCTTAAGTGTTTTAGAGTTTTTGAGTTTTGTAAGATGTTGCTTTATTTGTACACCACTCATCTGAGTTGGTTTAGTTGTTTTGAGTTGTATATCATTCTAAGCTTTTAAGTACGAATGATGTCTTTGATGTCTTGAAGTGTATCTTCATTATTGAGTTGTTTTAAGAGTTGTCAATCACTGGGCTGTGATTACGTAGTTAGGAAGTAAGAGGGGTTTCTTATACCTAGGTGGTGTTCCTGGGTAGAAGTCTAGACTGGTAGAGATTAAGTGACAAGACTAGAACAGGGGTTGTGTCTGAGTCTTAGAATTAATTCTACTTAGTGGATTTCCTTCCTGGATTGGTATCCCCCAGAGTAGGTGAAGTTTGCACCGAACTGGGTTAACAAATTCATTGTGTTCTTTATCTTTCTGCACTTTATTTTCTGCTTCTGAACTTCAATTTTTCATACTCTGTTTTACTGATTCAGAACCAGAATTGCCAGAATTTCAACGTATATTTATATTAAATGCGGAAACATTAATAACACATAAAAATGTAGGTGCATGTTCCACCACATAAAAGTCATATAATTGTATAATTTATATAATGTTAGTTATATATTGGCCACAAAAAATTAGCGTTACAATATCGACCATAAAAAATATGTCGGTGTAATATCGACCAAAAAAAATGATAAATACCGACAAAAAATCAGTCATATCGCATCAAGTGAAATTGAATCATCTTCATCTTCCGCAATAACTTGAAATTCTTCCTTTGCCTTTTCAAGAGTGTCACACAAAATTGGATTGGCTTGGTTTGACTCTTTCTCTGGTGGGGGCGGTTTCTCTCCTTTTTCAATGTCCATGAGGTCTCGCAACCTAACTTGTTGATCCAAATACTCAAATTCTCAAGTCGATGCATCTTCACTCTTGTGTATGTTCCACTTCGTAGATGATGGAGGTAGTGGACAACCATCTTCCAAAAAAAACAAGAACAAAATGATTGGGAATTAAGCCAAGGCACATGATGGGGGGTTTTTTTGCTTAAGCAGTGGCACCGCTCTAACTGGGAAAAAAATATTCTGAAGTTCCGATTTTGTGATTTGTCAACTCCACTACAAGCCTATTGTAATAAGTTGCAACGATGTGACCCATGCCCGGAAACGTCAACCACTTATCTACAAGTGCAATACCACCACTATTTTTGGGAGGATGCAAGCCATTGAAGATGTAGTTAAAACGATCCTCACTCTCAAATACCCGCACATAATCATTTCTATGATCTTTCACCTCTTGAATAAGATGTCTACGAACCATGATATGACTTTCTTCGATCAAACCCAAGAACTCAGTTATAGCCTAACAACCACAATTCTCATCGCCTTTAACATCCACGATTTTTTCAATAAATGGAACCATGAATTTTGGCAATAATCAATAGGGCTGAAAATATTATTAGGCGTTGGAACCAGAATAGGCTTTGGAAACCGAGTAGGTGTTGGAAGTGGGGAACATGATGCTTTGCCAATACTGTTGGGTTTTTGTAGATTGGCTACATTTTGCAAAAACATTTACTAGCCAGATGCTGTAGCATATGGAACAGCATTACGTGACTTGTGCTTTTCGCGCCAGCTAGCGCTTTATTTTTTGTACGCAATCTTCCAAAGATTTGCTTGAAGTTTTATTTTCCTCTAGCTTGCTGATCAAGGCGCGTGTATCTGACTGAAGATTTGTTTGAAGTTTTATTTGCCTTGCTATTTGTTCCACAAGATATCATTCTATATTTGGAAGCTTTTTATTATTTCTAGAAGATCTTTTCAGCTGGACCGGACAATGTCCATGCTCTGTGTTGAAGCCCAAACCCGTGCTATCTCAGTACTATATATTTGTGAAGACAAAACCCTAATAGGGTAACTAAAAACCGTGTGTGTTAGCAAAGCGTGTGTTTAAGGTTTTTAGGGTTTCTTTTGTTAATTGTGAGCCTTGCTTGTATCTTCCTGATTCAAGCTAAGGACTGAGTTTGTTTGAGTTGTAATTGTAAGTTGCTCCTAAGCTTTTAAGTACGGAGTGAGTATGTGTTATTAGAGTGTGTTTCTCTTGGTGTGTTTTGCGTAGTTGATAACTATACTGTTTGTGCTGTTGGTAGGAATTGAGGCGGGGTCTCATATCTAGGAGTTCCTAGATAGAGTTGCCACTGGTAGGGTCTTGGTGTAAAGTCAAGTAGTGTGTCTGCGTTGGTCTTTTCACTAGAACTATAATAGTGGAATCATTCCTGGATTGGTATCCCCCAGAGTAGGAGAGTTGCTCCGAACTGGGTTAACAAACTCACTGTGTACTTTATATTTCTGCTGTGTTCCTTTTATTTTGTGCCTTGTTACGCTGCGGTATTTTAATTGTAGTTCTGAGTAGACACGTGCTCGGACAGTTGTGCCAACATTGTGCACAGCATATTTCAGTCAGGTTGCCAGGAATTTCAATTGGCATCAGAGCAGGCACCCTGTTCTGTGTGGGTGAGCTCCAGGGAAAGAATTTTCTGGCTTAATGGATAAAGAAGGAGGACTGGTGAACAGACCACCCCTGTTGGATGGGTCGAACTATGACATTTGGAAATCACGCATGACAGCATTCTTGAAATCTCTAGACAGTAGAGCTTGGAAGGCTGTGATCAAGGCATGGGTCCCTCCTAAAATAAAAGATGCGAATAACGTTGATACTGATGAGTTAAAACCAGAAGAGGAGTGGTCTACAGCAGAAGACACTGCAGCTATTGGAAACTCTAAAGCCCTGAATGCTTTGTTTAATGGTGTAGACAAGAACATGTTCAGGTTGATTAAACAATGTACTATTGCTAAGAAAGCTTGGGATATCCTAAGAACAGCGCATGAAGGTACTCAAAAGGTCAAGAAGTCAAGGCTACAACTGCTAACAACACAGTTTGAGAATTTGAGAATGAAGGAAGGAGAGAGTGTTCATGACTTTCACATGAATGTGCTAGAATATGCCAACACATTTGAATCCTTGGGGGAAAATATGTCTGATGAAAAACTGGTAAGCAAAATTCTCAGGTCCTTGCCTAAGAAATTTGATATGAAAGTATGTGCTATTGAGGAGGCCCAAGATATTGGGAATATGAAAGTTGATGAGTTGATTGGATCTCTTCAAACTTTTGAATTGAAGGCTAAAGAAAGATATGAAAAGAAAGACAAGAACATTGCTTTCATCTCCAACACTGATGAAGATGATGTGGAGAGTAATTTAGATACTGATGAGAGCATCTCTGAAGCTATTGTGTTGTTGGGCAAACAATTTAATAAAGTTGTGAAGAGGATGGACAGACGCCCTAGGACAAATGCTCCGGACAACAGTCGTAGCATCTATAAAAATGTCAACAATCAGAGGAAACCTAGAACTGATGACAAAATCAATCAAAGCAAAGGGGTGCAATGCCATGAATGCGAAGGATTTGGTCACATCAGAACTGAGTGTGCAACTTATCTGAAGAAACAAAAGAAGGTGATGACTGTGTCTTGGACTGATGAGGATGAATCAGAAGAAGAACCTGAAACTGCAAAACATGTGAATGCCTTGACTGGAGTGTGCACATCTGACAATGAATCTAGTGATGAAGAGGTAACATATGATGAATTGGCTGATTCTTACAAGGAGCTATGTCTCAAAAGTGAGGAAGTTTGTAGAACTTTAGAAAAACAAAAGAGGACCATTGCTCTCTTGCAAGCTGAGAAAGACAAACTTCTGAAAATAAACTCAGATCTCAATGATAAGGTTATCTTACTTACTTCCAAGATTGACAATATGAACAAGCAACTGCGGATGATGAACAAAGGTACTGATGCTTTAGACGAAATTCTGGAAATAGGACAGAAACCTGGAGATTCCAAAGGTATTGGGTTTGACTACAGATCCTTGCCTCAGCAGAAACAACTACCAGTGAGACAGTTTGTGCCATCTGTTAGTACTTATGATCATACTATGTCAAGACAGATGCCCCAGCATCAGATGAGACAACAGGCATCTGGATATAGGCCCAGATCAAAAGGAAGGTATTATGGTTGGGTATGTCACTACTGTGGAAGAAAAGGACATATCAGACCTTTCTGTTTCAAATTACATGGTTACCCAGACAGGACCTATTCACCAAGACCTGATCCCACAGTAAAGATCACCAAGAAGCAGTGGAAGCAGAAAAATGATAATTTCACAAGCAACACTGTGGATCCCAGAAGAATAGAACCAGAAGCTGATGAGATTGCTCAAATTGCTCATACATCTCTGAGAGTGTCATCCAGAAACGATTGGTACTTTGACAGTGGATGTTCCAGACATATGACTGGGGATAAAAATTACTTAACTGATGTTAAGCCTTATGCTACAAGTTTTGTGACTTTTGGGGATGGAGCCAAAGGAGAAATAAAGGGTGTAGGAAATCTTGTGGAAGAGGGTCTACCCAAACTTGATAAGGTGCTTCTTGTGAAAGGATTAACTGCTAACTTAATTAGTATTAGTCAACTGTGCGATCAAGGAATGAAGGTCAACTTTACAAAGAGTGAATGCTTAGTTGCTAACAGTGAAGGGGACATCCTGATGAAAGGTGTTAGATCAAAGGACAATTGCTACTTGTGGGTCTCTCAAGATAAAGCAAAGTTATCTACTTGTCTAATAACCAAAGAAGATGAAGTTAAGCTATGGCACCAAAAGCTTGGACATCTGAATCTCAGAAGCATGAAGAAAGCTATTGCTGAAGGAGCCATCAGAGGTCTACCAAAACTCCAAATTCAGGAAGGAAGTATATGTGGAGAATGCCAGATAGGAAAACAGACCAAGATGCCTCACCAGAAGATGCAACATCTGTCCACATCCAGAGTTCTTGAGCTATTGCACATGGACTTAATAGGACCTATGCAAGTCGAAAGCTTAGGTGGTAAGAAGTATGCATTTGTTGTTGTTGATGATTTTTCCAGATATACTTGGATAAATTTCATTAAGGAGAAATCAGACACTTTTGAAAAATTCAAGGATCTTTGCTTACAACTTCAGAGAGAAAAGGATTGTGGAATTGTTAGAATCAGAAGTGACCATGGGAAAGAGTTTGAGAATGGTAAGTTCTCTGATTTCTGCATTTCTGAAGGAATATTTCATGAGTTCTCTGCACCCATTACTCCCCAACAAAATGGGATAGTTGAGAGAAAGAACAGGACTTTGCAAGAATCTGCCAGAGTTATGCTACATGCAAAGAAGCTGCTATTTTTCTTTTGGGCTGAAGCCATGAACACAGCCTGCTATATTCATAATAGAGTGACTTTGAGAAAAGGTACATCTACAACCTTGTACGAGCTATGGAAGGACAGGAAGCCAACAGTGAAGCACTTTCATGTGTTTGGTAGTAAGTGCTATATTTTAGCTGACAGGGAACCAAGAAGAAAGATGGATGCTAAAAGTGAAGAGGGAATTTTTCTAGGCTATTCAACAAACAGCAGAGCCTATAGAGTATACAACTCCAGAACCAAGACAGTGATGGAATCTATAAATGTTGTTGTAGATGATGAAGGTAATAATGTTGTGCCAGATGATGCGACATTTGCCTCAGCATCTGACCTACAGGAAGAGAAGAAAGAAGATGAAGCAAGTAGTAAGCAAGATTCTGAAGTAACTGGTCCAGAGAAGACTGCTCCCAACAAAGGACCATCTATCAGAGTTCAGAAAAACCATCCCATAGATCAAGTCATTGGCGATCCTAACCAAGGGATTACAACTAGAAGGAACTATGATGAGGTATCAAATTCTTGCTTTATATCTAAATATGAACCAAAAATAAGCCATCTGACTCAGGTAAAGAGAATTCTGAAGTATGTGAATGGTACTAGTGACTATGGTATGTTGTATTCTCATGGGGAAAGCACTGTGTTGTTTGGATATTGTGATGCTGACTGGGCTGGAAGTGCAGATGATAGAAAGAGTACTTCTGGTGGATGTTTCTTTCTGGGTAACAATCTTATATCCTGGTTCAGTAAGAAGCAAAATTGCGTTTCCTTGTCTACAGCTGAAGCTGAGTACATAGCAGCTGGTAGCAGTTGTTCTCAATTGTTGTGGATGAGACAGATGCTGAGTGAATACAATGTCAAGACAGATGCTATGACATTATATTGTGACAATCTGAGTGCAATTAATACCTCCAAAAATCCTATACAACACAGCAGGACTAAACACATTGACATTAGACATCATTTTATTAGGGATCTGGTTGAAGGAAAAATTGTTACTCTTGAACATGTTGCAACTGAAGAGCAATTAACAGATATTTTTACCAAAGCTCTTGATGCTAATCAATTTGAAAATTAAGACGGAAGTTAGGGATATGTTTATTTGAGGAATTGTAGCAATTAATTTCTGAGGGGCGTGCAACTACCATTTTCTCCCTCCTCAACCGCTTGGTGCACGTCATTCAAGGAGGTTATTTCCAACTTTCCTTTTTCAAAACTCTCACACGCTACCATCATTGTTTGTGTCTTAACGTCTCTCAACTCCTCAACTCCTCTCTTGCCGCTCTCACCATCATTCAAAAATCGCACTTTCTTCATACCTTCAACCACCAAATCATCATGTCTGATTCTACTTCTCATCAAAACATGCAAGATCAAACGATCATCACCGACGCCCTTCCTCTCACTACCATTCTCAGCTCTCCTACAAAGAAGCGACGAACTAGGTCGTCTGCATCACGAAGGAAGACTCCTGCCAAATCTAGCAAAGCTACTTCTTCTACTGCAGTGAACACAAGGTCAAAATCGAAAGGTAAGACATCTACCACTCCCGCTGTTCAACGAATAGGGTTAAGCATGGACGATTTGTACTGTAAGGACAATCCTTTTGTATCGAATGTTGTCGAACCAAATGCTGACCCTTCTGTCAACGAATCTGAGAATATTGCTGTTGAAAGTACTGTAGCTACGTCTGAAACCCTAGGTCCTGATAACCCTAAGGTATCTGACAAATTAGTTGATGATTCTTCCAATTTCCCTACTGAGCAAGATGTTACCGCTATTTCTGTTGAAAAGAATGTTGTTAATCCGGATGTTTCTGAGACACCTGCTATTCCCCCTGCCACAACAAAGGATACTGTGACAGATGCTCAAGCATCTTTGTCACAAGCTCATGAGGAGCCTGAAACGGTGGTTCCAAACTCCCCTGACTCTGTGAGTGCTCATGAGAAAGATTCTTCCAAGTCTAAAGATGAAGGTACTGAGACCCAGGATGTTGTAGATAATGCTGAGACTGTTATTTTAGACCAAGCTGATACTGTTGCTGTTGAGGAAGCTGTGCCTGAAGAAAGACCTCAGGAAAAGACTGGTGCTATGGGTGTTGCTCGCAGGACTAGGAGCAAATCTGACAAAACTGCTGCTATTGTTAGTGAAGGACAAAAAGAAAGTAAGAAGAAACCTGTTAATGCTGGGAAGAGGCCTATGTATGGTCCTCCCAAGGCTGGGAGCAAGAAGGTGGCTCAAAGTGATCACAAGAAGAAGAGCCTCAAAAGAAAAGACCCTCCCTCTAGTGATTCTGAGTTTGAAGTTGCTGAGCTTGAAGCTGCCACATCTGGTGGAGCTTCCAGAAAAACAATGAAGGGTATGAAGATACCTCTAACCATTCCTCCAGCCCCTCTTGACAATGTCTCTTTTCATTTGGAAAATGGATCTTCTAGGTGGAAGTTTATATACCACAGAAGACTAGGTCTTGAAAGAAATCTGAAGGAAGAAGTATTCAAATGTAAAAAGCTGGTTGATGTGTTGGAATATGCTGGACTGATGAAGACTGTGAGAAATCTGGGTCCATGTTATGACAAGCTGGTAAGGGAATTTCTGGTGAATGTTTCTGATGAGTGTGATGACACAAGAAACCCTGAGTATAGGAAGGTTTTTGTTCGAGGTAAGTGTGTCAACTTCTCTCCTATGGTGGTCAACACATACCTTGAGAGATCTGTTGAGGAGACTCCTGAGCTGGAGGTCTCTGAGGACACCATCTGCAAGGCAATCACTGATAACAAGATTAAGCATTGGCCAAAGCATTTGTCTTCTGCTCAACTGTCTCCCATGTATGCTGTTTTGAATAGGATCTGTGCTCAAAACTGGACTCCAACCACTCACTCAAATTCTGTTGCTTCTGGGTTGGCTAAGTTGATTTATGCCGTGGGAACCAAGTCACCCTTTGATTATGGAGCCTACATCTATTATCAAGTTTTGGAGCATGCTAAGTCTTTTGCTATTAAGTTTCCAATTGCTTTTCCTACCCTCATGTGTGGTATTATTCTTCAGCAACACCCTGATATTTTGATCAGTAATGATGAGCCCTGCAAGAGGCCTGGCCCTATGGCTTTGGATTGCAGTCTGCTGTCTGAGACACATGATGCTGATGTAGCTGGTACTTCTGTCCGGACATCTGGTATGCTCTCCAGAAAGCAAATGATTGCTGACCTTACTGAGACTAGTGTGGCTCTTGGAGCCAGGAAGGTGAAGATTGACAGGATCATTGCAGCTTTGAAGGCTGAAGCTGAAGTTGAGGGTGAGCAGGATGATGAAGAAGGAGGAAATATGCCTGATGCTTCTGCTGGAGACACTGAGAATGACTCTGATGATTCTGATGATTTCTGATTTTGTTGATTTGTTCTGATCTCTTTTGTTGTACTTCTTTTGCTTTTGTTGGTGACTGGGCTATGCCCTGAATTTCTTATGAACCTTGTGTGCTTCTGGTCTGTAATATGCACTCTCTATGGTTTCTATGCACTTTCTATGAGTATGCACTATCTGTTATTTGTCAGAATTTATGGCTAAAAAGGGGGAGTAGATTAGATGCAATAGATTAGATGCAATGTGTGCCTGTGCATGTGTGTAGCTTATAGCTTATATTATCTTGGCTGGTTGTGTGCATGATTTGAAGCTTATATTATGTATGGTTACATGTGTTGAGGGGGAGTGTAGTATATGTTGAGGGGGAGTACTGGTACATGTTTTGAGGGGGAGCTGTCAAGTTTTTTTTTGGTGTGTGGAAATTTATTTTTTCCCTTCTCTATGTGAATCCACTATATGAGAGTTTATTTCTCTCTAGTTATTCCTATGAGGCTAGATGATTGTGTTATCTGTTGCATGCCTCTGATACTACTTGCAAGTTATCTTTGTCCAATTTTCTCGCTTGGAAGTAATCTCATTATATGCTACGATATTTTCTTTCCTTGTTGTGTGCCTATGTTGACGTGAAGGAAACTTATCTGTGTATCTCCCAAGGAACTGGCTCTAGAGTGTTTTAGCCAAAATTTTGCCAAAGGGGGAGATTGTTGGGTTTTTGTAGATTGGCTACATTTTGCAAAAACATCTACTAGCCAGATGCTGTAGCATATGGAACAGCATTACGTGACTTGTGCTTTTCGCGCCAGCTAGCGCTTTATTTTTTGTACGCAATCTTCCAAAGATTTGCTTGAAGTTTTATTTTCCTCTAGCTTGCTGATCAAGGCGCGTGTATCTGACTGAAGATTTGTTTGAAGTTTTATTTGCCTTGCTATTTGTTCCACAAGATATCATTCTATATTTGGAAGCTTTTTATTATTTCTAGAAGATCTTTTCAGCTGGACCGGACAATGTCCATGCTCTGTGTTGAAGCCCAAACCCGTGCTATCTCAGTACTATATATTTGTGAAGACAAAACCCTAATAGGGTAACTAAAAACCGTGTGTGTTAGCAAAGCGTGTGTTTAAGGTTTTTAGGGTTTCTTTTGTTAATTGTGAGCCTTGCTTGTATCTTCCTGATTCAAGCTAAGGACTGAGTTTGTTTGAGTTGTAATTGTAAGCTGCTCCTAAGCTTTTAAGTACGGAGTGAGTATGTGTTATTAGAGTGTGTTTCTCTTGGTGTGTTTTGCGTAGTTGATAACTATACTGTTTGTGCTGTTGGTAGGAATTGAGGCGGGGTCTCATATCTAGGAGTTCCTAGATAGAGTTGCCACTGGTAGGGTCTTGGTGTAAAGTCAAGTAGTGTGTCTGCGTTGGTCTTTTCACTAGAACTATAATAGTGGAATCATTCCTGGATTGGTATCCCCCAGAGTAGGAGAGTTGCTCCGAACTGGGTTAACAAACTCACTGTGTACTTTATATTTCTGCTGTGTTCCTTTTATTTTGTGCCTTGTTACGCTGCGGTATTTTAATTGTAGTTCTGAGTAGACACGTGCTCGGACAGTTGTGCCAACATTGTGCACAGCATATTTCAGTCAAGTTGCCAGGAATTTCAAATACGAGCACCCTTTCTTTTAGAAAATGATGACATAGTTGGTGACGATTGACTATCTAGAAATTGGGAATCAACACGCTCCCACGAAGAAGAGATTCGACTAGTCGATGCCTCATTTGCTTTAGACCTCACTTTTTCCACTTTTTTATTGGCTCCCTTGGTTGGTACCTTTCTTCGAGATGGAGACAACATTGTGGTTTCTGGAAATGCCAACTGACGCAAAACCTCTTAGATTTCTAGTTTCATTTGATAAGGCACTTTCTTGAGACATTCCTGAATATCATTCCACTCCTCCACGACAAAAAAATTATATTTATACTTTCTTCACCCATAAATAACAATTGCCACTGACGGTCTATCTCATCCAATCGAATAGGTTTGCTGTGATGGATTTTCATAGCAATGATGTATGCACAAGGTAGCTCATACGATGTCCTTATCACACAACCACAACTTTTCTTGTCCATGCACAAGGTTTCCTTGGAACGTTTTTCTTCCTAAAAAATAAAGCTCAAGGCAGCTCTAGACACATAACCCCCAACCTAGAGTACAAAAATGACGTCTTTGTATCTATGTTCCAATACAATACAACTCCTCCTAAATGATGTTTGTATCTCAGTTAACTGGATCACCAACATATCATGTATTTTCTCCCAACAAGTACCCAAATCACCCACACTATTGCTCAAATATTGCTTCACTCTACCCTGAGCCCTTTCAACTCTATTGGTGGTTCTGCAGCTAAGATGCATGACACGGTTTGTCCATGCCCTCACTATTTTCTCCTTAACAACATCCAATACGGTGCTCTCGACATAGCTAAGAAACTTTGGAAAATATTTACAAACATTTTGGAATTCCATTAACGCACTTGCATATAATTCTTGAGTACGTGATTCAACAACAACATCTCATGCTCTCATTACCTTGTTAACTATGTCACTTGGCTTCACCTCTTTCCCATCCTTTTTTACATCCTTCGGTTTCACTCTACAGTTAGCGATGCACTTGGATCTAACATTTTTACCAAAATGAAAATAACAAAGTATTGCACTAGTTTCAGGAAGAACAGTTGCTACGACATTCATCAAAGTCGTATCTTTGTCAGTCACAACCACCTTAGGCATATCACTCTTTGAGTTAAGAAGTTTAAGCAAAGTCTGTAAAACCCAAATAAAATTGTCCTCTTTCTCAGCTGTAAAAAATCCAAAACCAACAGAATATGCCATATCGGTTGAGGTGACCCCAATTATCTCAAATAGTTGCATCCTCTACATGTTGGTTTTATAGGTGGAGTCCATAACCAAAACTGTTGGAAAATTGTTAAATAACTTAACAGATGTTGGATGAGCCCAAAATATGTCTTGAATAGTAGTATTCTCACTGTGTGTTCTGGTAAAATAAACATAGTTGTACTCCTCCAACTTTGAGATTAGATATTGCATCTCCGTCTTGTTACCTCTGTTTGACTTGAATATTTCTTTACTTTCATTGTATACTTGCTTGATATTTGTCATGTTCTCTTGTCGTTTTCCCTTCAAATTTATCAAAATATTTTTTGGTTGCACCAAACTCTTGGTCAAGTCACGTACAATCTTCTTGTCATTCTCCCTTAATATACCCACAAACATATGTCCTTCTAAACTTGGCTTCATCTCATGGACGTGAACTAAATGAGTTGTGTTAACTTCGTTGGCATCAAGTGGGACGACACCGAAGTCAACATATAATGAAGCTTCAACATGGACGGAAGCTCCATAAATATTTGGTTTGGCTTCAATTTTAGGCGGTGTGACATCTCCGGAATTATCGACAAAAATAGGTTTTGTCTCAACCTGATCATCATCTGTGTTTTCAACCATAAGTATAAATAAACAACACATAATTATGAATAAACAATAAACAATTTACTATTGCAATAACATCAATTTCAAAATTAATTCAACCTAAAAAAAACCAAAGAAAAATGTAGTAAACGCAAAATTTGAACTACCGCATCGGTAGTTAGTTGTCGTTATCCCATCGACAGCTAATTGCTGCTACGGCTGAAATCAAAACCGGTGGTAATTATCTGCCGATGAAAGCTATCGAACCCGGGTCTATATCGTGGCAAGGTACTATTCTACCACTAGACCACTAGTGCTTTGTTATGTCAAAAGGAAAAAAAAAACTAAATAATAACGAGGATGTAATAATAAATTATTCATAATTAAAACCATTTGTTAGATTTGCTACATTGTAATTAGTTTGGTTTTGGTGCAATAGGGAAAAAAGCAAAAAAAGAAGGAGCTCAGGGGCATATTTGTCATCCAGTATTTCAGGATAAGAGATGTTACCCGAACACCACAAATATTATCATCATAGCTCCCTCAGAAATTGCACCAGCCGGGAATCGAACCCGGGTCTGTACCGTGGCAGGGTACTATTCTACCACTAGACCACTGGTGCTTTGTTGTTATCAGTTACGAGAACATAGTATATATTGTTTTATTACAACAGCTCTTCAATGAGGTTTTTCACCACTTCTTTCGTGCTTTCTATATATCCATCGTTAAATATCATTGTGCAATTCGTCCAATAAATTTGTTTCCCAATGATCCTTGTACCAAACAAAATGTTACGACTTCTCCATAACTTTGTGCGTCAAATATATTTATAAAGGTTAGTAGGGTTTTATTATTTTTATAAGAAAGGTCAATGAGATTTTAATAGTATAATAATTAAAAGTATTTAAAATAAGTTAATTTTGCTTAAAAAATGTTAAATCATTTGAATCTAACTAAACCAAACCAAACTTCACAGTTGTAACCTTCCCTCTTTCTCTCTCAATGCCGGCGGCAGCTGCCCAAACTTGTTTATGACGACGACGGCACTGTGTTATTTCATGACGACAAAGACAATATGTAGAGGGCTGCTCATGGAAATCGTGGGGCGGAGATGGGCGACGCTGGGATAGAGACCATCGTTGTCGATGAGAGGAAGAGAGAAGAGGCGTAAATTTGGCGGCGTGCACGGGAAGAGGGAAGGTTATAGTCATGAAGAAAATAGAGAAATGTGAACTTCTTATTTATTTTATTTTATTACATAAATACTTATTTCTTAATTTTAAATCTCAGCCCTTAGATGTTACTTTGTCACATGTCTTACATCCATGACCCTAAAATGGACTAAATGGATGATACTCTAAATGGAGGGAATCTGAACTCCTTAATTTCCATCACCAACATTTTGAAGTTTCAATCTATTTTTTTTCCCGAAAATTAGGATGACAATATACATCTACATACATCTTAGAGACTTTCTTTTCCCACCACCGCGGCTTCTCGTGCGCCCTCCATTTTGACTATTCTACCACTAGACAACTGGTGCTTTGTTGTGTTGTTTAAGATGTTAAGTACTCCCTCCGTCTCAAAATATAAGCAAAAATTGGTCAACAAAAGTTAATGTATTTGGTTCAAAATTTGTATCAAATACATCAACTTATGTTGACTCATTTTTGCTTATATTTTGGGACGGAGTAATATTTAACATTAAGCACGTTGCTGAGAAAAGGTTAAGGAACTATGAAACATAAAAAAACCCAGTCAAACTCTTTCAGTTTAAGTGTTCCAATTCTTAACCATGAGAGTAGTAATGTGTCTCATACACCAAGAACATTGGTTTGTACCTTAAAAACTGCAACTCTGTCACAATTTAAGCCTGAGATAACAACAAGAACATTTGGGTTTGATTTATGGATTGCTAGTGCTGCTTGGCTCACTAACATGATTAACAAGCAAAACTAACATTCTGAGCACCAAGTTCATTCACAACAGCATCAAAAGCCTCAATATGAGTCATTTTCAAAGTAGAAGGATTATACTTAGCAATACCTTCCATAACCTCAGGTGCATTAAAAGTATCATTCACACTGTCATGTTCTTGTCTTGTCCACTTGTAAAATTGCATATGTTAATCTAACACTAATAAAATTGTTTTTCACAAGCTCACCAACAAGTTCCTCTAAAGGTCTTCTATCAAGACCTTCAGGAATCATTGGTTGAAGGTGAAATTTCACACGTTCACCTGTTGAATCATCTATGATCCATTCCATCTTGATTGAGTTGATAAAGGAAATGCATTTGCATGTTGTGATGCTAAATGTAAAGAAGAGCTGAAAACAAGGAGACTAGTAATTCCTCCTTCGACGAAGGAGGGTGTACTTGCAAACAGGTGACTAGTAATTCCTCCTTCGACGAAGGAGGGTGTACTTGCAAACACTCCGACGATTAAGTAAGGATGAGCTGAATGTGTGAGGTTTGTAGGGTATAAAAGGTATGTAACTTGATCGAGGTTGTGAGTTAACCTTTATAGTGGTGAACTAGGGTTTAGGGTCCTCCCTAAAGCAAGTTGGCATAGAATCTGGAATTGATGGTTTAGATCCCATAGGATCTGTGAGCATATTAACTTCAATTCTTGTCATGTATGCATCACATCATTTTAAAAGTTCATGTGCCGAGATCCAGTCCGATTTCCGTCTTCCAAGTCAAAACCATTTTAACATTGAGGAGCGTTTTTGCTAATAGTCAATTTATCAAGGACTAAAACACCAATTAAAATTTAATAGGAATTAAACTTGAAAAGATATACTCCCCAAATTTCATTTCATTAATAGACAGCAATGAACAAATGGGTAAAAAAAAAATCCATCCAAGACACATATCCTATCATATCCCCCCATTTTAATATGCAAGTTTCTAATACATTGAAAATCATTCAAAAGCAAGACAAATCTTGACGAGCAAAGAAGTGTCCAGAAGTGGAATCACAAGGAAGTAATGCTAATCTCACAACACTAGCAGCACCATTTTCAACAGATAATATACCTGTGTTTCTATTCATATCTGTTTTAACAAAACCAGGACAAACACAATTAATACATAAGTTTGGATGTCTATAAGCTAGAAGCCTTGTGTAGGAATTCACAGCTGCTTTTGAGAGTTTATAGGCACAAAGATAGGTTGGCCACCCCTTGTTTTCAAGTGAACCTTGTTTGAAGTCTTTCAGAAACTCCTTCAGTACCTCGTCTATTGGCTCTTCGGATAGATTTTCAGTATCGTCTAACACGCTTCTAGCCCATTCATTTGATATGTACTGAAATGAAACAGACCATAACACAATTTATTTTTGTTGTTCATGTACATATTGTAACTGATGTAAAGTGAGTAAACGGTAAATTCGGGCATTGAATTTGTCGAGCACACTATTGTTGTAGACCTGAATTAACCATACTTATAATAACATCCTCGAATGTGTTTCTTGTTTGTAAGTTTTGTATTCGAATATGTTTTTCATTAGTTAATTTGGTCCTTTGACGTGTCTTTCATTAGTCAGTTTAGTCTATTAAACTACTAACATAAACAAATATAAAGATGTTTTTGTAATTTTGATACATGCCGAGACCATAATGATACCGCTACACATATTTATGAGTAAAGACACATTTCAGTACTTGAGAAAAATGATGAACTCTTTTTGATCCCAGAAAAATGAAAAGTACCAATTCTGAAGTCTATGAATTTTTCTGAAGGACTAGTTTGGGCATTTACTCTATCTCAAAAGAATTTCTAAAAAACAAAACAATTCTGTCATTTCCTTACCTTTAATAGTCCTGCAGTAGAGGAAACATTAACAATCACAGGTGAATCAGATAACTGAAGAAGAGGAAGAAAAGCCTCAGTTGTTTCTTTAACACCATAGTAATTTGTTATTATGCAATTTTCTGCCATCTCATAAGTTTGACTCAATTCCCTCCAATTAATAATTGGTTCCACCTGAATATTCATAAACAAAAATAAATCAGCTTATTCAGAAGCTATTATACATAAAAGACCAATATTATCATCCCAAACAGTTTAAAGAAAACAAGCACACTTACCATATCGTCTGCATTGAAACCATTGATTCCTGCATTGTTTACCTGCACATGAAATTTGAATGCTTAAAATGATTCATTCATGTACAGAAAAAAGAGAAGGAAAATTCCAAGCTATTATTATGGTGAACTCATTCAAAATTTTCAGCAGACGCCACACATGTCTTTAATCTGAAGTGTTTGTGCTACATGCCACTTAATTTTGTAGTTTAAAATACTTATATGGTCTACAAAAGTATTAAGCGTTTGTTTATATTGACTTATTTGATCTGATCTACTAACATAAGTACTTGAGAGACTGTTCGGGAGAACTTATAGAGACAACTTATGACATGTCCATAAGTTATTTCCAGCTTTTTTCAAAAGCTATTTGGAATAGCTTATGAAAACATTTTACAGCTGATAAGAAAATAGTTTGATTTTATTTTATCCCAGGTTCAAAAATGGCTTATACATAAGCACTTATATGATAAAAACTTATAGCAAAAGCACTTAAGTAAGTTGTTTATCGAAACAAAACCTATGAGCATGAAGAATCAAGAAAATCAATCCAAGATAACTAAGAATCAAGAAAATCATTGAAACACAGAATACTCCTTCACCAGATTCACAAAATAAATGGTAATTCAGAATCATTTTCATGCATTATCTTAAATCATACTAATAGGATCATTCTTACCAAGATATCAAGTCTTCCAAACTGAGTCTTAACAAATTCAACCAATGATGAAATACTAAAAGGATCAGTAACATCAAGTTGATGAAAAACAACAAGATTACAAAATTCAAACTCTTTCTTTAATTTCTCAAAAGCTTGAATCCCTCTTTTCTGATTTCTAGCTGTAAGAACAACTTTAATTCCATTTGAAGCCAACCTTTTAACAGTTTCCAATCCTATACCTTTATTTGATCCTGTAACAACAGCATATCTGAAAAACCAAAAATATATTTTATCACTTTGATAAAAGAAATTAAAGGGATCTTTTAACATTTATTGGTCCAAATTAACAAAAAAGGTACCTTTCTTTTGAAATTGCCATAGTTAGATGCTTAATTGAATCTAAGTGAATGGATGTGCACAAACTAGGAACATAATATTTAATTTATAGTTCCCTTTTCTTTTTTTTTTTTGTTTGAAAGGTATAGTTCACTTTGCTTAATATAAGATGATAAAATGAGTTGTTATTAATTTATTATTATATTGTATAGTCAAATGTGTTAGGACAAGTTCGAGTACTATGTATTTATGTTTGTATATTTACTTTGACAATTTTTTAATCATGTGATTTTGTTCCTATGTAACATGGTTTATTTTTGAAATTAGATTCCTTGCCCTTTTCTCTGGTCAAAAATTTGAAGCATTCACACATTCAACACATTTGTCGTTGTTTAATTGAGATCGGATTATCCAAATTTCAATGCAATTTTTAAAAAATTTAAATATAAAATATCAAACTTAAAATCTGAATCATCTGAACTTGATCGAACGATCACAAATATTTTAACTATGTGAACTCATCCAACTTTTTGAAGAAACTACAAGCAATCTTGGGCCGTTTATTTTATCACATGGTTTGATTGTTTCTTAGAAGAATTATATCTATGATTTGATTATTTCTTGAGAATTCTATCTATGATTTGATTTTTTTTTTTAGAACAATTATATCTTCTAGATAACTTAGCTATCAGAGAGTAGAAACAATCTTATATATCAAAATAAAAATAAAGAGAATAGAGACAATCGCACGCACGTGAACAACAACCAAACAAATCGGCTTGAGAGGTTTATTAGCTAACCTAATCATTAACAAATTTCCCAATTTTACTTTTACTAGCACACCTTATACGACTTCTTCTTGTGCAATAATACATACGCACAAAAATACTTATGTCAGAGTTTATACAGTTGTCATTCTTTCAGATTCTCTCACACTATTTTTATATTAACAAATTATTATAATTAGGGTGCTTCACTTTCGATGATAATGAGAATATCACAATTTTACGAGTAGAGATGGGAATAGGCTAAGTTAAGTTAGACTTTGTAAAGTACTATAAGTTTGATTTGTCAAAAAATTTAAGGTTTAAACTTGGTATGCAGTCTATCGTAGGCTTATTTTTTAGGCTTTGGTCTGACCTTTAGAAAAGATATTATGATATGCTAACCGGTTTAAAAGCTTCTTTCATATTAACATATTTAAATATGCAATTTGATTTTAGTATAAATAGACTAAAATAGGGTTGATAAATGAAGCAAATTTGAACTCCAACTTCACATGTTCTGATATATTTTGAATCAACTATGAGATTATTTGAATCTATCATAATAAGAGTTGCATAAGTGTTGTTGAGTAAGAATCCTCTCTATTTTTCAAAATAAACGAGGATGTTGTTTAGAGGGAAATAGATACAAAAAAATTGATAATAGATTCTACCACCGAATAGATCCCAGCATCAATATTTATTTTAGATTTTTCAAACTTTTTTGTTTTATTTATCTCCCCAAATAGAATAAATGAAAATGATTATAAACCAAAATAATCCTAACTCACCGTTGTTCTAACAACCTCATACAATCGTTTCCTCCTCTTTATGAGATCGATATGATTTTCACTTACAGTTTTGTCCCCTCTTTATGAGGTCAAGATGATTACCACTTGACCCACCTTGATTGGCCTTTACTCTATCTCTTGTCATCAATTTCTTTCCGCATTTATTGTATTTTTAGCGATCACTACTTTTGAAATTTTATTTTATTTTGAGTTAGTTATTTCATTGGGATTGAAAAGATTACTAATACACGGTTTTGGGAGAGTTTAATTATTTGTCTTTTCTTCTAATTTGGGTGTCAGATTTATTGCTCATGTTGAGCTTTGGGTTATTTTTCTTAGCATTGGAAGTGCTTGGAGCAAAGACTAGAAAAGAATTTGTTAGAATCTCACTCTCAAGAAGCCAACAAGCTTCTTTCTTATGGGATGTCAACATACCCATCCTTGGCAGAATTTGTCATAATCATAGCATATGCTTGAAGAAGTCAATCACGTGGTTGATGGTTTGACAAAGTATAGGCTTCTCTATAGATGGCCTGATTAAAAAATTTGACTTAGTTCTTGCTTTTCTTTTGAATTTTAATTCTTAATGATTGGTCGGTTGTTCTTTTTCTCAAGGTTTTTAGTTACTTCTATTTAGGCTGTTGGGCCTTTTTTGTCAACAAAAAAAAGAACTATTTCAATTTTTGAGAAAAATTTCTTGAAAGTAATTTATGAATAATGTTGAAAAGAAACATTTCCTAAAGGTAACTTATGAATAATCTTGAAAATGCTCTTGAACTAGGGTGACAAAATGGGTATATTTTTCCACATTCATCCAAATAAAATATCTCATCCATGCGTCTATCTAAATTTTTTAATTAATTATTTTAAATAAATGGGTATATTTTTTAATTAAATATTTCATCCATTCATCCAAAATGGATATATTTCTCATATATTAATGCGGGTACCTAAATTTTTTTAAATCATATATGTGTCTATGTTTTTACTCATATATTAATATGGGTACCTAATTTTTTTTTATTTATACATGTGTCTATATGTTTACTCATATATCAATATGGATATCTATTTTTTATTTACTTATACATATGTCTATATTTTTACTCATATATCAACACGGGTATCTAATTTTTTAATTTATACATGTGTCTATATTTTTACTCATGTAACAATGTGGTGCATAATTTTTATTAGTTTATCAATACGGGGACCTATTTTATTTTTAATTCCCTAATATATCCATACGAGGACCTATTTTATTAAACTGTCATCAATATTCTCTAGAAAAATAGATATTTAAAAAATTATTTTTTAAGTAAGTTTTAATAATATTATAAATGATATATTTACTCATATGCCAATATCGGTGTCTAAGAATAATATGATATTCTAAATCATTTTTAATTGACAATATAACTAATTGTGTATTAGTATGAACATACAAAAAAAAAATAATAGCGCAACGCGCTCACCCATATGTACGCACGGGTATGTCGCTAGTTATAACAATAAAACAACACTTAGGCATATTTCAACCGTTTTTAAATACATGTCGTATTTTTACAATGTACACTATTTATATAACTTATTTTGACCATATTTTTTAACTAATATATAAACACAATTGTTAGCATGTAAGATGTTCAATTTGTTTCAATGAATATTTTTAAAATATCAACTTTTTATAAGTTGTGTTGATATGTATAAAATGAATGACTGCGACATTTATTTAGGAACGGATAAAGTATTTGAAAGAACAACTTAAATATATATCATTCATTCCATCGTTCATTAGTCTTTGTTGATGTATTTGGGTAGCTATCTTTAGAATGATTTTTGTTTAATTCTTCTTTTTTTGGGCTTCGGCCCTTAGTAGTTTCAAAAAACGACACAAATTAGCATGATTCTTTTATTTTTATTTTTCGAAGGAAACAAACTTATGTCATATCACTAGCAATAATTTATTTAATACAATACGAATAACAGTTTTGGCAATTATACATACGAATAACAATTTTCATCAAACTATTCAAACAACAAAAACCGATGAGAATCACTTTTTGGTACATATGTCCAAACATAATCAATTTATGTTACTTTTAACCAAAATCAATTATGTTAAACTCAATTATCGTTACTATAGAACCAAACACACGCTTAGTTGTCAAAGATGAGCTAAAAGTCAATGTTCTCGCACAAACCAATAGGAGACTTGATCCAAACTTTCTCCAATTTCAAGCTGTTGCTGACGCGCGGATTGACAATAGTCATACAAGTAAAATGTCATTCGTCATCGCGTATCAATATCCATATTATTATTATTATTATTATTATTATTATTATTATAAAAATATTGACTTCATACCTTGTATACAAACAACAATCTGATCTGCTCCTTAGAAAACCGACTTGTAATGTACGAGGTATCTCTTTTAATAAACTATAGCCACCTGTTACTCTTATCTTTAATCAATGGGGTCTTGATTTTTGCAATCAACAATATTTTCCCATGGACGGGGTATTATTGTTATTGAGTTGTTTTATTTTAGTATATTTTTTGGTTATTGAATTGTGAGCTCTAGAAATTCTAAAATTCTCCCTTTGAAAAGTCAAGACACTGTGGCGACACGGAGATTGTAGTATTATTTAAGTTAAGGGCCAGTTTTCAGTTGACTCAGATTGGCCGGTCGATCTGAATTCTGAAAGCAAAGTCTGTGCCGTTTTGTCTAACCTTCCAGAGTATTTTTATCTTCGTGTAATCTACAAAAATGGAGTATATAATTTGTCCAACCTACTAGAATGTTTAGTAAAAATATGTTAACAAGTGTCTTTGTTTTTAGGGCACTTGTTTAAAAGTTTAAGGTTTAATTACACTTTTGGTCCCTTAAATATTTTTCAGGTTTTATATTGGTCCCATAATTAATAAAAGTAACGTTTTGGTCCCTTAAATTCTTCTATGTTAATCACTTTGGTCTCTTCCGTTAGTTTGAAAACTAGAAACAAGAAAAAAGAACAAACCCTAAACTAGAAAGAAGGATTTAAGGGACCAAAGTGACTAACAGAGAAGGATTTAAAGAACAAAAAACGTTACTTTTATTAATTAGGGGACCAATATGAAACCTGAAAAAATATTTAATGGACCAAAAGTGTAATTAAGTCTAACGTTTTTTAACACAAACTAACGGAAGGAACCAAAGTGACTAACATAGAAGGATTTAATGGATCAAAACGTTACTTTTATTAATTAGTGGACCAATATGAAACCTGAAAAATATTTAAGGGACCAAAAGTATAATTAAGCCAAAGTTTAAAATGAAAAAAAATTTCTTAAATGATTTCTATTTTTTAATCTTTAACAAGTGCCCTTGACATAACCCTATTTTGTAATGTCCATAAGTTCTAACGTCATAAAAACATAGCAAAGTTGTTAAACTGAATATTGTGAATTAAGTTTGAGTTCAGAATCATTTATTTATGTGTATGGTCTTTCAATAACTATTGTCATTTAATTCTTCTATCTAAAAAATATACATATTTGGTCCTTATTAGCATTTTTTCTTTGGTCAATTATTAACAATTTTTTTTAAGGGCTTTTTTTTTGAAAGAATTTTTTTTAAGGGCTTATTAACAAAGTTTTAATAGTCCGCAAAAGAATATACGAAATTCATTACAAATTTTGGTGCTTCTCGAATCTTTAAGAAAATCTCACTTTGGTCTATAGTAATAGTATATTCATATGTTTGGTGCATAGTATCTTCCACTTTCACACAGAGAGATTAGACCCTCTAGAAAGATAAATGTCAACTGAATTATAGATCTTCGATGTCAGGATCTGACATCAATTTCTCTGTAGTAATACAAAGTTCCACTTTTTGCAATTACTTGGCCATTGGAGGAGAATGACACAGTGGGACGAGGCTTGAGTGAGAAAGAACTTGACTTTTTATAAGCTAACAACATTTTGTATTTTTGAATTTGTTTTTTATCGACATAAATTGAAAACTATAATATGTATGAGTGTATGACAAAGTATAATAATACATAAAATTTAACAAGAGTATCATAAACTAAACAATAATTTCGATAAAACCCCAAACGATGGTTGTTTACGACAAAAATAAATATGAAAGGTTTTTTTCAGAGATAAATACCTTATTACTTTAATTAATGATGAATTTGTATTAAGCAAGACAAATATATTTTTTTTCATGTAGGGAAAAGGAAAAAAACCAAAAAAGAAAAAAGATAAGTTAAACCCGAAGGAAGGTGGTCCCTATAGAATCAGCAATCAACGTAGTCAAAAGAGGAATTGAACATTGTCTCTAAGAGATCGAGTCATCATCCGATCTTGCTCCATTTTTCGCTAACCAATCCACACAACTATTACATTCTCTTACGGAATGATGGAAAGACAAAAGTCAAGGATAATCAATAAACCTAACGAGGTAAATAAACAAGTGCAAGACAAATATAATTTGAAAAGGAAAAAAATTGGCGAATCCTTTTTATTAAAGTACTCGTCATTTTTATTTAAATAAGTAAATCGTCCATGTAATTTAGCGTGTTTTTGGTTTTCGTCCCTGTATATTTTTTTTCAAAACCAAACTTGTATCTTGTTAACGTTTTGCTTTTCGTCCCTCCCGTCAAACTCTGCGACAAAAACGCCTTGTTGACTAACGGCGTATGACGTGGCAAAGGCTGACGTGGGAGACGATGCTGACGTGGCAAACTGGACGATGAGTCACACAGTGAGAGGGACCAAAACCAAAAAATGAAATTCGTAGAGGGACCGAAACAAAAAAACGAGAAGACGAAAAATTCAAATTTAAAAATTTTGGTTCTTCCATCTTCTTCGTGTCTTTCTTCCACCATTTTCATCTTATTCGCACACCTTCACCATTTCTTCTACCCATATCCTCCATTTATGCTAAAATTCATTCTTCGAAAACCCCTTAAGAAATGTAATCTCTAGCATAGAATCTAAAAATCATAATAATTAATAAGTCTATTAAAATAACAAATTTAGAGTCCTTAGAATTTTGTTGGATAGCAAAATTAAGCATAGAACTACTGCTTCAGGTTGGTTAATATGACAGAAATTGTTGTGCAGTTGTGTTACAACATGAAAAGGTTGGAGGTTTATGGAAGGTTGATAAGTGCCAAAATTGACTTAAAAAGTATATTTATTTTAGGCACTTATGTAACTTATTTCACAAGTTATCTTAGGATAAGCTCATATTTATGGTTCAAAATGCTATATTTGAGATCCTATGTCTTACCCCATGTTTTCATTGCAGGAAATTCATGCTTGAACATGCTGAGCAAAGAAATGAAGTTTGTTTCAAAGCCATCGCTTCAAGCGCAAGCATCCTCGCTACAAGCGAGGATAGGCAGGGAATTTGAAGGCTTCATCGCTTCAAGCGCCAGATGCCACGCTACAAGCGAAGATAGGCAGGGATTTCTAGAGGTTCATCGCTACAAGCGATGGACTGGTCGCTTCAAGCGACCAAGGGCGGTTTAAGGCTCCATGCTGACGTGGAGGATCCCTATTGGCCATTAAACTTCCTCGCTACAAGCGACCAACTCATCGCTTGTAGCGAGCGTGCAAATATTCAGTTTTATAAAGCATTTTTGGTTCATTTTCTGATAATAACCAGTTGGAGAACTTTGATACTTTTTCTTCCAATTTGTTAGGATTGCTTTAGTAGTAGTTTAGGACTTAGTAATTAGGGTTAGAGCTTTGATCTTCAAAGATCAAAAGTGATTGAGTAGTGGAAATCAACCAAAGGCTTTGGGAAATCAAGACTTGGGTTTGTATCTTCACCTTTTCTCTTCACTTTTGCATAGTTGCCATGAAAATGAGCAACTAACATCCCTTTGTTGGGATTAGAGGTAATCTTTCTAGCTTTGATTGTAATGAATGATTATGTGAATATATGGTTTAGCAATTTATATGTTTATGGAGTTATTCTTGCTTTTCATTCTCATGATTGATTCAAATGATATTGACAAATACTTTTGAATCTATGTTTAAGAATAATCTTCTATCAAAATAAGAAAATCTAGAAATGGATTTGGGTTTTGATAATCGCACAAAGTTTCGGATCGTAATGCTTTCGGATCGTTTGATTGATTGGGAAATCGTCGATTAAACGATACGATCGATTTCACGATGTCATTTGGGAAATCAATGATATTGTAGAGCGATACGTGATATTTACGCTAAAACGCTAAATTCATATGCATGATTTATTTATTACATTCTTTGCAAGATTGATGAACTTTAATCTCAACGCTTTTATTCCCTAATTCTTTGTCGTTTTAATTCCCGCATTTACATTCCGTTAGTTTATGAAACAAATCGTACAAACCCTTAACTCAAAACAATACCAATTGTTGAACGGTTCAGAGTGTCGCACTAATCCCTGTGGAGACGATACAAAAATACTTACCTCGTTTGATGTTAAAATACTACTTCATCAAAATGGCGCCGCTGCCGGGGATTAGTGTTTCGTTATTTTGATCATTGCAATAATTGATAGTGTTTTGAGCTTTTGTAAATACCTTGTTAATATTCTTTCATTTCTTTTGTATATATAAACTGTTTGGCATTAACCCTCTTTGTTATGCAAAGAAAAATTTCTTGTTAGTTAATTGTGTTTCAGATTCTCATTGAAAGAAATCATGGCTGATCATCATGATTATTTCAACTATTATGATCCATACGAGTATGAAGCTTATCAACAATATCAACAATATCCGTCTGAAGATGAACAAATGTCAAGAACTGAGAATAGTCTGAATATGTTCATGCAACAATCCATGATCAACATGCAAAACACCAACCATAGATTAAGAGCTTTGTCATGCCAATTGGAGGTTTTGCAAGTTCAAATGAATTATCTACCAAGAATCGTGGATGTTCAGACCAACGATCAATCCACTTTGGAATGTGGAGAGATTGTTGAAGATGATGTTGATGAGAATGAGGAAGAACCAATGTTTAAAGGATGTGGTATAGATCCATTAGTGGAAGAATTAGAGATACCACGCAAAAATGAAACTCCTCAAGAAAGGTCAGATACTGAAAAGGCCAGTGTTGTTGATAGTGAAGAAAGTATGAAGATTGAGAAACCGGAATCATTTCTTAACAAGGAACAAATTTCTAAGGATGAGGGGATGAAAGGGAGCAAGGTGGAACTTGAACGAGTACAAGATTGCTTATGGTCCTTGCTCAGCTTACTCTGGATAGGGAGGTTATGGACTCCACATCAGCGGTTCTTCAAGTTCATGGAATTCCTCCCGCTGAAAAGGGATATTAAAGCTGATGTGATCTCCGTCTCATTCTGGCCACCCTAACGAAAAAGGCGTCGAGCTAACGACGTAAAACAAGCGCTTGTTGGGAGGCAACCCAACTGTTTAGGTTTGTTTTAATTAGTATATTGATTTTTAATATTCATCCATGCATGTTGGGATAGTGGCTAGAACTTAAAAATTTATTTTTCTGTTTTCTGTCATGGTCGCTACAGCGACCAACTCATCGCTGTAGCGATGGAATTTACATGTGTCGCTTGTAGCGACGCACTTGTCGCTTGTAGCGACAACTTTTGTACTTGCGCTTGTAGCGCCACTGTTCGCTTGTAGCGATGGGCTTCTTGCCTGTCGCTGTAGCGACGAATCGCGCGCTTGTAGCGAGCGTATCAGAAATCAGTTTTATAATACCCAGGTTTGACCTGTCGCTTCAGCCACCCCCCAACCACTTTTATTAAATACTTTAGCCGTTTTAAACTCACATTTTCACACTTTTTCATTTCTGTAAACACTCTTTCAATCTGCATCTCTGTTCATCTCACGTTCTGCATAAAATCTGCTAATTCATCTCTGTGTCTGTGTATAATCTCAACCAGCAACACTCAAGTAAGTATTTCGTTCCTCTCTGTTCCTATTATTGAGCTTTATACTGTGTTTTTGTGCTGCATGCTGATTTTAGAAATTTAGGGTTTTAGGGTTTTACGAAATTTCAATTAAATCATGCCCTGTTGTTACCCAGTGCTTATAATTAGTTTAAGCTGTTGTAAATGACCTAGAATCACTAGGAAAACTTCCCTTTAATCCTCTTGTACATAGGAATCGTATTTTTGGAAAAACCCCTTTGTGAAAATTCAAAATAAATTAGGGTTTTGAGGATTTAGGGAGTTTGAGTGATTGTTAGTCATTTATTTTAGCTTTAATGTTGATTTCGCATGCTAGAACCAAGTCAAAATCAAGAAAAACATAAAATTTGAAAAAGGGTCTGGTCGCTAGAACTGCGCTTGTAGCGCAGGAATCTGGGATTTTCTGGGTTTCGTCGCTACAGCGACCAAGCTGTCGCTTGTAGCGAGCGAACCCAAATTTTGTTTTATTTTTTGTTTTAATTGATATTTGGCTTGTATCCTACCTAACTTTTATCTGTTTTGATCAATTGTGTAGGAATGGCACCAAAAACCACTTCTAAACGTCAAAGGAACGTGGAAAGTTCCTCTTCAAGACCAAGAGTCAATGTGCCACAGCACGATGCAGCTCGTTTCCTCAGCTGGAGGAACCAGGAGCGATACGAGGAACTGAGGACGAGAAGAATCTGGTCCGAGAAGAGATTTGAGATCTCTGAAGATGGGGATTATGCACACATAGCAGCTGTGATTAATGAGAGGAAGTGGGGAATCCTTTGCACACCATCGAGGAGGATCAACTATGACATCGTTCGCGAGTTTTATGCGAACGCGATCCCCGCCGATCCTTCAGATGAGTTCACCTTCACGACCTACGTGCGAGGGCGCACCGTTACATTTGACCGAATGTCCATCAACGCGTATCTGGGCAAGCCTATGGAGGTGGTTGAAGATGAAGAAGATAACCCTCTTGCACCCACAGCACTGTGTGATTTTGGTGAGCGCCAGAGGAGTGGAGAGTGGGACCATGAGACCATAGCACAGGACATCTTCCAAGCGGGGAAGGGGTATGACGTGAGTAGGGCTTCGGGTAAGCCTTTTCGAGCACTCCGTGAGCACATGACCACCGAGGCTCAGGTAATCCTTACCTTGATTCTTTATAATATTCGCCCTAAGTCCCATACCTCTTCCACCACTTTAGATGTGACCCCTTTAGTCCATTACATCCTCACTCAACGTCAAGTGGACGTAGCTAGGCTCATTGCTAATGAGATGAGGATTGTTGCTGAAAGTGGACTATTACCCCCGGCCAAACCTAAATGTCCCTTGACTTTTCCCGGGTTGATTATGGGTCTATGTAGGAGAGCTAGAGTTCATATGCCATCACAAGTTGATGAGGAGATTAAAAATCCTATTGATGATAGATACATCAATAGGTATTGCTCTGCACCTGCACCTGTTGCTCCACCATCACCACCTCATACCTCACCACGACCTTCATCCTCAGCAGGACCCTCTCACATGCCACCACCACCACCTCACACTACTAGCCACCCTAGCCATCCTACCATTCCACCTTTGGACTTACACGGTTGGGATTATGCTACTGTGAGCTCTATGCTGTTGGCGCAGAATGCGTCAAATCATCGGGCACTTACTACTCTTCAGAGCCATCTGCACGACAGTGGCCAGAGCCCGTGGACACCTGCATTCTTCTCGGAGCACATTGCATGGCCTGGGGACAGGCCATTCTTTCCAGGAGGGGCAGAGGCAGCTGGTGCTGGTGATGATCAGGATGCTGGAGACGATGGTGATGTCGATGCTGATCTGGGGGATGGTTCTTCTTTTGAGTCTATTGATCGCAGGGTAGCTGATTTGATTGACTCTGACGACGACATGGCCACAGACTCAGATTGATGCAGAGCTGCAGTTCATGATTTGTTTTCTTTCGTTTTATTTATTCTGCTTTGTACTTTAACATTTTGATTTTTTGCTATGTACTTTGAGTATTTCTGTTGTACCTTGGATAATATTATGTTTATGTTTATGTTATTTATATTTTGGGTATAACATGTTAGTATAGTTATTATTTATTTATGCTTTAGTATTTATGTTAAAATTTTTTGAAAATCCATCCCAACAAATTTTTTTAAAGAAAGATGATTGATTCAAAAGCAATGCTTGAACTGTGAATCATCTGAGTGATAATGATAAGAATGAGTGTTAAAGCGCGCAGCTAAGGTACTCGTTTTCCCGTTTTTCTAGGTATATTCTTTAATGTGAATAAGTTCTTTACACGCACAAGTTAATTTATTCAGTTTTTAAGCAAGCATGTGTTTAGTTTTGAACCAATATAGAACTAGCCAAAAATGTGAGGAATCCTCAACCAATGTATATATATGCAGGAGACCAATACCATGTTTAACTCAGTTAGATTATGTTAAATCTGTTGTTGTTTTAATTTGTATAAGAGCATTGAAATGATCAAGGCAATTTTTTTGAATTTGAGAGAAATACTTGACCAAATGAACCTACCCTGTGAGATGAGTGAGTATCTGTTAACCCAGCTGAGCCTAATGGAATCAGAATTGTTAACTGTGGACTGTCAATTTAATAAGCTCATCTGCTTATTTAAATTGCCGGAGTTTGTAAAAAAGATTCAGTCACAGTTAACTCTCTATTGAATTCTGATAATTGTTTTCTTTTGAACCCTTATCCGTCGTTTTTATTGACCTTTGCCATAATAACAAAGGAACATTCGATTAGGGTATCATTGGAATAAGTTGGGGAGAAAGGAAGGTTTTATTTAAGTCAATGTATGGTGAATAATGTTAATTGATCTTGACAACAAGAAAAGAAAAAGAAATGAAAAAAGAAAGAAAAGCAAACCAAGAAAAAGAAAAGAGAAAAATGAAAAGGTTTGCAAGATTTCAAAGAAAAAGAAAAGTTGTCAAGAATCAATCAAAAAAATAGAAAAGAAAGAAATTCACCAAGTGTTGTATTGGAGAAAGAAGGAAGTTGTAATTAGTTTGAATGTTTCCTTTTGCTTGGCCACTTGAATTCAAATATCCCACATATGACAATTCTTTTGTAGCCTAGCCCAATTACAACCCTTAAAGTCCTTTTGATCAATGCCTTTTATGCTTGTGGAAATGATAATTAGATAGACACATAATTTGATTGTATGTTATCATGTTTATTGGATGAGTGTTCATAACCCTCACAAATGATTTCAATTGTTCATATACTTTATATAGAAGTGTGTTAGGTTTGGTTCAATTTTAAACATATTGCTTGTTAAGAATTGTGTGATTTGATGTTTTGTGTTTAGAACTAGTTCACATTTGTAGAATGTATCTTGTTTAATGAGAAAACTTAACCTTAGTTTGCGCAATCATGTTAAAACATTCATCTATCACTTATTTGCCTCAAACTTTTAATTCTTTTGCATTCTTGCTCAAAGCCATGATTAAAACTTGTTTCCTTTTTTGTTATGTCCTTTGTTTGAGGACAAACAAAGATTCAAGTTGGGGAGTGTGATAAGTGCCAAAATTGACTTAAAAAGTATATTTATTTTAGGCACTTATGTAACTTATTTCACAAGTTATCTTAGGATAAGCTCATATTTATGGTTCAAAATGCTATATTTGAGATCCTATGTCTTACCCCATGTTTTCATTGCAGGAAATTCATGCTTGAACATGCTGAGCAAAGAAATGAAGTTTGTTTCAAAGCCATCGCTTCAAGCGCAAGCATCCTCGCTACAAGCGAGGATAGGCAGGGAATTTGAAGGCTTCATCGCTTCAAGCGCCAGATGCCACGCTACAAGCGAAGATAGGCAGGGATTTCTAGAGGTTCATCGCTACAAGCGATGGACTGGTCGCTTCAAGCGACCAAGGGCGGTTTAAGGCTCCATGCTGACGTGGAGGATCCCTATTGGCCATTAAACTTCCTCGCTACAAGCGACCAACTCATCGCTTGTAGCGAGCGTGCAAATATTCAGTTTTATAAAGCATTTTTGGTTCATTTTCTGATAATAACCAGTTGGAGAACTTTGATACTTTTTCTTCCAATTTGTTAGGATTGCTTTAGTAGTAGTTTAGGACTTAGTAATTAGGGTTAGAGCTTTGATCTTCAAAGATCAAAAGTGATTGAGTAGTGGAAATCAACCAAAGGCTTTGGGAAATCAAGACTTGGGTTTGTATCTTCACCTTTTCTCTTCACTTTTGCATAGTTGCCATGAAAATGAGCAACTAACATCCCTTTGTTGGGATTAGAGGTAATCTTTCTAGCTTTGATTGTAATGAATGATTATGTGAATATATGGTTTAGCAATTTATATGTTTATGGAGTTATTCTTGCTTTTCATTCTCATGATTGATTCAAATGATATTGACAAATACTTTTGAATCTATGTTTAAGAATAATCTTCTATCAAAATAAGAAAATCTAGAAATGGATTTGGGTTTTGATAATCGCACAAAGTTTCGGATCGTAATGCTTTCGGATCGTTTGATTGATTGGGAAATCGTCGATTAAACGATACGATCGATTTCACGATGTCATTTGGGAAATCAATGATATTGTAGAGCGATACGTGATATTTACGCTAAAACGCTAAATTCATATGCATGATTTATTTATTACATTCTTTGCAAGATTGATGAACTTTAATCTCAACGCTTTTATTCCCTAATTCTTTGTCGTTTTAATTCCCGCATTTACATTCCGTTAGTTTATGAAACAAATCGTACAAACCCTTAACTCAAAACAATACCAATTGTTGAACGGTTCAGAGTGTCGCACTAATCCCTGTGGAGACGATACAAAAATACTTACCTCGTTTGATGTTAAAATACTACTTCATCAAAGGTCAAAAATTAGAAATAACTATAGATTGGCAGGCTATGTTCTTGAGCTAAACAATAAATTTATATTTGCTCTTCACGCATCACACAATTTTTGATAACTATTTCAGAAGAAGAAAATTATTTATAAAATAAGTGTCTGAAAGATACTATTAATGGAGTAAAGAAAGCTTCTTCAAATTATATAAGGACAACGAAACAAGCTACACAAAAGGGTTGTCTCAGGGACTTCTTCGGTTGACTAAATGAAAAAAATTCATAAATCAATGTTGCAACTTCCTTTGGGGTAGAACTTCAGTACCAAAAAAGAAGGAAAGAACATAGCAGCAATATTAATAGTAAAACCATATCCTCCATATCTTTTTTATGTTCAGCATACCTCTTGTCGTTATTTCAGAGGTATAAGTATGATCATGTCAACTTCTATGTTTGCAGTATGATGAATTCTATGTGGTAATAATTTTATCAACCACAAAGAAAAGCTATAGTGTTAGCACTATTGTTGCCCCCAACTAAGATTCTTCCGCATTGTAAAAATGGAAAATGTACTTTATGTTGTTTTGAAGTATAGTGGTTTAATGCGACAATGACGTAATACTACGTTAGTAATTAATTTACTAGTTTGTGCAATAGCCAAACTATAGATTTAATTGTTTAATTTTCTTTACCTCCTGTTTTGTAATACAAGATCATGCCTTTCTTCATGAGTTACATAACTAAAATCATTGTGGTTCTTAACATAAAGAAGAATGATGAAAAAATTTATGTTAGGTTTTTACTTGTTTTTTTTCTTTCTTTTTGTATTGATTTTAGAGAACAAGGACAAAAATGATGACGACATGCAAGATATAGGTAGAAGAAATGGTGAAGATGTGCGGCTAAGAAGAAAATGATGGAAGAAAGACATGAAGAAGATGGAAGAACCAAAGTTTTTAAATTTGAATTTTTCGTCTTCTCGTTTTTTGGTTTTGTTCCCTCTACGAATTTTGTTTTTTGGCTTTGGTCCCTCTACAAATTTCGTCTTTTGGTTTTGGTCCCTCTCACTGTGTGACTCATCATCAAGTTTTCCACATCAGCACCGTCTGCCACGTTAGCCACTGCCACATCATCCTATGTTTGTCACATGTGCATTTTTGTATCAGAAGCTAACAGGAGGGACAAAAATCAAAAGGTTAACAACTTACAGGATCGATTTAAAAAAAAAAGATACAGAGACGAAAACCAAAAACACGTCAAATCACAAAGACGGTTTACATATTTAAACCTTTATTTTATTTTATTTGAAAAGATAGCATATTAGTGTTCGTCATTTCACTAATCTATGTATACGTAATAGGAAAAAATACACGACCTTCTTATTTGAAAAAAAAAAAAAACTTGTTTTATTAAGAAGAATGGGACAAATCAATGTAGATTAGGCTAATATTACAAGAAAGGTTTCTTCTACCAACGTCCTTGAAAGAATATTTTACACAATCCTTTGCAATTATACATCTATATCTCACATTATAAAAACCTCAGCTTCTTCTTCTTAAAAAAAAAAAAAAAAAACTCAGTTTCACACTCATTAATGATTCCACTTCCATGACCAGACACAGATTTTTTCTTGTTTCTCCATTCGTCTTTTTCATAAGAAGAATCGAGGCTCGAGTTCCTTATTTCCAATTAGGTTTCATGTGTTTCAAATTCCTCCTTTTTATTATTGTAATTCCATTTCTTTCTTTTTTAAAATTATAAGTTTATATTAATTTCAAATATAAAAAATGTTATTTAAAATGTTTTGTTTAATTCAAAACACAACAAATTTTGACATGGCTACAACTTAAGCACACTGCCAATGCCACATCATTCAATTAATTATCTCATCATCAAAATTGAGAGTCAAATTAATGGTAGAGACTAAATGTAAAAATAAAAATAAAATTTAAGGAACCAACATTGTAAAATTAGAAATATGAAGATCAAAATTGTGGATTTGTTATAATAGCCAGGGGGACCGAAACCGTATTTAAGCCCACAAAGTTCAAGGATAGGCTTGCATGCAAATGTAATATCTCATGTATTCTAAGTAGGCTTAATTGATGGTAATAAGTAGTTAGATGGTTCATCCGTCTCTAATTATAGAACTTTTTTTTTAAAAAAATTGTTTTTCCTAAATATAAGATCATTTGCAAACTACTACAAAGTATTATTCTTTTTTCAAATATATCATTTATAGATTTTGATAACTTCGTCCCTAAGGATACATGTTAAGGAATCCTAAAGTAGAAATAGTACAATGAAAACACAATATTTTGACTTTAAAAAGTTGAATGCACCACTTTTGAGTGTGCCTCTCCGTCTTCTTGAAGATATCCTTGCTTTTAACTAGATCATAACACACGGGGACTCCATAGTTGTACCATTATGGTCACCATTTGTTTACTTCTAGACCCACTAGTGTTAGACTCAATCTTAATTTGAACTTTCAAATGCATACACCCATTATGCTTTTGACCTTGTAACCTCCACTAGTGACATCTGAGGATAGTGGGGTAGAAATGGGGCGATATATATGCTGACCTAACCCATCATTAGAAATAACTAGCATAAAATCATGTTCATGTGCTGTTTGCAAACACTCAAAAACTTATTTTTGTCTTGAGGTCATGTCAAACTTTATTTCCATATCTTGACCACTTTTACTAAAAAGGGCATTCGTCAAACATGTTGTACTTTAAAAGAAACGATGTCCTTGTTAGTAAAATTAATCAAATTTTGAATCGCACCACAATGACATACCATTCATTACTTTCATATACTTTAACCACTAAATTTGAGAGATTGAATGGAAAAAATTATTAATTACTTATTCATTCATTAATTTAAAGATTATATAGTCAGATGGGTTAGGTCAAGTTCGAGTACTATCTGATGTATTTACTTTGACAATTTTTTGATCATTTTTTTGGACAAATTTGACAATTTTATGATCATTTATTTTATTCATTTTTTGACAAATTTGACGATTTTTTGATCATGTTAGGTTGTTCCAAATGTTACATGGTTTATTTTATCCAATGATTTGATTCTTTTTCCGAGTACGATTCAATGTTCTAGATAACTTACCTATCATAGAGAGTAAAGACAAAATCTATATAGTAAAATTAAGGAAAAAAAAGGAGTAATGACAATCGCACGAGAACAACTACCAAACAAATTGGCTTGAGATGTTATTAGCTAATTGCTTCAGAAAAAATGTTATTAGCTAACCTAATCATTAACTAATTTCTCATTTTACTTTTACCGGCACACTTTAGACGACTTTTTGCGAAATAATACACTCAGAAAAACTTATACAATAATACACTTGTCCTTCTTTTATTATACTACTCTCAGAGTCTCAAATTATATGACATTTTAGTCATTTAACAGGTATTAAGAAATATAATTAATTTTGTATGGAAAAGAGATATTATGAGTTGTTTTATAAAATTGTCCTTAATAAATTGTATAGAAAAAATAAATTAAAAAATAAAAGAAGAAAGAGTAATAAATAATTAAGAATATAATATGAAAAGTAACATTAATGTTTCATTGATATTGTAAAGTCACATATAATTTGACACAATTTTTTTTCTAAAACGAAATATGTGACATATAAGTATGCTAATGAGTGATACGGTCAGTGGCGTATCTAGAAAATTTAAGTAGTGGGGGCGGTATTTAAAATAATGAATCAATGAATTACATGTTTTTTCATTTATTCGTCTTTTTTATTCCGGTGCGCTTCTTACCATTTCACCGCGTAGCACTTGTTTTCAGTGCGTTCTTGTCTTTTCTTCGTTTTTTGAGTGTTTTCTTCTTCCAAACTTGCCTTGGGACTTGAGACATAATTTCTCCAACTTGTAATGTCTTCAGAGACCTCTTGAATCTTCATTCATTGTCTTCCTAATTCTTCATGAGGTATCTTGATTTGCCGATTTACAAGATTTTTCAATGAAATACATTAAAAACACCTAAAAATTTATCGGTTCAGGGAAAATTACAGTCACATGATTCGATATGAAAACATTACAAAATGTCGCTTAAACCATATGCAATTGTTCTAAAACTCCTATAATTTGGGTCAAATCATAACTCAAATGATTGAAAAATACGCTGAAAATAACGTATGATGATCTGTCATCAGTGTCCCAAACGGTTGCTTGTCCTCAAGTAACCAAAAGAAAATCAATCTTAAATCTTGCATATTTTTCAGAGAACTTACCTTTGCAAAGAGGATGTTCAGATCATCGTCCATTCCATTTTGTGGCTTGACTAACTTAATACTTCCATGCAAATGGGACAAACTTTAAAAAGATAGTTCATGTTTTCAACCACACTCTTTTCCAAGAATCTTTCCATTATGAAACAATTTTTCCTTTTTTCTTTCGATCAAACCAAACGATACGTCAGGGTTCAAATTTGTTTTTAGCAAAGGGTTCAGATTTGTTGACATGCCTAATTAGGCACATATCTAATATTATAATAAAATGGAGAATAGTGTGAAAATCCTATTCCTCATCCCTAATATCCAATTTGTCTATTTTGTCTTTCATTTTTGCCACCTCATTCCAATTTTGACCACCCACTAAACTCCTCCATCATTAAGTTATTGATTGTATGTCTCTCCCAATTCCAATTCACTCAATTATTCATTGTATGTTACATCACAACTCTATTATTATTATTATTATTATTATTATTATTATTATTATTATTATTATTATTATTATTATTATTAATTGGAATGACTTTCCATTTTTTTTACAAGAATTGTAAGAGGTATTTCATATTCTGATCTATTTAATATAAGGGGTGTTTCATATTCTGATCTTTTAAGATGTTGTTTTCGATGAATTGAGAAATACCTTTTCAAATAAATAGATTAAAGAAATTTAACCTTTCTTTATCAACTTATTTCTTCTCCCTCTTCAAATATTCTTACGTACTCCATTGTTATCATGATTTATTTCTCACAGGCTGTGATGTTTGGTTTGATTTCAAAACTAATGTATTGTACAAGCTCCACAATGGTGAAGTCTTTTATACTGTTCTACTGGTTCTTCAAATTTTATAATCATCATAATTAACTCTTCAATTTTGTTTTAAATTTTCCTTTGGTAGTTCATGTGTCTATGTGTTGGGGTTAATTATGTTACTATTGCTAGCTATGTTGGGGTTAATTATGTTACTGTTGGGGTTAATTAACTCTTTCTTTCATAAGTATGTTCATAAAAAAATGCAATTTTTTTAATGCTTTTCTATTTTTCTTTTCTGTTGATTTGGAAAGCTGAATAATATATGGTTGGCTGATCATGCTACTTTTACAGAGTTAATATATTTGTGACTTCTTGGTTTGATTAACTTTTGAATTTACTGCTATATGCATGTTCTTTATGCAAGGTATTTTCTTCCTGCTAGCCTTGCTTTTGATATTTTGCTTTTAGCAAAAAGCTTCCTTCTTCTACTCATTTCTTTCATCATCAGTCAGCAAATACAAGTTTGAAATGCTATGTTAATATATTTGAATAGTCTGGAAATGTAAAATGAGGATTGTTTGTTTTAGAATGTAGTGTCTATATATCACTTATTTTTAGGAGATTTGGATAATGTTTATTTTTTCCAATTATTAATTTATTGTTTTTAGTGTTATATGTTTATGAAGAAATGTTTATTTATCCTAACATATATTAGCACATAAGACCCGTGTCTAGTAAAATCACATGAAGGTAAAGACCAAAATTTTACTTCTTCTTTTACAGGATAAAAATCAAATATATTAAAATAAGTTATTGAGACCAAAACCAAAATTTGTGTTATATCGAGACATAACAAAATTTTATCCACATGTTAGATTTTTTTTATATGTTTTTTTCACAAAAAATAGTCTTATTTGAGACGTGTCGTACACTTAACGAGGATACATCTCGTTAACTTGTAAATTGCATTAAATGTAAAGTGTAAATTTTTAATGGTTACTGTAAACTGCAATATTGGTAAAATTATTGTCTATTATTGTTACTGAGTCGTGAGTTCTAGAAGTGTAAACTTATCCCTGTTCTTCAAAAAGAAATGTATATTTCCCTTTGGAAAGTCAAGAGATCGTGGTGGTGACAACGTGATTGTGAAGGGCCACTTTCTAGTTGACTCATATTGGCCGGTCGATACCCTAAATCTGAACCTTGAATCCTAAGTCTGTGCTGTTTTGTCCAACCTTCCAGAATATTTTCATCATTATATAATTTGTTCTTAACCAATTTCAATACTCCTCAGTTAAAAAATTACAACATTACATTCAAAAATAAAACATAATTTTTTGTTCTTTTAGAATCTTCCTGATGATCTCACTTTAGCTTCTAGACAATGTTTAATTAATTCATACAAAGTAAGGAAAAATTAAGAAATGGAGTAAAGAAATTTATAAAATCTTTCTGATGATCTCACTTTAGCTTCTAAAAGATTTTTTTTTTTTTACAAAAATAAATTATTTTCATTAATTCAAATTGATAGAGTACATTGATACAATACAAATCTAAAGTCGCTAAAAACAAAAAAGATGAATCTGCTAACAAACTCACAAAATTCATGTTAATAGCATAAAACGGCAAAGTACTTATGCCTACAAATATGATTATATTCAAGTCTCCGGAACACTCATGACACTGGATCTGCAACGTTGACGGCGTCAAAGTCATTGATTTGATATAGACTTTCTCAAAGCTAATTTTTCAACCTGAATCAAATAAACACCACACTAAGACGGGGAATAAAAAACACACCGCACATACACGAAAATCAAAATAAACAGAGTCGTGCAGAGACGACGAAATCACAAAAACAAACGAAAGAAGACTGAAAAAATGTGGTAATCATTTATTCAATTAAAAAAGAAGGAAAACAATTCAGATAGGTGATTTTGGATCAAAATTGACCCTAAATCACCCATCTTCGATAGACAAAAAAGAAAGAAATGGATGACGGCTAGAGTTTAGGAAGGAGAGAAGAGAGAGAAAGAGGCTAAAAAAATATCTTTTTCTAATATATGTACCAATTTTACTCAAGACACTTGTTGCAGATTTTTTGTTTTTTATATATATCTTCTAAAACATTCAGAATTAGAAGATATGGAGTTCACAATGACACACATGATATTAATTAAAGGTAAAATTAAAATAATTTTCCATCCGTATCAAATTATAAATAGTTTTGAAAATTTCACACAAATTAAAAAATGTAATTAATTTTGAATGAGAAAGAAAAATTATGATTTATTTACAAAATTAAAGAATTGAGAAAAGAGCGATTAATAAATAATTAATGGTGCAGTAGAAAAAGAACATTAAAACGACTTATAATTTGAAACAATTTTCTTTCTAAAACGACTTATAATCTTAGACGGAGTGGGTAAATTTTTTTTTTTGACAAAAATAAACGATATTCATTCATTTAAATTGATAGAGTACATCAATACAAAGTCGCTAAAAACAAAAATAATGAAACTGTAAACAAACTGGCAACATGTTAATAGAATAAAACGGCAGAGTGCCTATGCCTACAAATATGATTATATTCAAGTCTCTGAAATACCTATGACTCCATGTTTGCAACGTTAATAACGCCAAAGTCATTGATCGAATCTCCACAAGTTAACACAATCTTTTATATACTGTTTTTTTTAAAAGAATCCTTTATTTATTGTTATTAATCTATATAAAAAATAATCCTAAAAACCACATTTTTTATAGAACAGAGAGGGGTATCTCCCACACACAGACAAGATAAATTAACCCCCTTAAAAAGACAGATAAATTGAGCTCCTCTAGAAAGATAATTGTCAATGATTTAATAGTTCTTAGATCTCAACATTTGACATCAATTTGTCCAATATAAATATAAAGTTCCACTTTATTACAAAGACCACTTTGCAGGAGAATGACCCTCTCGGTCGAGTTATCGAGCTTTTTGTGGTTCAAAATTTTTTATTTTTATAAATTGGTTTTTATAAAAAAACTTGAAGGGAAATTGATTTTTATAAATTGTTATTAATCTGTACAAAAAATAATATATATTTTTTTTAGGAAAAAATAATATTGTTATTAATGAACTAAGATATCGTTTGACCTGACTTTTTTACAGTCCAAAAGCTACTTTAAAAAAAAGTTAAAATTAAGGGTTTTAAGAAAGAAGTTAAAATTGTTTGGTTACTTTATTATTTTTTAGTTTTAAAGCTATTTTTAAGTTAAAAGTTGTTTGGCAAAATATTGTACAAATATATAATAAATAAAAAATGTTAAATATTTTTTGAAGGGAAAAATGTTTAAAATATTTTCAGAATTAGAAGATATGGAGTTCACAACGACACACATGATATTAATTAAAGGTAAAATTAAAATAATTCTCCATCCGTATCAAATTATAAATAGTTTTGAAAATTTCACACAAATTAAAAAATGTAATTAATTTTGAATGAGAAAGAACAATTATGATTTATTTTACAAAATTATCCTTCATTAATGATATGAGAAAGATAAATTAAAGAATTGATAAAAGTGCGATTAATAAATAATTAATGGTGCAGTAGAAAAAGAACATTAAAACGACTTATAATTTGAAACAATTTTCTTTCCAAAACGACTTATAATCTTAGATGGATGGGGTAATTTTTTTTTTGTGACAAAAATAAACGATATTCATTCATTTAAATTGATAGAGTACATCGATATAAAGTCGATAAAAACAAAAATAATGAAACTGCAAACAAACTCACAACGTGTTAATATAATAAAACGGCAGAGTACATATGCCTACAAATATGACTATATTCAAGTCACTGAAGTACCTATGACTCCATGTTTACAACGGGACTTCCACCATGGATTTCAGCGAGCATCTCGTCAACGGAGCTCCTTCTTCCTCGATCCATCTTCAACGCGAGTATTCTATCTTCCTCAAGATAATCTTTTTCCCAAACTTATCTTCCTCAAGATAATCTTTTTCCCGAACAGAACAAAATGTATATATGTGTTTGCACACTCTCGTCATTTAAACTAGATTTTGAACTTTTGACTTCATCCCATTTAATATTGCATCAAAGTTGGACTAATGACCACGATGTAAGAATTTGACCCAAGAACCATACTAGGCGTGAAAATGAGTATTGAAGTTATATTGAAATCTCACATAGTCAAGGTTCCTTGATTGCTGACTGTATATATGCTATCAGACACCTTCATCTTATGCACTACTCTCTTTGTTCCTTACTACTTGTTGTGTAGCATGTGTGAGTTAGATTTCCCAAGTTCCTTTGAAAAATAGTGTTGAACAATATATAAATATGATGATTCATAAACTCGATGCCTTCAGGTTCTGGGTTAAGATGTGGTGTCAAACTACTTGTGTGGTTGTTCTTGGTTGCCACGATATGGATGATCCCCCATACTCCCCAATGACCTAACAGTGGTATCAAAAGAGATGGTTCAACGAAGAGTTCAATTCGCTCCTTGTGTCGAAAGTCATCCTGAAAATTGGGGTCGCCGCCCGCCGACAATGTGTCTCGTTTATGTGGTGTGTGTCAACGACAGTGCAAGTACAAATGTTTTGTAACAAGTGTGAGTTAGAAGTTCTAAATTACTTAGAAAAGTGAGTGTTGAGCAATATGTTGTACAATATATAGGTGAAAGGATCCATAAACTCAATGCTATAAGATTTTGGGTTAGGATGATGTGTCCAACTCATTTGTGTGATTGATCTTGATCCAATGTGGATGATCCCCTGACACCCTTCTGGCCCTCTCGTTACCCAACATTATTTAACACTTTTGTAGAGGAAATTTTTTCTATTTACTTCTTATTTTCAAAGTTCAATGCAACATTTTTTTTTGTCAATCTTACTCGTAAATATTTATTGCAGAGAGAGAAATAAATGAAATAAAATAAAAAATATTGAGGAATTTGTAGAAAAAAGAGAAATAATGGCAAAACGTAACAAAGTTTATTGGTTCTCTTGGTCGTATGTATAAAAGTAAAAAAAACATAAGTTGACATCCAAATCTCTTTAACAAGAACACATTTTTTTTCCACCATAAATCTTACTATTTTATGCCTTATTACTTAACCAATTGATTGGACTCAATTGGTTAATGAGATCCAACAAATGATGAATTGCTCAAGAAAACTTGTGTTCGATTTTTGAATGGAACAATTCTTGACTATACTATATTTATCTTCCGACCAAACTTTAAATTACCAGGGGGCTTTTGTCATGAGAACCGAAGCGTTAACACCAAAAAAATGCCTATGCCTTATTACGTTAATGAATACTTCTCGTCTTATTTATATATAGGAAAAGACAAAATTCCTCCTATTTTTTTAATCAATTTTTGGAATTGGTCCTTCTATTTTAAAGTTTGACAAATTTAGTCTTTTAAATGACATTTTTAATGAAATTTTGTTACAATTTCATCGATGTTAATTTATTCGACAATACGATAGAGGGGACAAAACTGTTAGATTTTAAATTAGGAGACCAAATCTGCAAAATGGTAAAGAGAGAAGACCAAAAATTGCAATTAAGTCTAGTTTCAAACTTTTGTTTTTTTTTTTTAAACTCGGTATCTAGCCCAAGGACAAACTAATCTGAGAGGTCCAACCCCATCGTCTATTTGCTTGCAGGGGGGCTTCATTTAAAGCAAGGGACAAATCTACCGAAATTGACAGTAAAGAAAATCAAACCTGAAACTCTTAGCGGAACACAATCCAAAGTTCAAAGCTTGTTTCTTATCTTTCACATACAGAAAAATGTCATATAATCTAAATTATATCAATTAGCTCTGTATATCTCTAAAGAAGCACCTTTGTAATTTTATAATCCGTTTCCTATCATGTACATAATCCTGTTTCAGCTCAATGAAATCTGGAATTCATCACAACCTGTCTATAATTTAGACAAAACAAGGGCTAACTACATGTAACCACATGTAATCATATTTTGGCCAGTGTTCACTTAACCCATGATACTTAATTAAATTAACCTGAATATTCTATTCGTTTTAAACATGCTCTCATCTTGAAAATTCATTCTACATGAAAAAGTAGTATACTTCTCTAGATATTAACTGTTGTCTTAATCTTAATGGTGGATGGAGAGACTTTAAATATTTACCAAGATTATCACTGATATACATCATTAGTAGTATATGTTACTTCATGAATAAGTAATGTCAAAACAACAACAACTACAACAATATTAGTAATGCTAACCAATGTAGAGTCATAATTCACATAAGCTCTCCATGATAGCTTATGAAACAATTTGACTTTATTTTATCTTTTATTAAATAAAAAATGTATACATAAACGCTTTTGTTATAAACTTCAATTAAATTGTTTATCAAATAATCCATAAAATTTTAGTACTAATCAAAAGGAAGACACTTCAGTCCGGTAAAAGAACAGGCCAGAAGGACTACCATTGGGAATTAGTGCTAGCTTCACAACACTAGCAGCACCTTCTTCAACCGTTAACAAACCGTTATTGGCAGTTATATCTGTTATGGTATAACCAGGGCAAACACTATTGATGCATAAAGTAGGAAAATTCTTAGCAACAATTCTTGTATATGCATTCATAGCAGCTTTAGAGATGATATAAGCTCCTAAAGTCTTAGGCCAGCCATTGCCATAATCTAATGAACCTTCTTTGAAATCTTCAAGAAACTTCTTCAATACCTCATCTACTTTCTCTTCTGTAAGGTTAGCAGCATCACTGAAGAAGCTTTTTGGCCATCCATTTGGTATACTCTGGATTTGACACGAATAAGTAATAAGACTTCATGTAAATTAAAAGAAAAAATTATGAGACAATGATAAAGCTGGTGATGGACCATTGGTTTCTCGCGTCCATTAATAATACCACATAGTTTCTCGCGATAGTCAATCTCGACCATTTGTTTGAGATCAGACGCTCATATTACATATTCACTATATCAATTTTAAATGATCTTGACCATTGATTTAGATAGAACGTCAAGATCAGTAAACCCTGCGAATCCATTTCAAATTTTTAAAGGCAAGCTTGTTTTTCTGTTTATACTAAGGTTACCAGACATATTAATGGCAAAAGCACTCTATACCTAAACATTATGACCAAGATTTCATTTCAGTGTCTGTTTGATTTTGTCGTGATGAAAGTTGATTTTCAATGAATTGATTTTGCAAAATTGATTTTTGTAAAAGTAAATTGAACAATAAATTTGACTGTTAAAATCATGTTTGGAGGCAAAAACTATGAATCTGTTTTAAGTTAGAATCTATTCTAGAGGCAAAATCAATTGCAGTCAGAAACTCTCAAACATACCATAATTATTTTTTTTGTCTTCAGAATCACTTTTAAGGTTTAACTCTCCCATAAGGGAATCCAAAGATACACTTATTAAGGCAAGGAATAAAATAATCTACCTCTAACTGCCCCAAAGTGGATGATACATTCACAATTCTTGGTGAATCAGATAACTGAAGGAGGGGTAGAAGTGATTCAGTAGTTATTTTTGCTCCATAATAATTTGTTTGCAAGCATTCTTCAGCTAACTCATATGTTTGAGTCATTGCCTTTTTTCTATTATCATTTGACAATGCCTGCAAGCAAAGGATAACTCATCAATACTCAAACCTATTATAGTTGTTTTTAATCTCCTAAAAGTATACCATGTCTTTTTTGTTGACAAAATAATATACTAAGCCATTAACAATGAGAATCATTTCCATAACAGATATAATGCAATGCAAGTATAGATTGACATAAAACATTGTTGAACCAGAATTAATAGAAACTTCCATTTCATTATCGAGGATAAAATATAATAAAATTAATAGAAATTTAGAGGGTATGTTAACGTTAAAATTTGGGTTGGACCAAACTCAGTCTTATAAAACTGACTTGTAACATAATAACTGTTTCACTTGTAAAGATATGTTTACATCTTGTCTCATTGACTTGGGTTGGGTCTAATTCAACCTTAAAAGTGAGGTGAGTATTGCTCTCACTTATTAAGTTATGTTTAAGCCTAATCTCATTCAATGTGAGACTCAGAACGGTTTGTAAAATTAATTACAATCAAGAATAGTTGCGTATTTACTCCACGGTTGTAGATAGCCAGATTAAGTAACTCTGTCATTAATTATAGTTCCAATGATCCCTGCATTGTTAACCTGCAATAAACAACTTTTGTTAATATAATACGCATATATAGAAAATCATAAGTCATGAGACCCCCATCAAAGCTATCAAGAAATTTTATCATCAAAAGTTATGGTTATCAAAATCGGGATTTTGTCTAAAGGGGATAGCCAAATCGAAAATCGTAAAATCGCAATCGAAATTGAAGGATTCTACCAAAATGACTTAAAGTTAAAGCCTAGATGCTATATCAAATCACACACCCCAATTCTATGGATCATCCCCCAACATGTCAACACCTTCATCTTCATCAATCCAATCATTTTCTCCATCATCATCGTCATCACCACTTGCATCACTTCCATTTTCACTTTCATTGTCTCTTTCTTACTAAATGAAATAAGAGCTTGACGAAGACGATGACAGACAGTGGCAGAGCCAGAAATTTTACATAGCCTGGGCAAAATTTTAACAGTAAATTCACATTGTATAATGGCCATATCTACTACAATATATAAATCTACTAACAATATATAAAAATCGAAGTCCAACCAAGTTTCGTAATCATCTTTATTAAAACTCATGATCTCCTTAATTTTATGTGCATAATTGTCATTTTAACGGTTTAAATATTTAACAGTTTTTTAAATATAAAATAAAAATTTATTTAATAGACATGCTACATTAATGTTGATATTCAAAATAGTAATGAATTTCCATCATATTGACTTTCTCATATATGTATATAAAAATATGTTTATAAAGATATAAGACATAAAATCTGCAATGGGTGCGGTGTAAACATTGAACAGTATTTTGCATATAAAATAAAAAGTTGTTTAATAGAAACACAACATTAATTTTGATTTTGAAAATAGTCATGAGTTATCAAAATTTTATCATATCGACTTTTTCTCATATATGTATATAAAAATTTGTTTATGCAGATATAAGTATATAAAATCTACAACGGGTGCGGTGCAAATATTGAATAGTTTTTTGCATATAAAATAAAAAACTATTTAATAGAAATACTATATTAATTTTGATTTTGAAAATAGTCATGAGTTTTCAAAATTTATCATATCAATTTTCTCATATATCTACATAAAAAATTGTTTTCGCATATATAAGCAAATAAAATTCATAACTGGTATGACTCAACTATTTAACAAATTTATGTATATATAAGAAAAAATATTTAATAGAAACATTACATTAATACTCATAATTTTCATTTAATATCTATAAACATTCTACAATATTAACAATCTAATTAGTTTTTATATAATTGTCGCAATCATTAAAAAAAATATATAATTATCGCAATGTTACTTAACTCGTGCGTTTTTGCACGGGTCTTTTACTAGTTGAGAGAAGAAACGCATATGCTTTCTTTTTTGCTGGTTGACTGTTTTGTGGTGAGTGTATGAGGGAGAATGAATAAAATTATCTCAATTGCCCTTTTTTTTCTTTCAAGTGGGTTAATGAGTTATTGAGTTGGGCTAAAATACAAAAAAATATGGATTGAGCCCGGGCATGTGCCCGGGCTTGCTGGGGGGTGCTGCCGCCCCAGATGACAGATGATGGCAACAAAATGGAAACGATTGAAACCAAGATCAAAATTGACCCGTATCAAAAAATGGCCATAATCCTTCAAAATCGTGTGAAAACATGCGATTCTGCAACGATTTCATGCAATTTGTTTGCAATCTTACCACGATTTTGCACGTTTTTCGATTCTGCTATAACTGTATATTGATAAAAGAAAAACACCTATCAAGTTGATTTAATGGTAACTTATGTTTGTTTTCTATAAAATGTAACAAATTATAACAAATGGCAAAACCACATACATATTTGAAGAATTTGGAATATTGATTGAACAAACACAGAATTTGTGTAGAGATTGATAAAAAAAAAAACTATGATAATTGCAAGAATTATAAATTATTAGAAGACTAATCAAATAATGACCAACAAGGACAAGTATGAAACATGCATGTCGAACAACAAAACAAACTAGGAATAACAAAAGATACAAGGTAAGCTAAGGGACCACGATTACAGTCAAGATTTCTCACATTTGTTGTAGTTGCACATCGCAAATCATCTAAACAAGAACAGACGACTCACATTTCAACTGCGCTATTTAACTCAAAATACACAGTTAAAATATGAGCCATCCAATATCTTATCAGATGGTCTATAGACCACAATTACCCTAAATGCCAAAAAATATTACCAAATTTTTTATGTTACCAAAATATCAAGTTTGCCGAATTGAGATTTGAGAAAATCCGCAAGAGAAGCTACACTTGCAGCATCAGCCACATCTAGTTGATGAACGACAACAAAATCAGATAAACCAGAGGATTTGAGTGATTCTAATGCTTGAAGACCTCTTTTCTCATCTCTTGCTGTCAGCACCACTTTGATTCCAGCTGAAGCTAACTGCCTTACTATCTCTAATCCAATTCCTTTGTTTGCTCCAGTCACCACTGCATACCTGACAAACTCAACCCAACACCAAAGGGGTCAAAACGTGAAGAAGGACAAAAAATGTGAAAAATGAAAATGGGTTTTGAAAAATATAACAATATTTTAATGGCATTGAAATATATGATTATTATCATAGGTCACATTTATTTTCATTTTGTCCCAATATCATTATCAAGGTTTATGGCGTAACCATACAATTTAAAACATGATTCTAATGTTACCTTTTTGCAGTTTTGCCCATCTTAAGTTTCAATTTTGAAGCTTGAAATGTGAATGGAGTGTTGTGAACAATGAAAAGAAAAACAATGGCACCCACTAGGTAATAATATACTAAAATATTATGCATGTAATAAATTAATTTTTTGAGGCGATGCATGTAATGTAACGCGCTTTGATATAACCTGTTATATTTGTCATTTTTCAGTTTTATCATTTGGGCTTTGGAGTTGGTATATATATATATGGGGCATATCACATGAGAATAAGTATCTTATGTAAGAATGGTGAGAATAAATTGCAGCTAGCAGATTAAAAGCAATGAATGAGATTAAAACACCACTTAAGTGACTCATGTGCCAGACATGTGACCATTCTCTCCCTCTTTTCCATCATTCACGCGCGTTTTTTCCTCTTCCTCACTAGTACAAAAAAGCCTTTTTAATTCGGTTAAAAATGACTTTTTAAGTCGGGCGCGCGTCCGACCTAATAGCAGCCGTAGTAAGAAGTTTTTGCTTTTTAAGTCGGCTTTTGCAACCGACTTAAGGCCTCATTGTTTAAGTCGGTTATCTGGGAGCCGACTTAGGAAGTATAGGCCTTAAAGACCATGAGCAGCAGACTAAACCGACCTAAGATATTAACTTCTTAAGTAGGGCCGTTTTAACTGACTTAAAGATATTAACTTCTTAAGTCGGGCTGTTTTAACCGACTTAACAAGTTTAGTGTTTTTTTTTCCTACATGCAGAATATGCTTCCATTTTTTATCCTGCAACCTTTTTTTCCACTGTATAAATGCAGATTATCCAATGCCACTAACTTGTACTAATAGAAAGATACATTAAAGAGTTGAACAAAAAATACATGTACTAGTCAAAAGGAAGCATAACCGAAATCCACATGTACTAATTAAACAAAACCATAGAACTATAATGTCATACGAAAGTAAATATAGCCACTGCACTGGCAGGGTAATGTACATGTCAGGCCAAAATGCAAATACTACAAAAAACTCAAAACAGGGCTAAAACTCCAACTGCTAAAAAAAACCAATCTCACACTAAAGTTGACTCCCCATCTGCTCCAAAATCAGTCTCACACTAAGATGAATCCGCATTTGCTTCAATAAGTTCCAGAATCAAATTTGCACAGTGTTCTTGAACATTTTTAACTTTATCCTTATGAAAGGGAGTTGAATCCGCAAATATCTGAATAAATAAATGTTGACATAATATTAGTTTATCAAATAAACATGTAAAAATAAAATTAATTAATTTATACTAGTTGTTAAAAAAATCTTATACGTACTTGCATCCATGAATCCGCAACACCACCGGATACAATGTTCAACATATGTAGCATGACAAAGTATCCGCTCTTGTAACAAACCGATTGCTTTCGACTCTGAAATTGAATATGAACAAATGTGTTCGTTTAATCAGTAAATACGATTAAAAAATTGTTATTTAATACAAAAACACCACAAAGATGATAGATGAAGCAGTAGCAGTAAACAACTTACAGTGGGATAGAACCATACTACTTTATTATGCTTTCTCACCCGTTGTAGCTTATTATAACCTTCTAAAGCTCTACAATAATTAGCACTTAATCGTTAAATTTATATCATTAAACATATCACAGTTCATGTACATTAAATAAATTGAATACTTACCAATCAATAATGGCTGATAATTTTTTTATCTGCTGGCTTCTTTCCCAACGAACATAGAAATGTTACCTCACGCTTCTTGGGATTAATTATGAGCAACTGCCAGTGATGACTACAAGGGCAATAAACAATTAAATTATTTGTAAAATTCAAATCTCTGGTACAAATCCTTTTTATTTTGGTCCATCGTGTTTTGAATGTAGGTTTGAACACTAACTTAGTCATTTTGACTAAGAGTGTAATATGGATCAAGAAATCCGTACATGCCACTTTTGCCCAATTCAACACAACGACGGTGTAGATACCTAAGATAGTGAAAAAAATGAAAATTACATTATTAATAAAATTAAGTACTTGAAGGAGAGACCGTACTTTTAGGTACACCTAATAATGCAAATTAATCTAATTTTCTTTAATAAGAGTAAGTAGGTACTTAATTAAGCAAGTAAGGTCTTAGAAGCGACAAAATCAAAGGGTCACTTGTTGCAATAGAAACATAAACAGGAAAAAGCTACCTACAATTAAGTTGTAGAAAATTTGATCAGACTAAAACAGCCTTTGCAAATGATAATTTTTTTAGAAGACTAATTTTAATTTTGGTTAATTTAATGATTTGATTATAAGAATCAAAGTTAATATGTTAACATATGGTTACATGAAAGTTCTTGTTGTACCGCTATATCTGAAAAGTTTGCAACGTATTCGCCAGAAATTTTGACTAGCTAAACCTTCAGTAAACTTGTGGTACTTATTCAATTTCTTACTAGCTCTCACTTTTTCCATTAATGTTATCTATAAAATTCACTAAACAAAGAGAGATTTCATATAATGGCAACCAGGTGAAATGAAGTAAATAAAACCATTTTCATTCCATATGTATGCATAACAAAATCCTTGTGTGTTCAAACGGGGTAGGGGTGTGCAAAATATTCAGTTAACTGAACCAAACTACTAACTGAACTGCACTGAACCATATTTTAACTGAACCACTTCATACAGTTTTGAACTGAACCACTTTTTACAAACCAATTTATATTCAGTTTAAAACCGGTTCAAAACCGGTTTATATATATGAATTGATTTTTTCACAAATCTCAATCATCTTCACCCAATTATTCACTGTTGTTACTGCCACCATTAAAAGTGCCTCTCCCATGTATCTTCAAGCGAATGCACAACTGCCTCAAAACCACTTTTAAACCGGATTATTCTTGTCACATCAATCAATCAATCAATCATGGGCGTACATTTAGTAGCATCAACAAGCAAACACTATTTTTTAAAAATAAATAAATGATAAAAAGTGTAATCAAGGACAAGTCACTTAATTAATCTTTAGATAAATGAAGTTGCAATGAAGATAACCCAGTGGTACCAGGGTTGTTAAGCTGATGAAGCTGTTTATGACCACGGTGAAGTAAATATTCAATGTATTGAAAATTCTTCCGATCAATTTCTTTTGAATTGCGGCGAAATTCTTGAGATACTATGGATTCTATGTTGCGGCGTTCTTCGTCGGGTTTGGAACGTGCTGCGCGAAGAAATCCTCTGTATAAGCTAAGCACTTGCTTTTGCATTCCAGAAAGCCTTTGCACTCTGCTTCCTCCCATTTCATCTTCTTCTCCTCTGCTAAAATATAAACGAATTACAATTTTCATTGCAAAGAAAAAAGCTTTTTAAGAATTCAAATTGAAAATTGAAATTGATTTTACCTAAGAGAATGAGAACGAGAACGAGAACGAGAACGAGGATCGAAGTTGAGATTTGGTTTTGTGTTGTTGTTGCGTTTTGGAACACAAGAAGAGTTTAGAAGAGAGATCTCAAATGGGCTTAACATTATTTGGGCTCTTAAATGGTACAAGTCTGCAGAAAACCGGTTTAAAAGTGGTTCAAAACCAGTTCAAGAATAATCCGGTTCAGTACGAAAACCGGTTCAAAACCGGTTAAAAATAAGTAAACCGGTTTAAAACTATAAACCGGTTCTGAACCGGTTCTAAACTGGATTGAAACTGTTTTTAAGAATTAACTAGTTTTTATTGAAATGGATTTTATGAACTGAACCAAACCATTTATATGGTTCAGTTCAGTGCAGTTCATGAACCATGAACACCCCTAAAACGGGGTAATCACAACATCTGTAGGATAAAAATAGATGTCTTAGCCCCAAGAGAGTGGAAACTCATAGTGAGATTCACAAATTTAACATAATTCAGGGATAGGAACATAGGATGACATTAATACCTCATGTCAGGGATAGGAACATAGGAGCCCTCAAGGAATATATGAAATCACACGGCTACCATGCTTGCATGACAGTGTTGGAAAAGGAAAAAGTTTAAAACCAAGAGTAGTAGTATCTTTGAGATCATGTGGTGCAAATTCAAGTGACAATAAACTTTTCTTTAAAAGCAATGATATGTTGCTGTTATATCATTGAAAATTCAAGTGATATAAGAAACTTGGTGTGATAATAAACTTGATATGATAACATTTAGTAGGGTATGAATCCCCTGCTGTCAAAATTTTGCATGACCTTGTCACATGAAACTTTATCTGTCCTATAATTTCATATTTCTCCCATTCCCCTATCTCTACGTTAATATGGATACAGATTCCCTACAATGGGTAATGCCCGCGGCTGTTACATGCAGTTTTCGATCTTGCCTATTAATTTGAGAACGGAGGGTTCATATTAAACAATAGCAAAATCAGTTTAAACGGTTAATTTGATATGAATGAGATCACAAATTGTGTGACGCATTTACTACACCAAACCAAATCCAACATGTATGTCTTAAAAAAGCCCCAAACAGCTAGCATGACAGTGTCCAAAAGCACAAAAAGCCAACACTAGCTGCCACACGGCTAACAAAAAAAAAACCTATGAAAATCACCTTTCTTACTATTCACCTACACTTTTATTGAGATTCTACTAGGCAACTATGGGTTTAGGTTCAAAACTTGAAACTTTTAGACTGTATTAGTGTTCAAGTAGGCAACCAAGATTTAAAGTGTTATCATAATTGTTGAGGAGTTGCTTAATTGTAAAACCGTACGACATTACGACCCAACGCAATTCTGACTACCATGCTTGTTAGTGTTGACACATGTAATTGTTGGACTATGTTAGAATTAACTTGCAATTTTTGGAATGTGTCCTGTGATTGAATGAATGCTTTCAAGGTTTTTTTCGGAAGTGACATCTTTATCAATGAGAAAGGATTGATAGTATATGTTGTTACTTGTTAGGTTGAGTAACAAAAGTAAGTATTTTTAAATTATCGTCTTCTCAGGGATTAGGTGCGCTATCTCGAACCGTTCAACAATCGGTATTGTTTTGAGTTAGGGGTTTCTTTACTTGGTTGCATAAAACTAATGGAATTTAAATGCGGAAATAAAACGAAAAGTAATAGGGAATCAAAGCGTTGGAATAAGAGTTCATCAATCTTGCATCGAATATAATCTAAAAATCATGCATATGAATTTTAGCGTTTTAGCGAAATTATCACGTATCACTCGACAACGTCATTGATTTCCCAAATGACATCGTGAGATCGATCGTATCGTTTAATCGACAATTTCCCAATCGATCAAACGATCCGAAAGCATCAAGTTCCGACACTTTATGCGATTATCAAAACCCAAATCCATTTCTAGATTTTCTTATTTTGATAGAAGTTTATTCTAAACATAGATTCAAAAGTATTTGTCAATATCAATTGAATCAATCATGAGAATGAAAATCAAGAATAACTTCAAAAACACATAAATTGCTAAAATCATATATTTGCATAATCATGGATTACATCTAAGCTAGAAAGAATACCTCCAATCCCAACAAAGGGAAGTTAGTTGTTCATTTTCATGACAACTTTACAAAAGAGTAGAGAAAAGATGAAGATCATAACCTAAGTCTTGATTTCCCAAAGCCTTTGGTTGATTCCACAATCCAATCACTTTTGCTCCTTGAAGATCATAGCTTCTAGCCCTATTAACTGGTAATAAACCTCTAAAATTCGCTCTTCAAGAAAGCTTAACAACAGTAGAATATCTAACCTAAAAGCTGAAAATAGCTTAAATACAAAAGCTGAAACTTAGTATCTCGCCCGGCGAGATTTTTCTCGCCCGGCGAGATACTAAAAGTTCACCAGTGGTTTTCAGCCACGTCTTCAAATCTCCTTAAACCGCCTTGGCTCGCTGAGCGAAGAATAATCTCGCTTAGCGAAATCAAGCTCCCCTGCTTCTGAAATTCCCTGTCTAAGCTCGCCATTCTCTCGCCATGACTTCGCTGGGCGAGTTGCCATATTCAAATTTTCATTTTTCTTTGCTCAAATCATGTCCTGGCTTGCATTTTCCTGCATAAATGGATGGGGTTAGAAGTAAAAGCAATATTGGGCATTTAATCAATGATTATGAGCTTTTCCCATGATAACTTGCCAAACAAGCTACTTAAGTGCTTAAATTAAATATGCTTTTTAACTCATTTTTGGCACTTATCACACTCCCCAACTTAAATCTTTGTTTGTCCTCAAACAAAGGACTCAAACAAATGGAAAAATCAAGGCTTTGGACAAAAGTACAATACATGCAAAGAAATGAAAAGTTTTCAGATGACATAATTCAAATGTGGATTGCGCGGGCAAGTATGAAGTTTCTCATTAATCTAGATATATACTATGAATGCGGCATAAGTCCTAAACACAAAATTCAAATCACACAATTCAAGTCAATAACATAATTAACAATGAACCACACCTAACACACTTCTTTGAAAGTAAATAAGCAAATTGAAATCATGAAGTGAGGGTTTTGAACACTCATCCGGCAATTCAGCTTACATCTAGATTAAGTTATGTGTCCATCCAAATATCATCTCAAAAAGCACAAAAGCATAGATCAAAAGGTCTTTGAGGGTTGTAACTTGGCTTGGTTTCCAAAAATAAGTAATATGTGGGAAAAATTGAATTCAAATGGCCAAGCATAGAGGAACATTCTTTCTATTTACACAACTTCCTCCAAAATTTCATTATCAACCCTTGGTGATATACTAGCAATACTTTGATCTTGACAACTTTTTCTATTTATTGAATTTTCTCTTTTTTCTTTTCTTTTTCTTTGTTCCTTTTCTTTCTTTTTTTTTCTTTCTTTTCCTTTTTCTTTTCTTTTTCTTTGTTGTCAAGATCAATTTTCAAATTTCACCATTTACTTGACATACAAAACCTCCCTTTTCTCCCCAACTTATTCAAAATGATACCCTAATTGAATGTTCCTTTATCATTAGGCAAAGGACAAATAAACATGACGGTTAAGGGTTCAAAATGAATCTAAAATATCAGAATCCAATAGTGATTTAACTATTTACTGGATTTTGAAAAACTTGGGCAAATTCACTAAGCATTGTGCTTATGAATATTGACAGTTCACAGTTAAGGATTTTGATTCATTAGGCTCAAATGGGGTTATCAGATGCTCGCTCTCTCACCGGGTTGGCTTTTTGTGGTCAAGTGTTTATTCTCAATTACAAAACAATGCCTTGATCATTTCTGTGCTTTCATACAATTCAAAACAATTATCAAATTTAACATAAAACAACCGAGTAAAACAATGAATGTCGGTCTCCTGCATATATGTAAAGCACTTGAGGATTCCTCACATTTAGGCTAGTTCTAAGTGGTTCACATAATAAGCATGTTATCGCGTAAAATTGTATGAGATAAATATTGTGCAAAGTACTCATTTCAAATTCAAGTACACACCTAGAAAAGCAAGAAACAAGTAACTTGGCTTTGCACTATCAAACAATTTCTATTATAATCATTATCATGCATCTGATACTTTGCTGTTAAAGAGCTTATCAGTAAGCTTCGCTCAGCGAAGTAATATCTCGCTCAGCGAGAATGACAGGTTTCAGATTTTTCAAAAATGCAGCATTTCAAAAGACTTGTCAATTTTAGCTTCACCTATAGTTACTAAAAAGCAGTAATAAAGCATAAATACTTACAAAGTTGGGTTGCCTCCCAACAAGCGCTTGTTTTACGTCGTTAGCTCGACGCCTGATTCGTTAGGGTGGCCAAAACGAGACGGAACGCACATCAGCCTTAGTATTCCTATGCTTTGGGAGGAATTCCATGAACTTGCAGAACAACTGATGTGGAGTCCATAACCTCCCTATCCAGAATATGTTGAGCAAGGAACATATGTCATTTATTACCAACTCAAATTCGGCCTTGCTCACTTTCATCCCCTCATTTTCACAAGTTTCTTCCTTGTTAAGAAACTGTTCCGTCTTCTCAATATCCATCACTTCTTCACTATCAACAACGATGGCCTCTTCAGAATTTGACCTTTCTTGAGGAAGTTCAAATTTGTGTGGTATCTCTAATTCTTCCACTAATGTCCTTATACCACATCCTTCAAATATCGTCTCTTCCTCACTCTCATCAATATCGTCTTCAACAATCTCTCCGAACTCCATTGTGGATTGATTGTTGGTCTGAACATCCATGATTCTAGGTAGAAAATTTAATTGAACCTGCAAAATCTCCAATTGGCATGACAAAGCTCTCAATCTATGGTTGGTATTTTGCGCGTTAATCATGGATTGTTGCATGAACAAATTCAAAGTATTTTCTGTTCTTAACATTTGTTCATCTTCATACGGGTATTGTTGAAATTGTTGATAGGATTCATAATCGTATGGATTATAGAAGTTGAAATAATCATGATGATCAGCCATGATTTCTTTCAATGTTGAGAATCTGAAACAAGTGTAACTAACAAGAAAATTTTCTTTGTATAACAAAGAGGGTTAATGCACACAAAATTTAATAATGTACAAAAGAGAAGAAAAATATTAACAAGAATATATACAAAAGCTCAAAACAATACAAATTGTTGCGATGCTCAAAATATCTAAACACTAATCCCCGGCAACGGCGCCATTTTGTTAATTGAGTAACAAAAGTAAGTATTTTTATATTATCGTCTCCACAGGGATTATTGCGATATCATAAACCGTTCAACGATCGTTATTGTTTTGAGTTAGGGTTTCATGAGTTGGTTGCATAAAACGAATTGAACTTAAAAACAGAAATAAAACGAAAAGTAATAGGGAATAAAAGCGTTGGAATAGAAGTTCATCAATCTTGCATCGAAAATAATCTAAAAATCATGCATATGAATTTTAGCGTTTTAGCGAAAATATCACGTATCACTCGACAACGTCATTGGTTTCCCAAATGACGTCGTGAGATCGATCGTATCGTTTAATCGACGATTTCCCAATCAATCAAATGATCCGAAAGCATTATGATCCGACACTTTGTGCGATTATCAAAACCCAAATCCATTTCTAGATTTTCTTATTTTGATAGAAGTTTATTCTAAACATAGATTCAAAAGTATTTGTCAATATCAATTGAATCAATCATGAGAATGAAAATCAAGAATAACTTCAAAAACACATAAATTGCTAAAATCATATATTTGCATAATCATGGATTACATCTAAGCTAGAAAGAATACCTCCAATCCCAACAAAGGGAAGTTAGTTGTTCATTTTCATGACAACTTTACAAAAGAGTAGAGAAAAGATGAAGATCATAACCTAAGTCTTGATTTCCCAAAGCCTTTGGTTGATTCCACAATCCAATCACTTTTGCTCCTTGAAGATCATAGCTTCTAGCCCTATTAACTGGTAATAAACCTCTAAAATTCGCTCTTCAAGAAAGCTTAACAACAATAGAATATCTAACCTAAAAGCTGAAAATAGCTTAAATACAAAAGCTGAAATTTAGTATCTCGCCCGGCGAGATTTTTCTCGCCCGGCGAGATACTAAAAGTTCACCAGTGGTTTTCAGCCACGTCTTCAAATCTCCTTAAACCGCCTTGGCTCGCTGAGCGAAGAATAATCTCGCTGAGCGAAATCAAGCTCCCCTGCTTCTGAAATTCCCTGTCTAAGCTCGCCATTCTCTCGCCATGACTTCGCTGGGCGAGTTGCCATATTCAAATTTTCATTTTTCTTTGCTCAAATCATGTCCTGGCTTGCATTTTCCTGCATAAATGGATGGGGTTAGAAGTAAAAGCAATATTGGGCATTTAATCAATGATTATGAGCTTTTCCCATGATAACTTGCCAAACAAGCTACTTAAGTGCTTAAATTAAATATGCTTTTTAACTCATTTTTGGCACTTATCATTACTGTGCATACTTTTATTGTGCTATATACACTGAAGCATATGATAATTAATTTAAAGGGAAAAATGTTCTGATTATGGAGCTAGAATAGGGAAATTTAATGTAGCTAGTTTCATATGAGGGCAACCTATTCTGTATAAATCAGTCATGCATGTTCTGAAAATAAGAGCAGCACTTCATATGTGGAGGGACAACAGATGCTAAATAGGGACAATAATTACCTAACCTGCGACAAAAGTTTGCTATGATGGCACAAATTAAAGATAAATTCTAAGATACGTGAGTGAGACCGTATTACATCGTACCATTTAGGCCATACAAATCATGTGGGCAACGGCAATCCAATATCTTTCTTTAATAATCTCATTATATAGGTGTATCTTAAAATTCATTCACGGAGTATGCTGAAAGTTGCCAACTTGCCAGCTAAAGTCCATATAGGAGAGGGAACTAATAACTATAGCATTTTGTTGTGCCGAAGTGGAAGCATTGTCTAATGGGGAGGCACTATATGGTCAATAACAGACCATAGAAGCCTGAAGTTCCTAATCGAACAAAGATGGCGAGCATCACGACATAGATAGACTTCAAAATTAATGGATTTTGACTTTGAATCTATCAAAAAAAACCTATGAAAATCACCTTTCCTACTGTTCACAAATACCATGACAGCAGCAGTACCAAAAAAATAAAAATAAATCAATGATGATGGAGAAGAACCAGAGAGGAGGAAGAAGTAATTTGGGGATTTAAAGCAACCCCGAAACCCAAAATCACAAATTTTCAACAAATCAAATTTGAAGGAGCCATAAATTAAAAACCCCAAATCAAAAACCCTAAAATTCAAAATCACAACTTAGCAGCATAAAAATCAATATACAAAGATGAGTATTGTGATTCACTAACCTTTCTCAACAAATTTCTAGAGAGCAAGATTCAGAGAACTGAATGAGGCGGCGACAGAGATTGAGAGTGTGAAGAAGGTGAGAGCGCGACGAAGAGTTCTGATGTCGGAAGAGTAGCAAAGAGTGAGAGGCGATGGAGATTTGGAGAGAGGGAGAGGTTCTGCAATGAGAGATGTTCACGTAAACAGGATGAGAGACAAGGGTTTGAGAGAGAGAATCGTTTATTTCACTTAAAATAATAAGAGGGAAAACACGTGGGAGAGTTAAAAAAAACAAAAGGACAAATCCTTAGGTCGGTTGGTCATGAGACCGACTTAAGGAATTTATTAAAAAAAATTATTTTCATTATTCTATCAACCTTAAGTCGGGTAATCTTATAACCGACTTAAGAAAGTTTGAAAGAATTGCGAAACTGCCACCGCATCACTTGTTAAGACGTTGGGCAGCGCGAACCGACTTAAGCAAGATTCTAAAAAGTATTTTTTGTAGTGGCTTCCTCTCAATACTGCTTCACGTTTCTTATTCCATCACCTTCCAATCTCACTTTTCCGTCCCAATATTTTTGTCGTCGTCGTCGTTTTCATACCATCAGATTGATCTACTGTATTGGGACGACGACGGTATAAAAACGTCGTCGTCGTCGCCATATTCATTCTCACATATAATTGTCATTCTCATGTGATATGCTCCATATATATATATATATATGTGTGTGTGTGTGTGTGTGTGTGTGTGTGTGTGTGTGTGTGTGTGTGTGTGTTATATAATTTATATCTATCTAAAAACATGAAGGTGTAAATTAGCAAATGTGTACCTTTTTATTTAGATCAGAAAATTATTCATCTTTATTATTTAAAACCAATAATTAGAAGATTAGTTTCATAACTTTCAGTTTGCTAATTTACACTAACTTTACTCATTTACACACACTTTCATTAAACATTCTTTAAAAAGAAATATAAATAATCTCATTTGTTTGCTTTTCTACGAAGCTTAGTTGTTGCTTATATTGTCCGTGACGTTTCCAATCATCTGTGTTAGTGCCTAAATAGCTCAAGTTTCATTTTGTTCGGGTTATTATGATAGTGATACGAAGTTTTCACCCTCGTTTATTAATGACTAATTTCCGTCAAAAAAATTATGTGACATACAAGGTGGGTTCTTCCCTTCCAACCAGATTTTTCTCCAAATGAATCAAAAGACATCAACGTGTTATATATCAAAAACTATATATTTCTCCAACTCAAAAACAATATTGACCTCTAGATCTTTCTTGATAGACTCTCTAATAGTTTTTCTAGATCTTCCCTTTGGTATAGTTAATAAAAAAATGTTATTACTTAGTAATAAAAAGATTAGTTAGTTTTGTAAAAAAAAAAAAGATTAGTTAGTAATGAAAAAAATGTTAGTTCGTAATAGAAATGTTAATTGCTATAAAAAATGTAGTTTAGTTAAAATGTTAATTAGTTCGTTGTAAAAATGTCCATTATTTAAGAAAACGTGTAGTTTAGTAAATATGTTAGTTAGTTGTAAAATATTAGTTAGTAAAAATAATGTTAGTTAATTAGTAATAATTTAAAAAAAAAACAAAATCAAATATATTAAAACAAAAGGAGATCCTAACCTGTATAAGCAGGGGCGGAGCTAACAATTTTAAATTGCGAGGGCAATATTCATATACTTGAATACTAAAAATACTATTAAAAAAAGTACATATTATTTAAGATTCTTCGAGCTAAAAGTAAAATAAACCCTTCACAATATATGAATGAAAGAGAAATACTTTAGTAAAATTACTCTTATAAAATATTAATACATTTCTATGGATACAATGTGAAAGTTATTGACTTGAGAATAATGTAAATATTAGTGTACAATAAAAAAAGTAATTAAGATTGCATTTAAAATTAAAATAATAATTTAATTTGAAACAAATTTTATTACAAATAAATCATTCATTGCTCAAAAGAAATATATATGCTAGTATTATGATTAATTGATCAATATATCAATAAATAAATGAGAGTAGAAATGCAATACAAGTCCATCACATCTAAGTAACGTGAAAGGGTCATAGTGGAGGCTTACAAGAAACATAGGATATTCAAGGTTAGTTAATGAGAAGCTAGAAAGTGCATCCATTATATGCATAGTCATGCTATGGCTAGCCATCAAGCCAAGGTGTTCATCCTGTTCGTTGACAATGTTCACCATAACCCCATCAAGAGAGAATTGCAATGGGGGCATGTAGTTGGCATATACACCATCTTGTCACCATTATAAACAAAAATTGATATTTTAGATTCATTAAATAAACGATGTAAGTGGTCGTTAATATAGACCGCATACATTATTTATTGAACGAACCTAAAATGTTAAATTTTGCTTATAATAATGACTGTAGAGTGTATATACCACTATTATATACTAAAATGAATTAGTAGTGTAGGCACATGTCCACACAAGGCTATAAGTAGCTCCGCCCCTGTGCATAAGGAGTGCAAGACTAGGGATCAAGAGCAACTACAAACATAATTACAAACCAAACACCAAGGAAAAGGGGAGCAACAAAAACACTAGCTAGGAAGGAAAAAAATCGCTAGCTAGGTAACATAACTCAAGCACTAAAGGGGAATTTATCCACGAGTAATGGGATCAAACATTAAATTTTTATGTATAGCTTTTAGCTACTTGACAGGGTGGCATTTACCATGGGAAATGGGAAAGCTTTTCCACCATGGAAAAGATTGTCTTTGCACCATTGATTTAATAATAAAATAATTGAATGGTTGAGATGTTTTACTTGTCACCCTTTGGAAACTTTTTGTTTTTGCAAAATCACAAAAATGCGGACCCCACACGAAAATAGAATATTGTTTATTTGTTTGAGCTGATTTTTTTTTATTGAATGGGCTTGTTTTATGGGCTTATGGGAACCCGATAATAAGGCCAAAAACTGAACCACCAGTCTATCGAAACCCCCATATACAAATTTCTACCTCGCCAAACAAGTAGAATAATACTCACAATACAGGTAGATCAAACATACAAAACATTATTTTTTTTAAACAAAAGAATCAGGTGGCATAACTTAGTAGTTTTAAATTACAAACAAACAGTACAATAGTCACGGTACAGATAGATCTAACGTGCATATCATAAATTTGAAACAGAAGATCCATTGGGCATAATTTAGTAGTTTTAAATTACAATCAAACAAAACACGCTACATTTTAAAATATTTCTTAGGATTTTTGTCCCTTTAAAAATTTTCATCCATGCAATTAGTCCCTACTTTTTAGTCAACTCATGTTTAACTTTCATATTTTTTAATTAAATTTTTCAGAGATGGGTAGAAAATTAGGACAATATTTTCCAAAAAAAAAATAGAATTTTTTAACAAAACATGAATTTAAAGCTATTTTTAAGTTAAAAGTTGTTTGGCAAAATATTGTACAAATATATAATAAATAAAAAAATATTAAAATATTTTTTGAAAGGAAAAAATGTTTAAAATATTTTTTTAGTAAGTACTTAATATATATTGTGTTTGACCTAATAGATATTGTGTTTGACCTACCTTCTCCTTAAAATTGTAGAGAAGTAGGAAAAAAATCGGGCCAGACGGTACCTTATAATCATTCGTTTCTCTTACGAGGACTTTTAGAGTGTGTTTAGATAGATAATTTTAACGAGGGAATATGTAATTTTTTTAAGTATTTAAAATTACATAAAAACAAATTATTTCAAATACGGTACCTTAAGGTACTGTTTTACAATTTTTTACAATTTATTTTTTACAATTTTTTAAACACGGTACCTTAAATAGTTGCATTCTTTTTCCTTTTGAAAAAACAAACAAAAATAATAAAACTTGTTTCGCTTACAGGTGGCAGTAAAAAGTGAGTTTCCCATGGTGGAAAAATTTTCAAGTGTCCCATGGCAAATGCCACCACTTAACAGATAGAAGTTTCAGTTTACCAATTAACTGATGCAAAAACAAATCTTTTTGTTAAAAAATGTGGTAGTTCTTTTCCTTCCAAATAACTCAACACAAGCCAACTAAGCTAATAACCTCCCCCGCCACTTTCAACCTTCTTTTTTAACACCCCACCTAAGGAACACATCACAACCACGACTCCAAACGATTATCTGATAAATCAAAATAGACTTCAAAACCTATATCATAAGGGAGGAAAATTTACTCGGTAAGTGCATGTCAAATCACACCATGTTGTGTTAGAGTGATAAGGTTTGTGCGGGTGTGTTACCTAGTAAAATTCCTTCCAAAATTCTTAGGAATAGACCTCAAAATGCCAAGGATAAATTTCCTCAAAAATTTCTTAGGAAACCCTCTTTTCCGAGGAAAACAAGTGATTTTCCTTATTTCTTGAAGTGAAAGGCATAGTATGGATTATTCAAATGTATTTGTATCAATGACCAAAATAGAAAAATGAGATTAGTAACAGCACTTGCAATCTTTAAGAGGTGGATAACTTGATACATTTCGATGTGAAGGCTCCTTTCCTCAATCAACCGCTCGAAGATGAGGTATATGTGACTCAACCACCTAGATTTGAGGCTAGTAAAGAAAACATGATACCAAGACTAGAGCTGTCAATTTAGGGGGCCTTGAAGATTTGAGCCCGACTCACATGTGAAGGGGGCTTATATTAGTAAAGAATAATGAGCCCCTTTTTCATAAGCCCCAAAATTGCAAGCCCCACATATTTAAAGCTGGCCCCCTTTGATTTTATTTTATTTTATTTATTGTTTTTTGTTTAAAATATATTTTTGTACATAATATTTCTTTGGCTATTATTTTTGTATATCCTATTTTTTTTACAAAAATGCTCTTGAGATTTTTGAATTATATAATACGAAAATCGCAGTCATTTTTTTAAAAACTACGGCGTCCGAGAAAGACATATAGTGAAAAAGTAAAAACTATTTTTTCTTTTAGCGAATTCAGCCCAATTAAATTTTTTATAAAGTTTAATACTATTTTTTTACTGTTTCTTTTCCCCATGCATAAAAACCCCATAAAACCTCCAAAAACACGTTGAAATATTTCGGATTTTAGAATCCGAATAGGACTTGCGAGAAGGATTTACATTATATTTGTTAAATTACTGTTGTTATTGAAAAAGATAAAAATAGTTTTTTTGATTTGTTACAATTTGAAAGTCACAAATATTTGTACTTATAATTTTAATATTTCATATAAAATACCGTTCATAATTTATACGTGTTAGCATAATAAAAAGTGCGGAAAGACGGGCACGTGCCCATCTTTTCGCTAGTAATAATAATGAAAATGTGGTGGTGACAGTGACAGTGGTGGACCACGACTAAGAAATGCATTATATGTCTTGATGCATTATTAGCGTGCATATATGTGGATTATCTACTCGTAACAAACAGTAATTTTAATGAGATTCAGTTTAAATAAGATGCAGGGTCGTTCCTAGAGTTTTACGTGCCTTAGACATAGTATGAAAAAAGGCCCCTTATATTACATCATAAACTTTTTTCTTCTGATAAATGATGAATGAGACATGCATTAGTTATTGCGGTTGACATTGCAGCTATGTTGACTCCCCAAGTCACCATAATACGATATTTTGACATCACAGCTATGCTGGCACCCCAAAATATTGTGTGTCAAATACACCTCATCCTATATATTATTAATAAAGAGGAAAAACAACATACAAAAAATGTTGGGGGGGCCGAACCTAACCCAACAAGTTAAGTAAAATTATAGATAGGGATACCAACCTATCTCTAGAGAAATCAACTCTAATAAAACTATGACATCAAAATTGATTTTTTCGAGCTTTTTGAGATGCAAAGTCATTTATAATGACATCAACATCAATGTTCTTCAACATTTCCTTCTCAATTGACAAAGTAGCCAAACCGTTCAATCTATCTTGTGACATTGATGGCCTCAAGTAGGTTTTAATCAACTTCAATTTTGAAAAACTTATTTCTGCCGATGCTACGGTCACGGGCACCGTCAATAAAACTCTGTAAACAAATGCTACATTTGGATAACAATATGCAAGTTTGACAAATTGAAGAATATCCAAGGCATTCATTGTTTCAGTTGGCAAAGTGTATTGTAACACTTTTAATTCTGAGAAAAGATCGTGAACACCGACATCTAATAAATTGCCATGAGAAAAAGTTGATAAATTTCCATGAGAAAAAGCATAAATCAATTCAATTCGAATTCAACACCTGAAGCAATTAGCGAATTGAAACAATCATTATCGAAGAGAATTGGAATCCCATTAGCGAGAATTGAAAGAAAAAAAAAAGGAAACCTAAAGCAATTCACCTGAAGAGAGAATGATTTAAGAAAATGGTGAGAATCAATAATGATTTCCTTGCAAATTGCAATTTGCTGGTTTTGGAACTTTTTGGTTTTTCTTTTTAGGTTTCTTTTCTCATGTCTTTCTAATTGCACAAAAGGAGTTTTTGTTTATGTGTTTTTTAAGAGTTGACCTCTTCAATTGCACAAAAAGATTTTTGAAAATTGTTTTATACACTTTAAAGAAATCTAAAACACACCAGTAATTTAAGGTTTTAACCCCATCGGTAGTTAACTGCCGATGAGAAGCAATCTGGCGGTAGCTAACTGCCGATGGAAAGGAAACCAGCGGCAATTAACTGTCGTTGTCATGTTTTGCCTATATTTTCTAAAACTTCACATTTTTCACCTTAATCCGGCGGCAGCTAACTGCCAATGGGAAGGAAACCAGCGGCAATTAGCTGTCGTTGCCATGTTTTGCCTATATTAATTTTCTAAAACTTCACATTTTTTTTTCATCTTAATATGAACAAAAACGATAAAATGAGTGAACAAAAACGATAAAATGACATGCGATTAAAGTGAAAAAGCTAAAAACAACAAAAAAAGTAATAAATAAAAATGATAATAATAATTTGAAAATTATACTCTTAAAAATAACAGAATTATATGTTCTTTTATTATTATATATATGATATGATTTATTATTATCATTTTTATTTATTATACTCTTATATTAAAATTATACTCTAAAAAGCAATTTTGATTTATAAATATATATAGAAAAGAATAGAAAAAGAAAAGAAAAAATGGAAAATAAATAAGTCAATGTGTGGAAAATAATGAAAAAAAAATTAAATTCATGCTCCACGACAGTTAAGTGCCGATGGAGTAGAGATGTGGAACGGCAGTTAACTGCCACCCAAAAGAGACATCGTCAGTTAACTGCCGACAGGGCATTTGAGTAATTTACTGGTGTGTTTTATCTTTCTTTGAAGTGTATAAAACAATTTTCAAGATTTTTTTTCCTCTTTTTTAAGAGTCGGGCCTTTCCAATTGCCTAATAATACGACTTGTTATATACATACACCCCCACCTTTAACCTTAGCTTTGCTATATACATCCTCCCCCATAAAAACATTTTGGGCCCCTCATGGGCAAGGGCCCCAAGCCGTCGCACCCCGTCCTATGCATAGGACCGGCCCCGATAAAATGTAGTCTAATTTTGATATGATTGATCTAGAGGAATTAGCACCTTATTATTGGAATTTGTGAAGACAAAAAGTGAAATCCTTAAGAGTAGAGTTATTTATGGTTCATTTCAGCTAGGAAATCAAACTAAACTGAATTTTTACAACCGTTTAGTTAAACTAAGCCAGATCAGTTTTTACGAAAAAATCAAAATGACTTTTTGTTAAAGGGGAACTGATTTTTTGTGAACTGAATTGTATCAAATTGCTACTATTAAAAAAACCAAAAACCGAATTAAATAGGATATTATGACAAAAACCAAACTGAACCGCCTCAAAAGGTATAGATAGTTCACGACCTATCTTGAACTTCTGATGCAGTTTTTTTTTCTTTAACCATCATATTTTAGGGGTTCAATATGTTGAATCATGACCCAACACCAAAAGTACTTTGGCAATTCAAGATGTTGGGTCCATTTTGTTTTAATTAGTTGTTGGTCTAACAAAATTCTAAAGTTCTTTAATGTGGTAGATGTTTGTTCGAAGTTAATTAAGTTTAAGGAGAAAAAATTAGGTGGAATTTGTAGTATTATTAAATGATCGGTTGAAACTGTTAAATAATAAGTTATAGGATTTATAATGCTGGGCCTTCTATATTTTTTTGAGGGATGGACCTTCTATATTTATAATTGCTGGTAGTGTAGTATTTTAGGTTTTAATATATATTCTGTTGTAACTCTTATTTTCATAGACAATTGCTTTTCCCACATTAATCAAGGCTAAAACACACCAGTAAATGACGGTTTTACCCCGGCGGCAGTTAATTGCCGCTAGGATGGTGCATCGGCAGTTAACTGCCGCCGGACCCATCGGCAGTTAATTGCCGCCGTCCGCATCGGCAGTTAACTGCCGCTGCGATCTGAAACATAACCAGAACAGCAAACAGAACTCCATCAGTTTGAAAACCATCCAAATTCTTCATTTCCTCCAATCCCCTCCAATTCCATTTTCACGAAATTGAAGTAAATCATCTCCACAAAACAACAAGTAAGTATTATTAATCATTTATAATGTTAATGTTAGTTTGTGTAGGTTTATTTTTGTTAATTTTGGTAGATTTATGTGGTTAAGGTTTATGTAAAAATTGAATTTTTTTGTTAGTTTATGATGTTATAGATGAATGTAGTTGTTGTGAATGTTGTTTAGATTATGTTTAAGTATAATGTGGTTGTGAATGTTGTCCAATTAACACAATGTGAATGTTGCACTCAAAGTGTTTGTTAAAATGCCTAAATGAGTATTTTGATGAATGTTGTTTAGATTGCGATAGAATTGTGAGAAGGTTGGAATTGTAAGAATGTTGGAATTGTGATAGAATGATGTTTTTATTATGCCTAATTTTTTTAGTTTTGTTTTTGTGTAGATATGTCTGATCAGAACCAAGATAGGACGACTAGAGCTGGTAAGCAGCCCATGACTAGCAGCTACCGACGGGAGAGACAGGCTGCAAACCCTCATGTGCCTAAGAGGGGAAGAGGCCGGAGGCCTGTTGGGGGCGAGGGTAGTTCTCAGCCGACACAGCAGGTGTCACAGGTGGAGGACCCCACCCAGTACCTGCATTATCAGGAGCAGCTACATGATGCCACAGATGGTGGCTATGACGTCCAGCATGTTGCTGATGAGGTTGGGGACGACGATGCAGATGCGTTAGATGAGGATGAGATTGCGGTTGCGACAGCCCCCGAGGAGTTACCTGATGTGGCTCCATTTCCTGGAGGGCCTTATGATGACTCATTGTTGTCATCATACGCTTCACACGTTGCATTACCGTTGTGGTATAATGCAAATAATGTAAGTTTTCTTTTTTCTTTTTTAACTTTTATATATGAAGTCGATATTTTTTTTGTATGATAACTTTTAAAATAAATGACATGAACACATGCCGTTGTCTGATTATTTTTTTGTCTTCGATTATTGTTCGCGCGTAATTTTTTATATATGAAGTATATGCTTTTTTTGTATGTTTTTAATTTATGTGGTGTTTTTTTTTATTATTTTAGATTCGTAACACCTGTAGGATGAGATGCATAAATCACGGGGCGAAGGTGGCAGATCTCCAGCGTCCACATAAGATTCAAATATGGTTTTGGGATCCTATAAGGGCGAGTGGGTTGCATGATTTGCTGTACACAAGATATTCTACTGTTAATCATGCTTTGCTCCAGGCGCTAAGCGAGAGGTGGCATTCCGAGACCAACAACTTTCACATGCCTACTGGGGAAATGACCATCACTTTAGATGATGTGGCGTGTCTGTTGCATGTTCCTGTTGAAGGACGGATGCTGAGCCATAGGAAGAAGGTGTCTCAGGTTGATGGGGTGGAATTGATGGTGAGGTACTTAGGTGTCACCCAGGAGTATGCAGTGAAAAACTGCAAGACTAAGTATGGTGGCTACATTAGCTATAAGGCGCTGAAGGGCTTTATGAGGATCACCTGAGTGTGGCCACCAGATTAGCGCTTGCTGAGACACAGGAGCAGCTCCAGAAGCTAGCCAGGCGTAGGGATGCCTGTGTGAGGTGTTTCCTCCTATACCTGCTTGGATGTACGTTGTTCAGTGACTTGAGCAACAAACACATCGACCTGATATACCTGCAGACGATGGAGACCTTTGCTGGGATGAGGGACTACTCGTGGGGAGGAATGACATTGGCATACCTTTACCACACTCTATCCGAGGCCTCTTCGCTTGCAGGAAAGTGGATCGGGGGAAGCACGACACTTTTGATGGTAATAATTTTAATTTACTATGTCTTTTAATAATTTACTATGCTTTTTAATTTACTATGCCTTTTAATTTACTATGTTTGATAATAACCTATAAATGTGTTTGGTTTGTTCAGGGATGGTTCTTGGCACATTTTCCATAAGTCTACTCACATGACCATAATGATAAATACAGGCAAAACTATCCTTGCGCGGCCAGATGGATTCCACACAGGGGTCATGCGAATCCGAAGCCATATCGGCTGGCGCTGGATCGTTTGGAGATGGATGATGTTACCTGGATGCCATACGAGGATCATATGGAGATCCAGGAGTTTGAGGAGATATGCTGGTATTTAGGCTGGATCATGTGTGGTCGTGACATCATCTACCGTCACTTGCCTGAGCGGGTTAAAAGGCAATACGGGTACATGCAGGACATCCCCCGAGCTCCGACGTCTGTGCTTCCTCTCCCTTTTCAGACCGTTGCACAGACTTTCCTAGACTTTCGTGTGCACATCATTCCTCAGGCTGCGTGGGGTAGGGAGGTTGATCAGCCATGACAGTACGAGGAGGGATACATGAGGTGGTACGAACATGTGTCTCACCCAAAGATTCTGCCACCTATTGATGGATCACCTCCGAGGCGAGCAAATGAGGAGCAGATCATTGCACACCATCAGCAGCGGCACCAGGAGAGAGGCTCGCCTGATACCATTGACATGGTTGGTGGACTTGCTAGCCAGGCTGATGACTACTTGGGTCAGGAGGCGATGAGCAGTGAGTAGCTATATCAGGCGATGCGCCATATCAGGGACATGATGACACCGATACTGTCCAGGAGGTCGAGGAGGCAGCAGCAGCAGCATGATAGAACTTTTGTTAGTTTTTTTTGTTGACTTTTGTTAGATTTTTTTTGTAAATTTATGTCACATTCACATTATCGTAGTTTTTTCGGGTTTATTTTGCTTTATTTGGATTATTTTGATTACTTCGAAACAACAATAACAACAATTCCTTCATGCTCCTCACGTTGTCGTCGTTCGTTAACTCCGACTGAGTGAACGACAAATTCCCGTCTGAGTCGAATGATGGACGGTGATACCAAACATATTCCACCCTCCTCGCGTCTCCGTGGTTGATTCGTTGGTTGATTTCATGAAGTAGATCCTTCAATTCTTTTAAAGTCACATCGTCGCGAACCTTGAAAAAATGTTGGTTACCACCGTTGAAGGATACATGAAAGTATACTTGAGCCATTTTTTCAGATCTACACCATAAGAAATTAAAAACAATCCAATTAAAAACTCATTCAAACATTTCATCAAACACTTGTAGTGCAAATTATACATAAACCCTAAAGCTAAAAATTACAACATAAACATGCAAAGATTTAAACATTTAAGCAACATAAGTCATTTCCATGTAAACAATCTATCATTTCTTGCAAAAAAAAATCAAAAATTAAACAAAGTCTAAAACTAAAAAAAAATTAAATTAAAATAATAAATGTAACATATAAGCATAAAATGACAATGAAATTGATTATGGAAACTTACTTGTTATTGGATTGTTGGTTGATTTGAGGTTGAAAATTTTGAGATTTTTGGAAGATTTGAGAGAGTTTTTAGAGTTTGAAGAGATGAAGTTGGAGGTTCTGGGTGCCGAGCTTCATAAGTAATGATCACAGCGGCATTTAGCTGCCGATGGGGACGGCGGCAACTAACTGCCGCTGGATCCTTCCCATCAGCAACAAACTGCCGCCGGATCCTTCCTATCGGCAACAAACTGCCGCCTGGGTATAAACGTAAATTACTGGTGTGTTTTAGCTTTCTTTGAAGTGGGAAAAACAATTTTTATTTTCATAAGCTATGTTATGCTATTGAAACCTTAACCTCTTTTGTTATTCCATTTTTTTCTCTGATTCTCTATATTGTTAACAGAAAGGAGTAACATTAAATAAATTTAGAAGCTGTTTAGATTAACTTATTTTAGGCTTATGTGGACTTATCTACCAGCACAAGTGTATATAGAACTCTTTAGAAGAAAAACTTATTTCGCTCCCATACGTTGTTTTTCATAAGCTCTCTTAACAAGCTTATGAATTTGGACTTATGAATTCTAGACACCCAAAACACATAGAAGGTAGGTCTTTGTGCATATATCTACATTAAAGCAAAAAAAAAAAGGATGACATTTTTCATTTGTAAACCAATCTAAAGAGCAATGTATTTCAATAATAATTAGAATTAGTAGTCTTCTTTCAAATAATCTCACATGTCCTTCCTCCCTAAAGCTTCCTAAAGTTTTTCTTTTCCCAACAATCTATTAGTTTTGCATACAAGTACTTTCCTTAATCTAGAAAACTTGATGTAACAACAAAAACAATAATAACAATAAAAGTAATATTATCAATATCAAATGTAACAATAATAACAATACTATTGTCAATATTAAATGTAACAGCAATAATAACGATGATAACACCAATAACAAGCAAAGAAACATATTTTGTTCTTAAACCACATAACATAGTACTAATCAAAAGGAAGACACTTCAGTCCTATTATAGAATTGGCCAGATGGACTTCCATTGGGAAGCAATGCTAGCTTCACAACACTAGCAGCACCTTCTTCAGCAGTTAAGAGACCAGTATTACCAGTTATATCTGTGATTACATAACCAGGGCAAATACTATTGATGCATAAAGTAGGAAAATTCTTAGCAACAATCCTTGTATGAGCATTCATAGCAGCTTTAGACAAGACATAAGCACCCCTAATTTTAGGCCATCCTTTGCTTTCCAATGAACCTTTGAAATCTACTAGAAATTTCTTCAAAACTTCATCCACTTTCTCTTCAGTTAGGTTATCAGCATCACCAAAGACTTCTTTAGTCCATTCATTTTTTTATTCTCTGGATTTGACATGAATAAGAAATAAAACCTTATTCAAGTTAAAGCCAAATTTAAAGAGACTATAAAATAATTTGAAAATAAGTTCCACTTAAAATGGTGGCTCTATCTGAATTTTATCTAATAAAAGAGTTTAAAATTAGAGTGTTAGAGCGATGATCTAACGGCTTTTGACCGGTTGACAAAGTATGTGAAAAAATTTTGTTTAGAGGGAATAACAACTATAGTCTACGAAAATACAAAAGTTAGACGATTTAGTTTTTGAAATGGAGAAATACTAAAATAGTCCTTGAAATTGAAAAATACCTTATTGCGTTAATTGTTTTGGATTGGTCAATTAACGCAATTTAGTTCTTGAATTTGAATAGTCCTTGAAATTAAAAGATCATTTTAAAATTTTGTTAATTATAAGACATAATTGTCCATCCCTACAATTCAAGACTAAATTAATGATTCACTTTCTATCTAGGTTAATTAATATATTGATGGAAAAATTACACTATACCAAAATATTAACATTATGAGCATGATGATTTCATTTTGGTCATCTATCTTCCCAAGCAAAATAGGTTCCAAGTTTCCCTTACTTTTTTCTACTCACACTAATTGTATGAAAACCTTAAGAATTGATTAACACTAGGACTAAAATATCTTACCTTTAACTTCCCTGTAGTGGTTGATACATTCACAATTCTTGGTGAACCAAATAACTTTAGGAGGGGCAGCAGTGATTCAGTAGTTATTTTAGCACCATAATAATTTATTTGCAAACATTCTTCAGCTAACTCATATGTTTGAGTCACTGCCTTTTTCTTTTCATCTTCTGATAATGCCTGCAAAGGTCAAATCAAATACTCAAACCCAAAATATAAAACAATTACAACATTTTTTTAAAGCTAATCACTTCCTATAATATATACTTTTATACATGTATGAGGTAAACTCTAACTTCTTATTTTTCACGATAAGGGGTATATTTAACCCACTTGGGTTGGTTCGGTGTTGGCTTGTGATCTTAAAGTGTGCTCCTCCTCAAGGTTTCAGGTTCGATTCTTCCCGATGCCAATTTGATTGGACCAATTTAACATCTTAAAAAAAAAGGGGGGTATATTACATAATGACTTATATATAGGTAGTAATAAAGGGTATATTTCAAAAAGGATATATATCTAGTAGTTTAAAATGACTTATATTCAAGGACACTTATTTTTAAATGAAACTTCTATTTAGAAACAGAGTCCATAGCACCCAATGAAAGGGAGCTAAAAAAAACTCCAAATAAAGGTGAAAACACCTACAGATACTTACTCTAGGGTTAGAGATGAGCAAACAAGCAAAATCTTTGTCATTAATTACAGCTCCACTAATCCCTGCATTGTTAACCTGCATTGAATAAATTTCTTAATGAAATATATACTTATACTAATAAAAATGAGAAGCATGAGATTCCCTTCAAATTAAGATATCAAGAAAATTCATCATAACTCAATAACTAGATATAAATAGAAAAATTATCAAGTTAGTTAAAGAGTAACACAATGTAACAGAATACCTACATAGTAAAAATGTTTACACTAAAGTAAAGTTGTAATTGTAACCAAAAAATAAACACTCTTGTAACAAATATGCATGTAAAGGAGGACCAAATTTTTTATGTTACCAGAATATCAAGTTTGCCAAATTGAGATTTGACAAAATGTGCAAGAGATGCTACACTTGAAGACTAAGTACTACATACTGAATTAGATAGAAATTTCATTTACTTTAAGACTAAATTGATTTCTGTGAATGCAATGTGATCACAATTGAGATCATATATCAGCTACATTTAACTGTAAATTTCAGCAATATTGAAGTTGATGACACAATCACAACCGTTACCACGAATGAATTCTAAAACCTTTTCTTCAGTTTGTCCCATCTTTAGTTCAGCTAGCTCTGTGCTTCAGTGCTGTGCATGTTGATTCTAAAGTGCTAGTAGTAGATAACATGAGAAATTTTCTTGTTTTGGGAAATGGTTTAAACTACACACAAATTGTACTTTTCCAAGTGATTGATTATTAATTGCCTCCTACCTCTTTATACTTCTGTGACTATTAATTTGATACATTTTAAAAAAAAAAAAGATTACGAGTTATATTTAGAGATAGATTGCAGTGTATAGAAATGGATGAAGAGATCTGCGCAACCGCCTAACCGTATTATGTATCAGTCTCATTACACTTCAGCTATAATAGGAATACTGGTTATCTAGCTCTTGGTAAAATGTACATTGCTCATCCTGATTAATTGTTCGATTTTGACGTCATAACTGCCTTCCTCAATGGACCACTCTTAGGTTTGTGGTAAAATGTGAAGAAGAAAATGTACTGAGACTATGAGAATGTAATTGACATGGTCTATGAACTAAGAGAAACCATAGAGAGAAAAATGAGAGAAAGAATCAACTCATGATATTTTGATTCAATTGAATGAAGTAGTTATAGAGGAAGAGTTTATATACTTGTAGCTTTTGTATAATAGAATGGTTATTTCCTGTAACTAATATTACATCTAAGTGATTATTATCTAACAAACTTTATTATTCTTCTAAACCATTAATACCCTCCCACAAGGTTAGGATTGATAAATGTTTATTAATCTGAGCTTGTCAATAAGATGAGAGAAAGGTTGAGGAGCAATCTCTCTTACCACAAGTCTGCAATCTGATTGACAGAAGATAATGGCAGCACCTTCATCAGGCCTGCTGACAGCAGACAGTGTAACACCCATATTGAGATTGCCTAGGATCTCTTACGAGTATTAAAATTTCGTACTGGATACATTAAATACAATACAGAAAGTTTACATTTAATTATACAAAATAGGAGTCATCATACAATCCATTATCCGATACACGACTTCTTAATAGCATACAACATACTACATCATCTGAAACAAATATACATAAACAAGAAGTCAGCACGATCAATCCAAAGCTTTCTCTTTACCTTTACGTCGTGCTACCTGTGAACCTGCACCAGAAGGAAAGGGTTGAGACATAACGTCTCAGTGAGCTCCGGCCCTACCTACTGTTGGCAACCACGAGGGTAACCTAGGGTCGCCGTGCCTACTCTTGGCAATCTTGGGGATTCCTACGATCGCCGTCATTCTTTACATATTTCACGATCAGGGGAAAGCTAGGATCGCTACATGTCTTTATCTTATGCATTTCATATTCTATCTTTAAGCTTAACTTATACTTAGTGATCTTGGGGACATCCTATGATCACTCCTTTTCTTTGCTGACTATTTGTCATGTTTTCATAATGATTTCATAAGTATTAATATACATCATTCTTAATTCATAAGGTTAGAAGTTAGCATTGAACAAGCAATAATTATCTGAGTTCATTTTACGGAGTGCATCCGGGTGGAGTAACCCCGAAGTACATCTCCCATCATACCGGTAAAATTCCTATCATATCAGGCTAACACCGGACTCCTCTTATCGTTGTGTGGACAACTCTCTCGATGAAGTCCCATCCGGCGAATCCCGGAGTCTGCTGAACACAACTTAACTTTGCATGTAGACAACCCTCTCGGAGAAGTCCCATCCGGCGAATCCCGGAGTCTGCTGAACATGCTTAATCTTTTAACATACGTGTGGACAATCCTCTCGGAGAAGTCTCATCCGGCGTATCGCGGAGCCTGCTGGACACGTTTAATATAGTCTTATAACTTACGTGTGGATAGCCCTTTCGGAGAAATCCCATCCGGCATAATCCGGAGTCTGATGAACACGTTAACATATTCTTTAATATAATCTTGACTTGTCGTATGTATATCCATTACATAAAACCATTCTTAGACATATCTATTGCATTCCTTAAGGGATTCAATCTCCCAATGCTTAACATAAGAGTATAGAGTCTTAGGCTTATCGTTTTCATAAGCCACTACTTGATTATTGGAAACATTCCATCCCCGTCTGGGCTTTGTCCTCACAATTCTAATCAATCCTAGGCTATTGCATAAATCCTTGTTCATCTATTCCTTACATGTTACATGCCCCTAGGTTATGTCCACAATGGTGCTTTCCTTAGAAAATAAGGTTTTCTTTGAAAATGGTTATCAAATGCCTCGCCTGACGCGTATGCAGCTCACAAAACGCAACAGAACATCCCTGGGAGGTCTGTCTGATTTCGCTGGGCGAGCTCCATTTCGCCATTGGCGAGATGAGGCAGGGAAAAATGTTGAAAATCGCCGTAATCTCGCCCCGAGCTCGCCGGGCGAAATTGACAGTTCAGAAATAGTTCAAAACGTGATTTTCCACCATTTTTGACATATCTAAGCATACCCAGGCATCATAACAGTATAAGGAATGAATTTCTAATACAAATTGATAGTTTAAAACATAATTTATCAAGGAATTTGCAAGCAAATGAAATTAGGGTACAATTTCTAAACTTAGCTCAAAATGTAAAATTACTCTCAAACTTACTCAAAGCGGGTTCTAAAACCCTAGGGAGCTCACCTAAGCCTTGATTGGTGCTTGCTAAGTTCTGAATTCCAAAAACCCTAACTTGCTCCTACTCCTTTCTTTGATTCTTCTTCAACTTCTCTTGTCCTAGAAATTCCAAAGTGAGCTTGCTAAGAAAAAGGTTCCACAATAATTGAATGAAAGCTTGTTGAATGGTAGCAATAGAGAAGGAGGGCGTGAGACTAGGGAGAGTGAGGGAGAGAAATCAGATTTTTGAAGAGTAAGAATGGTTAAAGGAATGATGAAAATATCTTGGCTTTCCTTTTTAAAAATCTTCCCTTCCCAAACTACCAATTTACGAAATTGCCATTGCTTGCTCATTAAACTTCTAACACTGATAACAGTTACATCTAAGCGGGATATTACAAACAGCTTCTCTCTTACCACATGGCAGTCAATTTCAAGATGCTTCGTTAGTTTGTGAAAAACAGGGTTTGCGACAATATGTAATGTACTTTTGTTGTCACAGTATAAAACTGGAAGTTTCTTACAATTAATCATCAAATCATCCAGTAAGTAACATAACCACTGTAATTCACATGTCGCAGAGGCCAAGGCACATATTCAGCCTCTGAACTAGAGCGTGCAATGGTGGTTTGCTTCTTGGAACACCAAGTGATTAATGAATCTCCCAAAAAGAAGCAATATCCACTGATTGAACATCGCGTATCCGGACATCCAGCCCAATCGGAGTCACTGTAACCATGCAATTGCAGTGAGGATTTTCTACTGAAGAAAAGACCTTGACCGGGTGTTCCCTTTAAGTAATGTAATACCCTCTGAGCAGATCGAAAATGATATAGAGTTGGATTAGATAGAAACTGAGATAGTTGTTGAACAGGGAAAGTAATGTCGGTCGAGTGGTAGTCAAATAGAGCAGTCTACCAATCAAGCGTCTATAACAAGCCACATCCTCAAAGAGTGCACCATCATCATTGTGTAGATGTGAACCTGGATCCATAGGTGTCGAGACTGGTTTACTGCCAAGAACACCAGAGTCTGTCAACAGATTGAGACAACACTGCCTCTGACACAGAAATACCAGAAGGGGAATGAGCCACTTCAAGTCCAAGGAAAAACTTCAAAATTCCAAGATCTTTAATGCCAAAGTTCTGATCCAAGATCCCTTTAAACTTCTTGAATTCATCAAGATGAGTACCAACAAGCACAATATCATCTACATACACAAGCAGTGCCATATATGAAGATGTAATTTGTGTGAAAAGGGAATGATCTGCATGAGCTTGCTTAAATCCGAGACTCAGCAACAATGTAGAAAGATGGTCATACCATTGCCTACTTGCTTGTTTAAGTCCATAAATCATAAATGCAGTTCTTATAAAATTGGGATTTATGTAAAGGTCTTGAGTAATGTCCATTTTTAATTAGTGTGCGTATATGTGGGCGATTTGCTCATAACAAACAGTAAAGCAAATGAGATTCAACAGTTCAAAGCAAGATGAAGTATGAGTTTGATACAAGGAAAGTAGGATTTTTCATGGTTTAGTTTATGAATGAAACCGAATCGAATTTTTACAATAGTTCATAAACTGAATTGAACCGTTAATGGTTTATCCTGAACCAAAATGGTACAAAGGATCGATGAACCAGTTCTGTTGTGTTGGACCGAACCGTAATTACCTTTACAAAAAAATATAATTGATTCTTAGTGAACTAAACTGCACCAAATTGCTATCATTAACCTTTAATTAGGACAGTTAAAAAAAAACCAAAAACTGAACTAAATCAAATATCATGATTGTTTAAGAAAACCTAACTGAACTGCACTATAAAGAACCAGACTGTGACAAGTAGTTTACGAGCTGAATTTACGGCGTGGTTCGGTATTTTTTCTTTTTCACCGTCCTACTTAAGAGGTTCGGATTTGTATCATAACCCAGCACCAACACCAATGTATGTAAACATCAAGATGGTGAATCTAACAACTACACATCTCAAGATTGCAAATTGTTCTAAGCAAGTAATGAATATAACCTCTATATGTTTGTTGGCTATAGTAATAGAGATTGGTTTGGACATGGTAATGAATACACCACCAGTTTTGTATTTCCATAGGAAACTCAATTTTCACCAGAATGCCAAAGAAGCATCTGATAGTCATTCCCTCAACTTGTGATGCATATAATATGTATTGGTTATTTCATCTATTTGTCATGCAATGTGGCTCATAAATTTGTTAAAGGTGTTGAACATCTCTCAAGAAAAGCCAATCAAACTTTTGTTTTTAATATGTCTGCCATTGCTCTAGAGAAGAATCTAGTGTTCCATGGTCAATGTCAAAGAAAGCACATGAAGAACATAAGGGAGTGCCTGATAAGAAAATATGTACTAGATGAAGAACATGTGATTCAAGTAGTTGAAATCTACTTCGAATGACAAATAGTTTGTGGGGGTGTTAATAGATTCTTACTTGATTTAAAAGTTGTTTGAATTGGTTTATTTTAGACTTATGTGGACTTATCTACTAACATAAGTGTATAGAATTTTTTGGGAGAGAAAATTATTAGAGTTTATTAGCTCCCATAAGTTGTTTTTCGAAAGCTCCCTTAAAAAGCCTATGAATTTGGACCTAGACACTCAAATTACAACCTAGATATCTTCATTCAAGCCTTAAAAAGGGATGAGGTTCTCATTTGTAAACCAAGCCAAAGAGCAAAGCATTTCAATAATAATAGAGTATTCCTATACGCTAGTGGATAGTAGAATTGATATCACGAATTAGTCGCCCCTTGGGTAGGATACCGAGTTTAAAACAAAATAAATAAATAAATAAAGAGTAATGTTCTTCCAAATAACCTCTCTTGTCCCCTTCCACGATCAAAAGCTTCCTAAAAAGTTTTCTCCTTCTAACAATCTATTAGTTTTGCAGATGAACACTTTCCTTAATCTAGAAAACTTGATGTAACAACAACAATAGTAATAATATTGTTAACATCAAATGTAACAACAATAACAATAATATTGTCAACAACAGTAATAACGATGATAACAACAATAACAACAAAGCAGCAATAGCAAGCAGCACATTTTGTTCTTAACATAAAATAGTACTAATCAAAAGGAAGAGACTTCGGTCCGGTTATAGAATCGGCCAGATGGACTTCCATTGGGAAGCAATGCTAGCTTCACAACACTAGCAGCACCTTCTTCAGCAGTTAAGAGACCAGTATTAGCAGTTATATCTGTGATGACATAACCAGGGCAAACACTATTGATGGTTAGAGTAGGGAATTTCTTAGCAAGAATTCTTGTATAAGCATTCATAGCAGCTTTAGACAAGACATAAGCACCACCAGTTTTAGGCCAGCCTTTGCTTTCCAATGAACCTTCTTTGTAATCTTCTAGAAACTTCTTCAGTACTTCATCCACTTTCTCTTCAGTTAGGTTATCAGCATCACTGAAGACTTTTTTAGTCCATTCATTTTGTATGCCCTGTATTTGAAATGAATATGCTATAATACCTCATTCATATTAAAGAGAAAATTTAAGAATGTGTTTTTTATAACCAGGCTTATTTTTCTATACTATAAATATCATATACTTTTTATCTCTCAATACAATATTACTTTGTCCTTGTTTTTACTTGTTGGCATAGTAGGTGCAAATGTTCTATCTAGAGTGAATAACAACTTTAGTATATGAAATTGCAAAAGTTAGACGATTTGGTTCTTGAAATAGAGAAATTTCAAAATAGTCCTTAAAATTGAAAATACCTTATTACATTAGTTCTTTTGGATTGGTCAATTTAACTTCTGAAATTGTCTAGATGATACTAGTGTGATCAGAAAATTTTCAATTTTAACAATGACCATTTTAAAACTTTGGTAAGTTTAGGACATAATTGTCAGTCCGCTACAGTTTTGGACAAAACTAGTGATTCACTTTCTATCAAGGTTACCTGACATATTGATGGCAAAATAACAGTATACCTAAACAATAAACATTATGAGAAACACTTCACTTTAGTCATCTATCTTCCCAAACAGTAGTGTGTTTCAAGTTTTCTCTTACCTTATTCTAGTCATTCTGATTGTATGCAAAACCTTAACGATTCATGAAACATAAGGACTAAAACAGCTTACCTCTAACTTTAGGAGTGGATGATACATTCACAATTCTTGGTGAATCAGATAACTTTAGGAGTGGCAGAAGTGATTCGGTAGTTATTTTAGTACCATAATAAATTATTTGCAAGCATTCTTCAGCTAACTCATATGTTTGAGTCACTGCTTTGTTCTTTTCATCTTCTGTCAATGCCTACAAAGAACGATTCATGAATACTCGAAGCGATTTTACAAACTGAATCATATGTAAGGACAATTGTTTTTCCAAATGAAACTTATTAGGGACAGAGGCTGTAATAAGAGTCCATAGAAGCAAATAAAAGGGAACTTTAAAAACTTCAATCATTCATTAAAAGTGAAAACACTTAGATACTTACTCCAGGGTTAGTGATCAACAAAGTAGCTAAATCTTTGTCATTAATTACAGTTCCACTAATCCCTGCATTGTTAACCTGCATTGAACAATTTTTCTATTCATATACTATATATAACAAAATGTGAAGCATGAAATTACCTTCAAAGCTATTAAGAAAATTCAGCATAACTCAATGACTAAATATAAATAGAAAAATCAATCAAGTTGATTAAACAGTAACACGATGTAACAAAATACCTTCATAGTAAAGACAGTTTAGTAAATACAGTTTAGTCTAAACACTCTTGTAACAAACATGAATGTAGAACAACAAAATTAACAAGGGATAACAAAAGTAGTAAGATGTGCACACAGACTAGTTAGATTTTATTTATTTTGCTATTGGCCTAGTGGCCAACACATACTCAAATAAACACACAGCAAATGGTAAATGTGGTGACCCAGGTTCGAACCCGCATTCCACATAAAATGTTCTCACAACAAAACCACTAGGCTATAACAACGAGGACACACAAACTTTTTAGATTAGTTATTCAATTATGGATTCACATAATCAATTATTATGAATTATGTATATATTAGTTATGATCAACTATTTGATGAATATATGTTGAACTTGAATTTTAAATGCACCGTGATGGGTCGAGTCATTCTATTTGTCATTTATTAATTGCTGTCTATTAGCCGATTAATCTACGACAGAATATCTCAACACCAAAGAGGGTAGTTTGCTCTCATACTCTGCTTCTGTCAATCTTATTACAAATACACAATTCTTGATCTATCTCTTTAGACACGTATACGCTATAATATGTATATTTCTGTTAAATCCTTCATGACTATCATACAATGAAATGTGACAAACTTTCATTAACTACAAAATAAGGAGGAGGAGGAACAATTTTTTATGTTACCAGAATATCAAGTTTGCCAAATTGGGATTTGACAAAATCTGCAAGAGAAGCTACACTTGCAGCATTTGCCACATCTACTTGATAAAAGACAACAAAATCAGATAAACCAGAGGCTTTGAGTGTTTCTAATGCATGAAGACCTCTTTTCTCATCTCTTGCAGTAAGAACCACTTTGATTCCAGCTGAAGCTAGCTGCTTAACTATCTCAAACCCAATTCCTTTGTTTGCTCCAGTCACCACTGCAATCCTGCAAACAAATTCAACCCAAATGGTTTGATACTAGTTTAATTTGTTAGAATAAAGTATCAATTTAGTCCTTAAAATGTATCCCTCTCTATGTAGGTTCTTAAACTATATAATTATGATAAGTAGTCTTTAAATTATATAAAATTCATCAAATTAATCCATGTTATTAAGATGTTCAGGACTTCATTGACGAATTTTTCATATAATTTAGACACTAAATTGATGAATTTTATATACCGTAAGAACTATTTATTATATGTTGTTATATAATTTTTAGTATAATATAGGGACTAAATTGGAGAAAAAATGACAACTAAAGTGATTCTTAGTTTATGTGAATTTTTTATGTGTCTGCAGCGCGGCCACAATTGAAATCAAATAAAATCAAATCAACCATGATGACATTTTGTGATTTTCTAAAAGTTTTTTTTTTGTGTATAATCACAGTAGACCATAGTGATTTTGATATACCAAATATGATACCAAGCATACGTTAAAGTTTGTAACGCAATTACAACTATTACCGCGACCCGAACAAAACACTTTAGCAAAATAAAGTTTGTTAGTTACTAGTTACATAAAATAATTTTTTATGTGTCTGCAGCGCGGCCACAATTGAAATCAAATCAAATCAACCATGATGGCCTTTTGTGATTTTCTTAAAGTTTTTTTCTGTACAATCACAGTAGACCATCGCGATTTTGATATACCAATTATGATACCAAACATACGTCAAAGTTTGTAACGCAATTACAACTATTACCGCGACCCGAATAAAACACTTTAGCAAAATAAAGTTTGTTAGTTAGTTACCTTTCTGCAATTGATCCCATCTTTAGTTGGAACATGAATAGAGCGAATAATGCTTCACTTCATCTATAGCTCTGTGCTATCTGTACTTTACATGTCGACTCGAAAGTGGAAGTCATCATAATATAACGATAAATTTTGTTGTTATGGGAAATGGTGAAACTACACAAAAGTTGTACTTTTTCGAGTGAATATTAATTGCCTCCCACCACACTATACCCGTTTCTGTGACTCTTAATTAAAGGCTTTAAAAAAAGAAGTTTAATTTATTGCAGTAGTTTTTTTTTTGTCTTTTATTTTATTTTGTAATTGATATTTTTGCTCAAACATTTTGTTCTACTTGCTTGTACACAAATGTATTTAAATATAAATTTGTCACTTAAAATTAATTTTTGTCACGGCAATACCAAACAAATTAAAGAGCATCTAAAAATGGAGTTGGAGAGTATATCAATTAAACACTCTTATAAATTTCGGGTACCTGGTGGGTGTATATACATTATGGCTACAAAGACATGTGTACTGGGCCTCCATTTTTGGTAAATGAAGGTATTCCCCACGTAAAACTAACCCTTCAAAATAACTAAATTTATTTAAGGTTTGATCCTTATTTGAGTTTTGATAAGTATAAACTACTCTTATTATTTACAGTAAATTAATATACTTATAATGTATATTTAAGAAGTATGTACATATGATTGGATTAGTATACTCTCGATTTCTTAAAAGAAATTGAGAGCTTTTTATAGAGATAGACGTAAAGTCCATAAGACCTAGCTAAAATTACAACGTCTTTATTGTAGATTGAACACATTTATCCGATGGTGTTAATGAGAGGTGGTGTTAATGAAGTTAGTGATTCAATTCCTTGGTTTTTACCGGATTAGATTGTCCTTATTGTGTTATATCTTTGATATTGTTATTGGAGATTTCTATCTTTATTGGTTGATTTCTAATTCATTCTATAGACATTGTATCATTTCTTTCTAATCTCTACAATTCTTGTGCTTAGATTAGTGTTACATACTTCCTCTAAAAATGTATTTCTTTAATCATTAGGAATTGAATTTGAAACGGTAAGATTTATGACACTCACGCATTTGGCGCACCGACCATCTGCGCTTTACTCGGATGGTATGTCTTTTAATTTAAATAAATCATCACAATATAATAACAATCTAAATAAAGAAAGTTACAACCATCAAGGTCTCAATTTCGATTCTCCCCTGATGTCAATTTGGGTGGGCTAATTTAATTTCTTCAAAAACAAAAAATCAAAATGAAGTGACTTCGTTCCGAACATAGAAGAGGCCAGATGGACTACCACTGGGGAGTAGTGCTAACCTAACAGGATGAGCAGCACCTTCTTCTACCGTGAAGAAACCAGTATTAGCAGTTATATCTGTTTTGACATAACCAGGGCAAACACAATTGATGCAGAAACTAGGATATTTCTTTGCAATAATTCTTGTATAGGCATTCATAGAAGCTTTAGCAACAGTATAGGCAGCCAAATATCTAGGCCATCCTTTTCTTTCTAAGGACCCTTCTTCAAAATCTTTGATAAACTCATTTATCACTTCATCTATTCTTTCTTCTGTAAGGTTTTCAACATCACTGAAGACACCTTTAGCCCACTCATTTGATACACACTGATTTGACACAATAACCAATCCAAGTGATGATGAAAGTTAGTTAAAGGAGATTGAATACATAAACTAAAAAATAAAACATATACCTATAAAAATTTAAAATTACAAATTAGATTCGATGAAAACTCTTACAAAATACTACATCCTGCGGTAAATATAGAATCATCTTGAGGTTTTTCTTTGTCTTTTTTATAAGATATCTTTTAAATTTTTAAAAGCATTATTATTTCTTTAGCAACATACTTCTAATTATGTTACATCTTTTTCTATAATCAATAATAAATACTATGACCTTTCAAACAAATAATAATAAATACTATGATGAAAATAGTACTCTCTCCGCCCCTTTTTATAGGAGTAGTTTACAAAAATCACGGGTATTAAAAAAAGTTGTTGGAGTATTAAAGTTGTGTCAAATATGTGTGACTATTACTAGATTACCCTTAATTAAATATATATTTAATGTTAACTTCTCGTGTACCAAGACAAATTGGTAATATTAATAAGGAGTATATTTGGAAAAAGAGTAATCAATGCATCTAGAAATTTGTATATAATCTTATATTTAGGGACAAAACTTTTTTGTAAACTACTCCTATAAAAAGGGACGGAGGGAGTATAAACTAATTTTCTCTTGTGGATGGCAAACTTATAGAATAATATCAATCTTAAACAAATTTAATAGTATCACCACTTTTCTTAAGCCCCATGATTTAGTCAATAAAATCCTATATTTAAGGATCGAGGCAGTAGATCAAATCTGGTAACATCACTCATAAAATAATGGGTTGGAGGGCTGAATAGCTAATTGCCTACTTGGGCCTATATTCTTATTTAGGGTCCAAACATTCCTTCCCTATTGAACTATAAACTGAGAAAGTTTGGACTTAGAAAATTGACACTCTAAATAGACCCCAACCTCCCAATTTGCATCTTCACCTAACGAGTGATTCCAATGCATTATAAGTTGGACGTTGCTCTTTTGGCCAATCAAAAATACACAAAAACGGTTCAGGACATAACTCCCACATGACATTTTTTGTGTTTTAAAGGCTTCGGGAGATAACTATTGAAAGTTGTTTGTCAGGATAAATAGAGAGACCAAAAGAGCAACGATCTTAGAAGCTTCCAAATTTGACAAAGGTCTTTATACCGGCTGAAAAAGGCTTCGTCCGGGTACCATAATATTGGACAATGGTCTTTTATTAGAAGTTTCATAAATAATATTGGACAAAAATTTTGTATAATTTTAAATAGCTTACCTCTATCTTGCCCAATCCTGATGATACATTGACTACTCTTGGTGAATCAGATAATTGAAGGAGGGGAAGAAGGTATTCAAATGTTCTTTTAGCCCCATAATAATTTATTTGGATGCATTCTTTAGCTGACTCATATGTTTGTGTCATTGCCCTTCTCAATTCATCATCAGATAGTGCCTACATAATGACTACATAGTAAGAACAACTCAAATACTCAAAACCATTAGAGAAGCTTCCAGCATAGTTTTAAATTTTAGGCCAAATACCATTTTTGGTCCTTTAAGTTTGACAAAATATCGGATTAGTCCTTTAAGCTTTTTAAGTTTCAAATAGGTCCTTTAAGTTGTTAATTTAATGCACCTATTTGAAATTTTGTAAGTTTTTAAGTTTCAAATAGGTCCTTAAAAGGGTAACGGTGTAATAAATTAACAACTTAAAGGACCTATTTGAAACTTAAGAACTTAAAGGACTAATCCGGTATTTTTGTCAAACTTAAAGGACCAAAAGAGGTATTTGGCCTAAATTTTACAAGAGAACTTGTAGACTTACTTCACACATGTCATGCCATTTTTAAATCATTAGTACATTAGTGGTAATTATCGAGTAAAACAATGTTTAGTGAAAAATACCGAAGTTTGGGGCTTTGTTTGGTAGCAATTTTAATATAATTTCCGGCATATGCATCTAGAAAAGTAGTAAATCGATATTTTTGCATCTATTTTTTTTTATCAAGTAGTCTAATGATAAGGATTCACCTTATAAAATAAATAAGTGGGGTGTCTGGGATTCAAACCCCGACCTCTGCATAACTATGTTCACGAGCTATTTATGCATCTATCATTGACTAGATTCATAACATGTGTTAATATATACTAACCCCGTTCGTAATGAGTGCTGAAGTGAATAAATCAATGTCTTTAATTTCAATTCCACCAATCCCAGCATTGTTAACCTACACAATACAATCTTTGTTCATGAAATATGTACAAAGAAACAACAACATCTATCAACTCCAATAAGTAGCAATTCAAATCTACAACAACATTACATTGTACTTCCTCCGTCCCTTTTTATAGGAGTAATTTACAAAAATCACGGGTATTAAGAAAAGTTGTTAGAGTAATAAAGTTGTCTTAAATGTGTGTGACTATTACTAGATTACCCTTAACTAAGTATATATTTAATGTTAACTTTTCATATATCAAGACAAATTAGTAGTATTAATAAGAGGTATATTTGAAAAAAAAGTAATCAATGCATATAAGAATTTATATATGATCGAGACAACTTTGAGTATATGACAATTCAAATTTATCAGCCTCATGTTATCTTGTTTTCATTTCCTGTGGACCCCTGAATTTTTGTTGAGACCCTTTTTAAGTACAAGAACCAACAACCACAGAACATTGGAACTCTAGTTTCTGTCTTGTGCACATTCAATACTAGAAACAAAAAAATTGTTTTAAAGAATTTGGATATATATATATATATATATATATATATATATATATATATATATATATATTGAATAAACAAAGGCTTCTTTGTGTGGAGAAAGATAAAAAAAAATGTCTTAATTGTAATTTTAGTCTCATTCTTAAATGCATTAAATTCAAATCCTTAAAGCTCAGTAACATGCAACTCAACATGTGACACTTTAATTCTCAGGAAAAATAAAGAGAAAGAGAATCAACGTCGTTGCGGATTGGAAATTGGGATCCACTCCATTTCTGGACACCATTGTGTGACATAATGTCACGTGACATTGTGACATTGACCAATTCAATTGTGACACAAAATCCAATTCAACTATTATCTCTTATCTTTTTATATTTAAAAAATTTGTATTGCCACGTGTCACAATCGGATTGGGCAATGTCACATGACATTATGTCACACAAGTGCAATCCCTCCATTTCTAGTGGAGGTTTTAAATGTTGGCGTTTTTAAAATTTGTGGCATTAATTCAAATATCTAGAGTACGCATCATTTTTATTTCTAAAAATAAACGAAAAAAGAGATATACACAAAAATATGTGGGTTGTACAATTAGATGGATTCCACGGTCATTAATTATTTTAAATTTTTTTAAATCTCTTTATATTTTTTATTTTTGAATTGCAGAAATTAAGAAAATTTTAAATAGAGAAGATCCTAACACAAATATCTATATAATAAAATCAGGTCAAGATTTTTCACTCTCCTTTTTTTCCATTACAAATTTTGAAAATATAAATGCAATAAGGTAACGTTTAGTGGGTCTATATTTTTTATACACTTCAAAAAAAAAATTAAACTATGGTAATGGAGAGGGAAAATAGAGAGATAAAATGGAGAGGATCACAACCCACTAAAACCGAGTTAGGATCCCATCCATTTATAAAAATAACATTTATTTAATGTATTCCTTCAAAAAAAACATTCATTTAACGTATGTTTTTGATGTTTGTAAGGGTACAAATAGAGAAATATACTTAATTGTATCTTGGTTTTTTAAAACAATCAAACTTAAGGGAGTACAAAACAGGACAAGTAGAGCATCAATTATTAAATTTGAATGTTACCAGAATATCAAGTTTGCCAAATTGAGATTTGATAAAATGTGCAAGAGTAGCTACACTTGCAGCATCAGCCACATCTAGTTGATGAAATACAACAAAATCAGATAAACCAGATGCTGTAAGTGTCTCCAATGCATGAAGACCCCTTTTCTCATCTCTTGCTGTAAGCACCACTTTGATTCCAGCTGAAGCTAAGTGCCTTACTATCTCTAATCCAATTCCTTTGTTTGCTCCAGTCACCACTGCATACCTGAGAAAGAGAGGCACAAGGATTAGTAAAATTTACAAGATATTCAAAAACATGGTTTGGTTGGATATGCTAAAGAAAGTATACCACAAAAGAAAGAAAGAAAGAAAGTAATTTTATTACTACCTTTCTCTCGGCTCTCCCATACTTTGTTGGAACTCAAGAAGTGTTTGTTAACTTGGAAAATTTGAAGGTGCTCTTCTAGTTCAAGATATATTTTCTTCTCTTGGGAATCACTCAACCACACACGAAAATTCTAATTTGCCCTTTCTTATCCTCCACACGACAACACAACATACTATCATTTTGCTTTAGTTGACACCTTTATTTATATCTATATTTTTTTTTATTCCATTAATGTCTTCCGGTTATGTTAATCCTATTTGAGACATCTCGAACATTGAATGTGGGTATCTCTCAATAAAAATTTAAACTATGATCAACGGATCTACTTATAATAGATTCGGGGCAACTGTCCCACTAATGTTCTTAGTATATTTGTTAAGTCTTTGATATTTTAATTATTTTCTGCTCTAAAAATAATAAATTGCCCATATTAAATAAAAATTTATACCATAAAAAGAGTTTCTCTTATGAACTTTATAAAACCAAATGTGTAAATGCATTTGAGATAAAATTTTGAATGATTTTTACCATGTTTTTTGAATATAAAAACATGTAAAGAACAATTTTAATTTATGCAAGAGCAGCAACTTCCTCTATTTTTACAGTTTAACTTTTCACTTTCACTTTCTCTCTCTTCTTATCCCAAAATCCAAAAATCAACAAAACGGTCGAGTCTTGGCTTTTTTTTGCTCAAAATCATCACATTTCAAGGTTTATCAAACACCAAACTAAAGGTTAGGTCTCATTTCCTATGCATGCAATCCTTTGAGTTCGAGTTTTTTTTCTGGGGCACTGAAGCAGTTCGGATTTAAAAATTGAAACTGGATTGTTGCAATTTCAATTTTATAATTCAAATTGTACCAGTATGTACAATATGAAGATAATTTGACTTTTGTGTATTTCTGTTGATAGTACTTAACCCTTTCATGCATGTTACAGGTATGGAACAACCTGTTGATCGCACCATGGGTCAAAGAACATCTATGCATGCTTCTGTTAGGAGGGAGCGTATGAAGATGATGCAAGCGGAGGAGGGAAAGCCCAGGCGTGACAGGGGAAGGGCAAGCCGTGCCGGTGCTGATGGCGAGGGAACTTCACAGGGGAACTATGCTGAGCCACAATACGAGCCTCAGATAGAGATGGAGGAGCATGTGGAGGGTGACTAGAAGGTGGAGGTGGACGATGATGAGGAGCAGAAGGACCATGTGCTAGAGCCCGAGGCCACCCGAGCAGGAAGCCCTTGATGAGATTGCTGCTGAGCAGGACGGAGAGCAGGGGTACCTGGCGCTGACCGGAAGGTTGGGTCGCATCAGATACCATGTATACGTTGTCATGTCCAGTGGTGTGGTGCAGTAGGGGACTGATCAGTGGCACCATTTGGAGGCTCTCCTGGCGGAGGTTCATGGAGGCGAGTTTATCGTCGTAGGCGTGCTGTTGGGGGTAGGGGTGGCGGGGCTTAGTTTTACATAGTTTTAGTTTTATGGTGTTGTAATCATTATTTTTGAATTTTATGTCTAAACAATTGGATTGGTTTGTAAATTATGGATAATTTTAGTATTTATGTATGAGCAATTGAATTTTATCGTTTCAATTACAATATTTTTTTTGTTATTTATTCAAGAATACATGTTTATTTCACAAGATTACGTAATCCGGGAAAAAAACACAGCTTCTGTTTCTGCAGTGATACACTTCGGATTATATAATCTGGAATGTTTAATGCCATTTTGTATTAAATAATCCGAACTGGTCAATTTTTTTACCTTTTTTATGCCAAAGTTAGACTTTTATGGGGTGTTAGGCATGGTTTAGATTATATAATACGAAAGGTCTAAAAAGTTTTCGTATTATAAAATACGAACTGTAGTTTCACAAAGATTTCACAAACTTCTCTAAGGTGCTCTATGTTCCAACAATTTAAGAATTGTTCGGAATTTATAATCCAAACTGTGTCCGGATTATAAAATCCGGACAAATGGTATTTTGATAAAAACAAAAATAGGGCGTGCGAGAATGTCATAGGGTGGGAAAAGTAAAAGCCAAAAATCAATACAAGAAATTGTCTTGGGCCTTAAAGATTTTCGACCCATTTGAAGAAAAACCCATTAAAAGATAAATATCTTATCAAAAGGATTAAAGCACATGTGACTTTACATGACATCATGAAAGTATGAGAGAATGACATAAGCAAGGTCACTTCTACACAACAATAAACAGCTCATCACAGCTGTATGCCTCTCACGTTAAAGCACAAAAGCAAGCTGGACATTCAGAACATTCTCGATGTGTAAAGGAACATTCTGGTCAGTTTGAAAGAAGAAAAGGGAAATCAATAGAAGCTAAGGACAACTGAAAAACGTGTCAAACAACTTTATTTTCACACTTGATCACCAAGTCTCTCCTCATCTATAAATATAAGAGGATTTGAAGGATTAAAGTAAGGGTTTGAAAAGCAAGCATTCTTACAAGTGAAAATCATCACTACATACAAGCTCTTCACAAACAAACAAATTTCAAGCTCTCTTGCTATATCATTTAGATCATACTCATTCAAATTTGTTTATTAAAATCTCAAACATCACTACAAGAAAATCTGTCATTACCCACGAACAATTACCCGCGGCCGTAAGGCCGTGGGTAATTTTTGAGAGTAGTGACGGATTACCCACGACTAAACTGTCTATAAGGCTAAAAGCTTAATGTGAATTTTTTGAAATTGCTACCCACGGCTTAGCCATCAATAATTATAGACGGCTTTTTATTGTCAATAGTTACCCACGGTCTATCCCTCTATATGATACATTTATTTATTTATATTAATGGATTCATATTCATAGTAGCAACAATATATTTGTTTATGATTTTGGCTCCAAACTTTTTCCCCAATCCCAAAATTTCAATGATTTGGGCTCCAAAAAATTTGCCAAAACTCAGACAAATAAAACAAAACGTATTATACATGTTATTCACTCACTGTAGAACAGTTACCATTCCTCTCTCTCGTTCGTGAAATTTCCTCCACCGGCTCATTCTCTTCTTCGATCGCCCACCGACTTTCTCTCTCTCTCTCTCTCTCTCTCTCTCTCTCTCTCTCTCTCTCTCTCTCTCTCTCTCTCTCTCTCTCTCTCTCTCTTCGATCTTGGGATTCTCGTGAGAAAGGGTTCTTGTGAGAAAAGGGGATCTCGTGAGGAAGGGGATTCTCCATTTTCGATTTTGGTAAGCCTTTTCACCTTCTTCATCGTTAATTACAGATTTATACATGTATATTTGTGGTTATTAGGGTTTAGATTTTCATTTGATTGTGTTTTTCAATTGACTATGATTGTGGCTTATTGTGGTTCAAATTGTTCAATTGATTGTGGTTGATTCATATTGTTCAATGTGATTGTGGCTGATTCATAATATATAAGAACTAAAACTATGGGTACTAAAACATTGTGGCTGTTCAATGTGACAATAAACCAGAACTTGAATGATATGGGTACTAAACCAGAACTTGAATGTGACAATAAACTAGAACTTGAATGATATGGGTACTAAAACTAATTTTAGGATAACAAACAATGTAAAATATGGGTTCAAAGGAAAGGTGCATCTATGTTAAACAAAAGTTATCTTTTGTACAGTACTTGTAACAAACAATAAACCAGCCCACACGCATAATCACAAAGTATCCATGATGTTCATTTTTCTTCTTATTTACATTAAAATAAGCATATGTCTATGTACATTACTTGTATCTATGGTTCATGATAGTGTAAGCCAAACATGTTTAAAAGTTATCTTTCGTGATATTGTGTTTCAAGTTGCAAGTTTTTTTTAAAAAAAATTTAGATTTTAGACTTTACATCTAAAGAGGTTAACACTTAAACTATTATATAGTGTGGTAAAATATTGTGCATCTGCACTAAAGATGAATGTTAGTAATATGATCTGTATGTAGGTTTGATTTGCAATGACTATATTCATATTTTTAAGGGTGTATAAATTTGCAACAAGATAAGAAATTAGTGTGTTATGGAATAATGTTCTAGTGTGTACGAAGAATATGTATTCTCAACACAAAAATTAGAAAAAAATAATTATTACCTTGTTGTTCAATAAAATCATTTCTGAGTATCTGTTATTCATCATTTTGTGAATGCAAGACGTCCACATTTGAACAAATTTGACTTCAACTAACCAATCATCATGATTGTTGAATTTGTTTGTTTGTCCAAATATGGTCATAGACCTTCTTCACAATTATTCGGTTTATTTCATGGTTGCGCCTTTATGTTTGATTGTATTTTATCTCAAGTTTATTGATAAAAAAACACTTGCAATGCATTATCGAAAATGATGTTGAATCTGCCAAATTGATAAAAAAAAACACTTTCTTCCAATTTCCCTTAGATTCCCTCTTGGTAATGTGTCACATGTTTATAACTTGTTTGTAGGTGGAACCCGTGTAGGGTGGCCTCAAGGGCCCTGACCTCTTATTCGATCTCAGTTTCGAAATGCATGGATGGGGAGAGATCCCACCTAAGAGGGTGGAACACATGTTCTTAAAACTTGGGGTAAGTTTGTCACTTTTCTTAGCTATTCAAAGTTGCGTAAATTTGTCACTTTTCTTATATATTCAAAGTTGTGTAAAGTTTTTCACTTTGATGGTTTTTTTGTTTATGTTGGTTCTTAGTTTGTATATTATTGTGATATTGCAGAAAAAAGTTGCATGGCGGCCTGAGGATGAGTTTGAGCTTAAGATTATCCATACAGGTGGATCCATATCCACAAATGAGTATGTCATACGAATGGTATGTTTTTTTTAAGTTAAACACTTGATTCCTTAAAATTCAACTTGTAGGTTCAATATTTAATGTTTCTAACATTCAAACAATTTTTTATTTAAGCGTCAAGAGTTGGGTAGAGAGCCCACAGTAAATGAGATCTTCTTAAAGACTCATACGAGGAAGGAGGACTCCCAATGGGTGGACAACAGATCCAAGAGGACATATGTAAGTGTAATTAATGAACTTAATTTTTTTATTTTTATCTTGAGGTTACTAAGATGAAAAAAAACTAAAAAGTATGGTAATAACTTCTACTACTGATTCAAACTCACTTAAAAGATGGTTTTTGTGGTGATTCAAAATCGGCATATGTATTTTTTATTTTGGGTGTTGCTGTTTTTGGGTTTTGGCCTCTTTACTGTTATGTTTGTACATAACTTTTTAGTAGTGGTCTTTCTTAGCTTCACCAGTCTCTCGCTTATATACGAAGGTTGGGTGTAGTTTTGTGAATCTCTTTTGGCCTCCTTGTTGCTCCTTTAATAATTACAGCTTGAAGTTATTTATAGATTCATTGCATCCATTCCAATTTTATAGATTTAAGGCTGAGTGTAGATTTATTGCTCAAATAATATTTGTTTTTGTTTTTAGATTATAGTATGTTATTTTTCTTGTACGAGGCGCTCACATATAATGCCCAAATATTCCTTAAACAAGAATCCTTCCTCTTTCAAAATAAAAAATTTAAAAATCCTTAGACAAGAATCCTTCCAATAGTAGGAGACCTATGGGTTTACACCCAAAAAATAGTTAACTGCACCTCTACAATCATGTTGAGTATTGTCAAATATTTGGTGTTACTTCTATGTGAACTGATGTTGCAATTACCATCTTAGTGGCATATAATTTTGCGGATGGAAGTTGCTTTCTTTATTGAATCTGATTGCACACTGTTAGTTTCCACCTTTCACAGGAATGTTGAATAAATTGTGCAGGTTGGGTATCTTATTTGATTACGCCATATTATTATTTGTTCAATTCTAATCAACAATTAATTTATTTAATTTAAGTTTTTTGTATGTATGCTCCAGTCATCATATAAAAATGTGTATGTTTGTACGCTTTTGATTGCTAAGTAATTTCATACATCGTGTGACAGCTTAAATGTAATATGTATGTCTGTTTTCTCTTGAGCAGGAAACATATAAGGTGAAGATGGAGAAGGCATCTGATAAAACACCAAGGAGGTTGATCCTGCAACTCAATTGAACTTATGGGCTGAATCAGCTAGGGGAAAGACTCGGAGACATCTTTATGGTACTGGTGATATGGCAAAGCGCTACAAGCCAGGTGTATCCTCCCTGACCCAGCAGTCATATGTATTTGGCATGATAGAGTATTTGGTATAAGTAATATTCAACTCCTTGTGAATGATCTAGAGATGTATGGAAGAGTATGTGGTACAAGTAATATTCAACTCCTTATTAGAATGGACTAGATGCGTATATACACATTTGTGTAAATTGTCAAAAGAAGTACTAGAGATGTTAGCTTCAATTCTTATGTATTTTTTTTTTCCAGTTTACTGTCTATTTTATGTATTATATATAAAAAAGTTTATTACAATTTGTTTTAGTTGACTTCTTGTGTCATTAAACCTTTGAGAGATGTAACACAACACATAGTTTTCTTAATTTTGTAGTACGGATGAAATGGGCCAATATAAATGTATGCAATTTTTTTTTAAATGTTATGTTACCGAGGGCTTAGCCGTGGGTAAAATTACTCCATAAACACACATAACTTACCCAAGGCTTGGCCGTGGGTAACTTTATAGATGGTTTAGCCATGGGTAATATAGGACCGATAATTTGTTGTTAAAACAATGATTACCCACAAATTATCCATGGCATAACCGAGGGTAATTACAGTGGGCTTTTTTGGCCGTGGGTAACGTTACCGACGAGGCTTTTTCCCACGGCCCCGAGGCCCTTGGTAAGTCGTGGGTAATTCTGACTACCCACGGCTTTTTGCACTTACCGACGGCTTTTGCCCCTGGGTAATGACAGATTTTCTTGTAGTGCATGTGTTGAGAAATATCTTTGATCCAAACCCATCTCATCATACAAATTGTATCTTGTTCTCAAGTTTATTCGTAACAATAGTTTGAGAAAGAATTGTACCAACCTTTCTTGTGCGAAAGCAAAGAATTGTAGAAGTCTGCTGAGGTTGATAATACAGAGTGTAACGTACTGATCTAGTGTGATAAGAACATATAGTGCTATTCAGAAGTTTCTGCTAGCTGGATAATATAATAGACTATCTCACACGAAGTGTGAGGACTGAAAGTAGCTGACTTTGGTGAACTAGGATAAATTTCTTGTGTTATCTTCTCTTTCCTTTCTCTTATTATTTGCATTACACTACACACACAGACACACTATCATGATTATTATAATTATTATTAATCTATCCAGAACATTCTGGTCGTAATTAAACACAACCAAATTAATCTAGAGTTCTTTGGTCCTAAATTAATTTTAAGTTTATCATATAACTGCATCCAGAACATTCTGGTCCTTATTATAACTGCTTAAACACTTAAACTTTGTTTAATCCAAAACATTCTGGTCTTAGTTAAAAGCTGCTTATAAACTTTGTTTAATCCAGAATATTCTGGTCTTGATATAACAATTGCTTTATATAAAAAATATATAATCTTGCATTTGTCCAACATTTACCAAAAAATTTCGTAAGTATATAAACTTGTTATAGTTTCAGGATTAAATTTAAAAAGGGTCACAATTAAAACCCCTTTTTTGCGATGTTTATTGCTACTTCAATGTTTACTCCAATGCAAGTTTTCTATAGTTGTCATCATTTATAAAAAATTTATACATATTACATCATCCACAAAGTTGCTCTTATCCATTAACATTAAAATTGGAGTGAATAGTAGTCAATACACATAAATTAAGAGTACGATTGAAGATGCTAAAATTAATATGAACATGAGTGTCATATATTTATTTTTGTTTAATGGTTTATTTAATTAATATTTTATTCATCTAATATTGCTTAGACAAAAATTAGGTGCATTTTCTTAGGTATTTTTCGTATGGTTCTTAACTAAAAATACATATTTTTTAGCTGTAAAAAAATTTGAGAAAATTATGAATTTGAAAAAATCACCGTGAATTTAGTTAAGAACCATATGAAAAACACATAAAGGGAAAAATCTATTAATATACTCTTATTTATTATATTTCAACTCACTTAGGGTGAATTTGTGTTGGCTTTCAAAAAAATAAATTTTGTGTTAGAGAAATCTAGAGTTTTTTTTTTTCAGAGATTTAAAGAAATATGAAATTGTTTGTGTTTGTTTACTATACCCAAAAAATCACTTTTGAAAAAAAATGAGTTTTAACTAGTTCATATGTTACCTCTTTGTTTTTGAAAAAAATAAATTATGGAAAAATAATCCTAATAGTTTTTTATTTTAGAGTCAAAATAGATTTTTCTGATAAAATGATTTTTATAAAAATCCTAACCAAACACTTAAAAAAGATAAAAGTGTTTTTTTTTTTATAAAAAATAGATTTTTTTTTCTAAAGAAATCCAAAACAAATGCATCCTTAATTACTTCACTAACTACAATCAATAAGAATATTTTAGTACATTGAAACTTATTTTATGATTAAAATTAACACAACTAGTAATAATTTTCTTAAGAAGTGTGCGGGCAACTCAATTGACACACTTATAATAAGACGAAGTAAGAACTTTCTTAAGTGTGAAGGGGAACATTTTACACGGTGTAACACCCCAATTTTATATTTTAAGTAATTCAATAAATTTTAATAGGTGTTGCGTGGAGAATATTATTATTAATGCTGTTTTATTTGAATATGATGTAAATGTTGAGAGGGTTGAATTATATTGGTGAATTAATTTATGATACCAGAATTTAAATAATATAGAAAGAGAATTGAAAAACAAGAAGAAAAGAGTAGGAGGTGTAGAAAATAGGTTTTTAATAAGTGGGGGAGGGGAAAAGCAAAAGAATAGTGAATAGAAGAGGAAAGTTATATGAAGAGTGGCTAGACCAAATATAAATAAGGGTTTTGGGAAATTAGAACTCAATTTTGCTGAACGTAGAAACAGAGAGAAGAGCAGCCGTCAGAGAAAGGAAAACCTAGCTACAACGAAGTCAAGTCAAACCAGAGATTTCAGAGGAATCGAGGTAAGGGGGAGAATCTTTGCACTTTAGGGTATCTTAATATATGATGGGGGGTGTTTAATTCTTAAGATGATGTTTCTGTTATGATGTGAGATTGTGATGAGAGATTGATGATGGAGGAAGGTAAAGACGAGGTTGAATTATTTAAAATTAAGAGAAACTAGTTTACGGTTTACGAATAGAGGATTGACCATGAAGAGAGTGTGTGAATCAGTAGGTTAATGGAAAATTAGTGTTTGAATGATAGGGTAACCTTAGGGTGATGTTTAGGGACGAATTGGGTGAGTTGGGGGGGTCGAAATCGGAGCCGGGGAAGCTCCCATGGTGGAAAATTACAAAATCTGCGTTCTGATGCTGACATAATCGTGACGCGATTTTGGCACAACTTTTTGACCATTTTCAGTTCCGAATTAAGCTTAGGTGTCTTCATGAAAGTTGTAGATATGGATGTTAGCTTTCATGTGGCTTTGGAGTGACCTCATTTCGACATCTACAACTCAATTTATGGTCATATTACTACACGGGTCGGCACGGTCGTGCACTCTGCCCAGGTTTAGGAAACGAAACATTTCCACCCCTCTCTGTCCCGAATTGGACTTAGGTCCCTTCATGAAAGTTTTAGATATAGATGTCAGCTTTCATTTACCTTTGGTTTGAATCCATTTAGATCTCTAGAACTTGAGTTATGAGTAAAATATTGTACCTGGGTCATACTGCGATATGAATAGTAAGTCTAAGAAAGCTGTTAGCGTGAAAAGTAAGCGTATACTAGGTTTCAGAACCTATAAACATAAATGAAGGGAGTCTAGTCTGGTGTCTTAAGGGTAGTTCCCCAGCCCCTTAACGAATTAATACATGGAAGAACTTTAGGGTGTTAGAGACAAATCCAAGAAGAAATGAAGAGAGAGGAGTAGGATAGTGAATGGTGAGAATGAAAGCGCTTAGAGAATGAAGTTGCTAATGACGTTGACTGCTGAATATATAAATATGATGAAGTTGGTGAAGCATACTCGTAATGATGATGTTGATTATATAAATGATGTGAGTGACAATGTATATACATGATGACAACGTTTGCTTATGCTGATGATGTGAATAACGACGATATGTTTTGTCCCGGTGTTGTTAAAAATAGGAAGAGTTTGCATCTATGACTGTAAGCTGTTGTTGATGTGTTGACATTTAATACTTGATGAGTCTTGAGCCTAAAAAGGTGAAGTAGTTTAAGCAGTAGAAGGAGAAGTGTGAGGGATGCAGATGAGTAGTTCACGGCCGAGTGATAACGACAGGATTAATCCATTGGGGTATTTTCAAAAGGTCTAATATGGTAAGCTGATTAAGAGAGTATAAAATATGAAGAGATAAAGAAGTGAAAAGAGACGATAATAAGAAGGGATATAACGTAGGTGCCTTCCGAGTAAGTGATGAAGTTAAATATAATCTTCTTAAACAAATAATGAGCTTAGGAATATTGTTAAGTTGAAGAGTAAAAGAGTCAAGATAATTAAGGAACTTAAGATGAATGTTAGGTAGGAACATATAAGGTGTGTATTGAGTAGTGAAAGATAATAGGAATGAGGATAGCAGTGAATAAGACGGGAATTGATTAGAAGAGAGCGAGATGAATAGGAAGGAAGATAAGAGGTAATAGTCATAATGTTTCATGATAATAATAATGATCGGTATCGAGAGAATAAAACCTTAAATTATAATGAAGTTTTAGTGAGGAAAGTTGCTGACGTAGAAAGTATCGATAAGGTGAGAAAATAACTTTGAATTAGAATGAAGTTAAGATTAGGGGAATGATCGGGGTTATAGATGACGACAAATGTGAGACGGGGATTAAGGTATAAAGTCGTAATAATGAGAGGGATAAGTAGGAAAGAGTTATTGATGATGGTGAGGTGAAACCTAGTTGTATAGAGAGGAGACGTTATATGTAATGTTAATGGAGAAGTAAACATCTTAAAACTAAGAAGGAGGAATAGGGTGTGCTATCAGGATAAAATATCTAGAGAGCCTAGAATAGACGAGAGAATAGAGCATGTCTGTAAGATGAATAATAAAATAAACTAGAGGGTTGTTGACGTAGAAACGAGTCGTGCTTAAGGGTTGGATTGATGAGGAGATAATGTAGAGATATAGACGGTAATAGAGAGTAATGATGAGGAATCGTATGACTATGACAAAGAGTGATGACGATTGATATTATATACAAGTGTATAAATAAATATGATGAGAAATGATGATACTTGCGGTAATATGATGATGAGAATGATGATGTTTAAATTATAATGATGATGAGAATGATGATGTCTATATTACTATGACGATGAGAATGATGATGTGTATATTATAATGATGATGAGAATGACGATGTCTATATTATTTTGATGATGAGAATGATGATGTTTATTTATGAAGACAATGAGAATGATGACGGTGTGTTTTGCATTAATGTTGTGCATATTAGGGAGAGTCTTGCAGTTATGAATGTGAATTCATGATGATGTGATGATGTGTAATACCTGATGAGTCTGTCACCATGCATGCATATAGAGTCGTGTCTAGGAATTATGAAGATGAAATGACGATGAAAGTCCAGTAACATATCTCTGGAAATTTATGACGATGAAAGTCCAGTAACATATCTCTGGCAAATTATGACGACGATAGGTGTGGTACCACATTCATATAGGTCTTAGGGTGAGTCCATATGCATTTAAATGATGATACTTATACTTTGTGTTTTTAAGTGTGAATTGAATGAGATGATGATATGTATGATTAGTTGAGAAGAATATAATAAATGTCGATGATCATAAGACGACATAATATTGTTATTGTTGTATTATAATGTTGTGCGTGCTTTTCCCTAATATTATGTTACGATAGGATTTCTCACCCCTTTGTTGTTGTTGTGTTGTTTTCTTTGTGGTAATTGTACTCCCGGGTACAGACACTCAGGTTGAGGAAGTTTAGCTGTGGGACGACTTAGAAGGTGGAGATGGAATACATCTTCCGTCTAGTTTTCATTTTATTTAGTAATCTATTAAGCATGTAGTCGCTACGAGCTCTGATTCTTGTAACACCAGGATTGAGGTTGACGTTGAAATTAATTTGTTTTTTAAGTCGAGAACTTGGAAATATTGTTATTTCTATTTATGATGTTGAATAACAAGGATAATCAATATTAATGAAATCAATGAAATTTTTTCTGCTGTTGAAATTATTATTTAAAGAAAGTGTTTATGTTATATGTGATATATTGACGAGTTTTGTAACATCCTCTTTATTAAATATATAATTATTATTTAATAATTATCGTCGGGAAATATGGTGTTACATAGTTGGTATCAGAGCAGGTCGGTCCATCCGGCCTAGGTTTTATAATCATGTTATGTCCCCACAGACGGCATGTGTGCAGACACTGTTGATGTCAGATTCTGTTAATTGTTGTTTAGCTATTAATGGTGGTTAGAGGGAGATAGTCGAGCGAAGTCTGTCACTACAAGAGTTCTAGAGAGAATGAGGGTAAGAATCAGGGGCGTAGTAAGCTTTGTAAGGTTCTGGCTGATGAGGAAGGGTGGAAGTTTCAACACGAGGCTGCGAGTAGGAAAAGGTACAAGTGGGGGAGACACTTCGGCTCGTCAGAGATGTTTAACGGGTGGTGCCATTTCAAAAGAGAAGTTTAAGTCTTTGAGTTGAGAAGTTAAACGATATGGTAATAAACCTCAGAATTAAATTAGTGCTAGAGTTGGGTTGAAGGAATATGGAGCATGAGTTTGGTATTGAGACTTAACAAGTTAGGTTTTTGGTATGAGTTGAGAATTTTTGGTTCGACCTTGTAAGTGTAAGTGTGGGTGAAAAGGTTGTAGCAGAATGATGGGTGTGGTTTAGATTAGTTATTAGCTGGGATGAAAATCATTTGGCGGGACGTGTTTCAGATGGATAGTCATAAGATGTTAAAGAGAAGGATATCTTTGGAGGACGTAGATTAGATGGTATTCACTTACAGATGAGGAATATGAGTTTAGATCAGTTGAATTATCCTAGTACGAGTGAAGTGTAGACGACCTTTAGTTGTATTTTAAGCTTTCATATGAATTATTAAAGAATAAGTCGAGCGGTTGATTAGGGTATCTCAAGAACAGACCAAATGGTGAAGTACTATAGGCCCACATGAATGTTCGAAGGATTTAATATGTAACAGGTAACAGTTGTATGTTGAGGATGGATGACACGTGAAGGTGTAGACGGTAGCTAGTTGATTTTTATTAGTTTAGGATCTAGATTTCTAAGACTGAATATGAACTGGGGGAATAAAGAATGAGTATAGGAGAGTAGAATCGGATGAGGAAGTTTTATCCAGAGCAGTTACCTTCGAGTAATTTTCGAGGACGAAAATCTGTTAAGTGGGGGAGAGTTGTAACACCCCAATTTTATATTTTAAGTAATTCAATAAATTTTAATAGGTGTTGCGTGGAGAATATTATTATTAATGCTGTTTTATTTGAATATGATGTAAATGTTGAGAGGGTTGAATTATATTGGTGAATTAATTTATGATACCAGAATTTAAATAATATAGAAAGAGAATTGAAAAACAAGTAGAAAAGAGTAGGAGGTGTAGAAAATAGGTTTTTAATAAGTGGGGGAGGGGAAAAGCAAAAGAATAGTGAATAGAAGAGGAAAGTTATATGAAGAGTGGCTAGACCAAATATAAATAAGGGTTTTGGGAAATTAGAACTCAATTTTGCTGAACGTAGAAACAGAGAGAAGAGCAGCCGTCAGAGAAAGGAAAACCTAGCTACAACGAAGTCAAGTCAAACCAGAGATTTCAGAGGAATCGAGGTAAGGGGGAGAATCTTTGCACTTTAGGGTATCTTAATATATGATGGGGGGTGTTTAATTCTTAAGATGATGTTTCTGTTATGATGTGAGATTGTGATGAGAGATTGATGATGGAGGAAGGTAAAGACGAGGTTGAATTATTTAAAATTAAGAGAAACTAGTTTACGGTTTACGAATAGAGGATTGACCATGAAGAGAGTGTGTGTGTAACACCCATAGAGAGATTGCCTAGGATCTCTTACGAGTATTAAAATTTCGTACCGGATACATTAAATACAATACAGAAAATTGTTTAATAATATACAATGCATAAGTTTATGATACATCTCATTATCCGATACAAACATTCTTCATAATATACATCATTCATATACAATGTCCATATAATAAACATAAGCAGCACGATCAATCCGTAGCCTTCTCTTTACCTTTTCGACGTGCTACCTGCGAAGAACCTGCACCAGAAGGAAAGGGATGAGACATAACGTCTCAATGAGCTCCTACCCTACCTACTGTTTGGCAACCTCAGGGAACCTAGGGTTGCCGTGCCTACCTCGGCGAACTCGGGAATACCTATGATCGCCAAGTCTCAATCTTACCCATAGAGGGCTATTTGACTGTTCCTGATAAACTGGTGATCAAGGGGAAACCTAGGATCACCGTCTGATAGTTGCTAACTGATATCTGATAACTGTCTGAATATGTATTTCCTGACTGATAATGTAATAGAATATTAACTGATACTTTATGTTAGCTGTTAGCGCTGAACAAACATTATTATCTGGGTTCATTTTACGGAATGCCCCCGGGTGGAGTAACCCCGAAGCACATTCCCCTGATAACCGGTGAAATTTCCTATTATTTCAGGCTAACACCGGACTCCTCTTGCCTACGTGTGTGGTTATCCTCACGGAAGATTCCTGCCCGTTCCAGCTGTATCTGGAACCCCCCGTCCTCTCTAACTGGTCGAGAGCACAGGAGACACACTATAACTCTGTGTGGTTATCCTCACGGAAAGTTCCTGCCCGTTTCAGCATTGCCGAAACCCCCTGTTCTCTCTAACTGGACGAGAGAGCAGAGGACACAAAGTTTGTCCTGATTATTAATTATTAATCCTGGTATATAAATATACATATCCTGATAAAACTGATACGTGTTTTCCCCAATGTCACTCTGACGTGAACACTGAGGCACGTCCTGATATAAATATGTAACTATGCCTGAATTGAGGGAACTAAGTCCCACTGACTAAGGTATCCTGTAATCTGCCTGGTTAAGGGGATCCTGATAAACTACCCTTAACGTACCTGAAAGTAATTCTATTCCTGTTAACCTATACAAGGTTCTTGACTCATCGTTCTCATGAGTCATTATCTAAAGTGGGGAACTATGTCCCTAACTTACTTGATATCTTAGGGATAACTCTACCCATTGTCTTAATTGATTCCTTGATTCTTAATGAGGTTAATCCTCAATGATAAGTGAAGTTTCTAACCCCACACTCATGTTAATACAAGGTATACCATGATCTATTCTTCCATTTTTAAATGCACAAAGACATACTGGCGCTGTGCGGATGATTTCTGGCTAGAAAAACACATTTCAAAATGAGGTACCTTGCTGGATTTTTCGTGGCACGCCAGCCACCCATCGTGGCACGATGGCTGCCTGATCACTATGATCATGGCACGATGAAAGCCATCGTGGCACGAAGAATCCAGGGGTTTCAGTCCCTGTAGCTGTTCCAAAAAGTTCAAAAACGAGTTTTAATTCCAAACACAGTCCAGCAAGCATTCATACATCAAAATCAAAGGTTTTTAACATATATGATCATAGCATAACAAGTGTTAACAATAGGGAAACTAACTATAACAAATCTAGACAAAATCATCATAATATTCCTTTCCTCATAAACCTCAAAATTTACCCCTAAATGGGTATAAAACTTAGTGGAGCTCACCTTAATCCTCCTATTGGTGCTTGCTACTTCTGATTCCCCTAAGCCTTGGCTTCAAGCTATCAACTTCTCTCAATATCTTCCTTGTTTCTCCTTGTTTCTTGCTCTTGTTCTAGCTTCACTAACCAAACTTGCTTGTGAAGTTTTCTCTCAAGACTTGGATTAGGAAAAGATGAGTTTATGGAGAGGGGTGAGGGCGTGTGAGATGGGAAAGGAGGGAGGAGAAAATCTGGTTTTGGGAGTATAGTGAAGGAATGGAAATGAAGGGGAATAAATATCTTATTCCATTTCCTAATTAATCTCCCCCTTAGCCTTATTTACAAATTTGCCATTGCTTAATATTATCAAGTTGTCATGCTTGCTTAATGACTTCTAACACAATTAATTGATACTTATAAGTGGGATGTTACATTCTACCCCCCTTAAAGAAATTTCGTCCTCGAAATTTAGAAGTTACCTGAAAATAAATGTGGATAGCGCTCTTGCATTTCTGACTCTAGCTCCCACGTCGCTTCGCCGTCGGGAGAACCTTTCCATACCACCTTAACAATAGGAATCTCTTTACTTCGCAAGGTCTTAATATCACGATCGATTATCTGTTCTGGCTCAGGTTGGAAAGTTAAGTCCGATCTCAAATCGATACTGTCCAGCTCCACTGGTTGGAAAGGATCAGGAATGAATTTCCTTAGTTGCGAAACATGAAAGACATCATGCAATCCTGACATGGCTGGTGGCAGCGCCAACTGATAAGCTGCCGGACCAACACGTCGAAGTATCTGGAATGGTCCAACATATCTTGGACAAAGTTTCTTAGTTCTGAAGGCTCCTCTTAAGCCCAACTTGGGTGTAACTTTGAGGAATACATGGTCTCCTTCTTCAAACTCTAAGGGTCTTCGCCTCCTATCAGCATAACTTTTCTGGCGACTCTGTGTTGTTCTCATCTTATCTTGAATGGACTTAATCTTTAGAGTCGTCTCCTGAATGATCTCTGGACCCAAAATGCTCTTATCTCCGACTTCAGCCCAACAAAGCGGGGTTCTACATTTCCTACCATATAGAGCTTCATAAGGTGCCATTCCAATACTAGAATGGTAACTGTTGTTATAAGAAAATTCAATCAATGGTAGGTGATTGTTCCAACTTCCTCCATCTTCCAGGATACATGCACGTAACATATCCTCTAACGTCTGAATAGTCCTTTCTGATTGTCCATCTGTTTGAGGATGATGGGACGTGCTCATCTTTAACCTTGTCCCTAAAGCTTTCTGAAAAGCTTTCCAAAAGTGAGATGTGAAGATTGGATCTCGATCTGATACAATACTGGCAGGTACACCATGGAGTTTCACAATCTCAGAAATAAACAATTCAGCATACTGTGAGGCTCGATACGTAGTCTTAACCGGCAAGAAATGAGCTGACTTGGTTAACCGGTCCACTATTACCCATATGGAGTCATGTCCTCGCTGTGTTCGAGGCAATCCACTCACAAAATCCATGGTTATATCTTCCCATTTCCATTGTGGAATTTCCAGAGGTACCAACATTCCTGCAGGCCTTTGATGCTCAATCTTCACCTGCTGACAAACAATGCATCGCGACACAAACTCCGCAACATCTCTTTTCATGCTAGGCCACCAATAATCTCTTTTCAAATCTTGATACATCTTGGTGGTTCCTGGATGAATACTAAAACTGCTCTTGTGCGCTTCTTCTAAAATTAACCTTTTTAATTCCACATCATTCGGAACGTAAATCCTTCCTTCAAACAATACCATACCATCTGGTGCCCATGAAAACCCTGCTTGGCCAACTTTCCTCTGAAGGTCCATATCCACAGATTGAGCTTGTGCAATCCTAAACCGTAGGTCGCACGAAATATCTATCTTGTTCAGCAAGATGCCACCTTCTAGCTCTGTAACATGAAGATTAAGATCTCTGAATTTCTCATATAACCCACATGTATGCATCATTACTTCAGCTTTAACTAAATCTTTTCTACTCAAGGCATCAGCTACCACATTTGCTTTTCCTGGATGGTATTTCAGGTCAAAATCAAAGTCCTTCAAGTATTCCATCCATCGTCTTTGCCTCATGTTGAGGTCTCGCTGATCAAACAAGTATTTTAAACTTTTGTGATCACTAAACAAGTCAAACCGTGCACCATACAAATGGTGTCTCCATATCTTCAATGCAAAAACTATGGCTGCTAACTCAAGGTCATGGGTGGGGTAATTCTCCTCATGAGTCTTGAGCTGTCGGGACGCATAAGCTATCACATTCTCCCCTTGCATCAGAACACTCCCCAGTCCCTTGGAAGATGCATCGCAGAAAACGGTGTATCTCCTTTCAGGATCTGGTATTGCCAACACTGGCGCTTTAGTCAACTTCCTTTTCAAAACTCTGAAACTCCTTTCACATTCTTCGTCCCAAATAAAGGGCACATCTTTTCGGGTGAGACGTGACAGAGGCAAGGCAATCTGAGAAAACTTCATAATAAACCTTCGATAATAACCTGCCAAGCCTAGAAAGCTCCTGACTTCAACTACATTCTTGGGTCTTTCCCAACTGAGTACAGCTTCAACTTTGGATGGATCGACGGCTACTCCTCCTTGAGAAATAACATGACCCAAAAACTTAATCTCAGATAGCCAAAACTCACACTTACTAAATTTAGCATATAGCTGTTTGTCTCTGAGGACATCCAATACAATTCTTAAATGCTGAGCATGCTCCTGAGGATCTTTAGAATAAATCAAAATGTCATCAATGAAAATCACCACAAATTGATCGAGGTAAGGCTGAAATATCCTGTTCATGTAGTCCATAAATACTGCTGGAGCATTAGTTACACCGAAAGGCATAACCAAAAATTCATAGTGCCCATAACGCGTTCGAAACGCCGTTTTAGACACATCTGAAGATTTAATACGAATCTGGTGATAACCCGATCGAAGATCAATCTTGGAAAATACTGTTGCTCCTTTTAGCTGATCTAGAAGATCATCAATCCTGGGAAGAGGATACTTGTTCTTGATAGTCACCTTATTGAGTTGGCGGTAGTCAATACACAGCCTCATGCTTCCATCTTTCTTCTTGACTAACAAAACTGGAGCACCCCAAGGTGATACACTGGGTCTGATAAAATGCTTCTGGATTAACTCCTCGAGTTGAGACTTCAGCTCTTTCAGTTCCGTTGGTGACATTCTGTACGGTGCCACAGATACTGGCTCCGCTCCTGGAATCAAATCAATTGAAAATTCCACCTCACGCTCTGGAGGTAAACTAGTTACTTCTGAAGGAAATACATCCAAATATTCATTCACAACAGGAATATCACTGGGACTTAACTCTGATTCTGAAGCCACAGTGAGCATCACATAGAATCCCTTATCTTGAGCACAGATGAATTGAATTAACTGATGGGTGCGGTTAATCAATTCAGACAGAGCCACACCTTCCGCCGTATCACTGGTCGACATGTAAATACTCTTTTCTGAACATCCGATGTACACATGGTTAGCGGAGAGCCAATCCATGCCTAAGATCACATCCAATTGCTCCATTGGGAGACAAACTAAATCAACATAATAGGTCTTACTAGACACAGTGATAGGACAGCTTTCACAAACATACTTTGCCTCAATTCCGCCTTCAGTAGCGGTAGATACTAACATTGGAGGGTTCAACGGAGACAAAGGTAATTGCAGCGTCTCCACACATTTATATGAAATAAAAGAACATGTAGCGCCGCAATCAAAAAGAACTTTTACTGGATTAGTACCCAAATAACACATACCGGCAATCAAATCTTCGTTGGCAAGGGCCTTTGCGCCATCTAAGGAGTACACCCTGCCCTTACTGGTTGTAGTTCCTTCAGCTACTCCTTTTCCTCGCTTATAGGGGCATTCTCGCAAGAAGTGTCCAGGCTGCTTACATCCAAAGCATACATTAGCACCTTCCATACACTCTCCTTGATGCATTCTCCCACACGTCTTACAAGTAGGATTAGTCCGTGGAGGATTTGATCGTGGAGAGTATGTCTGCTTCCCTCTCTGAGGGGATCCTTTTGGCTTGAGCTTGTCATGATACTTATCTGACATTCTGCTTTTCTTCTTCTCATAAGCTGCCGCTCTTTCTTTCGAGGCCTTAGCAAGTCCTGCTTCAACCACCAAGCTGTCATGCACTAGTTCATCATAACTCGCCGTCCTCTGAAGACTCACATCAGTGTCTATCTCGCCTCTTAAACCTCTCTTGTACTGATTCATCTTCCATACTTCATTCTTAGCATATTCATTGTGTGTAGAGTAGTAGGACAACTCCTCAAACTTCTTTGTAAACTCAGCAACCGACATACTACCTTGTTTCAACTCCAGGAACTCTTGCTCCTTCTTTACCTTGTAAGACAAAGGTAAGTATTTTTCTAACATCACTTCTTTGAAGTTCAACCAATTCACTTCAACACCATTGGCTTCCATCCTGCGCTGAGCAGATTCCCACCAGTCTTCTGCTGCGCCTCTGAGTTGGTTTGTGGCGTAGACCACTTTATCTTCCTCTGAACAATCAGCCATTCTAAAGATCTTCTCCATTTGTTTAATCCACTTCCTGGCTTCTTGTGGTTCACCTTCTCCGTTAAACTCCGGAGGGTGATGTCTGTTATACTCCCGGAACACGGGGTTACCAATTACTGGAGGAGGTGGTGGCTGTGGATGGAAACCTTGTCCCTGCTGCATCATGTCCATCCATTGCTGTTGAGCTTGGGCCTGTTGCTGAGACTGCTGTTGCATCATCAGCATCATTTGCTGATACTGTAATGCATTCTGAGCTTGTTGCTCTTGGTACTGCTCTTGATACTGTAATGAATTCATACTGGGTCCTCCACTTTCATCGCTAGCTTGATTGGCACGAGGTTTACCTCTTCTTCTCCCAGACATCTTATCCTAGCTGTCATATACAAGTCAAAGTGATCAGTTTTAACTGAACATAACATCTAGAATAATGTCCTGAATCCAAGAGGTCCATAAACTTGGATTGTACTTTAATGACCCAAGGCACGGTCTGAATCGACCTGCTCTGATACCAAATTGTAACACCCATAGAGAGATTGCCTAGGATCTCTTACGAGTATTAAAATTTCGTACCGGATACATTAAATACAATACAGAAAATTGTTTAATAATATACAATGCATAAGTTTATGATACATCTCATTATCCGATACAAACATTCTTCATAATATACATCATTCATATACAATGTCCATATAATAAACATAAGCAGCACGATCAATCCGTAGCCTTCTCTTTACCTTTTCCACGTGCTACCTGCGAGGAACCTGCACCAGAAGGAAAGGGATGAGACATAACGTCTCAGTGAGCTCCTACCCTACCTACTGTTTGGCAACCTCAGGGAACCTAGGGTTGCCGTGCCTACCTCGGCGAACTCGGGAATACCTATGATCGCCAAGTCTCAATCTTACCCATAGAGGCCTATCTGACTGTTCCTGATAAACTGGTGATCAAGGGGAAACCTAGGATCACCGTCTGATAGTTGCTAACTGATATCTGATAACTGTCTGAATATGTATTTCCTGACTGATAATGTAATAGAATATTAACTGATACTTTATGTTAGCTGTTAGCGTTGAACAAACATTATTATCTGGGTTCATTTTACGGAATGCCCCCGGGTGGAGTAACCCCGAAGCACATTCCCCTGATAACCGGTGAAATTTCCTATTATTTCAGGCTAACACCGGACTCCTCTTGCCTACGTGTGTGGTTATCCTCACGGAAGATTCCTGCCCGTTCCAGCTGTATCTGGAACCCCCCGTCCTCTCTAACTGGTCGAGAGCACAGGAGACACACTATAACTCTGTGGTTATCCTCACGGAAAGTTCCTGCCCGTTTCAGCATTGCCGAAACCCCCTGTTCTCTCTAACTGGACGAGAGAGCAGAGGACACAAAGTTTGTCCTGATTATTAATTATTAATCCTGGTATATAAATATACATATCCTGATAAAACTGATACGTGTTTTCCCCAATGTCACTCTGACGTGAACACTGAGGCACGTCCTGATATAAATATGTAACTATGCCTGAATTGAGGGAACTAAGTCCCACTGACTAAGGTATCCTGTAATCTGCCTGGTTAAGGGGATCCTGATAAACTACCCTTAACGTACCTGAAAGTAATTCTATTCCTGTTAACCTATACAAGGTTCTTGACTCATCGTTCTCATGAGCCATTATCTAAAGTGGGGAACTATGTCCCTAACTTACTTGATATCTTAGGGATAACTCTACCCATTGTCTTAATTGATTCCTTGATTCTTAATGAGGTTAATCCTCAATGATAAGTGAAGTTTCTAACCCCACACTCATGTTAATACAAGGTATACCATGATCTATTCTTCCATTTTTAAATGCACAAAGACATATTGGCGCTGTGCGGATGATTTCTGGCTAGAAAAACACATTTCAAAATGAGGTACCTTGCTGGATTTTTCGTGGCACGCCAGCCACCCATCGTGGCACGATGGCTGCCTGATCACTATGATCATGGCACGATGAAAGCCATCGTGGCACGAAGAATCCAGGGGTTTCAGTCCCTGTAGCTGTTCCAGAAAGTTCAAAAATGAGTTTTAATTCCAAACACAGTCCAGCAAGCATTCATACATCAAAATCAAAGGTTATTAACATATATGATCATAGCATAACAAGTGTTAACAATAGGGAAACTAACTATAACAAATCTAGACAAATTCATCATAATATTCCTTTCCTCATAAACCTCAAAATTTACCCCTAAATGGGTATAAAAATTAGTGGAGCTCACCTTAATCCTCCTATTGGTGCTTGCTACTTCTGATTCCCCTAAGCCTTGGCTTCAAGCTATCAACTTCTCTCAATATCTTCCTTGTTTCTCCTTGTTTCTTGCTCTTGTTCTAGCTTCACTAACCAAACTTGCTTGTGAAGTTTTCTCTCAAGACTTGGATTAGGAAAAGATGAGTTTATGGAGAGGGGTGAGGGCGTGTGAGATGGGAAAGGAGGGAGGAGAAAATCTGGTTTTGGGAGTATAGTGAAGGAATGGAAATGAAGGGGAATAAATATCTTATTCCATTTCCTAATTAATCTCCCCCTTAGCCTTATTTACAAATTTGCCATTGCTTAATATTATCAAGTTGTCATACTTGCTTAATGACTTCTAACACAATTAATTGATACTTATAAGTGGGATGTTACAGTGTGAATCAGTAGGTTAATAGAAAATTAGTGTTTGAATGATAGGGTAACCTTAGGGTGATGTTTAGGGACGAATTGGGTGAGTTGGGGGGGTCGAAATCGGAGCCGGGGAAGCTCCCATGGTGGAAAATTACAAAATCTGCGTTCTGATGCTGACATAATCGTGACGCGATTTTGGCACAACTTTTTGACCATTTTCAGTTCCGAATTAAGCTTAGGTGTCTTCATGAAAGTTGTAGATATGGATGTTAGCTTTCATGTGGCTTTGGAGTGACCTCATTTCGACATCTACAACTCAATTTATGGTCATATTACTACACGGGTCGGCACGGTCGTGCACTCTGCCCAGGTTTAGGAAACGAAACATTTCCACCCCTCTCTGTCCCGAATTGGACTTAGGTCCCTTCATGAAAGTTTTAGATATAGATGTCAGCTTTCATTTACCTTTGGTTTGAATCCATTTAGATCTCTAGAACTTGAGTTATGAATAAAATATTGTACCTGGGTCATACTGCGATATGAATAGTAAGTCTAAGAAAGCTGTTAGCGTGAAAAGTAAGCGTATACTAGGTTTCAGAACCTATAAACATAAATGAAGGGAGTCTAGTCTGGTGTCTTAAGGGTAGTTCCCCAGCCCCTTAACGAATTAATACATGGAAGAACTTTAGGGTGTTAGAGACAAATCCAAGAAGAAATGAAGAGAGAGGAGTAGGATAGCGAATGGTGAGAATGAAAGCGCTTAGATAATGAAGTTGCTAATGACGTTGACTGCTGAATATATAAATATGATGAAGTTGGTGAAGCATACTCGTAATGATGATGTTGATTATATAAATGATGTGAGTGACAATGTATATACATGATGACAACGTTTGCTTATGCTGATGATGTGAATAACGACGATATGTTTTGTCCCGGTGTTGTTAAAAATAGGAAGAGTTTGCATCTATGACTGTAAGCTGTTGTTGATGTGTTGACATTTAATACTTGATGAGTCTTGAGCCTAAAAAGGTGAAGTAGTTTAAGCAGTAGAAGGAGAAGTGTGAGGGATGCAGATGAGTAGTTCACGGCGGAGTGATAACGACAGGATTAATCCATTGGGGTATTTTTAAAAGGTCTAATATGGTAAGCTGATTAAGAGAGTATAAAATATGAAGAGATAAAGAAGTGAAAAGAGACGATGATAAGAAGGGATATAACGTAGGTGCCTTCCGAGTAAGTGATGAAGTTAAATATAATCTTCTTAAACAAATAATGAGCTTAGGAATATTGTTAAGTTGAAGAGTAAAAGAGTCAAGGTAATTAAGGAACTTAAGATGAATGTTAGGTAGAAACATATAAGGTGTGTATTGAGTAGTGAAAGATAATAGGAATGAGGATAGCGGTGAATAAGACGGGAATTGATTAGAAGAGAGCGAGATGAATAGGAAGGAAGATAAGAGGTAATAGTCATAATGTTTGACGATAATAATAATGATCGGTATCGAGAGAATAAAACCTTAAATTATAATGAAGTTTTAGTGAGGAAAGTTGCTGACGTAGAAAGTATCGATAAGGTGAGAAAAGAACTTTGAATTAGAATGAAGTTAAGATTAGGGGAATGATCGAGGTTATAGATGACGACAAATGTGAGACGGGGATTAAGGTATAAAGTCGTAATAATGAGAGGGATAAGTAGGAAAGAATTATTGATGATGGTGAGGTGAAACCTAGTTGTATAGAGAGGAGACGTTATATGTAATGTTAATGGAGAAATAAACATCTTAAAACTAAGAAGGAGGAATAGGGTGTGCTATCAGGATAAAATATCTAGAGAGCCTAGAATAGACGAGAGAATAGAGCATGTCTGTAAGATGAATAATAAAATAAACTAGAGGGTTGTTGACGTAGAAACGAGTCGTGCTTAAGGGTTGGATTGATGAGGAGATAATGTAGAGATATAGACGGTAATAGAGAGTAATGATGAGGAATCGTATGACTATGACAAAGAGTGATGACGATTGATATTATATACAAGTGTATAAATAAATATGATGAGAAATGATGATACTTGCGGTAATATGATGATGAGAATGATGATGTTTATATTATAATGATGATGAGAATGATGATGTCTATATTACTATGACGATGAGAATGATGATGTGTATATTATAATGATGATGAGAATGACGATGTCTATATTATTTTGATGATGAGAATGATGATGTTTATTTATGAAGACAATGAGAATGATGACGGTGTGTTTTGCATTAATGTTGTGCATATTAGGGAGAGTCTTGCAGTTATGAATGTGAATTCATGATGACGTGATGATGTGTAAAACCTGATGAGTCTGTCACCATGCATGCATATAGAGTCGTGTCTAGGAATTATGAAGATGAAATGACGATGAAAGTCCAGTAACATATCTCTGGCAATTTATGACGACGAAAGTCCAGTAACATATCTCTGGCAAATTATGACGACGATAGGTGTGGTACCACATTCATATAGGTCTTAGGGTGAGTCCATATGCATTTAAATGATGATACTTATACTTTGTGTTTTTAAGTGTGAATTGAATGAGATGATGATATGTATGATTAGTTGAGAAGAATATAATAAATGTCGATGATCATAAGACGACAGAATATTGTTATTGTTGTATTATATTGTTGTGCGTGCTTTTCCCTAATATTATGTTACGATAGGATTTCTCACCCCTTTGTTGTTGTTGTGTTGTTTTCTTTGTGGTAATTGTACTCCCGGGTACAGACACTCAGGTTGAGGAAGTTTAGCTGTGGGACGACTTAGAAGGTGGAGATGGAATACATCTTCCGTCTAGTTTTCATTTTATTTAGTAATCTATTAAGCATGTAGTCGCTACGAGCTCTGATTCTTGTAACACCAGGGTTGGGGTTGACGTTGAAATTAATTTGTTTTTAAGTCGAGAACTTGGAAATATTGTTATTTCTATTTATGATGTTGAATAACAAGGATAATCAATATTAATGAAATCAATGAAATTTTTTCTGCTGTTGAAATTATTATTAAAGAAAGTGTTTATGTTATATGTGATATATTGACGAGTTTTGTAACATCCTCTTTATTAAATATATAATTATTATTTAATAATTATCGTCGGGAAATAGGGTGTTACACACGGCAACTCGTATGAGGCATCTACTAGGGTATTACTATCATTGGAGGATCGGGGAGGATGATGATCAAATGCATTGGTTTTGTTCTGATCCATATTTTAGTTTGAAAATTGGAGGATAGAAGAGATTTTGATTGCTACTTATATATAAACATATTTTGGATTATATAATATAAACATATCCAAATTGTGTTCGGATTATATAATCCCAAACCCCATAAACATGTTTGTAAAAAAATAGGGTGTGTGAGAAGTGATAGGATGCAAAAAGTAATAGTCTGAATTTTTTGCGGTATGTGTAGAGGTGTTTTCTGGTTAGCAAGATTTGGTGGATTTGTGTATGCATAATTTTCGGATAGTTCTCCGGTCTCTGTTAACATTCTGCTGCTGCCCATGTTTTGGTCATTCGCGGGTTTGCTTGATATATTGTTAAATTTATCAGTCCCAGATTGTGAGCTTTCGAGTAGGTTGTTTTAGTAGCCATTAAAGTGGAGCTTTGGAGTTAATTGGATCATTGGTGTGGTAAGTGGATAGTCTCAAATGCATTATATTAGCATGCAAAATTCTGCAGAATTGCAGTGGCCATGTTACCCATAAACGTCTTGGGGGAAATGGCCATGTTACCCATGAAACGGTTTCATAATCCATAAAATCGTACAATATATATTTTATGAATCAAAATAACAAGTGCTCTAAAGAAATTATTTAAGGAATTCAAAAAAATGAAAATTTGTCTTGGAGATACAAGTCAAACATCAATCAAAGTATCAAATACATCATTTTCTCTACAAAAATTACCTATTTGGGTTACATAAACACTACTAAGAACACTTGTTAAAATTCTCTAAAAAATATTTGTAGAATATCAGAGAATAAGTTTTTGTATTCTCATTGATTGATTAAGAAAATATATTACAATGGTATAAATAGAGGAAGTAGCCTCTCAGCCACCCTCACCTTATGAACCAGAAAAGGAAACAAATTAATCCTAATGATGACAAAAAATAAAACCTAATAATGACAGGAATAAAACAGGTCAATGATGAGAGATGGTAACATAACTACCAAATCTCTCTTATTCATAAACAAATATGCCAAATAAGTATAATTTATTCTGCAAGATTTCTACACTCCCCTTCAAGCTAGGTTGTAAATGTTGAACAATCCTAGCTTGGATGTAAGGAACTCAAATGTTTTTCTTGGCACTGCTTTAGTGAGAATATCTGCCGTTTGTTGGCTTGTAGGAGTATACTGGAGGGATATAGTCTCGTTTTCAATATTTTCCTTGATGAAATGACGGTCAATCTCTACATGTTTTGTCCTGTCGTGATGAACCGGATTCTTAGCAATGCTAATGGCGGATTGGTTATCACATAACACCTTTATGGGGTCCGAATTGAGGATTCCAATTTCATGAAGTACCCTTTTTAGCCATATCCCCTCACATATGCCTTGGGAAAGAGCTATGAATTCGGCTTCTGCTGAGCTACGAGACACTACTGGTTGCTTTTTACTTCTCCAAGTGACTAAATTCCCCCAAACAAAAGTACAATAACCTGATGTTGAACGCCTATCAGTCACTGATCCTGCCCAAATCAGCATCAGTGAATATTACAATTCCCCTATTAGCTGACCTTTGAAAAAATAATCCTTGACCAGGTGTCATTTTCAAGTATCTGAGAATTCTATACACTGCTTCCATATGTTCTTCTGTGGGACAATTCATGAACTGGCTCATTGTACTCACTGAAGGAAAATCGACATACAAAAGGCAGCAGAAGTTTAAAATTTTTCGATTTTTCTTTCCTTAGATCATTACGAATATCATATGAATCAGTGATAGAATTGTTACCTCTTGTAGTGAAGAAACAGTTTCTTTGATCACAGCTAAGCAAGCAAGCAGAGCCTCTACTCGTCCACACGAACGGTTTCCTCTGGTTCCCGGTGCTAGCCAAGCGATCAGAGGTTAGGGAGAGATGTAGGGATTTCGGTTTTGCCTTTTAGGGTTACACGAAAAAGCACTACTGATTTCAGCATTAGAGCTCTATTTATAGAGCTCATTGCTACACGAAAATCAGCCATCATGTTGAGCTTCCATAAGCCCATTAACCCATTAACTTCCGCTAACTAATTAGCGTCAATTGCTAAACGCACCTCATCATATAAGTATTACTTATATTTCTCCTTTTGACCGTTCTATTGTGTGTGACCCTATAGGTTCTTGTAACGTTGGCAATAATATTAAATCTTATATTTAACATTACAAACAGTGAGCGGTATCTAGCAACACATCACTGCTACCCAAGTGACAAGAATGTCAAGTGATCTGACGAAACCTTTTCCACGATAATGTTTATGTGTACGATTACTCCTTTGTCCTAATATCTTTATTGAACACAAGGCATAGATTATGTCACCTTTGTTTAGCTCAATATTTATATTTCTTGATTCCGAAATATACTGAATAACGAATAAGTCCAATATCTCATATTGACTTAATTCGGCATGGCCATGCATTTTTCCAGTCATATTTCATCAAGAGGCCTAAAGATATATCTCCTGTTATGAAGGAGGGACAAATCCCATCTAGGACACTCATGTCCCTCAGCATGATTCGTCGAGTGACCATTAACCAACGTTATAGTTATCTTGTTACATATAACGTTTGAATGGCAATAAAACACTTGAGTCCACATCTAGGGATCACAGTGGTTTCAGGTCTAAGAGTGATATACACTATTATCATTATGAGAATAACTTATGATGATTTCATAACATACTATGTAGTATTCTCACGATGGGTCAATGCAGTATAAATATTACTCCTAATACTCATACCTATGTATAGACTTAATATCTCATATTCATGACCCATGAGATATGGTCATCAGTCTACATACATAATAGTCTCCATGCTTTATTATTATCCCAGTTCATATTAAAGCTTGACTACGGATACTTTTAAGAATAGTGTTCTTTCTGTTGATGTAATCTCATGATTAAGTCACACTTAACATTCCATCACATGAACCAACTATTCTAGGGACTTTATTAATCTTATATCAAGTGTAATAAAGAACGCCATATTTTATTAATAATAAAAGTCATGATACATGTGAAAAGTTTAACATAAACTATTGGCCTCTAGGGCTTACACCAACACTCACTGCAAAACTAATGTCTGGTCTTGTGTGAGATAGATAAATGAGCTTTCTAACCAACCTTTGATATCTTCCTTTATCAACGGGTGTATCTTTATCAAGAATACCAAGCTTCACAGTTGCATCCATCGGGGTCTCGGAGGGTTTACACCCAAGCATCCCTGTTTCTTTTAAGAGGTCTAGAACATATTTCCGTTGGGAAACTGAAATTCCTTTCTTAGACCGAGCTACCTCCATCCCAAGGAAATATTTGAGATTGCCCAAATCTTTTATTTCAAATTCTTTGGCTAGGAGACTCTTTAATCTCTTGATCTCTTCTTCATGATCACCTGTCAGAACAATATCATCAACATAAACTATAAGAATAGCCTTCTTCCCTGAGGGTGACTGTTTGAGGAACATTGTATGATCTGACTGACACTGAATGTAGCCAAATGTCCTTACCACTTTTGTGAATATATCAAACCAAGCTCTTGGGGACTGTTTCAATCCATACAAAGATTTCTTAAGTTTGCAGACTTTGTTTGCATTTTCTGAGGTTTCAAAACCTGGAGGAATCTCCATGTAAACTTCCTCTTTAAGGTCACCATTCAGGAATGCATTTTTCACATCCATCTGATAGAGAGGCCAATCAAGGTTTGAGGCAAGCGAGAGTAGAATCCGAACTGTGTTGAGCTTTGCTACAGGTGCAAATGTCTCTTGATAATCAATCCCATAGGTTTGTGTAAAACCCTTAGCCATCAATCGTGCTTTATATCTGTTGATGCTACCATCAGAGTTTTGTTTGATCGTAAAAATCCACTTGTAACCCACCGGATGTTTTCCAGATGGTAGGTTTGATAATTCCCAAGTTCCATTCTTTTCAAGAGCATGAATTTCTTCCAATATGACTTTGTTCCATTCTGGCTTGATAAGCGCTTCATAGACAAAATTTGGAACCTGAATTCTATCAAGATTGCTAACAAAAGCCAAGTGATGAGAAGATAACTTATCATAAGAGATAAATTTGCAAATGGGATGAGATGTGCAAGAACGCTTGTCTTTCCTCAGTGCAATAGGTCTATCATCATATTCAACACTTGAAATAGAGCCACAATTCTCATTATCTTGTGCGTTTTCAATCTCTAAACTCGGGTAAGATTCATGGCAGTGGGGGATTAACTGTTGTTATTTACCTTCTTGTTTCTCCTAGTAAAGACACGGAGCTCACGTATTTCAGCAGGATGTGTTGAAGTAGATGGCTGAACAGAAGGCTGTTCTGCCACAGACTGAATAGTTGACTGATTGTTTGACTGGTCTGATTGAACTGGAGACTGATTTGCCACTGACAGATCAGAAGACTGAGTGTTGGACAATGTTGGCTGATCATAAGATTGATCTGATATAGACAGCGGCAGCAGATTGGGGTGAATGGACACATTTGTATCAATCTAGTTTATTTGAGGTGACACATTTAGGGAACTTTCACCATAGGTTGACTCCAACGTATCAATATCCCAAAGCTGAAATTCTTGAGTAAAATTCTCCCCCTGAATATCAGTTTTGGTATAAAAAGGTTGATTCTCAAAGAATGTGACATCCATAGAGTTGTAAAAATTTTTGGTGGTTGGAGAATAACATTTGTACCCTTTTTGGGTTGGAGAATAACCAACAAATATGCACTTTAGAGCTTTTGGGTCAAGTTTACTAGCTTGTTGGTGGACAAACACAGAACAACCGAATACTTTGATTGGAAGGGCAGACAAGATTCGGGTTTGCGGAAAACAATTAGAAATGACCTGATAAGGTGTTTGAAATTTAAGGACACGAGAGGGCATTCTATTTATCAAGTAGGTGGCTGTTGAAACAACCTCACCCTAGAAGAAGTTAGGAACATGTGTGGTGAACTTTAGAGACCTAGCAACTTCTATGATATGTCTATTTTTCCTTTCTGCTATCCCATTTTGTTGTGGGGTGTTAACACAAAAGCTTTGGTGAATAATCCCATGGCTGTCCAGATATTCTCTAAGAGATATTTCAAAATATTCTCTTGCATTATCAGTTTTAAGAATTTGGATTTTAGTTTGGAACTGAGTTTGGATCATGGTGTTAAATTTTCTGAAAATGTGACCTAGTTCAGATTTTTCTTTCATAAGGAACAACCATGTTATCCTAGAATGATCATCCACAAATAACACGAACCATCTAGATCCAGTTATATTTTTTACTCTAGATGGCCCCCACACATCACTATGAATCAATGAAAAAGGACGCGAAGCGGTATAAGGTAACATAGAGTAAGAATGACGAACATGTTTAGAAAATTGACAAACTTCACATTGAAACAACTTTGGATTTTTATTTGAGAACAATGAAGGGAACATTTTCAGAAGATACAAAAAATTAGGATGACCTAGACGATAGTGCCATAACATGATAGCATTATCCTTATTTGACTGGGTGGCTGACTCAACACACACTGCATTGTGAGTTTGTCTTGTAGGAGTTTGATCTGTTTGAAGAAGGTAGAGCCCTGAGCAAATCCTAGTACTGCCAATCGTCCTCCCCGATTCCAAAGTGTGAAATTCACACAAATTAGAGACAAGTTTAGCAACACAGTTAAGATCATAAGTGAGCTTACTCACAGACAACAAATTGCAATCCAAATTAGGTACATGTAGGACAGACTGTAACTCTATATCTTGAGAGAGTGACTGAACCTGTACCAGCCACTTTAGAGAGTGTACCATCTGCAATTTTTACAAAGAGTCCATCATAGCATGGATTGTAATGATGGAATAATGATTTATCCCCCATCATATGGTCTGAAGCTTCTGAGTCAACTATCGATGGCTTATGATTTCCAGTTTTAACAGTAAAAGCACCTAAGAAATTACCTTTATGTGCTAGTGAAACAACTTTGGTATTGCTTTGGGAAGACATCTGAAAGAACATTTTTTGGAGAGCTTCAAGTTGTTCTTGATTAAAAGGGGTGGATTGAGGAGCATCAGTATTACTTCCTTCTTGAGTTGAAACGTGATTACCTCAGCTATTCTTGTCCATAGGAGGTTTTGAGGGCTACCAATCTGCTGGTTTTCCATGTAATTTCCAGCATGTGTCTTCGATATGGCCAGATCTTTGGCAATGATCACACCATGGCCTTTTCTTCTTTAAACGATTGTCAATGGCAAAATTACGGACTCCACGAGTTGCTAGTGCTGATTGCTTTGCCACGGGCAGAACTGAGGGTTCTCCTAGCATCACTTTCTTCGCTACGCACTTCAGAGAAGACCTATCTAATACTTGGTAAAGGTTTGGTTCCAAGTATTCTTCCTCTGACTTCATCTAAGTTCTTGTCAAGTCCCATCAAGAACTTACAAATTATTTTCTTTTCCAGATCTCCTTATATTTCTTTGAATCAGCTGAGCAGGTCCAGCTGTGCTCTTCAAACACATCAAGCTGCTGCCATTGACGTGTAAGGGTGTTATAGAACTGTGTGACTAAGAGATCTCCTTGTCGTAGATCTTGCAAGGCTGTCTCAATCTCAAAGATGGTTGATGTGTTGTCTTTGCTTGAATAAAATTCCTTTGCGTCATTCCAAATGTCATTAGCCGTGGTGTAGAGAAGGAAATTCTCACCTATCTCATTTGTCATGGAGTTTATTAGCCATGACATGACCATGTTGTTCTCAGTTTTCCATTGTCTGTAGGTTGGATCTCCAGTTTTTGGTGCAGTAATTTCACCAGTGAGGTATTCATCTTTCCCTTTGCCGCTGACAAACATCAAGACTGACTGTGACCATTGAAGGTAGTTGTTCCAATTCAGTTTGTGTCCTGTAATGGGAAGAAGAGGGGTTGCCTCCAAGGTCACACCAGGAATGGTCTTGACTTGCGATGAGGATCCATTTCCGTCCTCTTTCTGCATGGTATCTTTTTCTGTAGCCATGTCGTATTTGGTCATTGGAAAAGATGAAAGGATCGATTTGCTCTGGTACCATGTAGAATATCAGAGAATAAGTTTTTGTATTCTCATTGATTGATTAAGAAAATATATTACAATGGTATAAATAGAGGAAGTAGCCTCTCAGCCACCCTCACCTTATGAACTAGAAAAAGAAACAAATTAATCCTAATGATGACAAAAAAATAAAACCTAATAATGACAGGAATAAAACAGGTCAATGATGAGAGATGGTAACATAACTACCAAATCCCTCTTATTCAAAAACAAATATGCCAAATAAGTATAATTTATTCTGCAAGATTTCTACAATATTAATTAAAACGAAGAGATTTCGTTCTGACTATAGAAGAGGCCAGATGGACTACCATTGGAAAGTAGTGCTAACCTAACAGGATTTGCAGCTCCTTCTTCTACTGCCAATATACCAGTATTAGTATTTATATCAGTCTTGACATAACCAGGGCAAACACAATTGATGCAGAAACTAGGATATTTCTTTGCAAGAATTCTTGTATAGGCATTCATTGAAGCTTTAGCAACAGTATAGGCAGCTGCAAACCTAGGCCAACCTTTTCTTTCTAAGGACCCTTCTTCGAAATCTTTGATAAACTCCTTTATCACTTCATCTATTCTTTCTTCTGTAAGGTTTTCAACATCACTAAAGACTCCTTTAGCCCACTCATTTGATACACACTGCTTTGACATCAATAATATTGATAATGGGAATTTGGTTAAAGGAAATTGAGTAAAAACGTAAACTAAATAACAAAGCATACTTAAAAAAATTAAAAAATTACAAGTTAGGCTCTTAAACACTTGAAAATAGATCATATTTAACCCTTGAAAAATTTGTTTCACCCAATCTATTTCTCACTTTATTCATTATTCATAGTATAGCAATCAAAAGATGGTGAACATTTAAGTAATTTGGTGTTAACTTTTGTTGATAAGTCTTTTTTATTTTGTGATGGACTATAGTTACAAGCTTATTCATTCTTAAGAATTTATTCATGTACATATTAGCTTACCTCTATCTTGCCCAAAAATGACGATACATTCACTACTCTCGGTGAATCAGATAATTGGAAGAGGAGAAGAAGGTATTCAAATGTTCTTTTTGCCCCATAATAATTTATTTGAATGCATTCTTTAGCTGACTCATATGTTTGTGTTACTGCCCTTCTCAATTCTTCATCAGGTAGTGCCTGCAAGATGAAAACAACTCAAAAATCAAAACCATTCTAGATGTTCTTAAGACCAATAAAAATATCCTCGCCCTAAAAACAAAACTATTCAATATAATAAACATAGAAAAGCTTCCAGTTTCAAATTTCACAAGACAACTTATAGATCAGTACTTCTCATATATCATGACATTTTCATGTAGTAAGGTGGTTTATTTATAGGGAAGGGAGAAAACCAATGCTTTTTCTTTGGCTTTGTGGGCTACAATGAATATATCATGACATTGATGTTAAAAAAATAAATAAAAAATATCATGACATTTATCTTGTGCAATGATGGTAAGGTGGCTACAAAACCGTTGGATATCCACTTGCAGTCAGATCCAACGGGTTTGAAACTATTGCATCAGTGCAACCACTTGCATTGGTGCCGCCATTATAGAGAATTCATACTCCACCCAAAAACATATCGCCGTGGCTGCAAGACCAAATAAATTAAAACACCCAAAATATATATTCCATGATACTAAGGATTCTCATTCAGAATTAGGTTGACAATGAACATTGTCTATAAGAATGTCATAGTACTACATAAATATGAGCAGAAACAATAAGAATCTTCATTGTATTATTGTTAGTTATCAAGTGAAATAATGCTTAATGGGAAATATTGAAATTTAGTGTTTTGGTTAGTAAAAAATCTTAATACAATTTCCAGTACATATGCACGACGGATGTTCAAATTGGTAAAACAAAAATCAGAATCCATTCAGTGCAGATGCAATCAACTTCGAAACTTTTATTCAATAGATACATAACATAGGTAAGTTTCAAAGTTTGTATATACTAACCCCACTCGTAATGATTGCAGAAGTGAATAAATCACGGTCTTTAATTTCACCTCCGTTAATCCCAGCATTGTTAACCTACATAATACAATCTTTATTCATGAAATATATGCAAACAACATGTATCAACTCTAGTAAGGAACTTATAATGACTTTAAAAAAATTATCAAGCTGGTTAAATGGAAACTAGCCTAATTAATACTAAAATAAGTATTATTAACTCTATGAAATGCGACATTTTTTTTTAATTTCAAAAGAATATATAACACCTGGAAAAAGAATCACAAACAATCTCGGGATGGAAGAATCCAACGCAGGAGTCAAAATCCTCTCCATTTATTAGTCTCTCCATTTTTTCTATTTGAAGAGATAAAGACACAAAAAAGTTTGAAAATAATTAATAGTAGTGGGACCCACTTTGTGGTAGGACCCACTACATACTTTTTTGTATCTATCTCTCACCAAATGATAATATCCATTTATTCTTAGTAACTGATATCCGCCAACCGAGCACCAAAACCAAGAAAAGAAACGGAAACCCCAAACAACAAAAGGCACCCCCACCCACAATAAAGTGAATTAGTGTTTCCCTTTAGTCTAATGTGTAGAAATTTCAAGATGTGCTATATATTTCTTCGGTTACTAGTGTATAAATTTATTAATGGGTTAAAGATGTCTATACATCTTATAAATATGTATCCACAAAAAAAGAATATCAATTTTTAATCCTTAAAATTTATAAAAATAAGATACTTTATAGTTCTTCTGTAAAACTATTAGCACAAAAAATAAATATGTCTCCACAAAAATAAGATACTTTAAGTGTAGCTCCTAAGATACTTTATTATATACTACATGCATTAATTATTCAATTTATTTAAAAAATCAAGTTTTACTTATAATAGTGACCGAAAAAAGTATATTGTTAAGGTATTTGTCTAACATGCACAAAATGATCTTGCACCATGCATTCATGTCTTTTTCATCATTGGATGAATTAATTACAATAAATTTTATTTGATTTAATGGTGATATTTATTGAACTAAAAGTGGATACTAACTTCATGGTGCAAAACTTGTTTCATTTATGCACCATAGAATCGACCAATGTTAAGATTAAAAAGGGTTAAAACTTTTAGATGGGCTAATATCAAAAGATTATTTTTTTCACTAAAACATATTTAACACTTGATTAAATTTTCTTGTTACCAGAATATCAAGTTTGCCAAAATGGGATTTGACAAAATCTGCTAGAGAAGCTACACTTGCAGCATCAGCAACATCTAGTTGATGAAATACAACAAAATCAGATAAACCAGATGCTTTAAGTGTTTCCAATGCATGAAGACCTCTTTTCTCATCTCTTGCTGTCAGCACCACTTTGATTCCAGCTGAAGCTAACTGCTTAACTATCTCAAACCCAATTCCTTTGTTTGCTCCAGTCACCACTGCATACCTGAGGAAGAGAGACACAAGGATAAGAAAGATCTAAAATATTGAAAAACATGTTTTGGATATGATAAGAAAGTTTGATCATACAACCTTTTTGTCGGTTCTCCCATCACTTGCTGGAACTTAGCGGCAATGTTGTACTTGGGAAATATGAACAATTGAACATGCTGTTGAAACAAGAGATGTTTTCTTTTATTGGGAATTCATCCCTTATCCTCCACAGTCTACAGACAAAACATCATATTATTTTAATAATCTAACTAATAGACTGACTTTAAATAAAAGATGACATAATACGATGGTTGATAAGTCTAATGATAATTAAAGTTGATAGAGTCTTATTTTGAAATTCAAAATGAATAGTATCCCTTCTCTCTTCTTTTTGAATGGTGGTTACGTAACCGACTTTAACTATAGAAGAGAATGAAAGTGTGAAGAAAAGTGATAAATGATTTTTGGTTTGATTACACTTTTGATCCCCTTATTTTTATCTTTTTTTGAAATTGGTCCTCTTATTTTAAAGTTCTGACAGATTTCATCACTCTCCATCATATTTTTTAACTAAAAAAGGTTATATGATAGATTTTAAATGTCGTGGTATATGATCTGAAGTTGATAAAATATCAACATCAATGAAATCTTAAGAAAATTCCCTTAAAAACTTCATTTAAAACATGTTATATCACTATATTTTAGACAAATTATTAGATAGAAAGACCAGAACTGTCGAATTATAAAAAAGGGGGACCAATTTCGCAAAATAGTGAAAATAGGAGGACCAAAATTGCAATTAAGCCATAATTTTTTAATGAAAGAACACATTTATTTTCTAACGACAAAAAAGTATTCTCACCATCAAAGAATACAAGAAAAGATAAGGCAAAGAGGCAAAAACAATTGCATAAAAGTATCAATAACATTAAAGAAATCCCTCATAATGGGTTCAGGTATGTTCTTTTAGCCGTAAAATATTAGAGTCTAAACAAAATTTTATATTTTAGACAATTAGCATGAAGGTGAATATATTAAAAGGGTAGATATTTTAGAAAGTAAAATTTTCTTATTTTAAGCAATTAGCATGAAGGTGAAGGTATTAAAAGTTGGTAGCATTTTTATGGATTTCGGTTTTACAGGTCTTATTAGGGATCACGAAGGTTCCTTTCTTTAAGGGTTTTGTGTTGGGTATTGACCCCTCATCTATTATCAATATTAAATAAATAAATAGATGTTATATCAATTGATTAATATTTTTATAAATATTATATAGGTTAAATAAATTTTTGGTTTCTATAAATATAGTCAATTTTGTTTTTAGTCCTCATAAAAAAAGTGACATGTTTTGGTCCTTATCAAAATTTTCAACAGATACTTTTAATCTTTGTAAAATTTATATTTGTTTAATTAAGCTTAAACTTTTAAACTTGGATTAAATATGTTTTTAGTCCTTACAAAATTGTGTTACACTACACACAGAGACACACTATCACGATTATTATAATTATTATTAATCTATCCAGAACATTTTGATCCTAATTAAACACAACCAAATTAATCCGGAGTTGTCTAGTCCTAAATTAATTTTAAGTTTATCATATAACTGCATCTAGAACATTCTGGTCTTTGATAAAACAATTGCTTAATATACAAGACATCTCACGCTCAATTAATCTATAATATTGTTTTATCATTCTGTTCATATTATATAATCATTCTCCAGAACATTCTGGTCCTTATTATAACTGTTTAAACACTTAACTTTGTTTAATCCAAAACATTCTGGTCTTAGTTAAAAGCTGCTTATAAACTTTGTTTAATCCAGAATATTCTGGTCCTTGATATAACAATTGCTTTTTATAAAAAATATATAATCTTGCATTTGTCCAACATTTAATAAAAAATTTCGTAAGTATATAAACTTGTTAAAGTTTCAGGATTAAATTTAAAAAGTGTCACAATTTAAACCCCTTTTTTTGCGATATTTACTGCTACTTCAATGTTTACTCCAATGCAAGTTTTTTATAGTTGTCATCATTTATAAAAAAAAAAAAATTATACACATTACATCATCCACAAAGTTGCTCTTATACATTAACATTAAAATTGGAGTGAATAGTGGTCAATCCACATAAATTAAGAGTACGATTGAAGATGCTAAAATTAATATGAACATGAGTGTCATATATTTATTTTTGTTTAATGTTTTTTTAGGTGTTGTTTAATGGTTTATTTAACTAATATTTTATTCATCTAATATTGCTTAGACAAAAATTAGGTGCATTTTGTTAAGTATTTTTCGTATGGGTGTTAACTAAAAATACATAGTTTTTAGCTGTAAAAAAATTTGAGAAAATTATGAATTTGAAAAAATCACCGTGAATTTAGTTAAGAACCATACGAAAAACACATAAAGGGAAAAATCTATTAATATACTCTTATTTATGATATTTCAACTCACTTAGGGTGAATTTGTTTTGGCTTTCAAAAAAATAAATTGTGTTAGAGAAATCTAAAGTTTTTTTTTTTAGAGATTTAAAAAAATATGAAATTGTTTGTGTTTGTTTACTACCCAGAAAATCACTTTTGAAAAAAAAATGATTTTTATCTAGTTCATATGTTACCTCTTTGTTTTTGAAAAAAAAAAATTATGGAAAAAATAATCCTAATAGCTTTTTATTTTAGAGTCAAAATAGATTTTTCTGATAAAATGATTTTTATAAAAATCCTAACCAAACACTTGAAAAAGATAAAAGTGTTTTTTTTTTATAAAAAATAGATTTTTTTTCTAAAGAAATCCAAAACAAATGCACCCTTAATTACGTTACTAACTACAATCAATAAGAATATTTTAGTACATTGAAACTTATTTTATGATTAAAATTAATACAACTAGTAATAATTTTCTAAAGAAGTGTGCGGGCAACTCAATTACCACACTTATAATAAGACGAAGTAAGAACTTTCTTAAGTGTGAGGGGAACATTTTGCACGGCAACTCGTATGAGGCATCTACTAGGGTATTACTATCATTGGAGGATCGGGGAGGATGATGATCAAATGCATTGGTTTTGTTCTGATCCATATTTTAGTTTGAAAATTGGAGGATAGAAGAGACTTTGATTGCTACTTATGTATAAACATATTTTGGATTATATAATCTAAACATATTCAAATTGTGTTCGGATTATATAATCCGAAACCCCATAAACATGTTTGTAAAAAAATAAGGTGTGTGAGAAGTGATAGGATGGAAAAAGTAATAGTCTGAATTTTTTGCGGTATGTGTAGAGGTGTTTTCTGGTTCGCAAGATTTGGTGGATTTGTGTATGCATAATTTTCGGATAGTTCTCCGGTCTCTGTTAACATTCTGCTGCTGCCCATGTTTTGGTCATTCACGGGTTTGCTTGATATATTGTTAAATTTATCAGTCCCAGATTGTGAGCTTTCGAGTAGGTTGTTTTAGTAGCCATAAAAGTGGAGCTTTGGAGTTAATTGGATCATTGGTGTGGTAAGTGGATAGTCTCAAATGCATTATATTAGCATGCAAAATTCTGCAGAATTGCAGTGGCCATGTTACCCATAAACGTCTTGGGGGAAATGGCCATGTTACCCATGAAACGGTTTCATAATCCATAAAATCGTACAATATATATTTTATGAATCAAAATAACAAGTGCTCTAAAGAAATTATTTAAGGAATTCAAAAAAATGAAAATTTGTCTTGGAGATACAAGTCAAACATCAGTCAAAGTATTAAATACATCATTTTTTCTACAAAAATTACCTATTTGGGTTACATAAACACTACTAAGAACACTTGTTAAAATTTTCTAAAAAATATTAATTAAAACGAAGAGATTCCGTTCTGACTATAGAAGAGGCCAGATGGACTACCATTGGAAAGTAGTGCTAACCTAACAGGATTTGCAGCTCCTTCTTCTACTGCCAATATACCAGTATTAGTAGTCATATCAGTTTTGACATAACCAGGGCAAACACAATTGATGCAGAAACTAGGATATTTCTTTGCAAGAATTCTTGTATAGGCATTCATTGAAGCTTTAGCAACAATATAGGCAGCTGCAAACCTAGGCCAACCTTTTCTTTCTAAGGACCCTTCTCCAAAATCTTTGATAAATTCCTTTATCACTTCATCTATTCTTTCTTCTGTAAGGTTTTCAACATCATTGAAGACTCCTTTAGCCCACTCATTTGATACACACTGCTTTGACATCAATAATATTGATAATGGGAATTGGTGAAAGGAAATTGAGTAAAAACGTAAACTAAATAACAAAGCATACTTAGAAAAATAAAAAAATTACAAGTTAGGCTCTTAAACACTTGAAAATAGATCATATTTAACACTTGAAAAATTTGTTTCACCCAATCTATTTCTCACTTTATTCATTATTCATAGTATAGCAATCAAAAGATGGTGAACATTTAAGTAATTTGGTGTTAAATTTTGTTGATAAGTCTTTTTTTTTTGTGATGGCTCTTAAACACTGTAGTTACAAGCTTATTCATTCTTAAGAATTTATTCATGTACATATTAGCTTACCTCTATCTTGCCCAAAAATGACGATACATTCACTACTCTCGGTGAATCAGATAATTGGAGGAGGGGAAGAAGGTATTCAAATGTTCTTTTTGCCCCATAATAATTTATTTGAATGCATTCTTTAGCTGACTCATATGTTTGTGTTACTGCCCTTCTCAATTCTTCATCAGGTAGTGCCTGCAAGATGAGAACAACTCAAAAATCAAAACCATTCTAGATGTTCTTAAGACCAATAAAAATATCCTCCCCTAAAAACAAAACTATTCAATATAATAAACATAGAAACGCTTCCAGTTTCAAATTTCACAAGACAACTTATAGATCAGTACTTCTCATATATCATGACATTTTCATGTAGTGAGGTGGTTTATTTATAAGGAAGGGAGAAAACCAATGCTTTTTCTTTGGCTTTGTGGGTTACAATGAATATATCATGACATTGATGTTAAAAAAAATAAAAATTATCATGACATTTATCTTGTGCAATTATGGTAAGGTGGCTACAAAACCGTTGGATATCCACTTGCAGTCAGATCCAACGGGTTTGAAACTATTGCATCAGTGCAACCACTTGCATTGGTGCTGCCACTATAGAGAATTCATACTCCACCCAAAAACATATCGCCGTGGCTGCAAGACCAAATAAATTAAAACACCCAAAATATATATTCCATGATACTAAAGATTCTCATTCAGAATTAGGTTGACAATGAACATTGTCTATAAGAATGTCATAGTACTACACTGATATGAAATGTATTATTGTTAGTTATCAAGTGAAATAATGTTTAATGGGAAATATTGAAATTTAGTGTTTTGGTTCGTAAAGAATCTAAATACAATTTCCAGTACATATGCATGACGGATGTTCAAATTGGTAAAAAAAAAAATCAGAATCCATTTAGTGCAGATGCAATCAACTTTGAAACTTTTATTCGATAGATACATAACATAGGTAAGTTTCAAAGTTTGTATATACTAACCCCACTCGTAATGATTGCAGAAGTGAATAAATCACGGTCTTTAATTTCAACTCCATTAATCCCAGCATTGTTAACCTACATAATACAATCTTTATTCATGAAATATATGCAAACAACATGTATCAACTCTAGTAAGGAACTTATAATGACTTTAAAAAAATTAAGCTGGTTAAATGGAATCGAGCCTAATTAATACTAAAATAAGTATTATTAACTCTATGAAATGCGACATTTTTTTTTAATTTCAAAAGAATTATATAACACCTGGAAAAAGAATCACAAACAATCTCGGGATGGAACAACACAACGCAGGAATCAAAATCCTCTCCATTTATTAGTCTCTCCATTTCTTCCATTTGGAGAGATAAAGACACAAAGAAATTTGAAAATAATTAATAGCAAATGACAATATCCATTTATTTTTAGCAAATAGAGATGATCTTAACTCCCAACGCAGAGACCCGCCAACCGAGCACCAAAACCAAGAAAAGAAACGGAAACCCCAAACCACAATAAAGTGAATTAGTGTTTCACTTTAGTCTAATGTGTAGAAATTTCAAGATGTGCTATATATTTCTTCGGTTACTAGTGTATAAATTTATTAATGGGTTAAAGATGTCTATACATCTTATAAATATGTCTCCACAAAAAAAGAATATCAATTTTTAATCCTTAAAATTTATAAAAATAAGATATTTTATAGTTCTTCTTTTAAACTATTAGCACAAAAAATAAATATGTCTCCACAAAAATAAGATACTTTAGGTGTAGTTCCAAATGTATCTAAAAAATAAGATACTTTATTATATATTAGATATATTAATTATTCAATTTATTTAAAAAGTCAAGTTTTACTTATAACAGTGACCGAAGAAAGTATATTGTTAAGGTATTTGTCTAACATGCACAAAATGATCTTGCACCATGCATTCATGTCTTTTTCATCATTGGATGAATTAATTACAATAAATTTTATTTGATTTAATGGTGATATTTATTGAACCAAAAGTGGATACTAACTTCATGGTGCAAGACTTGTTTCATTTATGCATCATTCATTCGACCAACGTTAAGACTAAAAAGGGTTAAAACTTTTAGATGGGCTAATATCAAAAGATTATTTTTTTCACTAAAACATATTTAACACTTGATTAAATTTTCTTGTTACCAGAATATCAAGTTTGCCAAAATGGGATTTGACAAAATCTGCTAGAGAAGCTACACTTGCAGCATCAGCAACATCTAGTTGATGAAAGACAACAAAATCAGATAAACCAGATGCTTTAAGTGTTTCAAATGCATGAAGACCCCTTTTCTCATCTCTTGCTGTAAGCACCACTTTGATTCCAGCTGAAGCTAACTGCCTTACTATCTCTAATCCAATTCCTTTGTTTGCTCCAGTCACCACTGCATACCTGAGGAAGAGAGACACAAGGATAAGAAAGATCTAAAATATTGAAAAACATGTCTTGGATATGATAAGAAAGTTTGATCATACAACCTTTTTGTCGGTTCTCCCATCACTAGCTGGAACTTAGCGGCAATGTTGTACTTGGGAAATATGAACAATTGAACATGCTGTTGAAACAAGAGATATTTTCTTTTATTGGGAATTCATCCCTTATCCTCCACAGTCTACACGACCAAACATCATATCATTTTGCTTTAGTTGACACCTGGCTTTATCTATATCTTGTTATATTATTTTAATAATCTATAAAGGGTGGTCCATCTAACTAATAGACTGACGTTAAATAAAAGATGACATAATACGATGGTTGATAAGTCTAATGATAATTAAAGTTGATAGAGTCTTATTTTGAAATTCAAAATGAATAGTATCCCTTCTCTCTTCTTTTTGAATGGTGGTTATGTAACCGACTTTAACTATAGAAGAGAATGAAAGTGTGAAGAAAAGTGATAAATGATTTTTTAATGAAAGAACACATTTATTTTCTAATGACAAAAAAGTATTCTCACCATCAAAGAATAGAAGAAAAGAAAAGGCAAAGAGGCAAAAACAATTGCATAAAAGTATCAATAACATTAAAGAAATTTCTCGTAATGGGTTCAGGTATGTTCTTTTAGCCGTAAAATATTAGAGTCTAAACAAAATTTTATATTTTAGACAATTAGCATGAAGGTGAATATATTAAAAGGGTAGATATTTTAGAAAGTAAAATTTTCTAAACAGATGGTATTAGCATGAAGGTGAAGGTATTAATAGTTGATAGCATTTTTATGGCTTTCGGTTTTACAGGTCTTATTAGGGATCACGAAGGTTCTTTTCTTTAAGGGTTTTGTGTTGGGTATTGACCCCTCTTGTATTATCAATATTTAATAAATAAACAGATGTTATATCAATTGATTAATATTTTTATAAATATTATATAGGTTAAATAAATTTTTGGTTTCTATAAATATAGTCAATTTTGTTTTTAGTCCTCATAAAAAAAAGTGACATGTTTTGGTCCCTATAAAAATTTTCAACACATACTTTTAATCTTTGTAAAATTTATATTTGTTTAATTAAGCTTAAACTTTTAAACTTGGGTTAAATATTTTTTAGTCTTTACAAAATCACAAGCTTTCAATTTTATTCCTTACAAATAATTTATTCATTTCTGGTCCTTATTTACATTTTATAAGGACTATTTTGGAGGACTAAAAATGTACATTTTTTGTTAAAAAAATTTTAAACTAGGGAGTATTCTTACAAACTGCAATATTAAGGAGGACTAAAATTACTATTAAAATTTTATAGGGACTAAACTTAAAAACTTGTGATTTTGTAGAGATTAAAAATATACTTAACCCTTTAAACTTTTGAATGATTTTTTACATCCTTATTTAGAGCATTGTACAAAGTTCCTTCGCAAAAAATTAGCCCAAACTTTGATGTTTTGGTCCAAAATTTTATTACTTTAATCTTGAAATTTTGGTGCTTCGAAAAATTCATATTTAATTCATTAAATGTTAAAAAATATAATTTTTTATAAAAGAGTTTCTTATTATGTTCTTAACATGTTTGTAAAAAGTCATTAAAAAATTTAGTAGTTTAAGCATATTAAACAAATTTTAATTTAATATGGACGAAAACTGCTTGCTGAAAAAATTTATAGGGATCAAAACATGTCTTTTTTTTATAAGGATTAAAAACAAAATTCGTTATATTTATAGGGACTAAAAATTTATTTAATCCTATTATATAATTTGCTTAGGAAAAAGAACAACACACTTTTTTGCTATTAAAAAGTTTAGGTGAGCCATGTTATGTGGACTTCATCAGAGCCAAGGTAGGCCTCAAAACTCAACGAAAACTAGTAGAAATACTTACAAGTTCTTACGTTAGTTGAACTCACATCCTTGTAGAATATGAGTCAACTCTTTATCAACTGAGTTAAGCTTTATTGACAAGAAATTAAAAACATCAATTGATATCAAGTTGAACTTTTAAAGACTTGGTATATCAAATAGTAACTTATACTCCATCCGTCTCATAATAACTGAGCTTTTTGTTCATATCACACATATTAAGAAAAGGAGAATATTAATGAGTGCTCTCGGGGCATAGGTTAAAGTGTTATAATTAGTAAATTTCCATCAAAAAGTGGTGTAATTATTGTTAGACAATAGTAAAAACTTACATTTCCAAGATAGAGTTTCTACTAAAAGATTCTTTAATCAATGCTCTTAGGGTACCAGTTAACAAAACCCTCAAGAAAAAATGTATAAGTGAAAGAGAGAGAAAAATGATTTTTAATGCATTGTCATGTATTGGTGCATCTCTATTATCATAAATGCAAAGTAGAATATATTGAATTAGGAGTAATGAAAATAATATTAATTAGATTTATAATAAAAAAATTTATTAAATGAAATGAGTCAATTATTTTAATACAATTTTTTTTTTTACAAATAACTCAGTTACTTGGCATGAAGAACACTGAATTCTAAACTTTTTGTTATCTCCAGATGGTTGTGGTAAAGAGTAGAATATTCATCACTTATTCTTTCATTGCTATTTTTTGCATCTCTTGTGCTCACTCGAATAATGTCTATTTGCTTGCTCTCCAATTTTGTGGTCCTCATTTGTTTAACAACGATGTACGAATTTGTTTTCAAGTGATTTAGATGGTTTGTATTTGGATTATATGGAAAGAGAGAAATCCATAGATGTTGTTTTCGAGTTTAGAAAAGTACATTTTAAAATTTAGAATTCACCACAGAAGATATTATCGGGTTGAGTCACGACCAGGTCGCTCTCTGTAAGACGTTTCGCGGCACTGTGCAAGGTAGACTAACAACCGCGCCGCCTCCATAAAACAGCCCAGTTCACCTGTTCGATTACGTAATGCACAACACCGTAAGTAATCGTTCGAGAATTTACACCCTCAATATGGTATTAAACCATTCTGTATGGCACGAAGACCACTCGAAACCGAATGGACAGAAAGGAGTAGAAAAGGAAGAAGGACTCGTCAACACAAGTCGAAGGAGGGAGAAGAGAAGAAAAGCACATGAAGCATCAACTGTGAATTTCGGAGTGAGGAATAAGTGAGGCCGAACTCTCCTTTTATAGGGAGAGTTCGTAACAAATCCGGCGTGATTTTTGGGATTAAGTTAAGCGGATTAACTTAATTTCTAAGCACACGTGAATTGGATCAACGAGTGGATATATCCGGAAAGACTTCCGGATATTCTGTTGGATCGGATCGGAATGAAGTTTATCCTTATCAGTAGAACGCTTTCAGATAATTATTAAATTAACAAAAAATTAATTTAACAATTTTAGGTGACAAAAAATATATTCATTTTTGACTCGGACCCAAGCCCAGCCGGACGGACGCCGACGGCGTCGCGCGTGATATATATATATATATATATATATATATATTTTCGTAAGCGCTCACCCATTCGCAAAAGTGGGTACCCCAAGGGCACACCCTTGGAGGTCACCCCCCACGTATATAAACACTACTAGTGGGTATGTCGTGAGACATTTTTCAATTCATACCAACACTAGTTCTTTCCTAAGGGACATGTGTTTATTTTTTAAAACTTCCACTCAAATTCACTGGTGTTCCAACAATAGATTTTGAACTATAAATTTTTATCTCTGATGCAATTAGATAGAATGAAGGTTCATATTTGGTGGCGGTTGAAGGCTAAGAAGTTGGAGGAGTTCATGTTTGGTGGTCAAATCCCTCTGCGTGTACTCTCTCTAGTCATATTTATAAGCAACTTCCCTTTTTTAAATTCATTAAATAGCTGACGTATAGATTATATATAATCCAAATACATCAAATATTTAACGAATCTAAAAAAGGAAAAATTGTTTGTAAATGTGACCCGAGGGACTATTGGATTTTCTACCGAGTTTGGGGGCGTTTGTTGTTCTTATTAATGTTTTGTGTTGCTTTTTGGTTTATGACTTTTTGTATTATTGTTTTTAGCCATTGGGTTTTATTTCTATTATATATCTTTTATCCTTAAAAAAATAGCATATAGCCTGTCACATAAAAATCCTCATATTATGTTATTTCACACAAATTAAAGATAAATTATAAATGGAAGAAAGAACGTAAAATAACAACATTGAATTTTTTGCAGTATGTGTTTGAGTCGTTTTGTGTACAGCAAGATTTTGTGAATTGTTTATGTATTGTATGCATAATTTGTGGACGTCGATCAGGTCTCTGTTATTATTTTGTTGCTTATTAGTCTTGATCATTCACAGGTTTGCTTGATTTTGTTAAAATTGTCACTCCCTGATTGTGTGCTTTCAAGTAGTTAATTAGATATGTTGAGTCATGGTAGGTTGTTCATAGCAGACATAAAATTCTGCGTTGATAGGAATAACTGGTGTGGCAAGTTGATAGTCTCATATACATTATTGGCCTGCAAAATTCTGCAGAATTCGAGTTAGATGTCTGCAGCGGTGGTTGGAAGGGTAGTCGGCTGCGGATGTTAATTTCTTTTCTGTCAAGTGAAAAACTACCATAAAATGTTAAATATAAGGTGATGTCTAGGGGGGTCATTATTCATTGCTTGCGTGACTGTCTGCATTAATTCGAGAGTTGTGGATGGGGTTGAGTCTTTTCTCGTGTGCTGGGTTCCTTGCCTCAAATGACTTTTATGACCGAATTTGATCTATGGTGCGTGGGGAGCTTGGTACGCTTTTTCTTGCTGGTTTTTGGTTGGCTTGGCTATGGCGTAATATTATGATCTTCGGTGAGAAGAAGTTGTGCATAATGTCAAATTTTCCAATGATGACTTTTCGGCTTGGTGTACTGTTAAGAAACGGGATGCTCAACCCTTCAGGTTGTTGGCTTTGGACTCCAATTTCTGCTGGGACCATCAAAGTTAATACTGGCAGGAATTGCTCAGCGAACTCTCTGACTATCGAATATGGAGGCTTGCTTAGAGACCTTACTGGTGTTTTCCTTGCTGAATTTAGTAGCTCCGACGAAGTTGGTGACATTTTGCTTGCCGAGTTGACTGGTATTAAGCATGGTTTGCACATAGCTTATGACTTCGGCTACCAAAACATGCTTTGCAAGATTGATTCCTTGGATGTGGTTAATATTATTCAAGATAGAGTTCACCATAGTCTTGAACAGATTGTGGAGTTGTTAGATCGAGATTGGATAGTTCCTCAGTGTACTGACTTCTTGGCCAAAGAGGATTCACATACAACGGATGCCTTTTGTTGTAGGGTCGGGGTTAAGATCCTTGCTCCATTTGGATTTTTTAGGAGCTCCAGCCTGAGATTTTGCTTTATTTTTTCCTTTCTTTTTGTAGTTTTGGTTGGCGTCAGCCTTAATTTCAACAAAAAAGGGGGTCATGATTAACAAGCAATGAAGTTTATTTATAATCCATAAAACCGTACGATATGAATAATATGAATCATTCACGCTAACAAGTTTTCTAAAGACATTGTTTAAGGAATTCAAACAAATAAGAAAACTGTCTTGAAAATACAAGTCAAACATTTGATAAAGTATTAAACACATCACTTTCTATACAAAAGTTTCCTATTTATATTGCTTTTAAACATTGTTGTAAGGACATTTTTTAACATTTTTCATATAAAATCAATCAAAATAGATAGACTTCATTCCGGATATAGTAAACACCAGATGGACTACCATTAGGAAGCAGTGCTAACCTAACAGGATGAGCAGCACCTTCTTCTACTGTGAAGAAACCAGTATTAGCAGTTATATCTGTTTTGACATAACCAGGGCAGACACAATTGATGCAGAAGTTAGGATACTTCTTTGCAGTAATTATTGTATAGGCATTCATTGAAGCTTTAGCAACAGTATAGGCAGCCAAATATCTAGGCCATCCTTTTCTTTCTAAGGACCCTTCTTCAAAATCTTTGGTAAACTCCTTTATCACTTCATCTATTCTCTCTTCTGTTAGGTTTTCAACATCACTGAAGACTCCTTTAGCCCATTCATTTGATACAAACTAATTTGACATCAATAATCAGTATTAGAGATAATACAAATTTAGTTCAAAGGAGGTTGATTAAAAAACATAACAGTACACTACAAAAGTTCAATATATATATACTATGTTAGAGTCGATAAAAAATTTAAAAATAGATCATATTTAAGTGAGCCATGAAAAATAAGTAATGATTTTAAACATATAATTACAAGCTTAATCATTATTTTAGAATTTATTTATGTAAAAATTAGCTTACCTCTATCTTGCCCAATCCTGATGATACATTGACTACTCTTGGTGAACCAGACAGTTGAAGGAGGGGAAGAAGGTATTCAAATGTTCTTTTAGCCCCATAATAATTTATTTGAATGCATTCTTTAGCTGACTCATAAGTATATGTCATTGTCCTTCTCAATTCCTCATCAGTTTGTGCCTGCAAGTTAAGAACAGCAATGTTGTTATTTTCGGATTTGTCATTTGAGGGCTAATCCATTAGAATGTATCATGACATTTTTTTTTATTTTTTTAATAGAAACGAAAAGGATCTAAGTCCTCTAGAAAACTGTTAGATGCCCCCACTTGAACTCGGATCCAACGGTTCTGCAATCGTTGCACCGGTGCAACCACTGCATCGATGCTGCCTCTACAGAGAATTCATACCCCACCAATAAATATATCGCCTTAGGCTGCAAGACCGGAGAAATTAAGATAGGTGGATATTAACAAAATCCCCAACACATTAATCAATTCCATGATATGGAAGAGTACTTATAAAATAAGTATCAGACCTTCAAAATTAGGTTGACAATGAATATTGTCAATCAGAATGCCATAATACTACACAAAGATATGATCAGAATCAATAAAAATCTTCATTGTGTTACATCTAGTAAAATGATGTTTAATGGAAATATTGAAATTTGGTCAAAGTTCTTAATATAATTTCCAGTACATATGCATGATGAATGTTCAAATTGATCAAGAAATGTACGAAATTGAGGATCCATTCAGTGCAGGGCTGCATCAAGTTTCAATCTTTTTCTGCATCTATAATTGACTAGATTCATAACATGTGTTGGTATATACTAACCCCGTTCGTAATGAGTACTTGACTGTATAAATCACTGTCTTTAATTTCGATTCCGTTAATTCCAGCATTGTTAACCTACACAATACAATCTCTGTTCATGAAATATATACAAAAAACAAATTCATTCAAAGAAAATTCCACAAGGATTACAAAGTGATTAAAACAAAAAGTGTTTGGATAATGTCCAACCACTTAACGGGAAAAAACAGTTAGTAAAGCATAACAAGATATGAGTATCACAAAGCAAAGAGAAACTAGGTTAGCAAGGTCTTCCGTCCACGGTCAATGACAACGAAGATGAGAGAATCCACAGATGACTATTGTTGTATGCTCGTTTCAACTAAAAGTTGTCTCAGTAATGTCAAAAATGATCACCTGTTCAGATCAAATTGACAACTTATTATCTGCACCGTCGACGGTGAGGAGGAGGTGAGTAACACAAGTCAAACCCTCATCGATAGGGGGAATAAACCTCCACAAGGGAAGAGAGAGCTCCAAAAGACGGGAGGAAAATGGCTAAATAGGGCACGACAGCCCATTGGGAAAGAAGGGTATAGAGAAGTCACAGCCTCTCTTTCTAACATTAGGGTAGGGTACAAGCCATTTCTACTTCTTCATTTAATTACTACTCCCTAATTTTTTGGCATTTTAATGTTTCAGCATACATATGCATTCATTTCGTAAAAATAACATTCATTTAATGTATGTTTTTGGTGTTTGTAAGGATACAAATAGAGAAACATACTTAATTGTATCTTGGTTTTTTAAAACAATCAAACTTAAGGGAGTACAAAACAGGACAAGTAGAGCATAATTATTAAATTTGAATGTTACCAGAATATCAAGTTTGCCAAATTGAGATTTGATAAAATCTGCAAGAGAGGCTACACTTGAAGCATCAGCCACATCTAGTTGATGAAATACAACAAAATCAGATAAACCAGATGCTTTAAGTGTTTCCAATGCATGAAGACCTCTTTTCTCATCTCTTGCTGTAAGCACCACTTTGATTCCAGCTGAAGCTAACTGCCTTACTATCTCTAATCCAATTCCTTTGTTTGCTCCAGTCACCACTGCATACCTGAGAAAGAGGAAGAACACACAAGGATTAGAATATCAATTAGACTCAAAAGAATGGTTGGATATGTCAACACCTTATTGCGAGGGTCAGGTAACTCAACTAGTTTGAGCTAAGTGTTGTAGGAATTGAAGGTCCCAGATTCAAACTCGAGCGAAGTAGAAAAGTTTAATCTAACAATTAATTATTAATATTGGTAGTTTCAAAAAAAAATCTTCTTATTAATATTGATCCTTTGGTTTGGCCTCACCATCTCCATCAACCATGAATATACATAAGCTTGAAGAAGTCGCACAAAATACAAGAAACCATCAATTTAGTCTTTATAGTATATGAAATTCCATCAACTCAACTATCTTCATTTAGTCTCAACTATCTTAATAACATGAAATAAATTGATGGATTTTATATAATTTATCAACTTTTTAATATATATATAGTTTGAAACTAAATTGGAGTGAAAGTGATGTGGCTTATTCCAGAAAATATGTCAATCCAACAAAGAACACAAATCAGATATTATATTCAGAATAAATAAAATCATAATATATATATATATATATATATATATATATATATATATATATCAACTTTGAGTAATAACAAGGAAGATTTTCCTGATCAGGAAAGGTGACAGTGGGGTCAACGGATACAAAAGAGGAAAGAAAGATAGTACTTAGTACTTACCTTTCTGTATGTTCTCCCATCTTTAGTTGTACTTTGGAAATTTGATTGAAGAGATACTTTGTTGTTCTATTTTGTGACTATTGTTGTCTAGCATAATGAAGATGAAGATGTGTTTTTTTTTTTAAGAAGCCAATGAAGATGTTGACTTTCAAAGTAGTGAAAAACAAACACACTTCATATGTTTATGACAAAAAACAATACTTAAAATTAATTTCTGATATTTTTTTAGAGGTAATTTCTAATATTTTTATATAAAGGATAAAGTAGTCTGTCAATTAAATTTGATTTTTATAATATAAAAAAGAAATTAACTTGTTCTTTGTATGAAAATGTCAAAAACTAATATGATCTTATATTTTTTGTTGGGAAAAATAAATTGAAGTGTGAGAAAATTGTGAAGTACCGAATTGAATTTCTTTTAAAATATACCATCAAAGTTGGTCCATAATTTATCATTCTCTTTTTAATTTGGTTCTCAAAGAAATAAAATAAGTTCCCCTAAAAAAATGTTTTTAAACTATTATTACTAAAAATAATTTAAGCACTATTTATTATATTTTCATGGTTCAAAGACCAAATTGAAGAGAGGATGCTAGTTTAGTGACTAAAGTGAAAGTGATAGTTCAAATATTTAGAATGGTGGGAATTTAGAGGAGAGAGAAAGTCTACTTTATCTTTGGACAATTTTCGGGACAAATTTTTTTTCTTCTAAATTGTTAGTGGAATGAAGGATAGTTGAAGCGAATCTTACTTGATTTCTCTAATGTTTACAAAAGTTGTGGAAATGCCGGAAATAACTAAAAATTTGTTTGGATGGAGAAATGTTTTGAGAGAATTCAAAATTTTTTAGATAAATTCTATTGTTTGATAATAATAATAATATGGAGAATTTTCAAAATGATGGAAATTATATTTATGAAGTTTTTTGTTCAAGTTAAATTTAGAGAATTTCAAATGACACCTAAAAGATAAGAATTTCAAATTTCTTCATTCTTATAATTTTCCAAATTTTGTATTTTGGTCCTCAAATTTTCCAAAATTTTCAAATTGACTCCAATAAATTTTAAAAAAATTGCAAATTGACCCCTATTTTTTTAAAATTACAAATTAACCCCTAAATTTTTTCAAATTTATAAATTGACCCCTCAAAATTTTTGAAATTTTCAAATTGACCCCTAATTTCATTTTTTAATTTTGGCCCAAAAAAAAAAAATCAAATCTATAAAAGTTATCAAAAAATTATGACAATGAAATTTTTTATTACTCTATCCAAACAAGAATATTTAGAAATGAAGGCAATTTAATTGAATCATTTGAATTGCTTAGAACTATAAATTCTTTAAAATTTCTCAATTACCTCATTCAACCACACTCTAAAGTTACGTGGAACTTAACAATTCATAATTTTTATTCTTGTGTAATGTTTATAAAGTAGCTAACTGAAATGACTATCTTTAAAGAGGAAAAATGATCTGAAGCAAAACACATGCTATCTTTACCGAGGAAAAATGATCTGAAGCACAACACACGCGTGGATAAAGGAAAAGAAAAATGTCATGAAATAGGGAAAATTCTTAGTTAAATTGAAATGATAAGGTTAGTGAGTGTAAAATATTTAATGTCATGCATATAGTTGGAATATACTAAGAATATAAAAATGAAAACTCCAATGGAAAAGTCAAACATATATTTTCTTAAATTTTTTACTTCTTTTAAAATTGTCAATCTTGTGCCAAAAGAATAGGCAAATCAATTGTAGGATACTCTATTAGCAAGGATCTCTAATTGATTAGTTGGGTAAATATATGTTGGGAGAGATCAGTGGAGTATCAGGAGCAACAACGGACCAATGCTTCAAAAACTACAAGAGAGAGATATCACATCTCCACCAAAAATCTTAAGACATTAGATATATGCGTCACCTCTCTTATATATACCCAACATTTTCTCCATTCACAGACGATGTGGGACTAACCACTTACATTTGAACCAAACAATTTCATGCTTAAGTGTGAGTTTCTCACATCCTATACTTGATCCAATGCCGGAATCCATTCTCGTTCTCCCACCGAGTAAAACCGCGCCTAAATGCCACTAGTTGGGGAGACCCGAGTAGCGACATGAGCAACAATAGGAGAATGCTCTAAAACCAGAAGAGAAGGAGATGTCACATCTCTACCATAAACTTGAAGGCGTTAGGAATCGTGTCACATCTCTTATATATTCAACATTTTATCAATTCATAGTTGGTGTGTGACTAATCTCTCACAATTGAAATCAACACCCGATCAAGTATTAGTCTCCCACATCATATACTTGCATCACCGTTATTATCAATAGAACACGCCTCCTAACTATTCTGTGAAGAAGACTTTCAATACAACGATCCAATACCAAAATCCTCCTCCCGCTCTCCCACGAAGCTAAACTAGGCTCTAATTGTCTCCAATTAGATTTAAACTTATGATCCCATACGCAACAGACAAACTAAACAAACAAACCTTTAAAAAAAATCTTAGAGGCCTACAATAAGAGGCTCGAGCTGTCTTAAGCTTGAATCAGCCCTGCCTCCACTTTCTGAATTCCGATGTTGTTGAACCCTAGGACTAACATGAGTATGCCTTAAGAAATTCATAAAAGAAAATTTTGTCTTCAAAATACAAATCAAACATTTGTAATACAACCTTTTCTACACAAAAGTTTCTTCTTTAAATTGCTTAAACAATACCCTAAAAACACTTATTAACACTCTAAATAATATCAATCAAAATGAAGAGACGTCCTTCTGGCCATAGAAAAGGCCAGATGGACTACCATCGGGAGTAGTGCTAACTTAACAGGATGATCAACACCTTCTTCTACCGTGAAGAAACCAGTATTAGCAGTTATATCTGTTTTGACATAACCAGGGCAGACACAATTGATGCAGAAACTATGATATTTCTTTGCAATAATTCTTGTATAGGCATTCAAAGAAGCTTTAGCAACAGTATAGGCAGCCGCAAACCTAGGCCAACCTTTTCTTTCTAAGGACCCTTCTTCAAAATCTTTGATAAACTCCTTTATCACTTCATCTATTCTCTCTTCTGTGAGGTTTTCAACATCACTGAAGACTCCTTTAGCCCACTCATTTGATACACACTGATTTGACATCAATATCAGTGATAATGCAAATTTAGTTAAAGGAATTTGATTAAAAACGTAAACTAAATAACAAAGTATCCATATAAAATTAAAAATTACAAGTTAGGTTCATCAAAACTTAAAAAATATGGTGAACATTTAAGTAATTTGGTGTTAGCAAAGTCCATTATCTACTCTTACTAGAAAAAGTTGAGTTTAATATGAAAATTAAAAACTGAAAAGCATGAAATGTATCACAGAATTAGAGAAGAATTTCATTTTTCTGGTCTTCAATTTTTATTTATAAGTCAATTTGTTTTGTAATGGTTTTTTAAACACTATAATTACAAGCTTATTCATTATTAAAAATTTATTAACGTACATATTAGCTTACCTCTATCTTGCCCAAAAATGACGATACATTGACTACTGTCGGTGAATCATATAATTGGAGGAGGGGAAGAAGGTATTCAAATGTTCTTTTTGCCCCATAATAATTTATTTGAATGCATTCTTTAGCTGACTCATATGTTTGTGTTACTGCCCTTCTCAATTCTTCATCAGATAGTGCTAGCTGCAAGGTGAGAACCAATCAAATCAAAACTTAAACAAAACCATCGTGGATGTTCTTAAGACCAATAAAAATATCTCTGTCCTAAAAACAAAACACAACTATTCAACATAATAAACATAGAAAAGCTTCCAACACAGTTTAAAATTTCACAAGACGACTAGTACTTTTCATATATCATGACATTTTCATGCCGTGACATGGTTTATTCGTATGGAAGGAACAAAATCAATGCTTTTACTTTCGGATTTGTGGGCTACAAAACCACAATGCTTTAAATATGACATTCATCCTATACAATGATTGTATGGTGGCTACAAAACCATTGAATACTAAAATCCAACGTTTTTCAATAATTGCACTAGTGCAACCACTTGCATTGGTTCCGCCACTAAAGAGAATTAATCCATACTCTACCAATAAACATATCACCCGTGGCTGCATGACCAAAGAAATTAAGACAGATCTTCAAAATTTGGTTGACATTGAACATTGTCTATCAGAATGCCATAACGCTACACAAAGATATGATCAGAATCAATAAAAACGTTCATTGACTGACACTGAAATTTGGTGTTTTGGTTGGTAAAAATTCTTAATACAATTTCCAGTACATATGCATCGTGGATGTTCAAATTGATCAAGCAAAGTAGCAAATCGATCAGAACCAATTCAGTGCAGGTTGATTCAAGCTTCAAACTTTTTAAGCATCTGTTATTCACTTGATACAAAACATAGGTCAATACTAACCCCATTCGTAATGATTGCTGAAGAGAATAAATCACTGTCGTTAATTTCAACTCCGCTAATCCCAGCATTGTTAACCTACACAATACAGTCTTCGTACATGAAATACATACAAACAAACAAAGTGTATCAACTCTAATAAGGAACTTTTAATGATTTTAAAGAAAATTATCAAGCTGGTTAAATGGAAAATAGGCCTGATTATACTAAAATAAGTAAATCTATCAAATGCAACGTGACATTTTATACGACTAGGGACGACAATGAGGGGTGGGGACGCTAAGGACTCCCCACTCCTGCTCCTCAAACCCATATTACATAACATGTGCTGTATTAATTATTAAATTTCAATGTTACCAGAATATCAAGCTTGCCAAACTGGGATTTGACAAAATGTGCAAGAGTAGCTACACTTGCAGCATCAGCCACATCTAGTTGATTAAATACAACAAAATCTGAAAGACCAGAGGCTTTGAGTGTTTCTAATGCATGAAGACCTCTTTTCTCATCTCTTGCTGTAAGAACCACTTTGATTCCAGCTGAAGCTAACTGCTTAACTATCTCTAACCCAATTCCTTTGTTTGCACCTGTCACCACTGCATTATCAAGAGGATGGAGACATAAAAATTAGGAAAATATAAGATTAAAAAACATGGTTAGATATGTTAAAAAAGCGGCCTGCATGGTGCACGACATGGTCTAAGACCAATTTTTAACTTAATATCACTCTCCCTTCAATTTAGTCGCTAAATCATAAAAATATGAGTAGTCTCTAGAGTATATAAAACTCAGGAGTAGTCCATACTATTAGAATGTTAAAGACTAAATTGATAGATTTATATATATTTTAACGACTAAATTGACGGATTTCATTATTGACTAAATCGAAAAGATAATAATGGTTTAGGGTTCCAAATTGATGGTATATTCAAATGTTAGCATTAGATATAGAAGAATAGGGGATAATAACATGGAACTTTTAGGGCCTAGGTAACCAACTTATTTTCGCTCAAAAAAAGAGGCAAACAACTTATTTGTAGGTTATAGCACAAACACTTATCATGATAAGCGTTTATGCATAAGCTTACATAAGCTATTTTTATATAAAAGGATAAAACAAAGTTAAATTGTTTTTTGTGTATGCTATATGTTGTTTTCATAAGCTATATTGGAGAACTTATAAAAATAAACCGAAAATAGTTTGTGAAAATTGTCGTAAGTTGTTTTCATAAGTTTTTCCTATGAGTCTCGTAAAACTTATGTCATTAGATAAGCTCAAATAAGCCAATCCAAATAGGATATTTCAAAAAAAAAAAACAATGGATAAGTCTCAAGTTCGAATCCTCCAAGTGCTAACAATTTCGACATGGATAACTCTTCTTGATGGCTAAATAAGATTTTGCCTCCTATAACAATATAAAAGGGAATACCTCTATTTGACTGAATTTTTTTATTGTTTTTACCATTCATTATTTACTATTTTATTCTTTTTATAATATTATTTAAATTATAAATTAAAAAATAGTAAAATCTCATTAGAGTAGAACTGCACCAATTTACAATGACCTAATCCTATAACCCCCAAGGGGAATCTCTTATTTTAAGATTTGGTATCTATGAAGTATCCATATTGGCAAAAAAATTAGATACCTAATGAGCATAAGCTCTACATACCTCTATTTTAAGTTGGACTCATGTTTATTTAATGGGTCCCGTTTAAGAAATTTGTGTGAGGTACTGAATTGGAGAGATTGAAATTTTATATGGTACTACTGTTACAAAATTATAAATGGGCATCTGTATCAAAAAATGGATATCTCGATTGTGAATCTTCTAAAGAGAAATTTGACTGTCGTATTGCCGCAACAGATATAGGGTGTGTGGTGTTAGAAGTGATGATATAGTACAGACTAGTGTAGGATACAAAAGAGAAAAGTTTGTGTACTTACTTGTCAGGATGTTCTCCTCTCATCTTTAGTTGAACTTGGGAAGTTCCAAACAACTTCTCTTCTTTGTTTGACTAATGTTGTTGCCTTTGTGAATTTGTGTTGTTTCTTCTGTTGCTTAGTGAAAATGAAGATGTTGACTTAAAAAAACACCACACGTCCTAGTTTAGCCTCGGTTATCCTCCACATTTATTTTTTTTAACAAACCATCGATATTTTCCCAAAATCATTATTCTATAAAGAAAATTATTATTTTTTTACAAAAAACTTAAGACTCATATACGATTTATTTATAGAGGCATTTACATTTTTTGAACCAAAATTGATTTTTGTACAATGTCTTTGAAGTTATGATGATAAGAAAATATAAACAGAACAATTGTATATGTTAATGTATATTCAAGTATACAAAACCATAGATTAAAATACAAAATATTAAATAAGTTTTGGTTATGAAAGAACAAGATTCTGAACATATACAAGAGCATCTAAATCAAGTGACAAGTTGAAGTTTTGGATCAGACTTTGAAAGTCGGACTCTGAAGATCAGGAGCATCTGAGGATGGAAGACTACGAAGGTATCCACACTCTGAAGGGCACATTAGCATCAGAAGACTATGATTGGTTTTGTCGTCTTTTAAAGGAGGGTCGCTATCAGACTCTGATAGTACAATTTGTCTTCTTCTGACCAGGTGTAGAAACAAACAAAAAATTCAAGGACTAAGGGAATGAAACGAATAACTCCAATTGAAGCAAATGAATTTCAAATGACCCTTCAACGACATTAACCAAATCAAACAACATTCCAACATCTTGCATTAAGCTTCTCAAGGACTCAAATTTATGCGTTGACACTTCTCCAACGTCTCTCAAATTTCCCTTTATACAAGGAGCTGAAGACTTGAAGAAATATATAACATTCTGCATATTTTGAAAGTGTCTTTACTCTCTCAAAATCTATAGCACACTAAACACTTATAATTTCTTACAAACTTTATATCTTAGAAATTCTTAAGTCTTAAGAGTCCAATCTGAATTGTACTGATTACACCTCTAATTGTATATCAAGTGTAAAACCCAAACAATCTTTATTTGATTAAATTAGATTGTAGAAGTCTCTTTTCAGTTGTGATTGAGTGAAGGAAGACTCTTTCGTGTATGATTGAGCATTGAAAGTCTCTTGCTTATGTGCTTGAGCAATTGTAATCTTAGTGAAAATCCCTAAGAAGTGCAAGGAGACTAGACTACTCTCGGTTTGTGAGAGTAACTAGTATAAATTGCTCTATGTCATCTCTCTCTCTCTCTCTCTCTCTCTCTCTCTCTCTCTCTCTCTCTCTCTCTCTCTCTCTCTCTCTCTCTCTCTCTCTCTCTCCGTGTGTGTGTTTGATTTTATCTGCTGCATTCATACTCTGCTTCACACTATGAACTGAACTCTGCTTTCTGCTTCAGACTCTAACTAGTTTTACAAACACTTAAAAAAAAGTGTGAAAAAGTCAACACAATTCAATCTCCCTTCTTGTGTTTTTCTCACCTTCATACATGTTATCCACCAAAAAGATTTTCACATCGGTAATAGGAGTTGAACCATTATTCTTATTTTAATTTGGTTCTTAAATTAACATATACATCATTTGCTACTTTATATAAAAGACAAATGGATCAACAAAAATTGGATATTAAATAAAGGGAACCAAACATGCCGATATATTACACAATTTGTTTCTTATTTTATTTCAGGTAACACTTTTGTCCTTTATTTATTTATTTTATTTAATCTTTTATGTTATAAAATGTCAATATCGTATCTTTTTTAAGAGATTTTCAATGAAATTTAGGTTGTATGATGAATATTTGGGTTTGTTTATGAATTTGATGAGTTTTTATAAGTTTTTTTTTAATGAATTTTTGATTTTTTTATAAAAACAATAATAATTTTGATATTTTATAACATAAATGATTAAATCGGGAAAAATAAATAAATGACGAAATTATTACCAGAAATTAATTTAAATGACGAATTATGTAATTTTATTTTGTTTTTACGTTGAGATGTTTGGTCCAATTATTTAAGTTTAGTGGTTAGATCGACCGATGAAAGAGACAATGGGAAAGATGAAATTTCTAAATATCAAGTTTTTTTTTATTCATCTTAAATATCAAGTTGGATTTTCAAGAGTTTGATGATAACAAATTATACATCTTTATAATACTAAATGTTAAGTAGTGTTGTCCTAACCCTAATGATTAGCCCTAATTTTTAGTTAAGTAGTGTTGTCCTAACCCTAATGATTAGCCCTAATTTTTAGTTCTGAAAAAATTTATGTTAAAAACTACTGGTGGGAATCGAACCCAGTGCCACATGCTTCCAACTCACAACTCCTACCACCAAGGTACTGATGTTTTTTATGACATGTGATTGCTTCAATGTTATGTATCCAACACAAATCTCGGGTCCTCTTTCTTTCAATCTTACAATGCCTAAATCATTTCTCACTCACTTTCATCTCTCTCACCATCATGCAATTGAACCTGACAACCATAACCCCTCCCACTTTTGCGGTTATGCCAAAAAAGAAAACTAAACTGAGATCAACCGAGGGACAGAAACCCCCAAAGCATCACCTGCTAACAAATGACTAATTTGAATCGGATATCACTCATAAAAGCAAATATATGTATGCAAGAAGCAACAAAGATCAGCTAGCGCATCTGTCCCGATAAGAATGACGCACCACAACCGTCCACTCCGTCTGAAGGAGACTGTGAATTTTGTCTACCAACTCATTTTGCACCACAACCGTACACATATATTATATCGTTTTGTAAGAAACAGCTCCCATTATTTATTACTTTTTACGTCAGTCTTCTTTTGTTGCCTTTGGCTTCACCATTTGATTATTGTCATTCCACCCGTAGCAACATTGGTTTCGATTCCAGTCAACAAAAAATATTGCCTTCAGTTAACCTTTTCCAAGCGATGATGTTCCAACTAACTAAATATTGTTCTGCAATAGAAAGAGATTGATTTGAAAATGTAGTTGTCAAATTTAATGAGGACAATGGTTAAGAGAGGTTGGGTTGCTAAATAAGGAAGTCATGTAAGGCATGGAAACAAAATATTTTGCAGTGGGCCTCACAATGCTCAGAATTTTGAAGAAATTCATGTCAGACTGCTATTTTTGTTGATAATTTACACAATTTTTTTTTCTAAAACAAATTTCTCTCTCTGTATATTGAATTGCGAATACACAGATAATAGAATCATTTCTGATTCGACTAAATATGAGTATCTGATATAGATGAAAGAAAATCAATCAAACAAAAACAAACAAATAGAAGGAAATTTTTACACTTAAGATGACCTTACAATGAGAATTGAGAACTAGCGTTTCACTTTTCTCATGTCCACATATGATACAACTTTAACTTTGAAAAGAGGTAAGAACTTATTCTAGCTATTACATGTCCTTATTTATTACATGAATTTAAGTTTTGCTCCCGTATAAGGCATTGCTTTCACACAAAACGGATTATAGAGTAATATTATAATTTAAAAAGATTATAGAGGAGTATCTATTTATAAAAGCAAAATGAGATGCTAAGGTATGTCAGAACGTTAATATCATAATTTTTAAACACATAACACTTGCAATCAAATTGATTGTCAAAGTCATATGTGTTGTTGAGTACAATTGACCATAAATTTATTAATTATTTGACATTACAAATTATACCTTAATGTACAAAGTTCAGAACAATGTTTATATAACCCTTATATACAAATCAATAGTGACCATGTAGATAGCTAAAGGCTGCAAAACTTTTTTTAACCACTACAAATGGAAGTGATATCCGTTAATTATGTTACATGTACTTAGCCAACAACTTAGTGGAAGCTCAACTTAAAAAACATGCATATTCTTTAAATCATGCTTCATGGTCTCACAAAACAAGTGACAAATAGCAAAAAAATATATTTTGATGCAACACTTTCACAAACTAATACGGTATATTTGGTAATATTTGTAATAGTCACTATTATTATCAGCATCTTATTTTACTCTCTCCGGTCCTTATTATAAGAAGAAAAGCCAAAAAACATCAAAACCAATACAATCATTAATTGTTATAACTTTTTAAATAATTTTACAAATATATCCCTATAGAAAGTTGTGAAACATTAAATATATCCACTAATATTGAAAAGACAAACATTAAATGAGGGAGAAAAAAGTCTTTTAAGCAATAACTACACCTTAAAAGTTGTGACATTTTCTTATAAATATGACCAAATTTTTTTTGAAAATTTTCTTATAATAAGGACCGAGAGTATTATTTTTTAAATCAAATATGCGTTTGACTATATAAAAAAGTTATAGTTAGAACATTTATATATGTTTCAAAATACAAAATACAAAAAGATAAAACATCAAACCGCGCATCGCGCGAGTCTATATCTAGTTTAGTTTATATAAGTAATTGAGCAAAGTATGCACACAAAAGTAACCTTAGTTTCAAACGTTATAAGAAATTTAACAGAGGACTAAAGTTTTTTACCTACCTAAATTCCTAGTTTTAGATTATATCAAATTTAGCATGTAAGAAAGACAACTTAGGAAATAGTTATGATTAAAATCCAAATACCTTTAATAATCTGACAATCATGATTTATTGACGGCGTAAAAAGTCTTTATGAATTCATATACACGACATTGTAAAATATTTTACAATATATAATAGCAATCAAAATGAAATAACTTTATTCTGGCTATAGAAAAGACCAGATGGACTACCATTGGGAAGTAGTGCTAACCTAACAGGATGAGCAGCACCTTCTTCAACTGTGAAGAAACCAGTATTAGCAGTTATATCAGTCTTGACATAACCAGGACAAACACAATTGATGCAGAAGTTAGGATACTTCTTTGCAGTAATTCTTGTATAGGCATTCATTGAAGCTTTAGCAACAGTATAGGCAGCTAAATACCTAGGCCAACCTTTTCTTTCTAAGCACCCTTCTTCAAAATCTTTGATAAACTCCTTTAACACTTCATCTATTCTTTCTTCTGTAAGGTTATCAACATCACTGAAGATTCCTTTAGCCCATTTATTTGATACACTCTGATTTAACATCAATAAAATCAATACAAGTGCTAATGCAAATTTAGTTAAAGGAGATTGAGTAAAAACTAAAAACATAATCTAAATAAGAAAATATATACCTATAAAAATTTAAAAATAAAAGTTAGACTCGATATCAAAACTTCTTAAAACAGATCAGATTCAAGTCTTGAAAAAATTTAACTTCACAAAATCTATTTCTAATTTTACTAATTAGTAGTATACCAATGAAAATATGGTCAATATTTGAGCAATTTTGTGCTAAGCAAAGTCTAGTATGTACTTTTACTAGAAAAAGTTTAGTTTGTGCTGAAAATAAAAAATAGGTATGCAGGTTATCTCTAATTTTATCACTAAATTTAATAACGACAAAACTAGAGATCAAAATTTCATTTTGCATCTTTAACTTTTATCGATATTCGTCAAAAAGTGTAATGGTTCATAATCATATGATTACAAGCTTATTAATTACTAATTCTTAATAATTTATTGATCTACATATTAGCTTACCTCTATCGTGCCCACTCCCGACGATACATTGACTACTCTTGGTGAATCAGATAGTTGAAGGAGGGGAAGAAGGTATTCAAATGTTCTTTTAGCCCCATAATAATTTATTTGAATGCATTCTTTAGCTGACTCAAGTGTTTGTGTTATTACCCTTCTTAATTCTTCATCAGATAGTGCCGCCTGCATAGTAAGAACAACTCAATATGCAAAACCGTTATCGAAGTTCTTCAAACCAGTTTCAACACAGTTAACATACTTAACATAGCAAAACTTGCAGTACAGTTTCAAATTTCACAAGACAACTTATAGACTAGTACTTACATATATCATGACAATTTTATGTAGTGAGGTGGTTTGGTTAATATTTCCCACTAGTTTCAAATTTCAAGATACATTCTTAATAAAAAATGTGGTTTGGAGTAAAAATCTTGATAAGTTTAGTGGGAAATATTGAAATTTGGATGTTTTGATTGGTAAAAATTCTTAATATAAGACCCAGTACATGCATCATGGATGTTGAAAATGATCAAGAAAAGCAGTAAATCAATCAGGATACATTCGGTGCAGGTTGAATCAAGTTTCTAACTTTTTCTGCATCTATAATGAACGAGATAAATAACATGGGTTGAAATAATTACTAACCCCCTTTGTCATGATTACTGAAGTGTATAAATCGCTGTCGTTGATTTCAATTCCACCAATCCCAGCATTGTTAACCTATGCAATACAATCTTTGTTCATGAAATATATACAAATAAACAGCCTTTATCAACTCTAATAAAACCTGTAATGACAACTAGGACTGATAATGCTAAACTAAGTAAATCTACGAAATGCAACATGGCATTTTATATGACTAGGGAAGACAATGAGGGTGGGGGCGATGAGTACTCTCCACTCCCAATCCTCAAACTCATTTTATCATGTTTCCATTTTCCATGTGAATGTTGTTATGGAAACTGTACAGGCAGAGGCAGAATTTTCCTCCCCACGAAAAACCTGCCCCGATCACGATGGGTTTGGAAAATAATACTCATCTCTGCCTCCAACGCCCCCGACTTTAAATATCGGGAAAAACTCGAACCTGAACCCACACCAGATGAAAGTAGGTTTTTTTTTCATCGAAGTTAGGGTGAGTTCGGTATGGTAGCCGCATGTGCGGGTCCCATTACCACGCCTAAGGGAATGACTTGACAAAGTGAATTACGCCTACAAAACCTCATAAAAAGAGGGAGGACTAGAGAAGATTGAACTCCCTCACCTGTAATGGAATCTGAAGAAGATTGAAAAAACTATAGAACAATATTTTAAATCAAGCAAATGGAAAATTTGTTGGAAGTGTTGCTATAATACAATATCAAGTAAATATTGGATCCATTTTTAATCCTTACATTTTATAAAAATAGGATACTTTTAGTTCCTCTGTGGAATTACAAGGTTTTGTAAAATGTGAAGACTAAAAATGAATAAAAACATTATAAGGAATAAAATTTAAAAATAAATTCGAGACTAAACAGATATGTAACGCTGAATTAAATGTCAAGGTTACCAGAATATCAAGTTTGCCAAATTGAGATTTGAGAAAATCCGCAAGAGAAGCTACACTTGCAGCATCAGCCACATCTAGTTGATGAAATACAACAAAATCAGATAAACCAGATGCTTTAAGTGTTTCAAATGCATGAAGACCCCTTTTCTCATCTCTTGCAGTAAGCACCACTTTGATTCCAGCTGAAGCTAACTGCTTAACTATCTCAAATCCAATTCCTTTGTTTGATCCAGTCACCACTGCATACCTGAGGAAGAGAGACACAAGGATTAGTAAAATATATATGATTCAAAAACATGGTTGGATATGTTAAAGACTGTATACCAAAGAGGAAAGAAGGTTTGTTGCTACCTTTCTGTATATTCTCCCATCTTTAGTTGGAACTGAGCAACAAGAGATATTTTCTTCTCTTAGGAGGAATTACTCAACCACACGCAAAGTCTTCTGCGACTAATGTATGATATCATATGTATCCCTTCTGTTGTTTCCTATCATGTCTTCTAAAAAACTATAGAACAATATTTAAAAATTAAAAAAATAGACTCAATAAGAAAGTTCAATGATGTCTTTTTCATTTTTTCGATACAAAGTCAATGATGTCTTTAAGCAGATATCCTTATATTAGAAAATTAATATGAACATGAGTGTGAATTATTTATTTATTTTATTTAAATGTTTCATTTGTCTTTTTCATCCTTTTGTTTCTTGTCATTTTCTTTTCATGGCAAAAAAAAAAGATTATTAAATATGATTAGAAATGTGATTAGCAATTAGTTAGCTACTAATTTGTGAATGTAAATAGGCTTGATGTCATCACTTGTAGTCAACCTTCCTCATTTGTATATTTTACAACCATCAATAAAATACACTTAGGCTGTTCCCTCTTCCTCTTTAGTGGATACCATCTTTTCTAGCATACATTATTAATAATAATTAAAAGAGAATAGGTGGTAGATCAATTGTTTTTATATTTTAGTATACGAGTATTATACAATTTGCTGACAAAGAATAATCTACTTTATCCTCTTACATATCAAGTTGAACTTTCAAAAATTTGTTATATCAACCAAATTATCAAAGATTAGGGTAGCATCAACTTGGTGTCTTTAAAAATTTACTTAATATGTAAAATATTGTGTCATTTGTCCTATTTGTCTCTCAGGCTTCCTCATGATTCCAGTTTGCGAGTTCCATTTCATGCCTTGCCTCAGAGTTCTCTTTGAAAATGATGCCCCTCTACAACGAAGCTGGCAAAAACATAGTTTGCACCCTCCCCTCATCAACCAGCCACATTAACAACCTTCAAACTATCCAATTGTGGCTCTCCATACTCTACTTCACCTTTATCATGGCTATACAAAGTCGAGAATTGGCCACCACACCAGTGCGCACAACCTTTGTCTCAAGTGTTGGCGGCCAGATAAAGTTTTAGAGGGATGGATGGGTCGCTTTGCCAACTCTTGAGAGAAAGATAAAGAAGCGATATTTTGTTGTTTTAATAAAATTAAAAGACAAAAACAATAATAAAATTACAGACATGGGCTGTTTCACTCAAGGTGCGAGACTTGACCATAGCCTTGCCTTGCCACCATTATATAAAAATTGCCGACAGTGTACATATAAATAATGTTAACAGCGAAACTATCCACAGTAGCGATCATCAACATTACATAGAACCATTATCGAATGTCCATCATAGACACTATCATATACATGGAACTTAAATAAGTCATATTCAAATGATAAGACACATAACTCATCCTCGGAACCAAATGGAGATATATTGTTTCCCTTTTTTCTAAGTGCCCTTCAACACTCAACTTTGCAAGTTATGAATTAGGAACATTAGATTAGAATCCGTATTATATAAAAGGCTTGGCCGCTGCATTTCTAAATGTGGATTGCACCAGGTATTGAGTTGTACCTTACCTTATGATATTACTTTTCATGGACAAGAGGAGAATATACAGGAAACCACATATTGTGTCGGACATACTCTACAGTCTCCTCCTGCAACAATAAACAGTGGCAAAATTATTATGTGAAGGGTGTGGCTCATTCCTGTTGCAACATTCCCATGTTAACACATTCTACACCTATAGCATGAAAACTTATAACGTCCATTCTGCAAGAATTTCTATTATATCAAAATCTCGATAAATTGGGAAAAGTTGCATACTTTTGACATGTTTGCAAGTTCTCTAGGCCCTACATCACCATGTCCCTCTGCCAGATCTTCTTCAACTGCTGCTCGAAGCACAGCAGCTCCAACCTCTGCTGTAACATCTCGTATGCTGCAGTGCGCAAAGTAGGGTTAATAAGAGAAGACCGTGACATCAACTACTGAGAACAGGCCATAATTTCAACTACTGAGAACTATTTAGCTTCTCGACAAACAACCAAATCAACAAGACTTTATATTCTAATAAGAATGTTGTTGAGTACACGTTTTTTTAACCATATCTCAAGCTATTACATTTGCTAAACGACTAGACAAGTAGTGGGTGAACACATATTTTGTTAGATATATGGTATCATATTTGGTTTCTAAATCCTAGATAACATTCAGAAAAGCACATTAATTTCATTAAAAAATTGCAACTTCATTTGTTCTGTTCATGTCATTAAAAGAGACCGGGAAAGCAGAGCATAAAAAAAACATATCAGAGGGAAAAGGGAATATTACCTATTAACAGATGGATATAGAATTCCTTGTAAGACATCATCCTCAGCCATGTATGAAGCAAGGCTGTTAAAATGAAAATGCGTAATGTTAGCAATTTATATGACAAGATGCAACAAGTGACATGAAAAATAAAGTAGGATTTGCAATTTAATCCAATGAAATTATTAACAAAATTGTGATCATATCTGCCTTGCTTAAGAAAAGCACTGAATGATAAAAAGCACTGTAAAACCAGTGCTGAGTGCATGTCATGTAGAGTTATCATCTTGACAATTTTAGCAGTAAAAAAATACTCTCACAATATAGTGCGCATGTACTTCTTTGCAAGAAAATAAACTACCCAAACAATGAATCACAAAGAACAGATTTCAAAAAAAATATAGATAACAGGTAAAAAGTAAACATTCGGCAACACAAAAAACAAGGACAAACTGCTCAATGACTCATTTACTCAGACGTCAGCCTATTGAATTATATTACGATACGACTCGATAAATGTAAAGATATTTTGACAAACCTCCATGAATCTAAGATATAATAGCTTTTAATAATAAAAATAAACAATTGTCTAAATTAACATCATACCATTCAGCAGCTGCCTGCAACATTCCATCTGTAATAAGATGAGCACCTGACAGAAGTGTTCCCAAACCAATTCTGAAATGTAAAGTTCAAAATAAAAGTTACACCAATAACTCAATTGTAAGTATATAAAATCCAAAAAAGCAATCCCTACCCTGGGAAAAGGTACATATTGTTTGCTTGATTTACATGGCCTACTTTCCCATTACCTGCGCAAAATTTTAATTGCATAAAAACAATGGCTAATGAAAATGTAAACTGTACAAGATATAACAATCAATGCAAGAATTAATTACCAAAATCTACATTTTCGAAAGGGCTTCCACTTGCAAACACTATATGTTCCCCAGCATGATTAAAAGCATCAATAGCAGTGCACTCAGCTGTTCCAGTAATACACAAAAAATGTCAAACTAAAAAAGCATAAATATTATTATGGAAATGTGAATGTTTAATAAGCTTTGTACGAACAAACCATTCAATGTGGGATTAGACATGGCAAAGATAGCAGGTTTTGTTGAAACAGATTCTCTCATTGCCTTAAGCACCTGAGCTGAATCTCAACCATTAAATTTTAAGAACTCAACTAAGAAAAGTCAATACAGTAACCAAAGCTGTCAAAGATATCTATTTAATAAATTTCACTGGGGGATATGACATGACAGAAGTGCAACTGTAGAAGGTAATTACCTCCTCGTTGAAAATACCACCAACACCAGACAAACCTAGGAGCACATGTGGCTTAACCTTCTTAACCTAAAGATCAGTAGGTTCAACAGGTAAAGGATCAACATAAGTATGGATAAATATTTAAAATAAGTATCACTAAATAAAAGGAGTTTAGTTCTTTTATATCAAAATGATTCTTTTCAATATAATAAGAGTAGAGCCTTGGCCCAAATAAAGTTTTTCTCAATGAATCTTATAACATTTACCACTTCAATTATACTAGCACCCTCAGTAAGCCCATCTATGTCTCTTGGATTTTTAGCAAATGGGGCTGCATCTGGATCTAGATTGTTCCTTTCTGTTGTAACTAGACCCTGCATATGAAGATGGTGTTGTTATCAGACTTGAATCAACAACAGCCAAACATGGAATAGCAGCATGCGAAAATTGATTGAACACAACACAGTTATTTATTTCTCATATAATGTGAACAACATTAGGTATGGAAACCAATCAATCAAGACAAAGAATGTGATGATAAAAAAATTCAAAAAACTGTTTGTATTACACGAAGTTCGGTCAATCACATCGAATTAGACGTTTTGTAATGTATATGAAAGTCAACACAATGATGGTTTTCAAGCATTGCAACTTAAGTGGATTGAAGATTAAAGATTGTGAAAGCATACATTTTTATCAATCAGAAAGAATTGACTTTTGGCAGCTGATTCACTGCACCCAGATATTTTTGCAACTGCCTGGATGGCCATTTTCAGAACCCCTAGCCCTGCACTGAATCCAAGCCAAAAGAAAAAAAAGTTGGGGCAGGCATGTGATAAAACAACAATAAAACAAAAGAAACCGGACACGCAATATTATGCCCATTATGATCAGCTTTGAAAGTACCTCCCAGCTCCAACCATAACTATCTTTTGGTTCACAAAATCAGACAATGGTCGACCTTGAGATCTTACAGTTCCTAATAATCCAGCAAGTGCAACACCGGCAGTGCCCTACAGGACAGAGTAATATTGATGCTTCAGTAGCAACTTCAAAAACAGCATCAGAAACACCTTAAAGATATTCTACATCAACAATATTTAATGTCACTTTCTCACCTGTATATCATCATTAAACATGCAAAACCTTTTCTTATATCGTTCTAGGGTTTCAAAAGCCCACTTCGCTTGGAAATCTTCAAACTGATGAAATTAGAACAATAATTTAGCTACCAAATTTAATAATCAACGAAATCTAAAATGATAGAATAAATACAAACCTTCAAATCATCAAAGAAAGAAAAAACAAACAAACCTGCACAATAGCCTTGGGCCATCGAGCATGAACTGCTTCCATGAATTCATCAACAATTGAAAGATACTCTTCACCTTCAAGCCTTGGTTGTCGAAGTCCTAAATCTATCACATGAAAACAACACCAGAAAATCCAATGCCTTTCAGGTTATTAAGATAAACTAGTGTGCTAGATTTGATGGTAGTCTTTGCATTTTCAGAATGTAATTACATGTTGAGGATAAACTAGTCACAAATGTGTCTGAAATCAATCAAGAAGATACAATATACAGCAGTGACTAAAATCTAAAGTAACATGTCAGAATTCTAAATATGGTGAATCTTTTATTTGAATTCATTCATGTTATTTTTTGTTTTTGCTAATAAGTTAACTTTTATTTGCACGAGAAAAGTATAAATGAAGACTCGTTATAACTCAAAAGGTAAAGAACGTCAATAATCACAGTCTGAAACTCCTAAAATACGTTCATAAGGTAGTCAAATATAATCAAACCACAATAACGGTTTATTATCATGGTCATAGTAGTCAAAAGCAAACAACTGGTTTGAGTTAAGGGATAAGGAGTTGTAGGTCCTGAGTTCAAACCCAAATGAATGAGTAAATATTAATCTAACAACATTTGCCATTCAAAAAAAAAAAAAAACTGACGAGCATGGCATATAACTTATTTTCAAACATAAATTCTTAGCAAGGACTGCCTGAGCCTAGGAGGGCTAGCCAGGGGATATGGCTTCCGAAAGCTCAAAGATTAAAAAATTATATGAAGAAAGTTTGTAAACTGTGAATTTATTGATGATCTAATTAATTGGTTCGGGTTTTATGCTGAAGGTAGAGACAGTTAAATTGAACAAGTGACTATGGTAATTTGTTCTCTTGTAGTTTTTTCAAACTTCCAGCTAAGCTTTGCAGATAGCTTATAAGTTATCTATAGTAAGAAAGCTTTAGTGGAGCAACAATTCTAGATTTAATAAGACGAGAAGATATGATATGATTTAGAAGCATGGTGGGCTATGCTAAAGATATTTGATCTAGCAGCGGTAAATAAGAAAGGAAAAAACTTGATCAAGCCTCACTCACATGTTTTAAAACCAAATCCAGTGCAGTTTATCAATCCTTCCTGTATCTTAGATATTAACTTTTGAAGTTATTCATGATACAAAATAAATAAATATTGGAATTAACATGCCCAACATGAATCGTTTGGTTTCTTTTTTGCACCCCAATAAATTAAACTCTGAGACATTTAAGTATAACAGCTATAAATAAGCAAACAAAAGATCTAAAGGAATAGTTATACTCACAAAGGCGGTCTCCAAGTAGCTTTTGATTGTTGGTGCCAACATCTAGCATGACTGGAAGTATCTGCCATATTTGAAAATACAACATAGGTTGAGCTAACAGGCCCTATTTCTACCTTTAGCAAGTGGTAGTTAGAGACAAAAGGAATCTAATTATTATTCCACATGACTAATCTTGAGACAAAATATCATAAAAACATAGTCAACTCATATATAAAAGATACATAACTAGACATGACAAAATTAAAACTTATAAGCATTAATGATATGATATATGGCAAGTATCCTAGCACAGGTACTAATCCATTCTATTATTAAAATGTTACAGATGCTTCTACCCAAAGTCATGGCCACTGGCAAAAATGCTTAGGTTGACGTTCATCCAGAAAACACAAGAAACAATAACATACATAGATTGACACAGCAAAATAGATACAGACATAAAAAGAAGCATACTCTTTGCGGATTGATACCAGCAGCAGCAACATACACATCAAGTTTTCCAATGGGTATTCCAATTCCTTGAACTCCAAGATCACCTAATCCAAGAATTCGACTTCCATCTGTCAAAACAATCATGTCTACCTGCAAAAGACCAATAAGATGTTGGAACGAAACCAAATATAGGAGTAAATGTAGGACAATCTGTTTTCACTTCATGAACCAAGTAATGAGAAGGTAACCACAATTTGTATACGAGATTTAAGTTGTCGAAAAAATCTATACAAACTGAAAACTGAGTATCAACTTTATGCATCGTGCATACTTTGAAAGTATAAAAGAATTTTAGAATTTGTAGTTGGGCCTAACACATCCCCACAAAACCAGCTTGTGAGGTGAGAATTGCCCCCACTTATAAACACTTGTTCAGGCCAACTCTTATCCAATGTGGAACTCTTTAACAAATTTATGTTGTAGAAATAAAACAAAATCAACAATTACAAAAAAAAAATTAAAATGGTTTGTTGAAAGGATTAAAATACAAAAGGTACCAATGAAAGGTACCAATGAAAGGATTAAAATATTTGACATAGAGGACTTTTTTTTATTAAACTGCTTAATAAGAGAATATTGCAAAACCAGGCCAATTGATTTCTGTTTATTACCCAAGGAGTTGAAATTTACTATAATTAGCACAAGGACTAGAAAGTAAGTGATTCAATTGTCCATACGCTTGAACAGTATGCTAAAGGGATTAGATGGGAAGGATGAAAGGTGAAGAGTTATTTCCAATTCCAACAATGAAATTAAAAAGAAGATGATAATGCATTACTGAAACTAATGCAATACCGCATGAGCTGGCCAGTTATAGATCATTGACATCATCTCCCCTTTGTCTTTGGCACTAAAATACATTCCACGAGGCCGTCTAAATAACCCTGAATAATTTTGACACACTAATCCAACCGTAGGGGTATATATTATTGGAGCAAACTCTTTAATATTATCAATAAGAACCTGAAGAAAAATGAAATATATCAACATAAGAATCAGACACAAAAAATCAGTTATACTCTTAAAATACCAAGCAAATCGAGTTTGAAAGAACCTAAAAAAGAAGCAAACTTCGTCATCAAACTCACTCTGTAGTACAAAGTTTCGTTCCTGTCATGCAGTCTATTTAAGATTCTCCATTTTGCCAGGGAAACAACTTTTTCTGGTTGTCCCAGAGTATTCTTCTCCAAAGATCGGTATGAATCCACTGAAAATAATAATAAATGTCTATCAAAACAAATATTAGAAAGGAATAAAATTACAAATGTCTTAAAAATTGAGTTGGACTTGATTAAAACCCCAAAAAGCTCGCTTACGATGATAGTTTCCCTCCACATATAACTACTATTACGGTCATCTCACTGTCCACGTGGGACTCTCAATGCGACCCTTTTGTGTCCCAAACTGAACATCCGGAGCTTGAAGTTTGCAAGATTTGACTTATGTAAGTGGCCCAACAAATTCAAGATAGACTCTGATACCATCTTAGAATTTTGAACCGAACCAACTCAACCCAAAAAAGCTAGCTCTTAGGGTGAGGGTTAGTAGGTTACTCTCCACTTACAACCACCATTCAAACCTATCACTATCTAATGTGAAATCAACAAAATGGATAAAAAGCATGAAACCAAACACGTTATACTATCAAAAGCATAGGCCTCAAACTTACTAAAGCGGTCATATTGCTGCTCAAATGATATAACACGGGGAGGAAGAAGCCCTCGAAGCCCCAATCTATCCCTTTCAGTCAAAGGAAACCCAGTATCCTGTATTCCAAAAATTTAAAAACCGAAAAGTTAAAAACAAACACTGATTTCAAGGATCCTAAAGAACAACCTTAACAAAAGATTTCCATGACTAATTGACATCATCCACAAGATTATGTAAAACAAACGGCCATGAAAAGCATCACTCAGTTATTTACACGGACTCAGCAGCACTCAGCCAAAATCTAAACATGTCGAAAACATCAATAACAAAAAAACAGAGTAAACATTATATTTGGTCTGGGGATGTATCAAGCGTTGTCACTATAGTCTTTGGGATTTGGATCCTCTAACTGATAAGAAAAGGGTTGTTATTTTAACGAAATCATGATTTGTTATAATGTACCTGGATTATCTACCTTTGTTTTTTTAATTAATGGTAGATATTACCTACGTTACACTCTAAAGTGAATTGTGCACTGACCGAATCCACAGTCCTTGAATGTATCAAAATTTCAAAACCAGCATTGATTGTCTTTCATTAGTTAGCTAGTTTGACCCTCCATGTGTTTTCGGTATTCAGCTTAATCTATGAATTTACTTACAAAATACACACTTGAATATGTTTCTATAATTCAAGGATTATAGCGCTACATACAGACAGTTTTAGGGATCAAAATGACGATATCAACAGCAACAAAAAAAGGAAACAAAAACATCAAATAACTCGCTATTTCCTAAAAAAAAATAAAAAATTCCTCAATAATTTGGTCAGAAATTAAATAAAAAGTTAGCTTTCATTTTTCACATAAAAATCAGAATAAGCACATCAATTACAGTAATCTTGGTCAAATACAGAAACATCTTGGTCAAAACAGTAATTTACACTATAACTAAACTAATTCAACGATCGCTTATATTCTTCTCACTCATCAAATTAAATAAAATCAAATTAAACCAAATCACAAATAAACAAAATAAAAAACATCCATCAATCAAATAAGTACAACAAACAAAGGAATCACAGAAACCAAACAATATCCAATTCGTTTCTGCAAAATAAAACTAAATTCAAAATTCCGATAGAGAGAGAGAGAGAGTGAGACCTTGTTGAACCAAGGATCGTGGAGGATGTCGGCACCACGTTTGTGAACAATGCAAGGACCGGGAATCGCGGTGGAGAAACGCCGCGATCGGACGAGTTTGGATGCGGAAACGAATCGTGCGAATTTCCACATTCTTCTCACTTTCCCTTCAACGAAACTTCAAGTTGAACTCAACGCTAACTTATATAGAATTAACTAAACTACTATTAATAGAAGTTAATTAAGCAGCTTAATTATTTTTTGTGCTGATAAAATTGACAAAAGTGTTTGTGGCTACTACTAATATTGCTAAATGCAGTGTCGTTTTCTAGAGGGAACTAAATAGAATTTTCAAGCGGTAATTGTTGATTTTAGCGGTGACTATACTTTGTTTTCATGGTTGACTTGGGATTTTAATGACACTATTTTTGGTTATTTTAATAGTTCATTTTGAAATTTAGGAGAGAAAAAAAGGGAGTAACCTGACATGTCAACAAACAATTATTAGTTAAGTATGGATTAAAATAGACACTAATTTGTCTCTTTGTGAAAATATCAAAGTTTAATTTAGATATTACTTTTTGTAAAAGACTGAATTATACAGTAAACTTTTTGTAAAAGACTGAATTATACAGTAAACTAATTGTGAGAAATTAAAATATATCTTTAACTTTTTTACACAAGAGTAGCCTCTAATATAGGAAGCCCCCGTCGCAAACAATCTAGGAAGCACTAATACATATTGTTACAAAAGGTTTTATTTTTACATTACTCCTCGATGAATTGAGGTAATTTACCCATATTAAAGAAAAATCTCATTTTTCTATCTTTATTATCACAACCAATTACCATTTTCATCTCAATAACATCAAACTTTTCATGTTTTTCATTCAACATGAGATCTTCATCTTATTTGTTCTATAATCGAATCATTTTTGTCATTAGGGGTAAATTACCCCCAATTCATCAAGGGGTAATGTAAGCATCACCAAAATGGTTTTTTCTTACAATTAGTTATCATTTTCTTCTCAAAAACATCAAATTTCTTCATTTAATTAGTTCAACATGTGATTTCCACCTCTTTCGTTCTATAATCAAATCATATTTGTCATTAGGGGTAAATTACCACCAATTCATCAAGGGATAATGTAGGTCTCACCGTTAAAAAAGAGAGATGCTAATTAATGATCCCGGGGCACTACTTAAGAAAACAAATATAGTAATAGATAAAGCGATCAATCTTCATTTCGTCTAACCCGCTAACCTAAAACCTAATCAAACTGAACTTAGATTCAGACGAAATTGGGGTTTTGTTTCTCACCCATGAATTGGACTGATTTGGGGTTTGGGGTTTGAATCCGCCCCGCACCCGCCTGACAATCTAGCTCTACATACATCTATGATCTATCAAATATTGAACACGTATTAAGTCTAAAATGTAGAAATACCAATTTAAGTTGTCTTAGTGGGATGATGTGGTTGAAGAGATTCTACGGTAAGCCACATATGTACCGATAGCCAAATCATATTAAAAGTAACCCATGCACACCCCTAAATCTACCCGTAGTGATAACCAATAAAATGAGCGACTTTTTAGCTCAAGGTCAATTTTTGGATATAACTGTTACAAATTCACAATAAGGCACGTATGTACTCAACCTAAAAGGGAAACTTCCGACACACAAAGAAGGAAACCTCTTAAAAAAACAAAAAACAAAGAGGGAAACTTCTTACATTTATTTATTAAATAAATATGTTGTATATTCATAGAGGAAATATGATGTATTTAATTGTTAACTTCTTCGCTAATTTAACAAAGTAATCGAGTTCAAGGAGTTAATAACTTTCACCAAAAGACGGATTGTTCAGAAGAATCTGAGATTGATTCCTAAGTGGAACAATTATTGGAGAGCTACGTGGGAGCTTGAATCAAAAGTGTTGGAGAGCTATCTGCAACTATTCTCGGGTAAATTCTAAATTTCGAGGACGAAATTTTCTTAAGGGGGTAGAGTGTAATATCCCGCTTAAAATTCTATCAGTTATCTTTATCAGCTTAAATGAGTCGGAGAAAGTTTGGTTAAAAAGGGCAAATCGGTAAATTTACTCAAGGACTATTTAAATGCCAAAGCCCTTATTTTCCTTAATTTCACTACTCATTCCTCTCTCTAAAAATCAGACTTCCTCCCCCATCTCTCTAACCCTCTTACCCGAACTCACTTCCTCTCCATCTCAAGCTCTCTTTTCTTCATTTTCCTCCAAGAAATCCAATATGCAATGCTATTTTCTCTAAACTCTAATCAATTTATATGTCATGCAAGCTTGGAAGATCGTCCCTCCTTCTTCCTCAGCCTAAGCCAAGCCTCTCCCCCTCTTTTCAGAGCTCAGTTTGGATTATGAATGTGCTGGTGTTGAAATTGTTGTTGGTGTTTTGGCATTACAATCAAGAACTTGAAGAGTATTGGACCAGAAACTAAGGCTTTGTTTTGGCTTGGAGTGGAGCTGTTTTCAAAGATTTCAGAAAGTCCTTGTGAGTTCCTTTAGTTTTAGAACCCTCCTTTGGGTGGATTATGTGATTTTGATATGTGAGATAACTTGAACTTAGATCTAATTTACTGCATGATTAGTTGCCCTAGTGTTAATGCATGATCATGTTATGATATTTCTGGCATAAAACTATAATTTTTGTTAAATATGAACTTTCTGGAACTGTAAGTGTGTCTCTGTGGTTTAAGTTTTTCTGAGAAAATCATTGTTGTTGTTAATACTGTAAAAATTGTGCCACGATCCAGCATGATCGTTCCACGATCATAGTTTTCTGGGTAGCATCGTGGCACGATTGGAAGCCAACGTGCCACGATTTTCACAGTGTTGGAATCTTTTAAAAAAAAAATTGTCGTGTTTGCATCCAGAGACCTTTCTTACATCGTCAGAATGTCCGTATGCATTATACTGAAGGAAATAATCATAAGTTGATCCTTGTGTTAAGAAAAGAGTGTTGTGCTTGGGATAAAGACAATATACCAATGTGGGAATGATTACCAACTTTTAAGTAAATGGCGCATGAGAACGATATGCTTAGAACTTAAAGAAATAGGTTAAGCAATATATGGGAATTTACTCATTTGAATGTATCAGATACGTTATAGAATAATTATGTCTATAAACATAATATTATAAACAGATAACATGTGTCCCTCGCAGGCTCCAGATTAGGCTGGATGGGTTTACCCTAGTTGGTAAACCACACGTAGTCTGAGGAGTCCTACATTAGCCTGATATGATAGGTATTTTTGCCGATTAACAGTGGGATGTTGATGGGGTTACTCCACCCGGTGCATTCCGTAAAATTAACTCAGATAATTTGATTGTTTCACGCTAACACAATAATTATGATTTATGATATGACTAGGACAAATTAATATGTAAAATGTTAGAAGCCCAAATCGTGGTCCTAGTTTCCCCTTGACCACAGATAACCTAGGATAGGTGGAGCTCACTGAGACATTATGTCTCATCCTAATCCTTTTATTTCTTTTTCAGATATGCAGGTGGAACATAGCAAGGGTCACTAGTACAAAATACACTTATTAGCTCAAGGATTTTAAGTGGGTTGTGATCCACCTGACTTAAAAAGTCATGCGAAGGAAAGGATTTTGAAACCAATACATATTAAATCGGGTAACCCCATTTAAAAACAATTTCATATTAAAATTAAAATAAAACAAACATTAACATGTCTTTTACTTTTCCCTTTCTGCCTTTTCTCTCTCACAATCGCTGGAAAATAGAACACAAAGGAACACCTCCTTCAACCACCGATCTCCACTACCCTCTCGCCGGAACACCTCCTTCAACCACCATCTCCACTTCTCTTCGTTCGCCGGAACGTCCCCAGATCTCCAGCCGGTCTTCTTCCTTTTTCGGCTACCCATTCCGAGACCCTCCGACATTTGCGCCGGTCTATCCCATCCATCACTATCCTGGTTTGCTTCTTCTTTTTCATTTTTCTTTTTCTTTTTCCGCTGTGGTTTGTTAGGGTTAAGAAGGTTGATTCACAACCATCCCTTGGAGAAATTGGAAAAATTAGGGTTTTTCATTAGATTGGAGAACCTTGCCATTAATGTTAGCTTGTGTTGAGCATATTCATTTTGTAGTTTGTAGAGAAATAACTCCTGGTAATACTAATCTAATTTCTTTCTCCTTCTTCAGTATGCAGCAATCATCTGGAAGATGGGCTTGTATAAGCAATAAGCTATTCTATAACACAAGGCAAAACAAATTCAAAATATTTTTGTATAATTTATAAGCTGTTTTCATAAGTTGTTATGTAGAACTTATGGAAATAAGCTGAAAACAACATATGTACATGTTTTTCATAAGTTATTATAAAAAGATGATTTTGATGTTTAATAATTTAGAGTGAATTGGTTTTTAGTGTCCGTTTGGTTCTGCGATCATAACCAAAAGTTTGTTTCTCACTTGACTGATAGTAAAGATACCTGGTCCTTGTTTAATGAATAAGTAACATTGCATTTTTATTGTGCTCCTCTTTAGTGTTTCATTTCATAAATTGGTAGCTACCTTTATAGGTTATACCTTTATATGATAAGAACATATCTTATTCTCTTGTTCATGTTTATTCTCTTTAACTGCCTCTCCATATTATCCAATTTTTACAAAGAAGTTCCTCTATCACTTGGGTTTTCTAGTTTTTAACGATGAGTAGGTTAATAATAATGATAAATGAGAGTATGTACCCTGCAATTTAGTGCACTAGTTTTTCCATTTATTAATTCATTCAACGCCCTAGTTTTTCCTTCTATTGACTACTTTGATCCTTCTAACGTAATGTTCATCTTTCATCTCTGTTTACTCAATTTCAATCTTACAAGGGATATGTGCTTACTATTTTCATATATTGATTATATTGAAGTGTAATCTAATTGTGTTTGTGTCAACTTTTCGATTGAACTTAGACTTTTTGTTGTAGTTTGTGGTTTTGTTCATATGTGTTCATCTTCTGTTTGTGACTTTAGAAAATAGATTTTCATCCTCTGAATATTTGTAGGCTGCAAATGTTGTTGTCAAGTTGTATGTTAGAAGTGCATTTTCTTCTCATCTTCTGCAAGACATTTCAGGTTTATTCTATGATTAAGAAAGCTGCCAATATTTGCTTTTAGCTTTAAGTTTGAAATATTTACTGTACCACACCATAGGAGAATTACAAAATGTTGAAACTGGAAAACTGAGTTTGTTGATTTGCACCAAGCTGACTGCTTGTTTTTGAAAATGACCGAAATCACAAAATGCTATTGATTATGTTGTCACTAGTTCTCGTTTGATGTTTAACACGTAATCACATGATTTCTCTTGGAAAAATCCGGTGGAAAGTAGTATATATAAATTATAACGATGCTGAGTTAGCTTCTGTTTGATAGATTCTTTCTTACAAGTCCTGAAAAAGGATGGAGCAGAGCAGTACTCCCTAGAAGCTGTTCTTGATTCCAGTACAAAAGCAGTTCTGCAAGGAGGCATGAATGTCTTGCTGGTAAGCACTCTGTATGCTCAGACTAGTCTAATTGATTTATGCGTAATCATGTATGCATGTGCATGCATGTAATGCTATTGTTTAAACTTTTTGTTATTTCTGTTTAATTGTGTTTTATTTACATTCTCTCTCTCTCTCTCTCTCTCTCTCTCTCCCTTCAGGGCTTCCGCAAAATTTTAGACGATGACTCTGGGATCTTAGTTAGACAAAGAGAGTTATTTGTTGATTTGGTTCAAGAAGGATTTCAAACTTTTTTTAAGCAACTTGAAGATCAGTTCCTCCTATTTTCAGGAAGAAATAATTTGGCAACTGTTGAGTATTTAGAAGTTGGCTGCATGTTTTGGTAAATTCAATGTGTTCAAGCAAAGCATCTCCATGTGTTAGAGAAGTCTTGAGGGGGTTCAGAAGCTGAAATGGCCTTCAGATGCACTTTGGACCTTCAGACGCACTACAGTGCTTCAGACGCTGAAAGTCCTTCAGACGCACTACAGTGCTTCAGACGCACTATTCACCAGTTGACCAGCATTGACTTCTTCAGAAGCTGGGTTTTTATGCGTTCTTTCTGTGCGAATCTTTGTGAGATTTATCAAGGATTTATTATGGCTGAAGGTTTCTAGAATGCTGAATTAAATTTATTCCCTATATGAAGTCTGAAGTTTGTCAGAATTTTGTGGCTAAAAAGGGGGAGAAAAGCTTGTGTTTGAGCTGTTCAGAATCAGAATGTGCCTGTTCAGAATGTGTTCAGAGTTCAGATTTAATCTTGTTCAGAATTCATGTGGTTCAGAATTTGACTGGTTTAATCAGAGTTCAGAATTATAACAAGAAATGTCAAGATATGCTTGAGGGGGAGTTTGTGTCTTAGGGGGAGTGCATGAGTGATAAAATCCTGAGTTGTGAGTTGTTTGTCTTAGTATTCCTGAAGTTTTCAGTTTCAGAAGCCTATGTCTCAGACAGTTCAGAATTAAGGAGGAGTTTGTATGTGTGCTGAGTTGCAGGGGGGAGTAGTTTTGAAGCTGTGTAAGTTGCTGGCATGTGATGATCAGAAGCTTAGAACTATCAGAAGATGATCTGTTGTTTTGTGTGTTCTTCAGAAGATCAGAAGCATATGTGTTTATGTTGTTTAACATGGTTTAACATAGCACACATAGTATTTGTCCGCTGCTTATCTCTGCTGCTATGTTTGGAATTGTGTAGTTCTTCATTGATGGGTTCCTTGTGTTGAAATGAAGAACTTGTTATTTGTGAAACATTGATTTTAGCCAAAAAAATTTCCAAAGGGGGAGATTGTTGAGTATTTAGAAGTTGGCTGTATGTTTTGGTAAATTCAATGTGTTCAAGCAAAGCATCTCCATGTGTTAGAGAAGTCTTCAGAAGCAAGAAACCGTATTTGAGGGGGTTCAGAAGCTGAAATGACCTTCAGACGCACTTTGGACCTTCAGACGCACTACAGTGCTTCAGACGCTGAAAGTCCTTCAGACGCACTACAGTGCTTCAGACGCACTATTCACCAGTTGACCAGCGTTGACTTCTTCAGAAGCTGGGTTTTTATGTGTTCTTTCTGTGTGAATCTTTGTGAGATTTATCAAGGATTTATTATGGCTGAAGGTTTCTAGAATGCTGAATTAAATTGATGAAGATCTTATGAAAATTGGCTTCGTATTTATGTTTGTATAATTGTGCTGAAGAATCTTTACAAGATACATTGCAGAATTATGTGTTTCCTTATTTGAGCCATTCATAATTCAGAAACATATCATATGCAGAAGATTGGATTCAGATTTAAGAGAGCTGCTGAAGTCTATAAAAGGAGATGTGCTGCTATTGTTGAAGACTTACGAATCATAGATTATTATTCAGAGAAATAGAGTCTTTGTGTTTTAAACTTAGGTTTATTTGTACACCACTCATCTGAGTTGGTTTAGAGTTTTATTGAGTTGTAATTCATTCTAAGCCTTTAGGTACGAATGAAGTCTTTGATGTATTGAAGTGTTTCTTTAAAACTGGGTTGTGTTTTCAGAAGTTGATTAGTAACTAGGCTGTTACTTGGATAGGAAGTAAGAAGGGGGTTCTTATACTCAAGGTGTTGGGTAGAAATCAGAACTATAGGAGATTAAGTCAGAAGACTAGGAACAGGGGGTCTGTGTCTTGAGTCTTAGGATTAATTCCAATAGTGGATTTCCTTCCTGGATTGGTATCCTCCAGACGTAGGTGGCATTTGCACCGAACTGGGTTAACAAATATCGGTGCCTTTTTACTTTTCTGTACTTTTAAATTGCTACTTCTGATACTTTTGGTTGTCCTCTATTTTGCAATCCTTGTGCCCTGTTTTACGTGTTGTTTAAGTCCCAGCCAGAATTTCAATTGGCATCAGAGCAGGCACCCTGCCTGTGATTGGGTGAGCTCCAGGGAAGAGTTTTCTGGCAAGCATTGACAAAGAAGGAGGTTATGTCAACCGACCACCATTGCTGGATGGCACGAATTATGAATACTGGAAGTCCAGAATGTGTGCTTTTCTAAAATCCATTGACAGCAGAACTTGGAAAGCTGTGCTAAAAGGTTGGGATCATCCAGTTGTTTTAGACAAAGATGGGAACAAGACTGAGGTGCTGAAACCAGAAGAAGAGTGGACTAAAGCTGAAGATGATCTGGTTCTTGGAAACTCCAAAGCCTTGAATGCCCTATTCAATGGTGTGGATATGAACATGTTCAGACTCATCAAGCAGTGAACTGTTGCAAAGGATGCTTGGGAAATACTGAAAACCACTCATGAAGGAACCTCTAAGGTCAAGATGTCCAGACTCCAGCTACTCACCACTAAGTTTGAGAATTTGAAGATGATGGAGGATGAAAATATTCAGGATTTCTACATGAATGTGCTGGATATGGCAAATTCTTTTGAGTCTCTTGGGGAGAAGATGTCAGATGAGAAGATAGTGAGAAAAATTCTCAGGTCTCTTCCCAAAAGGTTTGACATGAAGGTGACTGCTATAGAGGAAGCTCATGACATCACCACTATGAAGATTGAGGAGCTGATTGGGTCTCTACTGAATTTTGAGACTGCTTTTTGTAAACAGCCTGAGAAGAAAGGGAAAGGAGTAGCTTTTGCAGTCAATTCTGAAGCTGATGATCAACAAGAGTCTGATGAGGATGATGGTAATTTGTCAGAAGCTCTAGTGTTGCTGGGAAGGCAGTTCAATAAAATCCTGAAGCATGTTGACAGGAAATCTAAAACCAAAGGTCAGAACTTCAGATTCAACAACAAGAAGCAACAAACTGATGTGAAGAAAACCAAGTCTGAGGAGAAAAGTAATCAAGCTAAAGGTGTGCAGTGCTTTGAGTGTGAGGGTTATGGACATATCAAGTCAGAATGTCCTACTTTTCTTAAGAAGCAGAAGAAGAGCCTAGCTGTTTCATGGTCTGATGATGATTCTGAAGAAGATGATGCAAGTGAATCAACTATGTGTGATACAAGTCTGATTGTAAAGTTAATATCTCAGAAGTCAGTAGCTAATGCAAAGACTGAAGCAGTCTTAGAGTCTGAGACATTTTCAGAGTCTGACTCAGAGTCTGAAGCTTCATCTGTGTCTGAAGCCAGAGTTGCAAAATCCTCATATGATGAACTGGCTGACAACTACAGAAAGCTATACACCAGAAGTGCAGAAGTTTGCAAGCAAGTTCTGGATCAAAAGGAGACAATATGTCAACTGGAGGCTGAGAAAGGTGAACTTTTAGTGCAGAATTCAGAAATGAAAGAAGAAGTAAGCCAACTAAACTCCCAGCTTGAGAATATGAAAAAGCAGGTCAGAATGATGAATACTGCTAGTGATGTGCTAGATGAGATTCTGGAGAATCAGAAACAAGAAAAACAAGCTGGTTTAGGTTTTGTTGATCAGATTCAGAACCCCAAACAGAAGATTCCTGCTAAAAGGTTTGTTCCTGCTACTCAAACTTATAATCCTGTGATTGGGACATCCAAGATGAAACCTCAGAAGCAAGCTTAGAAGCAACCCCAGAAGTTTAACAGAAACAAGAGAAGAAATCATCCCTGGATCTGTCATCATTGTGGAAAGAAGGGGCATATTAAACCTTTTTGCTTTAAGTTATATGGCTATCTTGAACATTTTCAGTATAAAAGAGTGGAACCAGCTGCAACCAGAAATAATGTTCAGAAGGTGTGGAAGCCCAAAGTCAAGAATGTTGGCCTCATAGCTCATACATCATTAAGAGCCACCTCTAAAGAAGACTGGTACTTTGATAGTGGGTGTTCAAGACACATGACTGGTGTGAAGAAGTTGCTGAGTAATGTAAAACCTTATTCCAGAAGCTATGTGACATTTGGTGATGGAACAAAAGGTGAGATTCTGGGTATTGGTGACTTAATCAGTGAAGGTTTACCTAGACTTAATGATGTGCTATTGGTGAAAGGTTTAACATCTAATCTGATCAGTATTAGCCAACTTTGTGATCAAGACTTGAAGGTAAATTTCAACAAAGAAGAATGTTTAGTAACTGATCAAGAAAGTAAGGTTCTGATGAGGGGCTGCAAATCTAAAGATAACTGTTATTTATGGGTGTCTGAAGAAGAAAGAAGCCTGACTTCTTGTCTCATGAGTTCAGAAGAAGAAGTCAAACTCTGGCACCAGAAACTGGGTCATCTGCATCTGAAAGGCATGAAGAAAATCCTAAGTATTAAAGCTATCAGAGGTTGACCTAATCTGGAGATCAATGAGGACAGTGTTTGTGGTGATTGTCAAATTGGAAAACAAACAAGACAGTCTCATCCCAGATTAGTACACCAGGTAACTACTAAAGTACTAGAACGGTTACATATGGATTTAATGGGGCTTATGCAAGTTGAGAGTATTGGAGGTAAAAGATATGCTTTTGTAATGGTTGATGATTTTTCAAGATTTACTTGGGTCAACTTTGTGAGAGAAAAATCAGATACATTTGAAGTATTTAGAGATATGTGCACTCAATTACAAAGAGAGAAGGACTGTGGTATTATCAGAATCAGAAGTGATCATGGCAAGGAATTTGAAAACAAGAGATTTTCTGAGTTCTGTGCATCTGAAGGAATAAAGCATGAGTTTTCTGAACCTATAACACCTCAGCAAAATGGTGTAGTTGAGAGGAAGAATAGGACATTAGCAGAATCTGCAAGAGTCATGTTGTATGCTAAGAAGCTACCATATATGTTCTGGGCTGAAGCTATGAACACTGCATGTTACATACACAATAGAGTTACTTTGAAGAAGGGTACAACATCTACTTTATATGAACTATGGAAAGGAAGGAAGCCTACAGTTAAATATTTTCATGTTTTTGGGAGCAGATGTTACATTTTGGCTGATAGAGAAAATAGAAGAAAGCTGGATCCTAAGTCTGATGAAGGTATTTTTCTGGGTTATTCAGTGAACAGCAGAGCTTATAGGGTGTTTAATTCCAGAACCAAGGTTGTGATGGAGTCCATTAATGTTGTGATTGATGATTTGTCTGCTGAGAAAGATAGAGATGAGTCTGAAGTTGTTCCAGAGTCTGAAGCATCAGAAGAACAACTGTCAGAAGCAGAAAATCAAGCAGAGTCTGAAGAAGCAGAAATTCATCCAGATCATGTTCCTACTGGTAAAGGACCATCCATTAGAATTCAAAAGGATCATCCAAGAGATTTAATCATTGGAAGCTTAGATCAAGGAGTCAGAACCAGAAGTTCAGATGTTGTTGCTGCTGATTCATGCTTTGTGTCAAAATTTGAACCCAAAAATGTAAAAGAAGCCCTAACTGATGAATTTTGGATTGAAGCCATGAAAGATGAGTTGAATCAATTCAAAAGAAGTGAAGTGTGGGATCTTGTTCCAAGACCTGAAGGATTAAATGTCAATGGCACTAAGTGGATTTACAAGAACAAAACAGATGAAAATGGTACTGTGGTCAGAAACAAGGCAAGGTTAGTTGCTCAAGGTTATACTCAAGTAGAGGGACTTGATTTTGATGAAACCTTTGCACCTGTGGCCAGATTAGAGTCCATTAGATTACTGTTGGGAGTATCTTGCATTTTGAAGTTCAAATTGTTTCAGATGGATGTGAAGAGTGCATTTCTGAATGGTTATCTGCAAGAAGAAGTCTATGTTGAACAGCCTAAAGGGTTTGTGGATCCTAAGTTTCCAGATCATGTTTACAAGTTAAAGAAGGCTTTGTATGGATTGAAGCAAGCACCTAGAGCATGGTATGAAAGACTTACTCAATTTCTTGAGACTCAAGGATACAGAAAAGGAGGTTCTGATAAAACTTTATTTGTGAAAGATGAGGATGGAAGTCTGATGATTGCTCAAATATATGTAGATGACATAATGTTTAGTGGGATGTCAAAGAAAATGGTTCAGTTTTTTGTTCAGCAGATGCAATCTGAGTTTGAAATGAGTCTAGTTGGTGAGCTTACTTACTTTCTTGGACTGCAAGTCAAGCAAATGGAAGATACAATTTTCATTTTTCAGAGTAAATATGCCAAGAATATTGTGAAGAAATTTGGAATGGAAACTGCTAGTCATAAGAGGACACCTGCTGCTACTCATCTAAAATTAACTAAAGATGAACATGGAGTTTCAGTTGATCAAAGCCAGTACAAAAGTGTGATTGGAAGTTTACTGTACTTAACTGCAATCAGACCTGATATTACTTTTGATGTTGGAGTGTGTGCAAGATATCAAGCTGGTCCTAAGATGAGTCATTTGACTCAGGTGAAGAGAACTCTGAAGTATGTGAACATCACAAGTGATTATGGAATCATGTACTCACACAGTTCAAGTTCTGAATTGATGGGATATTGTGATGCTGACTGGGCTGGAAGTGCAAATGACAGGAAGAGCACTTTTGGAGGATGTTTCTTTTTGGGGAACAACTTGATTTCTTGGTTTAGTAAGAAACAAAATTGTGTGTCATTGTCTACAGCTGAAGCTGAATATATAGCAGCTGGGAGTAGTTGTTCACAGTTGGTATGGATGAAGCAGATGCTGGAGGAATACAACATAGAACAAGGTGTTATGACATTATTTTGTGATAATTTAAGTGCTATAAATATTTCTAAGAACCCCATACAGCACAGCAGAACCAAACACATTGATATCAGACATCATTTTATCAGAAATCTTGTGGAGGAAAAGATTGTTCAACTTGAACATGTGGATACTGAGAACCAAATTGCTGATATTTTCACAAAAGCTTTGGATGCCAAACAGTTTGAGAATCTGAGAAGCAAGTTGTGTGTGTGTCTGCATGAGAACTTATAGCAATTACAGCAAGCTGGATGTGAGGAAGATAGAGTACCTGCAGGTTTGCAAATGTTGAGTGTGATCCTGAGTCTGAGTCTGATACTGGGACTGATTTTGAAGATTTTTGTTTTGTTTTTATTCCCTATATGAAGTCTGAAGTTTGTCAGAATTTTGTGGCTAAAAAGGGGGAGAAAAGCTTGTGTTTGAGCTGTTCAGAATCAGAATGTGCCTGTTCAGAATGTGTTCAGAGTTCAGATTTAATCTTGTTCAGAATTCATGTGGTTCAGAATTTGACTGGTTTAATCAGAGTTCAGAATTATAACAAGAAATGTCAAGATATGCTTGAGGGGGAGTTTGTGTCTTAGGGGGAGTGCATGAGTGATAAAATCTTGAGTTGTGAGTTGTTTGTCTTAGTATTTCTGAAGTTTTCAGTTTCAGAAGCCTATGTCTCAGACAGTTCAGAATTAAGGAGGAGTTTGTATGTGTGCTGAGTTGCAGGGGGGGAGTAGTTTTGAAGCTGTGTAAGTTGCTGGCATATGATGATCAGAAGCTTAGAACTATCAGAAGATGATCTGTTGTTTTGTGTGTTCTTCAGAAGATCAGAAGCATATGTGTTTATGTTGTTTAACATGGTTTAACATAGCACACATAGTATTTGTCCGCTGCTTATCTCTGCTGCTATGTTTGGAATTGTGTAGTTCTTCATTGATGGGTTCCTTGTGTTGAAATGAAGAACTTGTTATTTGTGAAACATTGATTTTAGCCAAAAAAATTTCCAAAGGGGGAGATTGTTGAGTATTTAGAAGTTGGCTGCATGTTTTGGTAAATTCAATGTGTTCAAGCAAAGCATCTCCATGTGTTAGAGAAGTCTTCAGAAGCAAGAAACCGTATTTGAGGGGGTTCAGAAGCTGAAATGACCTTCAGACGCACTTTGGACCTTCAGACGCACTACAGTGCTTCAGACGCTGAAAGTCCTTCAGACGCACTACAGTGCTTCAGACGCACTATTCACCAGTTGACCAGCGTTGACTTCTTCAGAAGCTGGGTTTTTATGTGTTCTTTCTGTGTGAATCTTTGTGAGATTTATCAAGGATTTATTATGGCTGAAGGTTTCTAGAATGCTGAATTAAATTGATGAAGATCTTATGAAAATTAGCTTCGTATTTATGTTTGTGTAATTGTGCTGAAGAATCTTTACAAGATACAATGCAGAATTATGTGTTTCCTTATTTGAGCCATTCATAATTCAGAAACATATCATATGCAGAAGATTGGATTCAGATTTAAGAGAGCTGCTGAAGTCTATAAAAGGAGATGTGCTGCTATTGTTGAAGACTTACGAATCATAGATTATTTTTCAGAGAAATAGAGTCTTTGTGTTTTAAACTTAGGTTTATTTGTACACCACTCATCTGAGTTGGTTTAGAGTTTTATTGAGTTGTAATTCATTCTAAGCCTTTAGGTACGAATGAAGTCTTTGATGTATTGAAGTGTTTCTTCAAAACTGGGTTGTGTTTTCAGAGGTTGATTAGTAACTAGGCTGTTACTTGGATAGGAAGTAAGAAGGAGGTTCTTATACTCAAGGTGTCGGGTAGAAATCAGAACTATAGGAGATTAAGTCAGAAGACTAGGAACAGGGGGTCTGTGTCTTGAGTCTTAGGATTAATTCCAATAATGGATTTCCTTCCTGGATTGGTATCCTCCAGACGTAGGTGGCATTTGCACCGAACTGGGTTAACAAATATCTGTGCCTTTTTACTTTTCTGCACTTTTAAATTGCTGCTTCTGATACTTTTGGTTGTGCTCTGTTTTGCAATCCTTGTGCCCTGTTTTACGTGTTGTTTAAGTCCCAGCCAGAATTTCAGCAACAATTTATCAAACTCATTTTTTAGTGATAAAATACAAAATTATCATCTGAAAATGTGATACCTAGACAAAAGATAATTTCATTTGCCCTGTCTGATACAGTTGAAATATTTTAACTTCTTTTTGTGATTTTTTCTTTTATAGATTTATCCATGTGTAAGTTTTCAATATTTTGTTGCCAAGTTATTTTTTCCTTGAACTTATAACTCTTGTTGTGTATTATTTCGTTGTTAAATAAAATTTCCTTCTGTGGCCTTGACTATGATATCTTTGAATGATATTTACAGGAGTTGTCTGGAATGATGTACTCCTGATAGATGAAGTCTTGCCAGAAGCAGCTCTCTCTTTATTATGTTTGTGTTGTTGTAGTTCAATTTATGCTTGCCATACATTGTAGTAGTTCTGGATCAACTTGATTTATCTTGTTATATAGCTAGGAGCAGAATCAGGTATGTATGTATATAGCTAGGAGCAGAATCATAAGTGTTAGGAGTTATTGCAACTTTGGAAGCTCTGTGACAACTAACAAGGTATCTTATCTATATGATCTTAAGTGTTTTTTTTTTGTGTTTTGTTAATATAGTATCTTTTGAATATATAGCTTTTAAGGTTGTGTTATGTTTTTTTAATTATTATTATGGTTATGTTATGAATCATGTTGTGTTGGCATGGAAATGTCTGAATTATTATGATTCTTCTGAATTTTAGCACTTAATCCTTTTCGGTTATAATTTTTTTTTGTTTATTTCAGAATTTTATTTTTAAAATTTTATGCTTTTCTGTTGATTTAAGTGTTTTTTGTTAATTTCTTGATCTTTTAATCCTGTGTGATTCCTTGATTTGAGATTTGCTTGTGTTATTTCAGTTAGTGCATTTGGTTTCGCGGTCGGGTGTCACCGTCGTCCACACTTCAGCTCTCTTACTGCACCTTTTTAAGGTAAACCCTTCTCTTGACACTTATTATGACGCCTCTAACTACTTAATAATTTCTCATTTTAATATGCAGTGGAACGAAGTAAGCTGCACATAGATTGAGGATTATATTTGGATTAGCTGGATTGAAAGCTGTTGAGCTTCAAGGAAATCTTACTCAGGCTTAACGGCTAGAAGTATGTTTGTTATTTCGATGTGTGTATTTTAGCTCTTTGTTTTCCTCTGTAGTTAGTAAGGATAAATTGCCGGATATTGGTTATGAGTATGAAAGGTAAGCACTAATCAAGCATTATATTTTTTTCCTCCGATATTTGGCAGCCAGCTGGTGTTTCTTTATGGTTTAGGTTATACAAATCCAACTTATGCCTCTGCCTTACAACCTTCTATTCTTGTCTTTACCTTTCTACTTGCTGTCATCATGGGGTCAGCTTCACTCTTATCAATTTCTACTTTGAGTCTTTTATGTATTTCTTATGAATTTATCAATAAAAGTTTAATTATGAGTACATCTTTTTGTAGAACACAAAGGCACACATGCACATTCATATTTGTAGTGCAGAAATCTCTACATGAATAAAATTACCCCAATACACTTATGCATAAAGTAATGACATAGTTTAATAATCTTATGTATGCATAAAGTAATGTCTTCAAGCCAATAATATGATTAACTAAGATATATGTCATTCCTAATATATTTTTTCAATTATGCAATTGTTAAACAGAATCCACTTCCATATCTTGCTCGTCATCCAGAAGCAGATATTTTAACTTCTAGTGATCAAGTAGTTCCAACAGTTGTGGATGACAGTTTGGAAATTTGGCAAGAAGGTAAATATTATACTATAATGAGAACTTACTGATATCATTTTTTTACTGTGCTTATATCAATTATTGTGGCATATTTATTTTCTGCGTGTACCATAAATATGATGAGTTATATAGAATAAAACTTTTCAATATGAGTCAAATGCATCCATGACACGCAAATTCTGCTTCATGGGATGAAAGTCGTCTTTTTTGTCAAATAATAGTTCCAAGGAATCAATTTAGACTTTTTCTTACTCTTTTGGCTTGCTTTAGATTAGAAACTGCAGTTATAGAACCACTCATGTACTTTCACTCAACAACTTGTGATTTTGGAACAGTTGATTCATCACAAGGTACTATAGCTTCTATGACCCCATGTGGTGTAGACCTATATCCTTGCTGCCCCCATTCTTCCAAATGGATGTTAGATTTTATCATTGAGTAGGGCAGGCCTGTGCCTTGTTTGCACATGAAGCCCAAAGGGCTTTTGCTTCCATAGGAGAGTTAGATAAAAAAATCATTCATAAGCAAATCAATTTTCAGCATGCAACCTTTTGCTCTTAATCTGATGAAAGTTTTCTCTGCTTGGTTATATTATTTTCAAATCTCAGTAACCAATTCATTGCTCTTACCTGTTACTTCTTTTCATCTCTCATTTTATTGTGAATATTGTTTTATTTATTTAGTTGTTTCTTTAAACTGTATATTGATGAAATTGTCTATCCCCATGAATAGTTACTGGTGCCTACAACATCGGAATTTTCCATTGGAGACCTACAGAGTCTGCCAAGATTTTGGCTAAGCAATGGAAAGAAATGCTTCTAGCTGATGACAAGATATGGGATCAGAATGGGTTTAATGATATTCTTCACAGTCAGCTAGGACCATCTGTTGATGATGATAGTGGACTTGTGTTTACTTTTGATGGAAAACTGAAGCTTGGAATCTTGCCTGCTAGTATCTTCTGCAGTGGACATACATATTTTGTCCAGCATGCGCAGCCTGTCATCAATATCTGAAGTCTAATAAACACCACTGAATGCCTACAAGCTGATGTGTGTAGACTGTAGAGGCAGAATGTGGGGTAAGAGACTCATTATCCCAACCTTATTGAGATGGACACCAAGGGGTAAGAGACTCATGTCCTTGTTAGTCTGCTATAGTTTACAATTAAGAGAATAGTCACAATATATTAGTCTAAGCCGCAACATTTTGTTTAGCAGTTGTTCATGCTATTCTGCATCTATGCGTTTTATTTATTGTGATTGGCATTTGCTTAGAAATAGTTTATGCTATTCTGCATCAGCCCTTTGTATCATGTTTTTAACATTGGTTTTTCTGTATCATAGTGGCAGGAAGATCACTTCCAGTGGCAGGAGGGATTTGGACCAAGTTGCTGGACGTATTGTTGTTGCACCTTGATCTGTAAACTGCTTCTAGGTTGAGTTTTGTGTTTTGAGATATGTGATGATAACAAAGATAATGTGTAATTTTGATTTTAGTTATTGAGTGTCTTATATATTGGACTTGTTCAATGCTATGTTGCTTTAGTCATTTAGATTGTCTTGTCACATTTTATTCACTGGATTTTTTGGAATTTCATCCTTAAAATTCTTGAGTGTCTTATGTATTGGACTTGTTTAATGCTATGTTGGTTTAGAAGCTTTTAAATCGGGTGACCAGACTTAAAAAACCTGATTTTTTTACCCTTTTTAACCTTTTTAAATGGGTTAACCCGATTTAATTAGAAGCTTTTAAATCGGGTGAACCGACTTAATAAAAGATTTTAAATCGGTTAAACCGATCTAAATTATGTTTATTAAATGGGATGAGTGACCAGACTTAAAAACCTGATTTTTTTTTACCCTTTTTAACCTTTTTAAATGGGTTAACCGGATTTAATTAGAAGCTTTTAAATCGGGTGAACCGACTTAATAAAAGATTTTAAATCGGGTAAGGCTGGCCGACTTAAAAATCAAAACAGTTTGTTAAGTCGGCCACCTATAAATCGGACCCAGAATCGATTTAAAAAGTCATTTTCACCCGATTTAAAAAGTGTTTTCTGTACTAGTGGGTAAGGAGAAAGCTACTGATTGATCATGCCGATTATGTTATGTCTTAGCATATGTGTCTTGTATTATGTTTATGTTCCCCAATTTCTGTAGTTCATGTCACTGTGTACGCATACGAGGTTATGATATTATGTACTCGTCAGTTAGTACTTATATTATTCAGACAGTTATGTATTATGTACGCTTCAGTTGTATTGACATGATTTTCAAGACACATGTATGCTATTATCATTTCAGATTTTAATTTTGTATTGTAATTTAATGTATCCATTACGAAATTTTAACGCTCTAGTAAGAATTCTAGACAACTTATTTTGGGCAATACTTAGGTATCATGAAGTTTGGATGGATATAAGTAACTTGCACTCAAAACTCATTAAAAAGTTTATTATAATTTTAAATAAATTAATGCAAAAAAATGGCATGCATCAAATAATTGGATGATGAGATGTATCTTACCAAACTTCGAGGGTTATGTGTTCACTAAAAATGCAGGGTTTGTCTCAATTTGGTTGGTTATGGCTCAAAGACGCTTTGTTGAACTCAACTCTCAATCTGAGTTCTACATGCATGTTCGAATGGGTCATGTGGTTTTGAAACCATAAGGGGTATGTTGTTGGTTTCTTATCTGATTCGCTTGGTTTTGTCTAGCTTGATTCCAATTTGTTTTGAGCTCCAGGCAGTTTCTCGTTATAGATTTATCCCACGATATGGGTTCACCACGCTTCTGGAGCTTGTCCGATTAATAGGCTAGAAATAGCTATGAGTTTGATGTTGTTGGTCACAGTAAATTGTAGGTGTGTGGATTTGTTACCGTGTTGGCGGTCGCATTCATTAGCCGTAAATAAATTATGGATCCGATGCTCTTCAATCACAACCTCTATTTTTTTTTTTGCAACTTGGTTTTGCATCCATATGCAGGTGCGCTGGATTGTGCTAGTTATGTGTGGTTGATTGCTATATATTGGATTAGTGGCTTATGTATGTCCTTTAGGGTTGTTTTGTTTTACCCATTTGGGTAGGTTTTTCTTTTGTTTATGCTAGGTCATGATTATGTCCCCGTAGTCCTTTATACTCTTTCTTTTTAATATGTATTATAATTATTCACATTATTATTTCGACGATATAAAAAGCTGCTAAATTTAATTAATTCTTTAAGTACCTCTATTAGTGCTCGTTGAGCCTTGAGACTTGTCTTGACTCTAGTGACCCCTTAGAACCAAACTCTCCTAAACTTTTGTATTGCAAAATGAATAAAAACTTAAATCGCAAATATATATCTCATGTATGGTTTTTATAATATACTCAATATAAGAAAATACTAAATTTAACTAATTGAGGAATGACAAACAAATATTGACCAATATATGTGTTGTATAAAACTTGGTAGATGACGACATGTCATCTTACGTTATTTTTAGCCTATTTTTCAGTTATTTTTATTTAGTTTTGATCCAAATTAGAGGAGTTTTAGAACAATTGCCTATGCTTTTCGGGATATTTTGTAATGTTTTCATTTCGAGTCATGTAATTCTAGTTTTCTCGAAACCAAGCAATTCTAGGGTGTTTTTGATGTAATTCAAGGGCAAAATCATGCAAATCGGCAAAGAAAAGCATCTTATGAGAATTTGGGAAGACATTGAAGGAAGATTTAAGAGACCTCTGAAGACATTATAAGAAGGAGAAATTTTGTTCCAAGTCCCAGGACAAGTTCTATGGAAGAAAACACATAAAAAGACAGAAACGGGTGATTACACGTGCAAAAAAGAACTGGTTCGCCCCTGGGTGCGCAAAAAATACACTCATGTGCCCTCGGTTGCAGAAAAATACAGCTATGCGCCCCCGAGTGTGGTATGTGCACCCCCGGGTGTGCTATTTTGATAAATAACTGTTTTTTGCTACTTTTTGGTGGAAAAACCCATTTTTTCAGCCCAAACCCAGTTAAAATCAATCCTATAAATACAACTCCTATCGTTCACAATTAATGATTCAGAACGAAGCGGTTCAAGAAGAAGGCAAGCACCAGGAGCTTCAAGGGCGGAGTCTCTCTCCTCACTCTAGTCTCAAGAGTATGTTTTATTTCTTTTGTAATTTGTCTTTAGTTACCATGAGTAACTAAACTCTATTGGGTAGGGTTCTAAGATGAACCTCTATTTTATTTCTTGGATCTATTTAATTTAAGTCTTTTTATTCAGTTTTTTTAATTGTCATTTTTAATTTTATTCACCCGAATTAGGACAAACCTGAGATAACGGTAAATAATTGCTCGAATTAGGGAGGTGACATACCTAAGATAACGGTGAATACTTACTCAAATTACGAAGTATCCAACATAACAATGGATGACCCACCCGGATTAGGGTAATTGTTATATCTAAGAAAACAGTGAATGGACAAAGAATTAGGCCGAAATCCTAACCCGAATGTTGCATGGTAATTTTACTCCTTCGTCCATGGTAAGGTAGACGAGATAAGGCTGCATGTATATAGAACTACCAAGAGGAAAGAGTATGCTGATGTACTTCTAAGATTCATAGATGAGGGAACCTTTAAGATAAATTTAGGAACTCTAATTTAAGTCTATGCTTCAATTAGCTCCATGAGAGTAAGACCCGACACTACAAGCTAGGAATGCGTATAGAACCACTCTAGGATTGACGACACTACAACCATATAGCGTCTTAACCCACGTGTGAATCCGGTGCAACTTAACAGTTTGAGGGGATAAAACCGAAAAAACTCATCATTTAAATTGGTATCATGCATGTAACATCCGGGATTTGCCTTTCAACTGGCTTGCCCAGGTTTGCCCCGTAATGTTACTCATGGACTTCTCCCCGCCCCCAGGTGGAGTTTCATGCCTTCCATGGGAATCGAACCGTGTACCTGGGGCCTAAAAGAAAGTCACTTTTAACAATTAAATTATCAAAACCTCTTTAACGAGCAAGCTTTAATCCTAGATAGATGCCCCAAAGCTCTAAAAGTCATAATAGTACTAGAACCGATATGCACACTGAAGATTGTAATGAAAGCTCTAGTATGATACCTAAGAAAACCTCCACAAGAAGCTTTTCTAGATACATGATGAACAAAGGAAGGACACCATCAAATATAAATTGGGACATGTAACTGTATGGACATAGTCCCTTGAAGAGGGAACTTAAGAATACCGTTTTTGACAAATTTTCTACTAAATAGTGTATCATGGGATCATATCAATATGTTCAAATTCCGATACCACTATAGCCTCTATTTAACAACACTTCAAATTTTAAAAAAAAATCAAAAATGAATTTTTTCGTGCTATGGCCACACTAATCTTTATGTGTTATGTATTTTCAGTTGAAACAAGGTGATCCGATTTTTTAGCACTTAATTAGCAAACATGACATTTACTAGCCAATTCGAAAAAGAAAACAATATCAAAAGCATAATTTAAATTTAAATTTGAATTATGCTTTTGATATTGTTTTCTTTTTCGAATCGGCTAAAAAAAAAAGCATAATTTAAATTTATAAAATGAAATAAATTTAATCACAAACCATGTAAAAGATAATTCGAGCCAAGATCAATATTAATAAATATCAAAATCTTTAATTTCATTACTAGAATTCGAAATTTCATCGTAATCATAAACAGAAAATTTAAATTAAATTTGTTTGTAACGTTTGTATGGAGCCATCCTTTTGAACTTCTTGAATGTCTTTGAATGTTGATCTTTGGGTACCATGATGTCTATGTCTTAACCAACGTTCCAGATGCAATCTTCTTCCAAAATGGAAAATCAACGGTGGATATTGCAACTTGTCTTTTTTACGAGTGGAGTTGAAACCCGAACAATTGTATGAATAAGAGATGATGTTGATGTTGGGAAAGAGATTGTGGTGGTTTGAATGGGGGAATTGAGCTTAATTTCTAATGTCCTTCTTTGGGTACATGGATCTGTGTGTTGGCTTTATAACCCTTTTAATAGTGTCACTGTACAGCTCAAAACCGTGAGATTAACATCTGAAAATAGAAAGAAACATAAGATTAACATTTCCCATTGTCGCAGATAACTTATAGCTAAAATCCATAACAATAGAAACATTAAGGAGGGTAGCATGTGTAGGGAACAAATCTTCACAAAGGGAATTTATAAACCTATATGACAATCAACTAAAGGGCTTTTGGCAGCGCTTTATATTTCTGTGTCCCTTTCCTGCTCATCTCGAGTGGATAGGGCTGTTTTAAATAAAGTTTCAGCAGTTCAAAAAATATAAAAAAATAATCACATTTAAATTTCAGGAAGCATTCAACAAAATCATTTGATACTTCCATGAAATATATTTAAAATATTACACATCCTGAATGCAAGAAACTTAATAAAGCATTCAACAAAACCATTTAATACTTCTATGAAACATATTTATAATTCTCAAATTTGTTTCTCTTGTTTAAAATTTGTTTCTCTTGTTTATATGATTTTCAGATTCGTAAATGATTAGAAAAATGCCTCAAGTTCTAGACATCTCATTCTTTAAATGACCATTTAACACAAAGAAAAAGATTGCAATATCTCAAGAATAAATCAAGCCGTTTATGTTACGATATATTGAATCATCCCATTGGAAACAAAATTAAATTGTACCTGATTCGCCTGCTTGAATTGATTAGACTAGAACCCAATGTGTATCTAGGTTTTCTCTTATACAGCAGATGCGATGAATGTCTACACACATGATCAACATCAATAAATATGAAAATCTTCAACGTAGAATTCAATGATTTAACCCTAAACATAAAAAGAAAATCTAAAGTAGATTTTTGAGTACTGTTTTCACGGATCCGTCCTTTTGAACAACCCATTATGTCGGAATTTCTCAATTTTTTAATCAAAGAAATCACGGTCGAGTCGAAGTTGAAATAGAAAAATAGAACGATGTCGTCACCAATAATCCTCCAAAGAAAGGAGATTGTAGATGACGACAAGAAATTAAAAATCATCATGATCAAGGAATAGCATCAGATCTCTACAATGAAGCTGCAACAAAGTAATTACAGTTTAATAGAAATTAGAACTAGAGAGAAGAGGAAAGCGAAATCAGATCTAATGAAGAAATCAAAATACTGCATACCTATCTGTAGTTAAACTCCAAGCTCACACGTTGCAGTGTTTGGTTCGTTTGATTTGAGATGATAGTGACTGTAACAAGTATTCTTCTTTCTTCTCAAAAGCTTCTAAGATCGATCATGTGAAAATGATTAGATGCGGCTGGTGGAAAGGAGAGGAACAGAGTGTTGGTGGGTAGCTGCGGCTGCAGCTAGCAAAAAGGGTTCTTTTTCAAAACCTATACATCAATCTATTATATATAGGTGTCAATACGGGTTACCCTACCTGACCAGTTTAGGGCCGGCCCTAACAGACATTAGACTTTATCGGGCTGGGCTAAAAAGCTCCATTTAAATATGGACTTTAAAAAAACTATATGACCCTATATGGGCTAAATGGATCTGACTTAATTATTTTCATTTTTTGAAAACATTATAGAATGCTCAACAAAATTTCTTGCGAGTGTTATTTTTTACTAGTGTTCAGACAAGCAATTTGTGCCCGTCTGCACGCATTTTTTTTATTGCGCTAATGCATGTAAATTATGAAATTTTGGTTTTGATTTAAATTATAGCTATAAATTTTTGGGTCTTTCAAATTGTAACTATGTTTATCTTTTTCAATTACCCAACAATATTAAAAATTTCATATCAATTCTTATATTTTTTAATGACACCAACAATATATCATTATTATAGATTTTTTTTGTAAAATTCTTATATTTTTTAATGACACCAACAAATAGTATTATTATAGAAAAACAAAAATCTTTATTCAAAATTTGGTATCCTTTTATATATAGTATAGATTTATCCAAAATAATATAATTAAAAAACAAAACGGAAAATAAAAAAAAAAACATAAATGTTTTGGCGTGACACAACTTCATTCAAGTTTACCAGCTTCCATCTTAAAGTGGTTACAATCTTCATAAGTTTTACAATTCATAAAAATTGGACTTTTTTTTCTTCATTTTTTTAGTATATATCTATGAATTCAACCGGCAAAAAGTCTGTCTCTCGTTTGTAATTGATGGACTTTCATCCAAATTCTTTGTTATGGAGCTTCTATAAGCTTCTTTCAAAGGTTCTAGTGGTGAGATTGTCTAGGGTGATGAATTCCTTTCTTTCACCTTAAGGGGCGAAATTTGGTAGATGGAGTGTTGGTGGTAAATGAGGTGGTTGATTTCACAAAAAAGTATAAAAGGGAATATTTGATTCTTAAAGTTGATTTTGAAAGTGGGTGACGTGGGGTTTTGGAGTATATGATTTGTGTGTTTCAAGGTAGTATATGTCCATTTTGGTGAATAGAAGACCTACAGAAGAAATTAATATTCAAAGAGAATTAAAGAAAGGAAATCCTCTTGCTCCTTTCTTATTTCTTCTTGTGACGGAGGGATATAGTGGGTTGACGTTAAATGTGGTGAATCTAAATATGTTCAAGGGGTTTAAGTTTAGATCGGAAGGGATGGAGATATCTCATCTTCAATATGCAGGTGATACTCTTTGTATAGGCGAAGCAACGATGGATATCTCTCTTTGTAAAGGCATTATTAAGAAGGTTTGAGATGGCATCTAGTTCGAAGGTCAATTTTTTCAAAAGTTGCTTGATTGGGGTTAACGTATCAAGAGAGGTCATGATTATGGCATGTAATTTTACGAATTGTTGTAAAGGGGATTTACCTTTTAAGTACTTGGGGGTACCAGTGGGGGGAAATTCGAAGAGTATGTCAATGTGGGAGTCGCTTTTGGAAAAATTGAGGAGGAATCTTGCGTCGTGGGGGAATCAACTCATTTGTTTTTTGCTAACCAATAAAAATGAATCATGACTCATTTGTAAAGTAATACATAGAAGGTTAGGTGTGTGGGATGTTTTGGTAGTTAATTTGAATTTTATTGGAAAAATGTCGATGGCAGTTGTTACAAACAAATTATCCTATATGGAAAGAGGTATTGATGGAAAAATATAGAACTGGAATGGGAAACCTTGTTGGAAGGTAGTGGTGTAGAGTGTTTGTAGTATGCTTCTCGATGGTGGAAGGATCTTGTGCTTATTCACGAATGTGGAAGCTCAAATTGGTTCAATTTGGAGGTGGTAAGGCATGTACGAATTGGTGGGAGGACTATTTTGGAATGATAAGTGGAGGGGAAGTTCTACACTTCTAGTAAAATTTCCAAGACTTTATTCTATTTTAAATAATATAGAAGCAACCGTATTATCATGAAAGAGATCGTTATGTATGTGGGAAGTGAACCTTCTAAATAATTTGTTTGAAGTGGTGGATGGTTTCAATTATTCCACAGAGCCAGATTGTAATATCCCGCTTGTCATTTCTGTCATCAATCAGTGTTAGTTAAGCGTGTCTGAAAAGAATCGTTTAGGTGAGGGCATCTTGGTAATTTTGAGCTATATATATAAATGTATTTCTCATTTTCCTCATTCATTTCCATCCACTTTCACACAAGATCAGAAACATACTCCTTCCACCTCTCACGTTTTTCTCTCCCTCTTCACTCATAATCATAAAATCCTCACTCAATCAAAGTTTAATCCAAACATGCAATTGATCCAGCACAATCCTTGACATGTTTAACACCTCTTGCAAGCTTTGAAATTCTCATTTCCCCTCTTTTTACTTCTTAGCCGAACCACCACCCTCCATAAGCTAAATTGCGAAGTTTTGCTTTGAGCTCAACAATGGTCTTGCATGTAATCTAATGATGATGGTTATGCCTTGTATTGGTGTTTAGAAAAAACCAGAAGTGGAGGAATAAGCAATAAGCTGAAGTTAGGGTATGATAATTGGTGGAAGCTTAAGCTAGTACATGAATTTGGTACTAGAGAGGTTGTTTGGAAGCTTAAAAGTGCAGAAGTCAGTGGGTATCTTCAACAAACCTTAAGTCCTCTTCACTTCCCTTATTAGCTGAACATTTCCCCACTTTCTTTCAAATAAGCTATTTTCAGAAGTTAAAGTTAAGTTGCTCAAGAATGGTATCTAATCTGTGCATACGTGAGATTTGTACTGGTTATGTGTTAAGATGGGTTTAAGAACTAAAGTGAAAGGATTGAAGAAGCTTGAGGCAGAACTGGAACTTGGGTGCATAAGCTACAAAGCTTAAGCTGTTGGAGGAACCAGAAGTACTTAAGTGAACAAGAAATGAACTTTTGTGCAAGGGTTGATAAGAGAATGTTTGTACATACCGTTTGATTGGACCAAGAGTAGAAACAAATGAGTTAAGTTGTTTTGGAAAGTGGCAGAAGCTATATTAGCTGGGGCGTAAGCTATTTTGGGAAAAGCTGCCATAAGTGTTACGCTGAAGCATAAGCTAATGGTTAAGCTCCTTGAAAGAGTCCAGTATGTCATGTGAGTTCCTTTAGATAGAAACCCCACCTTGGGTAGCTTATTTTCCATGAAATCATATGAACCAACTTATTTTAGCTTATTTGTTTATATGTTAGTTTCCCCCTATGCCAATGCATGTATTTGTTCACGTTCAGTCTTGCTTGACCGATGTTATTGCCATTCTAGAACTGTAAAGAAAGACTAGAGGCATGGGTAATTTTGAAAAGGTTGAAAGTCTGATGTTTTCTCAGTTTTTCATGTGTTGTCATCGTGGCTAAGCCACCATTTTCGTGGCTTAGCAAGAGCTCGCTTAGCCACCATTTTCGTGGCTTAGCGAGGGCTCGCTTAGCCAGCCTTTTCGTGGCTTAGCCAGACACCCTGCCTATGCTGAATTTTTATAAAAACAACAGTTTTTCTTGAAAGACTTATCTTACAGCTCCATGAGGTTTATTTTTAAGGTGAATCAAGAATGAACACAACTCATATGATCATAGCATTGTCAAGAGTATAAATGTATCTAAGAATATGATTAGGTAAGGGTAGGCCACTGACATGGGGAATTAATTATATGTTAAAGACGGGATCACTATGTCTTTATTACCAGTTTAAGAATAAGTATATATATATATATATATATATAATCCAGACATGTTGTATCCCGTAGAAGGCCCAGGTTAGGCTAGTGGGATTTTCTCAGATAGAAAATCTATACAACATTAATAAACAAGTAAGTCACACCTTTTGTTGTCCACATCAGTGGGACACGGAGATTTACGTCAATGGGATGGGATATATATATATATTAATAATCCAGACATGTTGTATCCCGTAGAAGGCCCAGGTTAGGCTAGTGGGATTTTCTCAGATAGAAAATCTATACAACATTAATAAACAAGTAAGTCACACCTTTTGTTGTCCACATCAGTGGGACACGGAGATTTACGTCAATGGGATGGGATACTTTTCGTAAGGATGTCCCGCACGACTACAAGAAGAGTCTGGTGTTAGCCTGATACGATAGGAATTTTCACCGGTCAGCAGTGGTATGTGACTAGGGTTACTCCACCCGGTGCATGCCGTAAAATGAACTCAGATAATATTGTTTGTTCCACGCTAACCTTTTAACATAATAATTTATGAATCATGATATGAATATGACAAGAACTATGATAGTATAGAGATAGCGATCTTAGATTTCCCTCAATCACTAAGATATGCAGAACATAACAGTAAATCCTACTTTAGGTATATGTACAGACTGATGTTGATCATAGTTTCCTCGAGATTGCCTTCAGCCTAGGATAGATGGAACTTCCTGAGAAATCCTGTCTCACCCCAATCCCTTTATTTTATTTCAGATAAGGAAGTTGCTCGTGATGAAGATTAACAGGAAGAAGCTGAGTGATTTATGTATACTTGTCATGTACCAGTATTGGATTCGTCAGCTGATATATATTATGTACACGCCAGTGGTGCTTTTGTATAGAGTGAGACTTATGTATGTACACGTTAGTCGTACTTTATCAGATGTATGAGACGAGTAAACTCACATTTCAATCATGAGAATCTTGTTAATGTTGAAATTTTTAATGTATCCAGTACTTTATGTTTAACACCGGTCTAAATATTCTAGACGTTTTAGTATGGGCGTTGCACAAATTGTTGGAAGTGGAGACCGGAGGAAAATGATTTGTTTTTGGTTAAGTCAACTAATATTTTGTTGGAAAAACTAATCGCGTGGGAGGATAGATGGAGTGGTATTAAGAAGAAGGTTTTTGGTTATATTTGGAAAGGGCAATCTCCATCAAGAGTGGTGGCTTTTTCTTGGAAACATTTACTTGAACAAATTTCGACAAAATCGAATCTTGCCATTCAAGAATGTGCTTTGTGCAAATTAGAGGGGGAAACATCCACTCATCTCTTCTTGTTTTATGTCGTTGATAGAGGGGTGTGGAATTTGGTAATGAGGTGGATATATTTTTGGTTCATTACCCCTCCGAATTTTTTTATGCATTTGGAATGTTGGAGTAGAGAGGCGTCGAATGAAAAGCTATGAAAAGGTTATTGACTTATTTGACAAGTAATGATTTGGGTGATTTGGAGAGCATGAAATATGAAATTTTTTAATAATGTGGTAAAGGAGGTGGAAGAGCTAGTGGATGAAGTCAAAGTGTTGTCATGGAGGTGGTTTTTGGCTAGATTGAAGGTTTCAATTCGTTTGTATTATGAATGGTGTTGGAATCCTAGGGATTGTATTTTGAGGTGAGTATTGCTAGAGAGTAGTGGGGTGGAGTAGGGGGTGGGAGTATTGGCTTTTGGGTTTTATTACCTTTGTTTGTTTTTTGCATGGTGCTGTTTTCTTTGTTTTTTGGCTCTGTTAGCGTGTTGCTGGTCCACTACTCTATTTAAAAAAAAAAAACTTATGATTTGTTATGATGTATTTACAATGTCTATCTTTAAGTAATAATTGGTATTGTCCACTTTACACTCTAAAGTGAGTTCATCACTTTAGAGGAGTCGGATCCACATTCAACTATCTTGTAATTGATTTCATCAAAATAAAATTATCGTGTGGTTAGAGAAAAGGTAGAATTTTAGTATTTTATAAAGGTTACTAATTTATTATAGCAATTTTAGTTATTTGAGTCAAACAGACTACCCGTGACCCATACAGACTAGCCCTAATAGGCTATTGACTATTTAGGGTCGGACTAAATAGCTCGGAAAATGTGCACGATAGAATATTAAGGTTCAGATTCTTCTTTTTATTCGGGTTGGCATGCTGACCTTTATGGGTAAGCCTATTTTGACAACTCTAATACTTGCATGAATATAAAGATTTGAACATTCCATTTTCTCACACACAAAAAATAGTAGAAAAGGTAATAATTTAATGTTATATATTTTTGTAATAATATGAATTGTATTTTTTTTATCAAATGAAGTGTTCAATTCTTTGTGTCCACGCCCACAAATTATATATTACAATTATTATAGTATTTAAATCTTATAAATTTATGATCCTAATCAAATCATAATTGAAACTACCAAAATCATTCATGCTCTTTATTAACTACGTCCAACAACCACAACTCATGGGTCTCAAGTTTCTTGATTGAAGCCTCATTATTTCTTTGTGCGGTTTTGATGACAGGTCATCTTACATGATTTTCAACATATTCTTCATTCATTTTAGTTAAGTTTTGGTCCAGTTTAGAGGAGTTTTTAGAAAAATTGCATATGATTTTCGGGACATTTTGTAATGTTTTGATCCAAGCAATAAGGTTTTTATATGTAATTCAATTTAAAGTCATGCAAATCGGCAAAGGGAAGCACCTCAGAAGGATTTGGGAAGACAATCGATGTTGATTCAAGAGGCCTCTGAAGACATTACAAAGTGGAGAAATTCTATTACAAGTCCCAAGACAAGTTTCAAGGAAGAAACAACCAGAGCCGCAAGCGCGCCGCATATTATAGGAAAAACCGAATCACATCGAAATGAGAGGGATCCTGAAGCCGTGCAGCTGTGGGACTACATGGTTGAAGGAAGGCTTATAAGAATTGTTTGGTACTACCTATATCAACAAGATGCATCTTCTTTTCTGTAGCCCAAACCATAAGAACTCCACAGTTAAGTGTGCTTGACTTGGAGCAATTTTTGGATGGGTGACCTTCTGGAAGTTTCTCAGAAATTGTGCGAGTGAGGACAAAAGACGCTGAAATGACTCGTGTTAGTTTGTGGGGTCAGTCAGCAATCCTGAAAGCAGTATGTGGTGTTACAAGTGCTGCCACACGCCATGGGTGTGCGAACCAGTGCTGAAAAAGTACTGGCGCACGAGGCGCTCCCTCCCAAATGCGGCACGCTTGCGGCTCTGGTTGTTTTCTCAACGCATTTGAGGGAAAAGCCCAATTTTCCAGCCTAAACCGCTTGAAAATCAACCTATAAATACAACTCCTTACATTCATAATGATTCATTCAGAATGAAGCGGTTCTAGATGCATTCATAATGATTCATTCAAAATGAAGTGGTTCTAGAGGAATGCAAGCACTAGGAGCTTCAAGGAAGGAGTCTCTCTCCTCATCGTTAGTCTATAAATTATTTTGTAATTTTGTCTTTATTTACCATGATGAACTAAACCCTAAATGGCTAGGAATCTAAGATGAACCTCTATTTTATTGTTGGATCATTTTAATTCAATTTTTTTATTCAGTTATGTTATAATTTCTGTTTAATTTTCTTATGCAAAAGTCATAATACTTTCACTGAACCAGGGAGTGCGACATACCTAGGTCTTATGACTGCACATTGAAACAGAGCAAACTCTCTCTTCTAAACGTTGCATATTAATTCTATTCTTTGCCCCCTTGGTAAGGTAGATGGGTTAGGGTTGCTCGTTTATAGAACTACGAAGATAATAGAGAATATGTTATGAACTTCTAAGATTCCAAGACAAAATTGGAGCCTTAAGATGACAATTTAGAAATCCTTATTCTTTTATGTTTCAATTACCTTTGAGAGAGTAAGACTCCACTCTAATATTCGGTACGTGTACTTATCTCTGTGTGATAGTATAGTTTACAATAAAATCTCAGTATGACTATTTTATATACTATGAAAATATTTTCACTACGAAAAAGAGGTATAGTATTATTTTCTCACCTTTACGATATTGAAAAATTGGTACTACTAGTTAATAGTTTTCCCCTTCCCTCATGCTCATTAATCTAAACTTTTGTAAACAATTTTTATCCTCTATGCATACATTTTTTTTCTAGTTCATTTATTTTCAGATTTAATCTGAACATTTCATTTGCAGGACCCGCTAGTTACTAAAGCACCAAGTTTGGTTCCACTACTTGTTATAGATGTTTGGTTCCTCCATCCATAGTTGTTGTTGTCACACTATGTCAATGTTGTTTTTTTTCTTCTTGAACAGCCAAATATTATTCAAGCTCCCAAACCTCTCTCAAGAAGAGAAAGCTGGTGCGAAACAAAACACAAGAAAAACAACCCTAGCGCAAAGGCAGTACAGTGGACCCAGCAGTATCAATCACCATACCCAAAGGCAGCAGCAAGCCATGCCCAAACAGACCAAAACCGCAAAAACAACACCAAAACTGCCAAACTAACAGACAGAAAAACAACAGCAGCAAGAGAACCAGAAAAAACACGCCTCCCTGCCGGATATCTTACCGAACAACAAATTGAAACACAATAGATCCAAACTTCGATCTTGGCAAACAATCTCTCTATCTCGCCAAACAATCCCTCGGATTCCAACACCACTCATAGTATAGGCAAGAATATGCAATTTTAAGCCAGAATTCATACTCTCAGTGTGTTCATTGACTTATGAAGATGCCAAGAAATGTTGAGGGGATATTTTCCATGGTTTACCTCTATATCTTCATACACCTGGAGCCAAACATTTCAATTATTCAGATCAATCTTCTTCAACATGTTCTTCTTTTAGCATTAAAATGAAATTTAAATCTATTTGAAAAGCTAATTACAAGGTTAAACTCATATAATCCGAAGACATACCAAGATGATGTTTCAAGCAAACAAACTAAGGACAAAGAACTACGCAAATAAACATACCAATATGTTGTTTTGGACGAGGGGTCTTCACCATACATGAATGAGAACATTAATGACACAGGAGAGTAAAGTCATTCACAAAGCCTAAATTTTTGCATACAAAGATAAAAAGGAGGTGTTTCACTAAAGACACAGAAGGAGAGTGACATTTCAAAATGGTCTCTATAATCGGATGACATGTAAAGAACGTTGGATATATAACCAAAGTCACCAAATTTAACTCTGTTTGTTAACCTGAAATAACAGAAGGACCAACTTGTTTAATGTTGCAAAAAATTAGAGACTATTTTGGAATATCATAGAAAAAAGATCAATTGGTGGAGAGTATTAAAAAAGTGTCTGTTTAAGAAGAATTTGCCAAAATGGCGTTTTCAAAACTGCCATCATTTTTCCTGCCACAAAGTTTAAAATGTTGGTTTAAGAAGAACCGTCATGCAAACTGTCATAATACACATTGAATAAAATGCGGGCTAAATTTTTTATTATAACGGCGGTTTCAACCGCCTTAATATACACTTAATAAAGAGGACACACTGATTCCAAAATTTCATATTTATGGCAAAACAAATTGAAGCAAATTTACATGTATTTGGATCAATATAACACCAAACTTAAAAGACAATTTGTAAATCAGTTTTGAACCCATAGAAACATGTTGTAGTCACCTAGCTTCGTCCACGATCCATGATGACATTTACAAAACAACACCAATAAAAGTGATACGTGAGGAGAAATTTAGCACCCTTTGTACTTTGTTTCACACATCTTAAATGTTGTCAAATTCCTATGTGCGACCATGCTATAACACCGCTTTTTGACAAAATTTTCTACTAAATAGTGTATCATGGGATCATATCAATATGTTCAAATTCTATTACACTGTAGCCTCTATTTAGCAACACTTCACATTTAAAAAAAATCAACTGATTTTTTTGTTTCACGCTATGGCTGCACTAATCCTTATGTGTTATGTATTTTCAGTTGAAACAAGCTGATCAGATTTTTCAGCACTTAATTAGCAAACATATATTTACTAGCCAATTCGAAGAAAAAAAAAAACAATATCAGAAGCATAATTTGAATTTGTAAAATGAAATAACCTGAATCACAAACCATGTAAAAGATTGGAGCCAAGATCAATATTAATAAATATCAAAATCTTGAATGTCATTACTAGAATTCAAAAATTTCACTGTAATCATAAACAGAAAATCTAAATTAAATTCGTTAGTATAGTTTGTATGGAGCCATCCTTTTGAACTTCTTGAATGTCTTTGAATGTTGATCTTTGGGTCACATGATGTCTATGTCTTAACCAACATTCCAGATGCAATCTTTGGGTCCCATGATGTCTGTGTCTTAACCAATGTTCCAAATACAATCTTCTTCTAAAATGGAAAATCAACGGTGGATATTGCAACTTGTCTTTTTTACGAGTGAAGTTGAAACCCGAACAATTGTATGAATAAGAGATGATGTTGATGTTGGGAAAGAGATTGTCGTGGTTTGAATGGGGGAATTGAGCTTAATTTCTAATGTCCTTCTTGGATCTATGTCTGTTGGCTTTATAACCCTTTTAATAGTGTCTCTGTACAACTCAAAACCATAAGATTAACATCTGAAAATATAAAGAAACATAAGATTAACATTTTCGGTTGTCGCAGATAACTTATAACTCAAAACCATAGTAGTAGAAACTTTCAGAGTAGCATGTGTAGGAACAAATCTTCACAAAGGGAATTTATAAACATATATGGCAATCAACTACACAAGTTGAAAAACGATAAATTAGTATCTAATCTAATAAACTGATATAAAGTAAGGTATTGCAGATTCCAGTTGAAAAAGTTAAACTCGAAGTAGAAAACATAGTTGTCATATACGACATATTAATCATAGTCACTAGTGAGAGAGAGAGACACAAAAAAAAAAAAGAGGATTAACATAACTAAATTATGCAATGAGCGGAGAGGATCCAAAGTCCCAAGATTTTTTCGCACTCTTCGTCTCCAACAGTACAGTGTCACTAACCACATTGAAACTTAATAAAGCAGTCAACAAAACCATTTGATACTTACATGAAACACATTTAAAATATTACATGTCCAAAATGCAAGAAACTTTCACAAAATTGACGTGATGATTCAGGAAAAATGAAATTTAACTCACCGGTCCATAGGCACCAACCCGGTTTTTCTTAGCATAGTCTACATACCGTATGAGCCTGCGATATGTGCTGAATTACTGCTCCGTATCTAGACAATAATATGACTGCAACAGAAAATACAACACAGTCAAGTGATAGACATTCATAGAAAAAGGATACATTGGAGGAGAGTAATAAAAATGTATTTCCTTTCTTTTTGCATGAATACTAAAGTAATTTGCTCAATAAGTTGGAGATATAAAGTATAATCGCTACTGCAAATATTTCCACTACGATAATTCAACGAGAAGATAATTTGTTTATTTTGATAAATAATTAAAACTACTTTTTGAAAGAATGGTAAGAGATTAAACTCAAGGTAGAAAACATAGTTGTCATATACAACACATTAGCCATTAGTAAGAGAGACAAAAAAGTGGATTCAACTAAATTATGAGTGGTGGAGATCCAAAGTTCCATGAATTTGTCACATTCTTGACTCCAACAATACAATAATCGCATTGAAACTTCATGAAGCATTCAACAAAATCATTTGATACTTCCATGAAATATATTTAAAATATTACACATCCTGAATGCAAGAAACTTAATACAGCATTCAACAAAACCATTTAATACTTCCATGAAACATATTTATAATTCTCAAATTTGATTCTCTTGTCTATATCACTCTCAGATTTGTAAATAAATCTGTAATTATTCCTATATTACTTTACTCACTTCAAAACCCACAACGCATACCTATAAATTAAATGCAATCTCTTGGAAAAGCTTTAAAACAGGGGAAATTTGCACAAGCTTTTATCTTGTGGCATGATTGACAAATGCAATCTCTAGGTTTTCTCTTACGTTGCAATAAAAAGTTGTTGCACTCTCAGTGGGAAAAAGACTTACATAGCAGATGCATTGAGTGTCTACACGATCAATATCAATAAATATAAAAATGAATGTAGAATTCGATGATTTAACCCTAAACATAAACAGAAAATATAAAGTATATTTTCGAATACCGTGTTTATGCAGCCGTCCTTTTGCACAGCCCATTATGTTAGAATTTCTCACTTTTTTAATCAAAGAAATCACACTTGAGTCGAAGTTGAAATAGAAAAATAAAACGATGTCGTCACCAATAAACCGCCAAAGAAAGGAGATTGTAGATGACGACAAGAAATTAAAATCATCATGATCAAGGAATAGCATCAGATCTCTACAATGAAGCTGCAACAAGGAAATTACAGTTTAGTATAAATTAGAACCAGAGAGAAGAGGAAAATGAAATCAGATCTAATGAAGAAGTCAAAATATTGCATACCTATATGTAGTTAAACTCCAAGCTCACAAATTGCAGTATTTGGTTCGTTCGAGATGATAGTGAATGTAACATGTAATCTTCTTTCTTCTCAAAAGCTTCTAAGATCGATCATGTGAAAGTGATTAGATGCGGCTGGTGGAAGGAAAGGAACAAAGTGTTTGTGGGTAGTAGCGGCTATAGCAAAAAGGGTTTCAAAACCTATACATCAATCTATTATATATAGGTGTTAAGACGGGTTACCCTACCCGACCTGTTTACGGTCGGCCCTAACGGACATTAGACTTTATTAGGCTGGGCTAAAAAGCTCTATTTAAATATGGACTTTAAAAAAACTATATGACCTTATATGGTCCACTGGGTAAATGGATCTACCTAAATTATTTTAATTTTTTTAAAACATTATAGAATGTTCAACAAAATTTCTTACGAGTATTATTTTTTACTAGTAGTCAGACAAGCAATTTTTTACTAGTATTATTATTTTTTTATTGCGCTAATGCATGTAAATTATCAACGATATTTTTTTAACGAAATTTTGGTTTTGATTAAAATTATAGCTATAAATTTTTGGGTCTTTCAAATTGTAACAAACTATGTTTATCTTTTTTAATTACTCAACAATTTTAAAAGTAAAATATCAATTCTTTTATTTTTATTGACACCAACAATATAGCATTATTATTGTTAAGAATCATGGAATCAAAGGGAGAATGATCATATATGTCAGCAAGATAGAGAGCATAGTTGTATTCATGAGGTAGAAGTCCAAATGAAAACATAGTAGAAAAGTATAGATTGATAAAAGATGAGAAATGAGTACATACTAGTGCTTATTTATAGGACTTAATGGACTAACCAATTGTGTAACTAACTTCCAACTTCACTAACTGATTTGTAACTAACTATTAACTAATCCTAATTAAGCAACTAAATCCTAAGAATCTTAACAGCCTCCCTCAAACTCAAAATGGGGAAATTCACCAATTTGAGTTTGGAATACAATGAAATTACAATTGAAACATGCATATTGTAAGGACTAAAGAAAACAGGGGTTGTAAACTAGAAAACAGGGGTTTCAAACAGGTGCTTCAGGTGCACCATCAGGTTCTGAAACATCATCAGGTTCTGAGGCTTCAGAAGCTTCACTTCGGATGCTTCAGGTGCACTATCAGGTTCTGAGACACCATCAGGTTCTGAGACTTCAGAAGCTTCACTTCAGATGCTTCAGGTGCACTATCAGGTTCTGAGACACCATCAGGTTTTGAGGCTTCAGAAGCTTCACTTCGGAAGCAGAGACAGCTTCTCCAAAACGCGATTTTCCCAAAGACGTGCTTTTGCCTTTGTAGAGAATCTGAACCAAAATGCACGTTTCCAATAGCATTCTTGTGTAATAGTAATTCTGTTAAGTGATTCTGCAAACGTGAAGACATACAGAAAACACAGTTTCATCCAAAATTGCTTGTCGCTGCCAAACACGAATCTGCAACATGATTCCATGGTGATCGAAAATGAATTTGAAACACAACTCAGAATCCATATATGCCTCCCTCGATCCCAAGGAATCTTTCTTCCCTCTATCCCATGGTATCCATCACAAGCGAAAATGGATTTGTTGGAGAACAGTGTTAACAGAGAACAGCGAACACGAGAAAACGCTTCCACCAGGTTCAAAATCAACAAGGAATTCATCATGGAACTGAAAAAATTGGAGCTGATTGTTAATGGCGGAAACGAGTTGTTCAGCCTGTTTTCCGACGAATGTCCACGAGGGGAAAGGCCTCACATCGGCGACGCCGTAAACAAAGCTCCACAATCTCACCGGTAATGTAGTGACAAGAACTTTCGGTGCTTCAGAAACGACGAATTCAGAGTCGCAATTCTTCAATTCAGGTTCAAGAATTTGCAATTTCTCATCTTGCGAATTGGCGAACACAGAATCATCGTTATTCACGATGTTGCAGCAAGAATCGATGATGGCGCAAGAAATCTGACCAATCTTGATGGAGAATCCATCGTGTTGGATATTTGGTTGTTGGCTACATGTTTTGCTAAAATCAAATGTACAAGCAGTTCGTCTTCAGACGCTGATATCTCAATTGTATGTCTTCAGAAGCTGGGTCTTCAGAAGCTGGAACAGTACCTTCAGACGCACTGTTTAGACGCTGACTTTCGTTGATCTTCAGATGCACTGTTCAGACGCTGACTTTCGTTGAACTTCAGAAGCTGCATTTCAGAAGCACGTTTTCTGCGTTCATTCTCGTGCCTTGATTCTGTTAATTCTCTCACAGTATCTTTCGAAGATTTGATTGAAGATTTATCCAAGCTGATGTTTCTAGAAGGCAGATTAATTCGCGTGAAGATATTGGTTGAAGATTTGTTTCTTTTATTTAAGAAAATATTTTCAAAGCAATCTTTGGAAAATATATTTCTAAAATATATTTGCTTCTATGAGCTTCTAAAGAATTGTAGAACAATATCTGTTGAAGATTATTTTGTTCAGAATTATGTGCTGCTGAAGACTATATAAGGAGGACGCTGCTATTGAAGAAGAGGATATCAAAAACAGAAGTTATAGAGAGAGTCTTAGGTTTTTGAGTCTGTAAGCTTAGTGCTTTGTTTTTCTGTGCACCACTCAAGTGTTAGAGTTGGTTGTTGTAACACCCCTATAGAGATTGCCTAGGATCTCTTACGAGTATTGAAATTTCGTACTGGATACGTTAAATACAATACAGAAAGTTGGCTTAAAGATAATACAATACATAAGTCTTTGTTACAATCCGAAATCTGATACATAACATCCTCGGTAATATACATCATAATACATCATTTATGTACAAACATCCATATAATAATAGCAGCACGATCAGTCCAAAGCTTTCTCTTTACCTTTGCGTCGTGCTTCCTGTGAACCTGCACCAGAAGGAAAGGGATTAGACATAACGTCTCAGTGAGCTCCGGCCCTACCTACTGCTGACAACCACGGGGAACCTAGGGTCGTCGTGCCTACTTATGGCAATCTTGGGGATACCTATGATCGCCAAGCTTTAACCTTACCCAGAGAGGGCTACCTGACTGTTCTGCTAAACTAGTGATCAAGGGTAACCTAGGATCACCGTCTGGTATCTGCTACCTGTTATCTGATAACTGTCTGATAACTATTCTCTGCCTGATAGTATAATAAAATATTAACTGATACATATTATGTTAGATGTTAGCGTTGAACAAGCAATAATATCTGAGTTCATTTTACGGAATGCCCCCGGGTGGAGTAACCCCGAAGCACATTCCCCTGATAACCGGTGAAAATTCCTATCTGAGGCTAATCATCGGACTCCTCTTGTCTAAGTGTGTGGTTATCTTCGCGGAAGATTCCTGGCCTGTTCCAGCTGTATCTGGAACCCTCTGTCCTCTCTAACTGGTCGAGAGCACAGAAGAAACACTACAACTCTGTGTGGTTATCCTCGCGGAAAGTTCCTGGCCCGTTTCAGCAATGCTGAAACCCCCTGTCCTCTCTAACTGATCGAGAGCACAGAAGACACAAAGTTTAACCTGATTATTAATTATTATTCCTGGTATTTAAATATACATACCCTGATAAAACTGATACGTGTACCCCTAGTGTCACTCTGACGTGAACAACTGAGGCACGTCCTGATATAATTATTTTCTCATCTTAAGTACTCGTAAGTACTTCTATTACTTTACTATAGTTTTGGCATATTAATGCATTTTTAGGGAATACAACCTCCCAATACCTAACATATGAACCTATGATCTTAGGCTTATCGTTCTCATAAGCCACTGCTTGGTTATTGGAAACATTCCCGTATTCGTCTAGACTTTGCCCTTGCAATCTTAAACAATTCAAACAATTATAATGTTATTGCATAACCCTTGTTCCTTATAATTACATCCTTTTGGAAGCTTCTTGAATGAGTTAGAATGATAGTTATTGTTTCTAAAATGTTTATGGAGAAAACAGATGCGAAAAGCCATGCCTACGCGCACCAGAACACCCAAAACAGCTAAGCTGTCATGGTTATTCTGGGGCTGGTCGCTTGAAGCGATGGCCTGGTCGCTTGTAGCGAACGTAGGCAGAACAAAATCATGCCTGGTCACTGTAGCGAGCTCCAGCTCGCTGTAGCGACCATGACAGTACCAGAAAACTCAGAAATAGCATTTTTCATCATCCCAAACCATTCCAACACACCCAAGCTTCCCCAAAGGTATATGAAATTCCTGGCAACCTGACTGACAAATGCTGTTCACAATGTTAGCACAACTGTCCGAGCACCTGTCTACTCAGAACTACAATTAAAGTAACGCAGCGTAACAAAGCACAAATTAAATAGAACACATCAGAAATATAAAGTACACAGTGAGTTTGTTAACCCAGTTCGGAGCAACTCTCCTACTCTGGGGGATACCAATCCAGGAATGATTCCACTATTATAGTTCTAGTGAAAAGACCAACGCAGACACACTACTTGACTTTGCACCAAGACCCTACCAGTGGCAACTCTATCTAGGAACTCCTAGATATGAGACCCCGTCTCAATTCCTACCAACAACACAATCAATATTGTTATCAACTACGCAAAACACACCAAGAGAGACACTCTCTAATAACACATACTCACTCCGTACTTAAAAGTTTAGGAGCAGCTTACAATTACAACTCAAACAAACTCAGTCCTTAGCTTGAATCAGGGAGATACAAGCAAGGCTCACAATTAACAAAAGAAACCCTAAAAACCTTAAAACACACGCTTTGCTAACACACACGGTTTTTAGTTACCCTACTAGGGTTTGTCTTCACAAATATATAGTACTGAGATAGCACGAGTTTGGGCTTCAAAACAGAGCATGGACATTGTCCGGTCCAGCTGGAAAATCTTCTAGAAATAATAAAAAACTTCCAAATATAGAATGATATCTTGTGGAACAAATAGCAAGGCAAATAAAACTTCAAGCAAATCTTCAATCAGATACACGCGCCTTGATCAGCAAGCTAGAGGAAAATAAATCTTCAAGCAAATCTTTGGAAGATTGCGTACAAAAAATAAAGCGCTAGCTGGCGCGAAAACCACAAGTCACATACTGTTGTTCCATATGCTACCGCATCTGTCCCAGCATCTGGCTAGTAGATGTTTTTGCAAAATGTAGCCAATCTACAAAAACCCAACAATCTCCCCCTTTGGCAAAATTTTGGCTAAAACACTCTAGAGCCAGTTCCTTGGGAGATACACAGATAAGTTTCCTTCACGTCAACATAGGCACACAACAAGGAAAGAAAATATCGTAGCATATAATGAGTTTACTTCCAAGGGAGCAATTTGGACAAAGATAACTTGCAAGTAGTATCAGAGGCATGCACCAGATAACACAAACATCTAGCCTCATAGGAACAACTAGAGAGAAATAAACTCTCATATAGTGGATTAACAAAGAGAAGGGAAAAAAATAAATTTCCACACACCAAAAAAAACTTAACAGCTCCCCCTCAAAAGAACATGTACCAGTAATACAACACTCCCCCTCAACACATGTAACCATACATAATCATGCACACAACCAGCTAAGATAATATAACCAGCTAAGATAATATAAGCTATAAGCACATGCACATGCATCTACTCCCCCTTTTTAGCCATAAATTCTGACAAATAACAGATAGTGCATACTCATAGAAAGTGCATAGAAACCGTAGAGAGTGCATATTACAGACCAGAAGCACACAAGGTGCATAAAAAAAATTCAGGGCATAGCCCAGTCACCAACACAAGCAAAAGAAATACATCAAAAGAGATCAGAACAAAACAAGAAAATCAGAAATCCTCAGAATCATCAGAGTCATCCTCAGTGGCACCAGCAGAAGCAACAGGCATATTTCCTCCTTCTTCCTCATCCTGCTCACCCTCAGCATCAGCTTCAGCCTTCAAAGCTGCAATGATCCTGTCAATCTTCACCTTCCTAGCTCCAAGAGCCATACTTGTCTCAGTAAGATCAGCAATCATTTGCTTTCTGGAGAGCACACCAGATGTCCGGACAGAAGTACCAGCTACATCAGCATCATGTGTCTCAGACAGCAGACTGCAATCCAAAGCCATAGGACCAGGCCTCTTGCAGGGCTCATCACTACTGATCAAAATATCAGGGTGTTGCTGAAGAATAATACCACACAGGAGAGTAGGAAAAGCAATTGGAAACTTGATAGCAAAAGATTTAGCATGCTCCAAAACTTGATAATAGATGTAGGCTCCATAATCAAAGGGTGACTTGGTTCCCACAGCATAAATCAACTTAGCCAACCCAGAAGCAACAGAATTTGAGTGGGTGGTTGGAGTCCAGTTTTGAGCACATATCCTATTCAAAACAGCATACATGGGAGACAGTTGAGCAGAAGACAAATGCTTTGGCCAATGCTTAATCTTGTTATCAGTGATTGCCTTGCAGATGGTGTCCTCAGTGACCTCCAGCTCAGGAGTCTCCTCAACAGATCTCTCAAGGTATGTGTTGACCACCATAGGAGAGAAGTTGACACACTTACCTTGAACAAAAACCTTCCTATACTCAGGGTTTCTTGTGTCATCACACTCATCAGAAACATTCACTAGAAATTCCCTGACCAGCTTATCATAACATGGACGCAGATTTCTCACAGTCTTCATCAGTCCAGCATATTCCAACACATCAACCAGCTTTTTACACTTGAAAACTTCTTCCTTAAGATTTCTCTCAAGACCAAGTCTTCTGTGGTATATAAACTTCCACCTAGAAGACCCATTTTCCAAATGAAAAGAAACATTATCAAGAGGGGCTGGAGGGATAGTTAGAGGAATCTTCATACCCTTCAGTGTTTTTCTGGAAGCTCCACCAGATGTGGCAGCTTCAAGCTCAGCAACTTCAAACTCAGAATCACTAGAGGGAGGGTCTTTTCTTTTGAGGCTCTTCTTCTTGTGATCACTTTGAGCCACCTTCTTGCTCCCAGCCTTGTGGGGACCATACACAGGCCTCTTCCCAGCATTAACAGTTTTCTTCTTACTTTCCTTTTGTCCTTCACTAACAATAGCAGCAGTTTTGTCAAATTTGCTCCTAGTCTTGCGAGCAACACCCATAGCACCAGTCTTTTCTTGAGGTCTTGCTTCAGGCACAGCATCCTCAACAGCAACAGTGTCAGCTTGGTCTAAAATAACAGTCTCAGCATTATCTACAACATCCTGAGTCTCAGTACCTTCATCTTCAGACTCTGAGGACTCATTCTCAGGAACACTCACAGAACCAGAGATGTTTGGAACCACCACATCAGGCTCCTCATGAGCTTGTGACAAAGATGCTTGAGCATCTGTCACAGCATCCTTTGTTGTGGCAGGGGGAATAGCAGGTGTCTCAGAAACATCCGGATTAACAACATTCTTTTCAACAGAAATAGCGGTAACATCTTGCTCAGTAGGGGAATTTGAAGAATCATCAACTAATTTGTCAGATACCTTAGGGTTATCAGGACCTAGGGTTTCAGACGTAGCTACAGTACTTTCAACAGCAATATTCTCAGATTCGTTGACAGAAGGGTCAACATTTGGTTCAACAACAGTCAATATAAATGGATTGTCCTTAAGGTACAAATCATCCATGCTAAGCCCTACTCGTTGAACATCGGGAGTGGTAGATGTCTTACCTTTCAATTTTGACCTCGTGTTCACAGCAGTAGAAGAGGTAGCTTTGCTAGATTTGGCATGAGTCTTCCTTCGTGATGCAGACGACCTAGTTCGTCGCTTCTTTGTAGGAGAGCTGAGAATGGTAGTGAGAGGACGAGCGTCGGTGATGATCTCTGCAGAGGGCGTCGGTGATGAAGGTTGATCTTGCATGTTTTGATGAGAGGTAGAATCAGACATGATGATTTGGTGTTTGGAGGTATGAAGAGAGGGCGATTTTTGAATGATGATACGCGCGGCAAGAGAGGAGTTGAGGGGTTTAGAGAAGTTAAGACACAGACAACAATGATAGCGTGTGAGCGGTCTAAAAAAGGGAAGTTGAAAATAACCTCCTTGAGTGACGTGCATCAAGCAGTTGAGGAGGGAGAAAATTACAGCTGCACGCCTCTCGCACATTAATTGCTACAATTCCTCAAATAAACATATCCCTAACTTCTGTCTTAATTTTTCAAATTGATTAGCATCAAGAGCTTTGGTAAAAATATCTGCCAATTGCTCTTCAGTTGCAACATGCTCAAGAGTAACAATTTTTTCTTCAACCAGATCTCTAATAAAATGATGTTTAATATCAATGTGTTTAGTCCTGCTGTGTTGTATAGGATTTTTGGAGATATTAATTGCACTCAGATTGTCACAATATAATGTCATAGCATCTGTCTTGACATTGTATTCACTCAGCATCTGTCTCATCCACAACAATTGAGAGCAACTGCTACCAGCTGCTATGTACTCAGCTTCAGCTGTAGACAAAGAGACGCAATTTTGCTTCTTACTGAACCAGGATATAAGATTGTTGCCTAGAAAGAAACATCCACCAGAAGTACTCTTTCTATCATCTGCACTTCCAGCCCAGTCAGCATCACAATACCCAAACAACACAGTGCTTTCTCCATGAGAATACAACATACCATAGTCACTGGTACCATTCACATACTTCAGAATTCTCTTTACCTGAGTCAGATGGCTAATTTTTGGTTCAGCTTGGTACCTGACACACACTCCAACTGCAAATGTGATATCTGGCCTACTTGCTGTAAGGTATAGAAGACTCCCTATCATACTCCTATACATGCTTTGATCAACATCCACACCTTTCTCATCCTTTGACAATTTCACATGTGTGGGAGCAGGGGTTCTTTTATGGGCAGCATTTTCCATCCCAAATTTCTTGACTATATTTTTAGCATACTTACTTTGAGAGATAAATATAGTATCTTCCATCTGTTTCACTTGAAGACCAAGAAAGAACTTTATCTCACCTACAAGGCTTATCTCAAATTCAGATTGCATTTGCTGAACAAAATGCTCTATCATCTGGTCAGACATTCCTCCAAAGACTATGTCATCTACATATATTTGGGCAATCATCAGCTGTCCATTTTCATCTTTCACAAACAAGGTCTTGTCATTTCCTCCCTTCCTATATCCATGGTTAATTAGAAACTCAGCAAGTCTTTCATACCAAGCTCTAGGAGCTTGCTTCAGGCCATATAGAGCTTTCTTCAATTTGTAAACATGGTTTGGAAAACTTGGATCAATGAAACCTTTAGGCTGTTCCACATAGACCTCTTCATTTAAGTACCCATTGAGAAAGGCACTCTTGACATCCATCTGATACAGCTTGAATTTTAGTATGCATGCAATCCCAAGTAACAATCTAATAGATTCCAACCTAGCTACAGGAGCAAAAGTCTCATCAAAGTCTACACCTTCAATTTGAGAATATCCTTGTGCAACCAGTCTAGCTTTGTTTCTAGTGATAGTACCATTTTCATCAGACTTGTTTTTATAAACCCACTTGGTACCTATGACATTCACATTATCTGGTCTAGGAACTAAGTCCCACACATTACTTCTCTTGAACTGAGTTAATTCTTCTTGCATAGCATTTATCCAGAACTCATCAGTTAGAGCTTCCTTAACATTCTTTGGTTCAAGTTTAGATATAAAGCAAGAATTTGATACCTCATCATAGTTCCTTCTAGTTGTGATCCCTTGGTTAGGGTCGCCAATGACTTGATCTATGGGGTGGTTTTTCTGAACTCTGATAGATGGTCCTTTGTTGGGAGCAGTCTTCTCTGGATTAGTTACTTCAGAATCTTGCTTACCACTTGCTTCATCTACTTTCTTCTCTTCATGTAGGTCAGATGCTGAGTCAAATGTCGCATCATCTGGCATAGCATTATTTCCTTCATCATCTACAACAACATTTATGGATTCCATCACTGTCTTGGTTCTGGAGTTGTATACTCTATAGGCTCTGCTGTTTGTTGAATAGCCTAGAAAGATTCCCTCTTCACTTTTAGCATCCATCTTTCTTCTTGGTTCCCTGTCAGCTAAAATATAGCACTTACTACCAAACACATGAAAATGCTTCACTGTTGGCTTCCTGTCCTTCCATAGCTCGTACAAGGTTGTAGATGTACCTTTTCTCAAAGTCACTCTATTATGAATATAGCAGGCTGTGTTCATTGCTTCAGCCCAAAAGAAAAATGGCAGCTTCTTTGCATGTAGCATAACCCTGGCAGATTCTTGCAAAGTCATGTTCTTTCTCTCAACTATCCCATTTTGTTGGGGAGTAATGGGTGCAGAGAACTCATGAAATATTCCTTCAGAAATGCAGAAATCAGAGAACTTACCATTCTCAAACTCTTTCCCATGGTCACTTCTGATTCTAACAATTCCATAATCCTTTTCTCTCTGAAGTTGTAAGCAAAGATCCTTGAACTTTTCAAAAGTGTCTGATTTCTCCTTAATGAAATTTATCCAAGTATATCTGGAAAAATCATCAACAACAACAAATGCATACTTCTTACCACCTAAGCTTTCGACTTGCATAGGTCCCATTAAGTCCATGTGCAATAGCTCAAGAACTCTGGAGGTGGACAGATGTTGCAGCTTCTGGTGAGGCATCTTGGTCTGTTTTCCTATCTGGCATTCTCCACATATACTTCCTTCCTGAATTTGAAGTTTTGGTAGACCTCTGATGGCTCCTTCAGAAATAGCTTTCTTCATGCTTCTGAGATTCAGATGTCCAAGCTTTTGGTGCCATAGCTTAACTTCATCTTCTTTGGTTATTAGACAAGTAGATAACTTTGCTTTATCTTGAGAGACCCACAAGTAGCAATTATCCTTTGATCTAACACCTTTCATCAGGATGTCCCCTCCACTGTTAGCAATTAAGCATTCACTCTTTGTAAAGTTGACCTTCATTCCTTGATCGCACAGTTGACTAATACTAATTAAGTTAGCAGTTAATCCTTTCACAAGAAGCACCTTATCAAGTTTGGGTAGACCCTCTAAGATTTCCTACACCCTTTATTTCTCCTTTGGCTCCATCCCCAAAAGTCACAAAACTTGTAGCATAAGGCTTAACATCAGTTAAGTAATTTTTATCACCAGTCATATGTCTGGAACATCCACTATCAAAGTACCAATCATTTCTGGATGACACTCTCAGAGATGTATGAGCAATTTGAGCAATCTCATCAGCTTCTGGTTCTATTTTTCTAGGATCCACAGTGTTGCTTGTGAAATTATCATTTTTTTGCTTCCACTGTTTCTTAGTGATCTTTACTGTGGGATCAGGTCTTGGTGAATAGGTCTTGTCTGGATAACCGTATAATTTGAAACAGAAAGGTCTGATATGTCCTTTTCTTCCACAGTAGTGACATACCCAACCACCATACCTTCCTTTTGATCTGGGCCTATATCCAGATGCTTGTTGTCTCACCTGATGCTAGGGCATCTGTCTTGACATAGTATGATTATAAGTACTAACAGATGGCACAAACTGTCTCACTGGTAGTTGTTTCTGCTGAGGCAAGGATCTGTAGTCAAACCCAATACCTTTAGAATCTCCAGGTTTCTGTCCTATTTCCAGAATTTCGTCTAAAGCATCAGTACCTTTGTTCATCATCCGCAGTTGCTTGTTCATATTGTCAATCTTGGAAGTAAGTAAGATAACCTCATCATTGAGATCTGAGTTTAATTTCAGAAGTTTGTCTTTCTCAGCTTGCAAGAGAGCAATGGTCCTCTTTTGTTTTTCTAAAGTTCTACAAACTTCCTCACTTTTGAGACATAGCTCCTTGTAAGAATCAGCCAATTCATCATATGTTACCTCTTCATCACTAGATTCATTGTCAGATGTGCACACTCCAGTCAAGGCATTCACATGTTTCGCAGTTTCAGGTTCTTCTTCTAATTCATCCTCATCAGACCAAGACACAGTCATCACCTTCTTTTGTTTCTTCAGATAAGTTGCACACTCAGTTCTGATGTGACCAAATCCTTCGCATTCATGGCATTGCACCCCTTTGCTTTGATTGATTTTGTCATCAGTTCTAGGTTTCCTCTGATTGTTGACATTTTTATAGATGCTGTGACTGTTGTCCGGAGCATTTGTCCGAGGGCGTCTGTCCATCCTCTTCACAACTTTATTAAATTGTTTGCCCAACAACACAATAGCTTCAGAGATGCTCTCATCAGTATCTAAATTACTCTCCACATCATCTTCATCAGTGTTGGAGATGAAAGCTATGTTCTTGTCTTTCTTTTCAGATCTTTCATTAGCCTTCAACTCAAAAGTTTGAAGAGATCCAATCAACTCATCAACTTTCATATTTCCAATATCTTGGGCCTCCTCAATAGCACATACTTTCATATCAAATTTCTTAGGCAATGATCTGAGGATTTTGCTTACCAGTTTTTCATCAGACATCTTTTCCCCCAAGGATTCAAATGTGTTAGCATATTCTAGCACATTCATGTGAAAGTCATGAACACTCTCTCCTTCCTTCATTCTCAAATTCTCAAACTGTGTTGTTAGCAGTTGCAGCCTTGACTTCTTGACCTTTTGAGTACCTTCATGAGCTGTTCTTAGAATATCCCAAGCTTCCTTAGCAATAGTACATTGTTTAATCAACCTGAACATGTTCTTGTCTACACCATTAAACAAAGCATTCAGGGCTTTAGAGTTTCCAATAGCTGCAGTGTCTTCTGCTGTAGACCACTCCTCTTCTGGTTTTAACTCATCAGTATCAACATTATTCGCATCTTTTATTTTAGGAGGGACCCATGCCTTGATCACAGCCTTCCAAGCTCTGCTGTCTAGAGATTTCAAGAATGCTGTCATGCGTGATTTCCAAATGTCATAGTTTGACCCATCCAACAGGGGTGGTCTGTTCACCAGTCCTCCTTCTTTATCCATTAAGCCAGAAAATTCTTTCCCTGGAGCTCACCCACACAGAACAGGGTGCCTGCTCTGATGCCAATTGAAATTCCTGGCAACCTGACTGACAAATGTTGTTCACAATGTTAGCACAACTGTCCGAGCACCTGTCTACTCAGAACTACAATTAAAGTAACGCAGCGTAACAAAGCACAAATTAAATAGAACACAGCAAAAATATAAAGTACACAGTGAGTTTGTTAACCCAGTTCGGAGCAACTCTCCTACTCTGGGGGATACCAATCCAGGAATGATTCCACTATTATAGTTCTAGTGAAAAGACCAACGCAGACACACTACTTGACTTTGCACCAAGACCCTACCAGTGGCAACTCTATCTAGGAACTCCTAGATATGAGACCCCGTCTCAATTCCTACCAACAACACAATCAATATTGTTATCAACTACGCAAAACACACCAAGAGAGACACACTCTAATAACACATACTCACTCCGTACTTAAAAGCTTAGGAGCAGCTTACAATTACAACTCAAACAAACTCAGTCCTTAGCTTGAATCAGGGAGATACAAGCAAGGCTCACAATTAACAAAAGAAACCCTAAAAACCTTAAAACACACGCTTTGCTAACACACACGGTTTTTAGTTACCCTACTAGGGTTTGTCTTCACAAATATATAGTACTGAGATAGCACGGGTTTGGGCTTCAAAACAGAGCATGGACATTGTCCGGTCCAGCTGGAAAATCTTCTAGAAATAATAAAAAACTTCCAAATATAGAATGATATCTTGTGGAACAAATAGCAAGGCAAATAAAACTTCAAGCAAATCTTCAATCAGATACACGCACCTTGATCAGCAAGCTAGAGGAAAATAAATCTTCAAGCAAATCTTTGGAAGATTGCGTACAAAAAATAAAGCGCTAGCTGGCGCGAAAACCACAAGTCACATACTGCTGTTCCATATGCTACCGCATCTGTCCCAGCATCTGGCTAGTAGATGTTTTTGCAAAATGTAGCCAATCTACAAAAACCCGACAGTATAAAAAGGATTTTCTTAGGCATATAAACAGTTTAAACATAGTTGAAACAAGGAATTAGCAAATAACATGGATTAGGGCACTTTTCCTAAAATTTGCTCAAAGTATATATAACTCTCAAACTTACTCAAAACGGGTTCTAAAACCCTAGGGAGCTCACCTAAGCCTTGATTGGTGCTTATTGAGTTCTGAACTTCAAATCCTAGCTTATCCCCTTGATTCTTCCTTGTTTCTCTTGTTCTAAACTTCCAAAAATTAAGCTTGCTTGCCTAAATTTCACAAGATTGAGGATGAAGGCTCGATGGGTGATGGCAAGAGTGAGGAGGGCGTGAGTTAGAGGGAGTGAGAGGTGAGAAAATCTGATTTGGAGAGAGTGAGGGAGAGAAAAAAAATGAAGGGAAAATATCTTGCTTCCCTAATAAATAATTCTTCCATTCCCACATAATTACCAAAATGCCATGCTTACGTATTAAACTTCTAACACTGATAACAGTTACATCTAAGCGGGATATTACAATCCACCCCCTTAAAGAAATTTCGTCCTCGAAATTTAGAATTTACCTGAAAATAGATGCGGATAGTTCTCTTGCATCTCTGACTCTAGCTCCCACGTAGCTTCGCCATCGGGAGAACCTTTCCAAACCACCTTAAGAATTGGAATCTCTTTGTTCCTCAAGGACTTAACATCACGATCAATAATTTGATCTGGTTCAGGTTGAAATATTAAATCTGACCTGAAGTCAATACTGTCCAACTCTACTGGTTGAAAAGGATCGGGAATGAATTTCCTCAGCTGAGAGACGTGGAAGACATCATGCAAACCTGACATGGTCGGTGGCAGCGCTAACTGATAAGCTGCTGGACCGACACGTCTAAGTATCTGAAATGGTCCAACATACCTTGGACAAAGTTTCTTGGTTCTGAAAGCTCCTCTTAGGCCCAACTTAGGTGTGACTTTAAGGAATACATGATCTCCTTCCTCAAAATCCAAAGGCCTTCGTCTTTTATCTGCATAGCTTTTCTGGCGACTTTGGGCTGTTCTCATCTTATCCTGAATGGATTTAATCTTTAGGGTCGTCTCCTGAATTATCTCAGGTCCTAAAATACTCTTATCTCCGACCTCAGCCCAACAAAGTGGGGTTCTACACTTCCTACCATACAAGGCTTCATAAGGTGCCATTCCGATACTAGAATGGTAACTGTTGTTGTAAGAAAATTCGATCAAAAGTAGGTGATTATTCCAACTTCCCCCATCTTCTAGAATGCATGCACGTAACATATCCTCTAAAGTCTGAATAGTCCTCTCAGATTGACCGTCTATTTGAGGATAATGGGACGTGCTCATCTTTAATCTCGTCCCTAAAGCTCTTTGAAAAGCTTTCCAAAAGTGGGATGTGAAGATCGGATCTCTATCAGATACAATACTAACAGGAACACCATGAAGTTTCACAATCTCTGAAATGAATAATTCGGCATACTGAGAGGCTCGGTAGGTAGTCTTAACTGGCAAGAAATGAGCAGACTTGGTTAATCGGTCTACTATTACCCAAATGGAGTCATGTCCTCGCTGTGTTCGAGGTAATCCACTCACAAAGTCCATAGTTATCTCTTCCCATTTCCATTGAGGAATTTCCAAGGGTACTAACATTCCTGCAGGCCTTTGATGTTCAATCTTTACCTGCTGACATACAATGCATCGCGACACAAATTCCGCAATATCCCTCTTCATGCTAGGCCACCAATAATCTCTTTTCAAATCTTGATACATCTTGGTGGTACCCGGATGAATGCTAAAACTGCTCTTGTGCGCCTCTTCTAAGATCAACCTTTTCAATTCTGCATTATTCGGAACATAAATTCTTCCTTCAAACAGTAGTGTACCATCCGATGCCAAAGAAAACTCTGATTGACCAACTCTCCTTTGAAGATCCATATCCATAGTTTGCGCTTGTGCAACCCTAGACCGTAGGTTGCACGAAATCTCTAACTTGTTCAACAGGATGCCACCTTCCAACTCGGTGACATGGAGATTAAGATCTCTAAACTTTTCATATAACCCACATGTATGCATCATCACTTCAGCCTTAACTAAAGCCTTTCGACTCAAAGCATTTGCTACCACATTTGCCTTTCTTGGGTGGTATTTCAAATCAAAATCTTTCAGGTACTCCATCCATCGTCTCTGCCTCATATTTAGGTCTCGTTGATCAAACAAATATTTCAAACTTTTGTGGTCACTGAACAAATCAAACTGTGCACCATACAAATGATGTCTCCACACTTTCAATGCAAATACTATGGCTGCTAACTCCAGGTCATGGGTGGGATAATTCTCTTCATGAGTCTTGAGCTGTCTAGACGCATAAGCTATCACATTTTCCCCTTGCATAAGAACACTACCCAGTCCTTTAGAGGATGCATCGCAGAAAACGGTGTATCTCTTATCAGGATCTGGTATTGCCAACACTGGTGCTTTAGTCAATTTTCTTTTTAAAACTCTGAAGCTCTCTTCACATTCTTCGTTCCAATTAAAGGGCACATCCTTTCTGGTGAGGCGTGACAGAGGCAAGGCAATCTGAGAAAACTTCATAATAAATCTTTGGTAATAACCTGCCAAGCCTAAGAAACTCCTGACTTCAGCCACATTCTTGGGTCTTTCCCAACTGAGAACGGCTTCAACTTTAGACGGATCAACGACTACCCCTCCTTGAGAAATAACGTGACCCAAAAACTTAATTTCCGACAACCAGAACTCACACTTGCTGAATTTAGCATACAACTGTTTGTCTCTGAGGACATCCAAAACAATTCTCAAGTGCTGAGCATGTTCCTGAGGATCCTTGGAATAGATCAAGATATCATCTATAAAAATCACCACAAATTGATCCAGATAAGGCTGAAATATTCAGTTCATATAATCCATAAATACCGATGGAGCATTAGTTACACCGAAAGGCATAACCAGAAATTCATAGTGCCCATAGCGCGTTCTAAACGCCGTTTTGGACACATCTGAAGACTTAATACGGATTTGATGATAACCTGACCGAAGATCAATCTTAGAAAATACCGTCGCTCCTTTGAGCTGATCTAGGAGATCATCAATCCTTGGAAGAGGATACCTGTTCTTGATGGTCACTTTATTCAGTTGGCGGTAATCTATACACAGCCTCATGCTTCCATCTTTCTTCTTGACTAACAGAACTGGAGCACCCCAAGGTGACACACTGGGTCTGATAAAATGCTTCTGAATTAACTCTTCGAGCTGGGATTTTAGCTCTTTGAGCTCGGTTGGTGACATTCTATACGGTGCCACAGATACTGGCTCCGCTCCCGGAATTAAATCAATAGAGAATTCCACCTCACGCTCCGGAGGCAAACTAGTTACTTCCGAAGGAAAAACATCTAAGTACTCGTTCACAATGGGAATATCACTGGGACTTAGCTCTGGTTCTGAAGCCACAGTGAGCATAACATAAAATCCTTTATCTTGAGCACAAATAGATTGAATTAACTGATGGGTACGGTTAATCAATTCGGACAGAGCTACACCTTCCGTCGTATCACTTGTCGGCATATAAATACTCTTCTCGGAACATCCAATGTACACATGGTTAGCGGAGAGCCAATCCATGCCTAAGATCACGTCAAGTTGCTCCATCGGGAGGCATACTAAATCAACATAATAAGTCTTACTAGACACAGTGATAGGACAGTTTTCACAAACAAAACTTGTCTCAATTCCGCCTTCAGTAGCGGTAGATACTAACATCGGAGGATTCAACGGAGACAAAGGTAATTGCAGCGTCTCTACACATTTATATGAAATAAAAGAACAAGTAGCGCCACAATCAAAAAGAACTTTTACTAGATTTGGACCAAGATAGCACATACCGGCAATCAAATCTTCATTAGCCAGAGCCTTAGCGCCATCAAGGGAGTACACTCTGCCTTTACTAGTTTTAGTCCCTTCAGCCACTCCCTTTCCCCGCTTATAGGGGCATTCTCGCAAGAAGTGTTCGGGCTACTTGCATCCGTAGCATACATTAGCACTTTCCATACACTCTCCTTGATGCAATTTCCCGCACGTCTTACAAGTAGGATAAGTCCGTGAAGGATTAGATCGTGGAGAGTATGTCTGCTTCCCTCTCTGAGGGGATCCTTTTGGCTTAAGCTTGTCATGATACTTATCTGACATTCTACTCTTCTTTCTTTCAAAAGATGCTGCTCTTTCTTTCGAGGTCTTAGCAAGCCCTGCTTCAACCACCAAACTATCATGCACCAGTTCGTCATAACTTGCAGTTCTCTGGAGGCTCACTGCAGTGTCTATTTCACCTCTTAAACCTCGTTTGTATTGGTTCATCTTCCAGACTTCATTCTCAGCATACTCATTATGTGTGGAATAATAGGATAGCTCTTCAAACTTCTTGGTGAATTCAGCGACCGACATACTACCCTGTTTCAACTCCAAGAACTCTTGTTCCTTCTTCACCTTGTACGACAAAGGTAAATATTTTTCCAACATCACCTCTTTAAAGTTTAACCAATTCACTTCTATATCATTCGCTATCATCCTGCGCTGAGCAGATTTCCACCAATCTTCTGCTGCGCCTCTGAGTTGATTTGTGGCATAAACCACTTATCAACTTCTGAACACTCGGCCATTCGAAAGATCTTTTCCATCTGTTTTATCCACTTCCTAGCTTCCTGAGGTTCACCTTCTCCATTAAACTCCGGAGGGTGATGTCTATTATATTCCCGGAAAACCAGATTACCAATTACGGGAGGAGGTGGTGGCTGTGGATGGAAACCCTGTCCTTGATTCATCATTTCCATCCATTGTTGTTGGGCTTGAGCCTGTTGTTGAGCTTGTTGTTGCATCATCAACATCATCTGTTGATACTGTAATGCATTTTGAGCTTGCTGCTCTTGATACTGCTGCTGCTAGGCCTGCTGCTGCTGTATCATTTGTTCCCACGAATTCATACTTGGTTCTCTACTTTCATCACTGGCCTGATTAGCTCGAGGTCTACCGGGTCCTCTTCTTCTCCCAGACATCTTATCCTAGCTGTCATATACAAGTCAAAGTGATCAGCTTTAACTGAATATAACATTTAGAATAATGTCCTGGATCCAAGAGGTCCACACACTTGGATTGTATTCTAATGACCCAAGGCACGGTCTGATTCGACCTGCTCTGATACCAAATTGTAACACCCATATAGAGATTGCCTAGGATCTCTTATGAGTATTAAAATTTCGTACTGGATACATTAAATACAATACAGAAAGTTGGCTAAAAGATAATACAATACATAAGTCTTTGTTACAATCCGAAATCTGATACATAACATCCTCGGTAGTATACATCATAATACATCATTTATGTACAAACATCGATATAATAAAAGCAGCACGATCAGTCCAAAGCTTTCACTTTACCTTTGCGTCGTGCTTCCTGTGAACCTGCACCAGAAGGAAAGGGATGAGACATAACGTCATAGTGAGCTCCGGCCCTACCTACTGCTGGCAACCACGGGGAACCTAGGGTCGCCGTGCCTACTTTTGGCAATCTTGGGGATACCTATGATCGCCAAGCTTTAACCTTACCCAGAGAGGGCTACCTAAGTGTTCTGCTAAACTAGTGATCAAGGGTAACCTAGGATCACCGTCTGATATCTGCTACCTGTTATCTGATAACTGTCTGATAACTATTCTCTGCCTGATAGTATAATAAAATATTAACTGATACATATTATGTTAGATGTTAGCGTTGAACAAGCAATATTATCTGAGTTCATTTTACGGAATGCCCCCGGGTGGAGTAACCCCGAAGCACATTCCCCTGATAACCGGTGAAAATTCCTATATGAGGCTAATCACCGGACTCCTCTTGTCTAAGTGTGTGGTTATCCTCGCGGAAGATTCCTGGCCCGTTCCAGCTGTATCTGGAACCCTCTTTCCTCTCTAACTGGTCGAGAGCACAGAAGACACACTATAACTCTGTGTGGTTATCCTCGCGGAAAGTTCCTGGCCCGTTTCAGCAATGCTGAAACCCCCTGTCCTCTCTAACTGATCGAGAGCACATAAGACACAAATTTTAACCTGATTATTAATTATTATTCCTGGTATTTAAATATACATACCCTGATAAAACTGATACGTGTACCCCTAGTGTCACTCTGACGTGAACAACTGAGGCACGTCCTGATATAATTATTTTCTCATCTTAAGTACTCGTAAGTACTTCTATTACTTTACTATAGTTTTGGCATAATAATGCATTTTTAGGGAATACAACCTCCCAATACCTAACATATGAACCTATGATCTTAGGCTTATCGTTCTCATAAGCCACTGCTTGGTTATTGGAAACATTCCCGTATTCGTCTAGACTTTGCCCTTGCAATTTTAAACAATTCAAAAAATTATAATGTTATTGCATAACCCTTGTTCCTTATAATTACATCCTTTTGGAAGCTTCTTGAATGAGTTAGAATGGTAGTTATTGTTTCTAAAATGTTTATGGAGAAAACGGATGCGAAAAGCCATGCCTACGCGCACCAGAACACCCAAAACAGCTAAGCTGTCATGGTTGTTCTGGGGCTGGTCGCTTGAAGTGATGGCCTGGTCGCTTGTAGCGACCGTAGGCAGAACAAAATCATGCCTGGTCGCTGTAGCGAGCTCCAGCTCGCTGTAGCGACCATGACAGTACCAGAAAACTCAGAAATAGCATTTTTCATCATCCCAAACCATTCCAACACACCCATGTTTGAACAAAATGTGTTTAACAAGTCTCTTATAAATTAAGGGGAGATTGTTGAAACATTTATGTGTAAACATATCTCTTTTTATGGTTTTGATGATAACAAAGTGTTAAAGAGAAAATTGGTTATTTGCTAATGCTTTGTTCAAGTGATTTCAGAACCACGTGTTTATTGATTGGAAATTGAAAATGGTTATGGAAGAACAAGCTTAGAGCAAGAAAGGAAAGCTAAGAAGCAATGTTGCAAAGCTAGAAGGAAACTGGGTCTGAAGAAGTGCTCCTGAAGAAGTGCTCCTGAAGTGGTGCTCCTGAAGTGCAGCTTCTGAGTCTGAAGGCAGCTTCTGAAGTCTGGGTGCTTCTGAAGAAGTCAACGCAGAGTCAACGTCTGAAGACCAGCTTCTGATCCTGAAGCCAGCTTCTGATCCGTACAAGGCAGCTTCTGATGCACAGTTCACACAGAAGCTTCTGAAGCTGATGTGGCTTGGAAAGTGACCAGTACTGTGCGCATTTAATGCCTGGATGTGTCAGAGCAACTCAATGGAACAGTTGTCTCCCTGACCCAAACATTCTCCAGCTTTTAAGGTAGGCCATTTCAAAAATGGCTGCTGCTCTGCTTTGTTTGAAAAAGTGCAGCACACATTTGCAGAAATCCTAGCTCATATTGCAACGGCTCTTTCCTCAAATTAAGCAAATCTTCAACAGCTATATTTCATCTATAAAAGGAAGAAGATTTGAAGAAGAAATTTGTCCAAGACTCTTGAAACTACATTGTTGAACCTGTGCTCTGTTTTCTTTGTCAAAACTGTCAAGTTCATAAAAACTCTTAGAAATTCTTTAGTCTTGTAACTTAGAATTTCTTAAGGTTAAGAGTCTTAACCTGTGTTGTATTAAGAGAACACCTCTGATATTTTATTAAGTGTTCATCCCAAACTCATTTACTTGTAAACCAGTTTGGTCCCTAAAGTCTCAGTCTGTATACTGAGCATTTGTAACCTCATTCCTTTGTGGTCTGAGTCAGAAGCCTCTTGACTTAGTGTCTTGAGCATTGAGAAGTCTCTTGACTTAGTGTCTTGAGCATTGGAAGCCTCTTCCTTAGTGGTTGAGCATTGGAAGTCTCTTCCTTGGTGGTTGAGCATAGAAGCCTCTTTCTTTGTGATTGAGCAACTGGAAGTCTCTTCCTTTGTGGTTGAGCAAAGTGTAATCTTCAGATTATAGTGGAACTCTCTTGTTGGAAAACAAGGGGACTGGACTACTTCTCACATTGAGAAGGAACCAGTATAAATTCTGTGTGTCTCCCTTTTCCTTTGTCTTTTCATTATTTGAACCGCTGCATAACTCTTGATAACAGTTCAGAACTGATTCATATCACCTTCTGAACTTAACCTTAGTTTTGAAAAGATAAGATCTTAGTTTTTGAGTCACACAATTGAACCCCCCCTTCTTGTGTGTTTTTCTCACCTTCAGTTGGTATCAGAGCTCCGGTTCTGATATTAACACTTAACAGTGTGTCAGTCTTGATCCTGAGAAAAACATGTCTGATAATGAAGATTCACCTCCTCCTCCTCCACCTCCTCCTAGAGATTCATCTGTTCAATATGATTATGGCACTGATGAGAGAAAATCCAGGTCACACAATAAACCCCCAATGTTTACTGGTGATCCTGAGAAGTTCTCATGGTGGAAAAGTAAAATGTACAGCCATATCATTGGTATAGATGATACTCTATGGGATATTATTGAAGATGGAATCACTATCCCAGTGGATGAAGAAGGTGTTGCTGTCAACAGAAGAGCTCTGAGTGATGCTGAGAGGAAGATATATAGAAAACACCATAATGTGAGAGGCATTATTGTGGATTCACTACCTCACTCAGAGTATCAGAAGCTGTGTGACAAGTCAACTGCTAAAGCTATATTCACATCCCTCTGCTCTAACTATGAAGGTAATAAGAAGGTTAGAGAAGCTAAGGCAAACATTCTTGTTCAGCAATATGAACTGTTCAGAATGAAAGAGGATGAAAATATTGAGACTATGTTCTCAAGATTTCAGACTCTGGTTTCTGGACTTCAGATTCTGAAGAAGAGTTATACCACAGCTGATCATGTGAACAAACTCTTAAGAAGTCTGCCATCCAAATGGAGACCTAGAGTTACTGCTATTGAGGAAGCTAAGGATCTAAATACTTTAAGTATTGAGGATCTGATAAGCTCCCTCAAGGTGCATGAACTGAGACTCAATGAGGATGAGTCTGTTAGAGAACCAAAAACATTAGCTCTGAAGTCTAAGAGAAAGCCTGCTAAAGCTTTGAAAGCTATTGAATCTGAAGAAGAGTTTCCTGAGGGAAATTCTGATGAAGATTCAGATGCTGATGAGCTTGCAATGCTTTCTAAAAGGCTTCAGTATCTGATGAATAGAAAGAAAAAATTCTCTAACAGAAGCAGTAACTTTAGAGGATCTGGTTCTGGTTCAAAGAGGGATATCCAGAAGGAAAGCTGTTACAACTGCAAGAAGCCTGGGCACTTCATTGCTGACTGTCCTGATCTTCAGAAGGAAAAATCTAAAGAGAAAGCAAAGAAGTCCAGCTCAAAGTCCAGCAGTTTCAAAAATAAGCTTAAAAAGAGTCTCATGGCAACATGGGATGATCTGGACAATGAGTCAGAATCTGATGAAGAAGAAGCAAACCTGGCCCTGATGGCAATTGCATCTTCTGATACAGAATCATGCTCAGATACTGATGAAGAAGATGAGGTATACTCTGAACTCTCTAGATCTGAATTGATTGAAACAGTTAATGATCTTATGAGTCATCTTAAAAGCAAGTTAAAAGAAATTAAATCTTTGAAAAATCAAACTAACTTGCTGTCTGAGGAAAATCTTAAACTTCAGAATCAAATTTTTGAATATGATGAAGAAGTTGAAGAACTCAGAAAAGAGGCTCATAAGAAATCTGAAGAGGTTCCTAGTGAACAAGAAATAGCTCTTCAAGATTTCATGTTAACTGGATTCAATAGAACAAAAATTGCCTCCATGATGTATAATATGATCAGAAACAAAGGTGAAGGCATTGACTACGATTCATTTAAACCTTCAAATGAATTAAACTCACCTTCATGTTCTGAAAATATTTTAAAGGGCAATGGTATATGCTTTGTGCCTGCTTCTAATAACTCTGAGAAGTTGAAAATATCAGAATCTGAGACTAAGTCTGAAGTTCTGAACAACTCAGACTCTGAAGCTTCTGAACCTAAAGGTAAGATGAAGGCAGATGTTAAAACCCTGCCTAAATCTAAGCCAAAAGGTCCCAAGCCTAAGAGTAAGAGAAAATCAGACTCTGAACCTGATAATGTTCAGAATCTGAAGTGTTCAGAACCTGGAACTAGTAAGTCTCAGAATCTGAATAAATCTGATTCAAATTTTTCAAAGACTGGGTTTATTAAAACTTCAAAATCTATTAAACCAGTCAACATAAAACATTTTCAATCTCAGAATGTTAAGAAAAGCAAGCAAAAGCAAACCAATCAGTTTTATGCTTCTGATTGTTTTAAGAAAGGCAAAACTGAAGCTTGCCTTGTGCCTGAAGTAAACAAAGTTAGAATTCTGAAGAGATCAGAACCAAAGTGCTCAATGGTTCAAACTCTAAAGGACTCAGAACCAAAGATTTTCAAGTCTCAGGTTCTGAAGAAATCTGAGTCCAAACCTCTGAGAACTCAGGTTCTGAAGCACTCAGGTTCTGAAACTCAGACTTATTCAGGATATAAGGATCCATATCCTAAGTATCAGAACAAGTCTGAACATCATAACTTCAGACACAAGTTTAAAAAGCCAAAACCTTTCAGGACTAACCCCAAAGGACCCATGAAAATCTGGGTACCTAAGTCTGAGATCATTTCAATTGCAGATATGCTTGTCATCCAAAGAAAAGGAAAGGTCCTAGTACCTGGACAGTGGATGCTCGCATCATATGACAGGGGACAAGTCTATGTTCCAAACCCTGACTCTGAAAGAGGGAGGAGCTGTGGGGTTTGGAGGAAGTCAGAAAGGAAAGATCATTGGTACTTGTAAGATAGGTAATTGTTCCCTGTACATTGATAATGTTTGGCTGGTAGATGGACTTAGACATAATTTACTTAGCATAAGTCAATTATGTGATAGTAATTGTCGCGGTGATTTTCGGAGATCAAGCTATTGATTAGCGTTGACTCACTAATTTTACTTCACGACTGAACTTTTAATTTTTCAAAAGAAAATGGGAAAAAGTTCTAAATTACCATATTTTTAAAGATTTAGGGTTCGGGGGTTAGTTACGTTTAGGGAAGGTGTTAGCACCCTAAACGTTCGTAGTACTCTACGAGAACCTCTTGATTTTATTTATTTATTTAGGCTATAACTTGCTTATTTTTTAAGAGACAGAATTAAAGTAGTGAGAAAAGGAAATGTTTTTTTTTTTAATATTTTTTTATGATTTGGAAGGACAAGGTCGTTTGCCTACGTACCCGTGAGGGATCAAAACCTCGTAGTTCGGGGTAAAAAATGACGTTTGATTTGTTTGATGTTTTTTATTAGTTTTTTAAAAAAGGTTTTAAAGATAAAATAAAAGCCAAGTGGCTAAATAAGATTGATTTGTGTTTTTTAATTTTTGAAAAGGATTAAAGTATTATTAAAGTGGATTAATGATTATTTAAAGAAAATAAAAGAAAAAAACGGACACTTGATTGAAAATCAAGGTTTATTAAGAAAAGATTTTTTGATTTTTGATTATTTGAATGTTTTTGTTCTTTTTTTTTTTAATTAACTACTACTAAAAACGTAACCAAAAGCTAAAAACGAGGGATTTCCGTGGTGACGTTGGATCACCACGAAACCCTTTTAAAATTAAACTAACCTAACATTTTTTGTATTTTTTGATAAAGCGAAATAAATAAAAAAAATAAAAGACGTAAAGCAGAATAAATAAAGTGCGAGTGTCAGTGCATATTCTCATTTATATTTACATGGGTCCTAAATACATTCTAATAAAATAAAAAAATAAAAATGACAAAATGATAAACAAGAAAAACGAAATTGCAAATGCATTAAAATAAATATGCCAAGAATAAAAACTAAAATGAAAATGCATGAAATAAAAGGAAAATAAAAAAATAAAAATGCATGATGTGCTAACAATAAAGACAATAAAATAAAATGCATGACAATAGATAAAAACTAAAAAAAAATGCAAGAAATGGTAAAAAAGAAATAAAAAATAAATAAGAAAAGGAGGGGGGTGCAGTGTGATCGGAAAAGAAAAGGGAGAGGATGAATACTGGGCCACGCTGGGCTGAGGGAGAAGAGAAAAAAAATCAGACCGGTTCGGTTCAAGTGAACCGAACCGGTTCAAGGTTTACATAAAATAGCCAAAGGGGCTGGTTTTTTTTATTTTCCAATCTTCTTTCTCTCTCTTATCTCTCAGCGCTCTCTCTTCCTCTCTTTCTTTCTCTCACACAGCAAATTTGAGGAGATTGAAGAAGAAACACGTAGATCGCATCCTGGGTTGAGTTCGCTTCTGCGTTTGTTTGTGTGTTTGAAAAATAATATTCGGTCAGATTAACAGAACAGAAGGATGGGTCGGATAATCTCTTTTCCTCGTACGGCGTGAGTGTTGTGATCCGGATGTGTTGTTTTTTGGGCTGTGCCGTGAGTGGTTTATGGGTTGTGAGAAGGGAGGCGTGGCTGGTTTGTTGTTTGACCGTGTGTGTTATTGCTGAAGGTTGTTTGGTTCGGACTTAGCCTTGCGGATTTGGTTCGGATTCTTGTGGTTTGGATAAGGGATGTGGTTGTATGGTAGTTTAGGGAGAGGGGAGGCTGTGAGTTGAGGGAGGATGGCTGTGGTTTGAAGGGGTTTGGAGGCCGTGGGTTGGTGGTGAGGGAGGTGAGGTACGGCTGGGTAGGGTGGCTGGGTAAATGGTACGGTGGCCGTACGGTTTTGGATTGTGATGATTTTGTGATTCTGGAAAATTTTGTGTTGTTGGTAACTGATGCTTGCCGTATTTTTGTTCTGATTCAATTCCCCCCGTTGTTCCATCACTGGCTCCCCTTTTAATCCTGTTATTGTTGACTGACTCACACACTAATTCGCCATTACTGTCCATAAAGGCCAGTGAATGGCGACTTAAATGACAAATTAAAAACAGAAAAAAAAAAATTAACAAAGTCTCCTCTGCAATAAAAAAAGTCAGCTGTTTAAAAAAGTAAGTAAATAAAAAGGAAGAAAAAAAATATAAATAATAAAAATGCTAAATAAAGTAATAAATAAAATATTTAAAAGAATAAAAATAAAGATAGAAATAATAATAAAAACAAAAAGACGGACCCGGACGAAATTAAAAAAAATGAGGTATTTTAAAATACCTCTCTGTCGAAATTTCGTCTGAGACGACGAAAAATTCCGAACTAAAAAGATGAGTAAAAAATAAATTTTAGGTCAAAAATTGGGGTATGACAGATGCCCCTATTTAAGTCTCTTCGTCCGGAGATTTGAAGAGAAATTCTTGGATTCGCCGGATCGAAGGGACTTAAATACAGAGTACGCCAATTTTGGACCTAAAAAAAACAAATGTGAAATGCTCGTGATGCAAATGCAGATGCAAGACGGCAAATATGACCTGACCGGGGATAAAACAAAAACGAAAGGATACTCGAGTTCGTTAAAGAAAGGGATCCGACTCCACTGGGGAATAACACAGTTTCACTGGGGAAGGGATCAACTATCGTATTGACAGCTGAGAAAAGAAATATGATATGGGAAAAGACACCGACCACAAGCCGCCCGTTTGTAGAGCTTGCCACTTGAGGGAAAGACGGAAATAAAAGTAACATGCCACTGACGACAAGAAACAAAGATGAATGTAAATGCTGGATGAGAGGTGAAAGCTGGATGAAATACAAAAGCCGGATGAAAGATAAATGCTGGATGAAAGATAAATGCTGGATGAAAGATAAATGTTGGATGAAACACAAAAGCCGGATAAATGCTGGATGAAATATAAATGTTGGATGAAAGATAAATGCTGAATGAAATTTAAAAGCTGGATGAAAGATAAATGCTGGATGAAATTTAAAAGCTGGGTGAAAGATAAATGCTGGATGAAATATAAAAGCAGGATGAAATTTAAATGCTGGATGAAATTTAAAAGCTGGATGAAAGATAAATGCTGGATGAAATTTAAAAGCTGGATGAAATATAAATGCTGAAAGATAAATGCTGGATGAAATATAAAAGCAGGATGAAATATAAAAGCAGGATGAAGGATAAATGCAGGATGAAATATAAAAGCATGATGAAGGATAAATGCAGGATGAAATATAAAAGCAGGATGAAATATAAAAGCAGGATGAAGGATAAATGCAGGATGAAATATAAAAGCAGGATGAAATATAAAAGCAGGATGAAGGATAAATGCAGGATGAAATATAAAAGCAGGATGAAGGATAAATGTCAGCTGTTCGGGTTATTGCCGAACGAGTCAACTGACGACAAAAGATTGGATAAATGTCAGCTGTTCGGGTTATTGCCGAACGAGTCAACTGACGACAAAAGATTGGATAAATGTCAGCTGTTCGGGTTATTGCCGAACGAGTCAACTGACGACAAAAGATTGGATAAATGTCAGCTGTTCGGGTTATTGCCGAACAAGTCAACTGACGACAAAATATTGGATAAATGTCAGCTGTTCGGGTTATTGCCGAACGAGTCAACTGACGACAAAAGATTGGATAAATGTCAGCTGTTCGGGTTATTGCCGAACGAGTCAACTGACGACAGGATAAAAGATAAATGTCAGCTGTTCGGGTTAATGCCGAACGAGTCAACTGACGACAAAAGACTGGATAGGAAAATGCACAAGCTGTTCGTTAAAGAACTGCCACTTGGCGAAAAGAGGGTGACATCTTTAGACCAGACACACTGGGGATGACACTTGGGGATAAAAGAGAGTTAAAAAAAGTTCATGACTGATTGGTATGAAAAGCAAGACTCAGGGTGGTTAATGCAACCATGTAGTAGATGATGTTATCTTTATGGTATATACATGAATGTGTATATGCATGAATGTATGAATGCATGAATGATGATGTGACTTGTATGACTGGCATGACTGATTAACTTGTGACTGTATGAAGGATTGACTGGTAAGATTGTATGAAAGACCGACTTGTATGATTGTATGAAAGACTAACTTGTATGACTGTATGAAAGACTGACTTGTATGATTGTATGGAAGACTGACTTGTATGATTGTATGAAAGACCGACTTGTATGATTGTATGAAAGACCGACTTGATGAGACAAGACTGGACGGATAAGATGGAAAGTGACCCGACATCGCAGTACAAACACTCAGCAACCTTCATTGGGGATGGTGCCACTGGGGACATACCAAAGACAATCATGGGAAGTTAACACTTCCTGGGGGGAACATGTTAATCCAAAAAACCTTGCAGAAGGACCGGTGCTTCTGTGGTCATGCTTATTTTTGTTTTTTGTTAGCTTTTTGAGTCCCTAATTTTTGCCTGGACCGCCTTTTCAGGTTTTCGATCCACCGGGAATATATTCTTTTGTATGCCCCTATTTTTTGCCTGGACCGCCTTTTCAGGTTTTCGATCCACCGGGACGCTCATTTTTGCCTAAGCCGCCTTTTCAGGTTTTCGACTTACCGAGCTCTTTTCTTTTTCTTCTTTCTTTTTTTTCAAGCAATTGACCATGTTTAACCTGCAGAGTTTGTCCGTTCTCAGGATAACTGTTGACGCACACTTCACTTATTCATGAGTTCAGAGAGAATGTGTTTGTTGTTTATGCTTTCCAAAAATAAAAAGATTTATGATTCTGAAAAAAAAGTTTTGCTTCAAGTACTACCATCAAAAGTAGAAGGAGTTTTATAAATAGAATAAATGGGAGTTCCAAATAAAAGGCAACAGGCTTAAATTCATTTAACAGAGTGGTGGCCCGCCAATGGCGTGGCTCCACAGATTTCACAAAGTTTGGAAAATGGTAAATATAAGGGGAAGGTACATTGAACACAATAACCGCTATTCTCCCTGACAACTTTGAATTCCACCGTTTGGATGCTTCAGATTCAGAGTCTCTTTGACCGCTAATGTGCCCCAAGTGAGTCATGGCCAACCTGATGCAGTTACCTTGTCTTTTGATCCTTAATTTTTGCATAGACCGCCCTTTCGGGTTTTCGATCTATCAGGATGATTATTTATCTTTTTTATGTCTCTAATTTTTGCCTGGACCGCCCTTTCGGGTTTTCAGTCCACCGAGACGCTCATTTTTGCCTAAGCCGCCCTTACGGGTTTTCGACTTACCGAGCTGTTCTTTTATTTTTTAGACAAAGTATTTCTTGACTGCATCGGCGTTCACAGGACGGGGAAGCCCATCACCATCCATAGTTGTAAGAGTCATTGCACCACCGGAGAACGCTCTTTTGACGACATATGGGCCTCCATAATTAGGCATCCATTTACCCCTGGAGTCCGGTTGAAATGATAAAATCTTTTTGAGCACAAGACCTCCTTCTTGGAACACACGGGAACTGCCCGCGACACAAAGCATTCATGCGTTTCTCTTCAATCAAGTTTGAACTGATCATGTTTGTTTTGACATCATTCAGCCTCTGATAACTTGGGTTCCATTAAAACTCTCATTGATGGAATCTCAATCTCCACAGGGAGTACTGCTTCTATGCCATACATGAAAGAAGAGGGGGTTGCCCCTGTTGAGGTACACACTGAAGTACGATATCCATGTAAAGCATACGATAACATCCCATGCAAGTCCTTGTAAGTGGTTACCATCTTCTGCACCATCTTTTTCATGTATTTTCTTTCTTTGTTTTGTTTTTTGCTTTTGTTCTTTTTTGATGTTTTTTTTTTGTTTGATTTTTTTTTTTGCAGCCTTGATGGCACCACTCATCTGGGACTTTATCAGGAATACCGTAGCAGCAGTTCCTCGGAACCCAAGTTTAGTGCTTCCAGTGCTTCTTCATGAGACTGAATGATGTTCTTTCCATATTCTAGTAACAGAGAGATCTTTTCGAGAATCCCTTCATCCTCCTCCTCTTCAGCTTCGTGAACAGGGAACTCAAAGTCGGGAGAGAGCATAGGGTTACAGTGTTCAACGGGCTTATTGATGTTCGGTCTACATATGATTGATGATTGATTTTAGAAAATGAGTGAAAAATGCAGACCTTTTGAAATTGATTTAAAATAAAATAAAGTATTTTTTTGGTTTTTTGTGTTACCATTTTCCAAGAAAAAGCAGTAAAATAAAAATAAAAGGTCGCGAAAGAAGCGACAATTTTTCATTGATAGTGGTAACTTGAAGACAAAAGTAGAGCCCTACATGATTTCACTTTCGTATCGGGCGAAACGAAAGGATTTTTGAAAAGATAAGACAACTAAAACACATTCCTTGGACCCATGAGTAACAGAGGGAATGTCAACAACGATCCAATTGCAGTAACTTTTGCCATGTGTTGCAAAATTCACTGCCACCTTCTTCACCAGGGTGAGCTTCTGAGCAATCTTGCACCAAATTAACAGATGGGGTCCCATGGCCAGTTAGTAGATTAGCTTGCACATCGGGACTCGACCCTTTGAAGGATAGGATGTTGGCCTGGATTAACTTTTGGACTTCGGCGTTCAAGGCATAACAATGCTCAACGTCATGACCGGGTGCCCCTTGATGGAAAGCACAAGAAAGATGAGGTCTATACCCCTGTGGCAACCTTTCAGGTACCTTAGGAGGTGCCCTAGTTTGAACAAGATTTTTACCCAGCAAAGCGGGAAGCAACTCTGCATACGCCATGGGGATTGGATCAAAATGGGATACCCGCTGAACCCGATTCTGTTGTCGAGGCTGTTGTTGATATTGTTGCTGAGGCCTTTGTTGGGGCTGGAGCTGATTCCTGGATAGCCAGAGTTGGGGTTCCAAAAGAGGTGGGATGAAAACCTTCGTCTGATAGGAATGACGTCCCCATGGGTAAGCTCTAGACGCGCCGGGCGGTGGAGCAATTATGGTAGAAGTTGGTAAGATTGGCTGCTCAAGAGTAGTGACAACAGGTTGAGGAACTGACGTCTGGGCTTGGGAAGCCAACAGAGCATTCATCATGGAGGTCAACTTCTCCATCCCTTCCCGGAGATTGGCCACCTCTTCCCGGAGGTTCTGGTTTTCTTGCTCCAACAGATCCATTCTTTTCCGATCAGCCATAGTGTTGTAAATGCAATTCAGTTTGTGGAGAATTCGTCGGGCCACTTTCTTGGACTAGGCAGATAGACCTTTGGAAAAACAAGACGTGAGACTCGGCTTGAGAAACTATGAATGCAATATGATGCATGATTATGCGTATGCAAAAAAAGAAAGATATTTTATCGAAGGACTTTATTGAAGTAATTGTAAACATCATGGTTTGAACATTTCATTTGAGCATCAAGGCATTACAAAATAGTTCTTTTTTAGAAACCAAGCCAAGGGACCAATTCAAAAGTCCTTTAGTGGAAGCTAGATTTTAACAGGAAATTTTTTAAAGACTCCTAGCTTCCTCAAATTCAATAAATCAGGGCTCTTGAAGGTGTACTTCCTAGTGCTCCTCTATGATGTTTAAAAAAACTTGTTTAAGTCCTTCGGTAATTGGATGAAAAAATGAGTTTATGCATGGATGCATGTATGCATGATTATGCTAAAGAAACGGAGAAAACATGGTGAGGCTAAGGTCTAGAATGTTGGAGTCAAGGGTAAACACGCCAATTGGTAAGGACTATGGTTTCACATGTACCTGTATCACGGGTTCTACCAAGTTCCCAAAGTCATTGACCACTTCCGAATATTGTCGGATTACGGGACTGACTCCCGGTCCAACGACATTCGTAGGAAAGTCTCATTTGAGTGTAGTATCGCGTATCAACCAATTCAAGACTACTCTTGATTAGCCACCGCACTACGTCCTAAAAGGCCAAGATGGGTTAAAGGTAACTAAAGGTCCTCAACTTCATAGGTCACTTGAAAATATCAATGCCGAACACGACTACTCATGCCAACATAGTAATACTTCCAAGATCCCTCCATTGAGCGGGGTTATCACATGTGCCACATCCGAAACTCACTCTCGAAAAGGCACTTTGATTATACCACCATCCTATCTTATGTTTCCCTCAAGTCCGGGTGTAGGACTTATCTCACCACTCACGTAAAAGGGAAAAAAACACATATGCACATATTTACACTTTTATTTTTATTTTAAGCAAGTTATAGCACAAAATAATTAAATAAATTCAAGTTAGGCTCAACCCTCTTAGGGAATCCCCAGTGAAGTCGCCATTTCTGTCGCGGTGATTTTCGGAGATCAAGCTATTGATTAGCGTTGACTCACTAATTTTACTTCACGACTGAACTTTTAATTTTTCAAAAGAAAATGGGAAAAAGTTCTAAATTACCATATTTTTAAAGATTTAGGGTTCGGGGGTTAGTTACGTTTAGGGAAGGTGTTAGCACCCTAAACGTTCGTAGTACTCTACGAGAACCTCTTGATTTTATTTATTTATTTAGGCTATAACTTGCTTATTTTTTAAGAGACAGAATTAAAGTAGTGAGAAAAGGAAATGTTTTTTTTTTTATATTTTTTTATGATTTGGAAGGACAAGGTCCTTTGCCTACGTACCCGTGAGGGATCAAAACCTCGTAGTTTGGGGTAAAAAATGACGTTTGATTTGTTTGATGTTTTTTATTAGTTTTTTAAAAAAGGTTTTAAAGATAAAATAAAAGCCAAGTGGCTAAATAAGATTGATTTGTGTTTTTTAATTTTTGAAAAGGATTAAAGTGTTATTAAAGTGGATTAATGATTATTTAAAGAAAATAAAAAAAAAAACAGACACTTGATTGAAAATCAAGGTTTATTAAGAAAAGATTTTTTGATTTTTGATTATTTGAATGTTTTTGTTCTTTTTTTTTTTTAATTAACTACTACTAAAAACGTAACCAAAAGCTAAAAACGAGGGATTTCCGTGGTGACGTTGGATCACCACGAAACCCTTTTAAAATTAAACTAACCTAACATTTTTTGTATTTTTTGATAAAGCGAAATAAATAAAAAAAATAAAAGACGTAAAGCAGAATAAATAAAGTGCGAGTGTCAGTGCATATTCTCATTTATATTTACATGGGTCCTAAATACATTCTAACAGAATAAAAAAATAAAAATGACAAAATGATAAACAAGAAAAACGAAATTGCAAATGCATTAAAATAAATATGCTAAGAATAAAAACTAAAATGAAAATGCATGAAATAAAAGGAAAATAAAAAAATAAAAATGCATGATGTGCTAACAATAAAGACAATAAAATAAAATGCATGACAATAGATAAAAACTAAAAAAAAATGTAAGAAATGGTAAAAAAGAAATAAAAAATAAATAAGAAAAGGAGGGGGGTGCAGTGTGATCGGAAAAGAAAAGGGAGAGGATGAATACTGGGCCATGCTGGGCTGAGGGAGAAGAGAAAAAAAATCAGACCGGTTCGGTTCAAGTGAACCGAACCGGTTCAAGGTTTACATAAAATAGCCAAAGGGGCTGGTTTTTTTTATTTTCCAATCTTCTTTCTCTCTCTTATCTCTCAGCGCTCTCTCTTCCTCTCTTTCTTTCTCTCACACAGCAAATTTTAGGAGATTGAAGAAGAAACACGTAGATCGCATCCTGGGTTGAGTTCGCTTCTGCGTTTGTTTGTGTGTTTGAAAAATAATATTCGGTCAGATTAACAGAACAGAAGGATGGGTCGGATAATCTCTTTTCCTCGTACGGCGTGAATGTTGTGATCCGGATGTGTTGTTTTTTGGGCTGTGCCGTGAGTGGTTTATGGGTTGTGAGAAGGGAGGCGTGGCTGGTTTGTTGTTTGACCGTGTGTGTTATTGCTGAAGGTTGTTTGGTTCGGACTTAGCCTTGCGGATTTGGTTCGGATTCTTGTGGTTTTGGATAAGGGATGTGGTTGTATGGTAGTTTAGGGAGAGGGGAGGCTGTGAGTTGAGGGAGGATGGCTGTGGTTTGAAGGGGTTTGGAGGCCGTGGGTTGGTGGTGAGGGAGGTGAGGTACGGCTGGGTAGGGTGGCTGGGTAAATGGTACGGTGGCCGTACGGTTTTGGATTGTGATGATTTTGTGATGCTGGAAAATTTTGTGTTGTTGGTAACTGATGCTTGCCGTATTTTTGTTCTGATTCAATTCCCCCCGTTGTTCCATCACTGGCTCCCCTTTTAATCCTGTTATTGTTGACTGACTCGCACACTAATTCGCCATTACTGTCCATAAAGGCCAGTGAATGGCGACTTAAATGACAAATTAAAAACAGAAAAAAAAAAAATTAACAAAGTCTCCTCTGCAATAAAAAAAGTCAGCTGTTTAAAAAAGTAAGTAAATAAAAAGGAAGAAAAAAAATATAAATAATAAAAATGCTAAATAAAGTAATAAATAAAATATTTAAAAGAATAAAAATAAAGATAGAAATAATAATAAAAACAAAAAGACGGACCCGGACGAAATTAAAAAAAATGAGGTATTTTAAAATACCTCTCTGTCGAAATTTCGTCTGAGACGACGAAAAATTCCGAACTAAAAAGATGAGTAAAAAATAAATTTTAGGTCAAAAATTGGGGTATGACAGTAATTTTGAAGTTCTGTTTAATAAGAACACATGTACTGTAATCAGTAACAAAGATAAGTCTGTAGTGTTCAGAGGCAGCAGGAAAAACAATGTTTACAAAATAAATTTCTCTGAATTGGTTCAGCAGAAGGTAGTTTGCCTTCTGTCTGTGAGTGATGAGAAATGGGTCTGGCACAAAAGGCTGGGACATGCTAACTGGAGACTCATCTCTAAGCTTAGCAAGTTACAGCTGGTCAGAGGCTTACCCAGCATTGATTATCACTCAGATGCTCTATGTTCAGCATGCCAAATTGGAAAATTTTCTAAAACTTCTTTTAAATCAAAGAACATTGTTTCCACCTCTAAACCTCTAGAACTCCTTCACATTGATTTGTTTGGTCCTGTTGGAACAGCTTCAATCGATGGGAAGAAGTATGGACTTGTAATTGTTGATGATTATAGTAGGTGGACTTGGGTTAAATTTCTCAGAACTAAGAATGAAACATATGATGTGTTTTTCAAATTCTGCAAACAAGTACAAACTAAAACTGATTTGAAAATTTTGAAAATCAGAAGTGATCATGGTGGGGAATTTGAAAATGAACCTTTTGAAAACTTTTGTGAAGATCATGGAATTATCCATGAGTTCTCATCTCCTAGAACTCCACAACAAAATGGAGTTGTAGAGAGAAAGAACAGATCTTTACAAGAAATGGCCAGAACCATGATCCATGAGTCTAAAATTGCTAAGTACTTTTGGGCAGAAGCTGTAAACACAGCATGTTATATTCATAACAGGATCTACATCAGACCCATTCTGAATAAAACAGCATATGAATTATTTAAAGGAAGAAAACCAAGTATTTCTTATTTTCATCAGTTTGGTTGTACATGTTACATACTAAACAATAAGATCTACCTAAAGAAATTTGATGCCAAGGCTCAAAAGGGTACCTTTTTAGGATACTCAGAGAGATCTAAGGCATACAGGGTGTATAATTCTGAAACACATGTTGTTGAAGAAGCTATACACATTAGGTTTGATAATAAGAAGCCTGGTAATGAAATACCAGAGCTGGTTGAGAGTTTTGCAGATGTCAGAATCTCAGAAGAACCTTCAGAAGCTGAACCCAGTTCAGGTTCTGATGAAGGTTCAGAAGCTGAAAACAATGAAGACTCTAAGAAACTCTCTAATAATGATGGTACTCCTGAAGCAAACCAAGACCAGCATGGTTCTGAACAAATCCCTGATGGTTCTTCAGAAGCTAATCCACCCAGAACCTCATTCAAGTACAAGTCTTCACATCCTGAGGAATTGATCATGGGAAACAAGAGCAGTCCAATAAAGACTAGATCAGCATTCACTCAGAATGAGTCTATGCTTGGCCTGCTATCCATGATTGAGCCTACAACTGCTGATGAAGCACTTGCTGATGATGGTTGGATTGTAGCAATGCAAGAAGAGCTGAACCAGTTTCAAAGGAATGATGTATGGGATCTTGTTGCAAAACCTGATCAGAAGAACATCATTGGAACAAAATGGGTGTTCAGGAACAAGCTCAATGAACAAGGAGAAGTGATCAGAAACAAGGCTAGATTAGTAGCTCAAGGGTACAGCCAGCAAGAAGGAATTGATTACACAGAAACTTTTGCTCCAGTAGCAAGACTGGAAGCAATTAGGTTACTTCTTTCTTATGCTATTAATCATGATATCATCTTATATCAAATGGATGTTAAGAGTGCTTTCTTAAATGGTGTAATTTTTGAAGAAGTGTATGTAAAACAACCTCCTGGTTTTGAAGATGTTAAATATCCAAATCATGTTTTTAAACTTAAGAAGTCTTTGTATGGTTTGAAACAAGCTCCCAGAGCTTGGTATGAAAGGCTAAGCAACTTCTTAATTAAAAATAATTTTGTAAGAGGTCAAGTTGATAATACACTTTTCAGGAAAAATGTTAAGAAAGAAATCTTAATTGTGCAAATTTATGTGGATGATATCATATTTGGTTCTACTAATGCCTCCCTTTGCAAGGAAATTGCAAAGTTAATGCAGGATGAATTTGAAATGAGCATGATGGGTGAGCTGAAATTCTTCTTGGGATTCAAATCAACCAATGCAAAGATGGTGTTTATGTTCATCAGTCAAAATACACCAAGGAGCTTCTGAAGAAGTTCCAGCTGGATGATTGCAAGCTGATGACAACACCTATGCATCCCACTTGCACCTTAAGCAAAGAGGACAATGGCTCTAAAGTAGATCAGAAGCGGTACAGAGGTATGATAGGTTCTCTCCTATACTTAACTGCTTCTAGGCCAGATATTTTATTTAGTGTATGTCTGTGTGCCAGATTCCAATCAGATCCTAGAGAATCTCATATGACTGTTGTCAAGAGAATCTTTAGGTATCTGAAAGGAACAACTAATTTGGGACTTCTGTATAAGAAATCTCTGACTTATAAGCTAGTTGGATTCTGTGATGCTGACTATGCTGGGACAGGATTGAAAGAAAATCCACCAGTGGAAACTGTCAGTTTCTTGGTGAGAATCTGATATCCTGGGCCAGCAAGAGACAAGCAACCATTGCTTTGTCAACAACAGAAGAAGAATACATCTCAGCTGCAAGTTGTAGCACACAACTGCTCTGGATGAAACATCAATTAGAGGATTATCAGATTCATGCAGATAATATTCCTATTTATTGTGATAATACTGCTGCTATATGTCTGTCTAAAAATCCAATTCTGCATTCTAGAGCCAAGCACATAGAAATAAAACATCATTTTATAAGAGATTATGTTCAGAAGGGTGTTTTAGATATTCAGTTCATTGATACTGATCATCAATGGGCTGACATATTCACAAAACCCCTAACAGAAGAAAGATTCAATTTTATTAAAAAGAATCTGAACATGCATTTCATCTCTTGAAAAAGTGCTTGAATCTGAATGAAATCCTTGATTCTGAGTTTATCATAAGCTAAGACTTATCAAACACTCACCTTCTGAGAGTTTGAAGAAAGTTAAGCCTGAAAAACTTCAGAGTCTGAAGGATCAGAACCTGGATTTTCTGACTTCTGAATCTGATAAAAATCTAATGTTGGTCAGAATCTGATAAGTATAGCTATGGGCAATGATGTTTAAAGCTTTGAAAGTTATACTCTAATCCTCCCAAAATCATCAATTTAAAAATGTGATTTTCTGCTCTGATATTAAATGCTAAAATTGCTTGACAAACAATTTTCAGTTAGTATCAGTCTGTTTTCAAACTGTTTAGCACAGACACATTTTTTTTAATGCCTAAAGTATTTCAGACAAATGTTCAGTTGTTTAGAAATGTTTTAATTTGGTATCAGACTTTGAGATAAACCTTCATATTTTGAAATCAAGTTCTGATACAAGTTCAGCAGTATTAAAACTGTATTTTGGTATCAGACTCTGAGATAAAATCCTCAATTGGTATCAAGCTCTGATATAACTCTTCAGTTGGTATATGATCTGAACCATTTTGTTTTAAAAATTAGCTCAGATCTGCTCTGATACCTTCTTATGTGTTTTGCTCTGATACTGAACCACTTTTACTGAACAAGTCATGTCTGAACACAGAATGATCTGATCAGAAGCTCTAAAATTTTTCTGCTTCTGAACAGCATTCTATTTTTAATGCAAAGTCATATACTCATTGAAAGTCAAGTATGCTCTGATACTCATCTTTGCTGCTTGATTATTTATATGATTGCATAAATATCTCACAAATTTTTGTTCAACCCCCCCAATTCTGAATCCTTTTGAAATGTTTTCAAACTCTTTAAAAAGGGGGAGATTGAACTGCTCTGATACATGTTTTCAAACTCTTTTGAAAGTATTAAAGCACCTGAGCTCAAAATAAGTTAAATTCTGTCAGTAATTAACTTATGAAAGGAGAGTAAAGGGTATTAAAGCCTGAGGCTCTGAACATAAGTTAAAACTCAGTTAAAACTCAGTTAAAGCTCTGATACTGATTGAATCTAACTTATGAGAACTGCTTTTTAACTCTTAGCCTCTGAATTGTAAGTCTGGCCCTGATACCATTCTGTGAGATACATTACTCTTAGTGAGTAAAATGAATTTAAAATAACTTGGATAAGACTCAGGGAGCTTACAAAACTCATCCTGTGGATTATCAGACTTAGGGGGAGAGCTTACAAACCTCAGAACCTGAAGTCAGCAAGTTATTTAAAATTCTAAGTGTTAATTTCACTATATTGTTTTAAGTTAAGCTTAATTAACTTGGATAAGAATCAAAGGAAGCTTACAAATCTAACCTTGAGGATTGTCAGACCTAGGGGGAGCTTACAAACCTCTCCTGAAGTCAGATTGTTAATTAAACTTAACAACAATTCTGAAATTTTCACATTTGTGCTTTTAACTGAACTTAATTAACTTGGATCAGACTCAGGGGGAGCTTACAAACCTCACACCCTGTAGTTAACTTGTTAATTAAGTTAACAACAATTTTCTGATTTAATACTTATGTTTGTCATCATCAAAAAGGGGGAGATTGTTGGAACAAAATGTGTTTAACAAGTCTCTTATAAATTAAGGGGAGATTGTTGAAACATTTATGTGTAAACATATCTCTTTTTATGGTTTTGATGATAACAAAGTGTTAAAGAGAAAATTGGTTATTTGCTAATGCTTTGTTCAAGTGATTTCAGAACCACGTGTTTATTGATTGGAAATTGAAAATGGTTATGGAAGAACAAGCTTAGAGCAAGAAAGGAAAGCTAAGAAACAATGTTGCAAAGCTAGAAGGAAACTGGGTCTGAAGAAGTGCTCCTGAAGAAGTGCTCCTGAAGTGGTGCTCCTGAAGTGCAGCTTCTGAGTCTGAAGGCAGCTTCTGAAGTCTGGGTGCTTCTGAAGAAGTCAACGTAGAGTCAACGTCTGAAGACCAGCTTCTGATCCTGAAGCCAGCTTCTGATCCGTACAAGGCAGCTTCTGATGCACTGTTCACACAAAAGCTTCTGAAGCTGATGTGGCTTGGAAAGTGACCAGTACTGTGCGCATTTAATGCCTGGATGTGTCAGAGCAACTCAATGGAACAGTTGTCTCCCTGACCCAAACATTCTCCAGCTTTTAAGGTAGGCCATTTCAAAAATGGCTGCTGCTCTGCTTTGTTTGAAAAAGTGCAGCACACATTGCAGAAATCCTAGCTCATATTGCAACGGCTCTTTCCTCAAATCAAGCAAATCTTCAATAGCTATATTTCATCTATAAAAGGAAGAAGATTTGAAGAAGAAATTTGTCCAAGACTCTTGAAACTACATTGTTGAACCTGTGCTCTGTTTTCTTTGTCAAAACTGTCAAGTTCATAAAAACTCTTAGAAATTCTTTAGTCTTGTAACTTAGAATTTCTTAAGGTTAAGAGTCTTAACCTGTGTTGTATTAAGAGAACACCTCTGATATTTTATCAAGTGTTCATCCCAAACTCATTTACTTGTAAACCAGTTTGGTCCCTAAAGTCTCAGTCTGTATACTGAGCATTTGTAACCTCATTCCTTTGTGGTCTGAGTCAGAAGCCTCTTGACTTAGTGTCTTGAGCATTGAGAAGTCTCTTGACTTAGTGTCTTGAGCATTGGAAGCCTCTTCCTTAGTGGTTGAGCATTGGAAGTCTCTTCCTTGGTGGTTGAGCATAGAAGCCTCTTTCTTTGTGATTGAGCAACTGGAAGTCTCTTCCTTTGTGGTTGAGCAAAGTGTAATCTTCAGATTATAGTGGAACTCTCTTGTTGGAAAACAAGGGGACTGGACTACTTCTCACATTGAGAAGGAACCAGTATAAATTCTGTGTGTCTCCCTTTTCCTTTGTCTTTTCATTATTTGAACCGCTGCATAACTCTTGATAACAGTTCAGAAATGATTCATATCAGCTTCTGAACTTAACCTTAGTTTTGAAAAGATAAGATCTTAGTTTTTGAGTCACACAATTGAACCCCCCCCCTTCTTGTGTGTTTTTCTCACCTTCAGTTGGTATCAGAGCTCCGGTTCTGATATTAACACTTAACAGTGTGTCAGTCTTGATCCTGAGAAAAACATGTCTGATAATGAAGATTCACCTCCTCCTCCTCCACCTCCTCCTAGAGATTCATCTGTTCAATATGATTATGGCACTGATGAGAGAAAATCCAGGTCACACAATAAACCCCCAATGTTTACTGGTGATCCTGAGAAGTTCTCATGGTGGAAAAGTAAAATGTACAGCCATATCATTGGTATAGATGATACTCTATGGGATATTATTGAAGATGGAATCACTATCCCAGTGGATGAAGAAGGTGTTGCTGTCAACAGAAGAGCTCTGAGTGATGCTGAGAGGAAGATATATAGAAAACACCATAATGTGAGAGGCATTATTGTTGATTCACTACCTCACTCAGAGTATCAGAAGCTGTGTGACAAGTCAACTGCTAAAGCTATATTCACATCCCTCTGCTCTAACTATGAAGGTAATAAGAAGGTTAGAGAAGCTAAGGCAAACATTCTTGTTCAGCAATATGAACTGTTCAGAATGAAAGAGGATGAAAATATTGAGACTATGTTCTCAAGATTTCAGACTCTGGTTTCTGGACTTCAGATTCTGAAGAAGAGTTATACCACAGCTGATCATGTGAACAAACTCTTAAGAAGTCTGCCATCCAAATGGAGACCTAGAGTTACTGCTATTGAGGAAGCTAAGGATCTAAATACTTTAAGTATTGAGGATCTGATAAGCTCCCTCAAGGTGCATGAACTGAGACTCAATGAGGATGAGTCTGTTAGAGAACCAAAAACATTAGCTCTGAAGTCTAAGAGGAAAGCCTGCTAAAGCTTTGAAAGCTATTGAATCTGAAGAAGAGTTTCCTGAGGGAAATTCTGATGAAGATTCAGATGCTGATGAGCTTGCAATGCTTTCTAAAAGGCTTCAGTATCTGATGAATAGAAAGAAAAAATTCTCTAACAGAAGCAGTAACTTTAGAGGATCTGGTTCTGGTTCAAAGAGGGATATCCAGAAGGAAAGCTGTTACAACTGCAAGAAGCCTGGGCACTTCATTGCTGACTGTCCTGATCTTCAGAAGGAAAAATCTAAAGAGAAAGCAAAGAAGTCCAGCTCAAAGTCCAGCAGTTTCAAAAATAAGCTTAAAAAGAGTCTCATGGCAACATGGGATGATCTGGACAATGAGTCAGAATCTGATGAAGAAGAAGCAAACCTGGCCCTGATGGCAATTGCATCTTCTGATACAGAATCATGCTCAGATACTGATGAAGAAGATGAGGTATACTCTGAACTCTCTAGATCTGAATTGATTGAAACAGTTAATGATCTTATGAGTCATCTTAAAAGCAAGTTAAAAGAAATTAAATCTTTGAAAAATCAAACTAACTTGCTGTCTGAGGAAAATCTTAAACTTCAGAATCAAATTTTTGAATATGATGAAGAAGTTGAAGAACTCAGAAAAGAGGCTCATAAGAAATCTGAAGAGGCTCATAAGATCTTAGTTTTTGAGTCACACAATTCAACCCCCCCCCCCCCTTCTTGTGTGTTTTTCTCACCTTCAACCCAAGCTTCCCCAAAGGTATAAAAAGGATTTTCTTAGGCATATAAACAGTTTAAACATAGTTGAAACAAGGAATTAGCAAATAACATGGATTAGGGCACTTTTCCTAAAATTTGCTCAAAGTATAAATAACTCTCAAACTTACTCAAAACGGGTTCTAGAACCCTAGAGAGCTCACCTAAGCCTTGATTGGTGCTTATTGAGTTCTGAACTTCAAATCCTAGCTTATCCCCTTGATTCTTCCTTGTTTCTCTTCTTATTTCTATTGTTCTAAACTTCCAAAAATTAAGCTTGCTTGCCTAAATTTCACAAGACTGAGGATGAAGGCTCGATGGGTGATGGCAAGAGTGAGGAGGGCGTGAGTTAGAGGGAGTGAGAGGTGAGAAAATCTGATTTGGAGAGAGTGAGGGAGAGAAAACAAATGAAGGGAAAATATCTTGCTTCCCTAATAAATATGTAACACCCATACTAAATTATCTAGAATATTTAGCATGTGTATTAATCTGATACTGGGTACATTAAAATTTTCAATTATAAATACAATATAAAACTACTGAATGTGTACAAATAGCTCGTTTATACAAAAATCCAAATATCATATACAATTATCCTCATATACATAGATAATCTGTCAACCTCCTGAGCTTGTCCTTGACGAGCATCTGCACTCCATCCAGCGTCTTCCTGAAGGTCTTCATGAACGTCTCTTGCTAACCTGTAAACCTACACCAGAAGGATTGGGATGAGACATAATGTCTCAGTGAGCTCCAGCCCAACCTACTGTTGGCAACCACGGGGGAAACCTAGGGTCGCCGTGCCTACTCTCGGCAATCTTGGGGATACCTATGATCGCCAAGTCTTTCTCTACATATTTCGCGATCAAGGGGAAAACTTAGGATCGCTACTTGTCTTATCTCATACATTCATAATCTATCCTTAAGCTTTAACTTATGCTTAGTGATCGAGGGGACATCCTATGATCACTTTCTTTCTCTGCTGACTACTTGTCGTATTCTCATCATAATTCATAATCATCAGTATATATGTATATATATATTTATATCATTCTTAATCATTAAGTTAGTAAGTCAGCGTTGAACAAACAATAATTATCTTGGTTCATTTTACGGAGTGCATCCGGGTGGAGTAACCCCGAAGTACATCTCCCATCATACCGGTGAAAATTCCTATCATATCAGGCTAACACCGGACTCCTCTTATCGTTGTGTGGACAACTCTCTCGATGAAGTCCCATCCGGCGAATCCCGGAGTCTGCTGAACACAACTTAACTTTGCATGTAGACAACCCTCTCGGAGAAGTCCCATCCGGCGAATCCCGGAGCCTGCTGGACATGCTTAATCTTTTAACATACGTGTGGACAATCCTCTCGGAGAAGTCCCATCCGGCGTACCCCGGAGCCTGCTGGACACGTTAAACATATTCTTATAACTTACGTGTGGATAGCCCTTTCGGAGAAATCCCATCCGGCATAATCCGGAGTCTGATGAACACGTTTAATCTTTAACATATAATTCTTGACTTATAGTTCAAATACATATCTTATTCGTTCATAATCTTGTGCATATCTAATGCATTCTTATGTAATCATTCTTAAATATCTAACCTATAAATAGGTTCTTAACCTTGATCGTTGGATCATTCTTATCCTCATTAATTCCTAACTTTCGTACTTAAAAGTACGTCTAATAATTTGCTATAGCTTTTGCATACTTAATGCATTTCTTAAAGGAACTAATCTTCCAAAATCATAACCTATAAGTATAGGATCATAGGCTTATCGTTATCATAAGCCACTACTTAGTTGCTAGAACATTTGCATATTCATCTAGGCTTTGCCCTCTTAATTCTGAACTATTCTAAATCAATGTTCAATCCTTGTTCCATACATATTCATCCTTTTGGGAGCCTCTTGAATGTGTTAGAATGATGGTAAATGTTTCTAAAATGTTTACGGAGAAAACGGATGCGAAAAACCATGCCTACGCGTCCCAGAACACCCAAAACAGCAAAGCTGTCAAGTGCTGTCTGGGCCTCCGCGCTTGTAGCGACAAGCCTGCGCTTGAAGCGACAAGCCTGCGCTTGTAGCGACAGTAGGCAGAATAAAATTCTGCCTGGTCGCTGTAGCGAGCTCCAGCTCGCTGTAGCGACCATGACAGGTCCAGAAATCTCAAAAATGATATTTTTCATCATTCCAAGCCATCCTAACACACCCAAGCTTCCCAAATGGCATAAAAAGGATTTTCTTAAGCTTATAAATCATCTAAACATGGCTGGAACAATGAATTAACAATTAACATAAATTAGGGCTTTTATAAAAAAAAATGCTCTAAGCTTAAATAACTCTCAAAAGGGGTTATAAAACCCTAGGGAGCTCACCTTTGCCTTGATTGGTGCTTGCTACAACTGAAATCCAAACCCTAGCTTCAAACTACCTCTTCTCTTGATTCTTCCTCTTGATCTAGCTTTCCAACACAAGCTTTCTTTGCAAGTTTTCTCACTAGGGTTTGATTGAAGTTTGGATGGATGATGGTGAGTGAGATGGGGGCGTGAGAGAAGAGATGAGAAGGGAAGAAAATCTGAATTTGGAATGAATGGGAAGGAATGGTTATGAAGAGGAATAAATATCTTGCTCATTTTCAAATTATTCCCCCCCTTTGCTCAATTTACAAAATTGCCATTGCCTCATTCTAACAAATTGTCATGTTCTTAATCACGTCTAATACTGATAATTGATACTTAAAAGCGGGATGTTACAATCTACCCCCCTTAAAGAAATTTCGTCCTCGAAATTTAGAATTCCCTTGAAATCACATTTTAAAAGATCCTTAATACTTCTTTTCCTATTAGTCAATTCTCTACTCAACTTGCTTATCGGAATCCCATGGTTTTCCAACTCCGTAGGTCGAAAATACTCGACATTCTTTTCCTTAGCTGATAGGCTTGGTTTGCGTTACATAATCCTCACATAGTGGGATGTGGTTATCAGAACCAATCTACCCGACCCACTAACTACACCTCTTGTTCACACACTTGGTGTGAATCCATCTTATGGTTATTAAACCTTAGATACTTTTACTGGTTATCCTCATCTTTCTCAAATATTCCCACTCTTCAAGGGGTTCAATGCACTGCATTTATTTCCCATGAATTATTATTTTTATCTTTCGTCTCATACGACGACATCACTTATCTTAATAACTTAGAAATCATTCTTCATTACTTGGAGTTTACTAATCTCCTATCTTTCTTGTCACTACTATTCTCGAATTCTGGCCGTAGCATAAATATTTTCTATATTAGTAAATCCAAACTCATAGAAGTTTAGCCCGAGTGGTGAGTAGTAATCATCTCACATAACACCACCTAGTACATTTCATAGCATATAATTTACATACATAAGCGAGCACGTGTACACTACTGATGGGTACACAATACATCATCTCATCCTTGTCCGACTGACGGGACATCATTCTCGATCTTATCATACTTGAGACACTACCACATCAGTTGAGAATCTTTTCTTACTCCTAACTCATTTGTAACATTCGGGATTTGCCTTTCGACTGGCTTGCCAGGTTTGCCCCGCCCATGTTACCCATGTTTATCTCTTGAGTATACAACAACCCGTATAACATGAATTGTGATTACATTTTCTCGGCATCGTAAACTTATTTTCTCATACTGGACGTCGAGTCCAAGATCCTTATTTTCAAAAGAAAGCTCTACTTGATTGCTACCAAAAATAGCACACTCATTCTTTAATCCTTTAATCATAATCTGTACTTACGTAGCCCTTTACTGTAGACTACGAGTGACTTTTTAATCTGCATAAAAACCCTTCTTCCTTTACTGATAAACATTAAATACGATAATTTCCGAACTCTTCTGCGAAGATATGATGATATCAACAATTCTGTTCTGGTAAAAACCTTCATACTTAAACATTCCTGATTGCGTACCACTATTACCAAAACACGTCACATGACTGAAAATATGCTACACTACTATCTGAGTAGTTTAAGTACTGCCCGATAAGTATATATAATACTAACATAACCTGATACATGCGACATGTTGACATAGCGGGGTACCACGTGGATTAAACTCATGTGTCACTACATCGTGGTTTCTGATCAAGGTTTCAATTTCAAAAATTTACCGTCTTGCAAGTGCAACTTTTCGTATGTTGCCTTATACTTAACCCTTTTTGACTAAACTTACCCTTCAAGTACCGCATTAGTGACGACTTTCCTTGCTCTAGACTTATTGTGCTAGAAACATATCATTCTTATCACAGAATCTTAAACTGCTTCAATTTCCATTTCTCTCGAGTCTCGAGGTTTGAAATATCCCTCGGCTTTACTTTTAAAATTCCCTTCTAGAACTTATAACAAGTTCGAGTCGTCACTGCTCACTGATATTCTGTAGTTCACCTGACAAGGACTACACAAGCATCCTTGTTCTCTAAGCTTCAGTTTAGAATTTGTTTGTTAACTCATCCTGGAATTACTTTTCCGCTGCGCAACTCTGGTCTAACAAAACACTTTGGAGTAGGAGTAATACACCATTATTAAATTCTCTGGCTGACTTGTTCCTTAACAACTTGTAGCTATCACAGCAGATTCATCTTACGTTCGTTGATTCTCTTGTGGCTTAAACCACCTGTTTAACTTACTGATTGACCGTCACCTGACACTGTACTTCCTTTCGGACATAAACCATATACTCACTTACTTCCACGATAAAACGTCAGAACCTGTAAACGGTTTCCAACAACTGTCAAGAGTTCAACAATGTTCCTGTCAAACAGTTTATACTCTGGTTCTAACTTTACTTTCCATATCCTGAATTCCGTAACCATCTCTTGGCCAGTTCCTTATGTATAATCACTAAAACATAGCGCAACCCGACTGAAAGCTTGCTTGAGACAACTTAAATTCATACACACAAACACTTGTGTCAACTTCTAAAACGACTTATGGCTTCTGGAGGTTCACATCTTTTACATATACTGAATCTACTGAGGGTTTGAGTCCCATTACTAATCGTTCTATCTTTATCCATAAGAATTCATACCCATAATCTTTTCGAAACTATTAAGGTCGCTATGGTTTTACCATACCTCTCAGGTTACCTTCGAATCCCTCCAGTTAACTGATCTTGAGCTTCAAAACCTCATCATTACCTTTTGTTTTATTCAACAACTCGTTACTGCATTCACAATTCAAATCTTGATCTTAGCACTTGAATAATTATGCATATAGTTGAACAATCCGAAATCTATACCTTATTACCGCCCTCGGAACTTATTAACACGAGGTGACCTCTTTAAGCTTCTAGAATAACTGTGGAAGAAAACTCATCAGTTGAAAACTTAAAACTCATTAACTTTAACCATAATCTTAACCTTTCGTATAATACAATCTCCATATAATTTCTCGACTAAAATTCCCGATTATCCTTCGAAACTGGTCTACTATAATCTTGTGTCATCTTGAACTTGCCTTCTTCACCCAATCAAGGAAATTCAACTTTATTCGTCCATCAGTTCACTAAATCCCAATGACTGACCATTCATTATACACCTTTCGTTGAATAAAATTTCAGTTAAGCTTAGCTTATTTCCAATCTTCTTACTAATAAGCAATATCTGAAAATCTGATTCACGCCTCGATATGCAACGGGTCTTATTATCGACACTTATTCATCCATCTTAGTTCTTAGGTTGCATACCAACTTCTTTTCTTAATTCTCAAATCTAGCATTTATGGTTCAGGAGATGCGGCTGATCTGCCGGGGTTAATCTTACTTGCGAGTCATGCTCAAAGACCACACTTGAGTGGTTAGCTTCATTGTCCAGATAATTCTCTTACTCCACAATTTATTCCCTTAACTGCCTGGACATTAGAATCTCATACGATACGAGTTCGATTCATCAACACTATATCTTTGTTGCTGAGAGTCTAGAGGTTTCAAACCGACCGATAATTCCACATTTCAAGTCTCTAGGTTTGGTACTGCAATTCCTTAAATATGTGCTCTGAATTGTTTCTTATTCTACACCTCACTTAACTTCTCAAACTGCGGTTCCAAGTCATTCCTTATAGTATCCCATGATTTCTTAATCCGTATGTCTTCCGCAGATGAGGTATCATCCAACGACGTGTCCAACTGGTTTGAGGTACTTCACCTTATCCTTAAATATCCCTTATGTCTCTGAGACCTTGCCACTATCAGGCTTCGTTACTTTACAGTTTGATGGCCACCATTTGGCATGAATACTTCCTCGCCAATTCTGTCTTAGAATTCTGTCACCTTAAACTTCTCCCTTCATACACTTCATTCCTCCTTGGTCACATTCAGCTCTCGGACATTTATCCTAACTATCATATACTAGATTGAGTTGATCAGGCTCAACTAGATGTGACATTTAAAACAATATCCGGAACCCAATGGTCCCACTACTTTTATTGAATTTTCAATGACCCAAGGCACGGTCTGAATCGACCTGCTCTGATACCAATTGTAACACCCATACTAAATTATCTAGAATATTTAGCATGTGTATTAATCTGATACTGGGTACATTAAAATTTTCAATTATAAATACAATATAAAACTACTGAATGTGTACAAATAGCTCGTTTATACAAAAATCCAAATATCATATACAATTATCCTCATATACATAGATAATCTGTCAACCTCCTGAGCTTGTCCTTGACGAGCATCTGCACTCCATCCAGCGTCTTCCTGAAGGTCTTCATGAACGTCTCTTGCTAACCTGTAAACCTACACCAGAAGGATTGGGATGAGACATAATGTCTCAGTGAGCTCCAGCCCAACCTACTGTTGGCAACCACGGGGGAAACCTAGGGTCGCCGTGCCTACTCTCGGCAATCTTGGGGATACCTATGATCGCCAAGTCTTTCTCTACATATTTCGCGATCAAGGGGAAAACTTAGGATCGCTACTTGTCTTATCTCATACATTCATAATCTATCCTTAAGCTTTAACTTATGCTTAGTGATCGAGGGGACATCCTATGATCACTTTCTTTCTCTGCTGACTACTTGTCGTATTCTCATCATAATTCATAATCATCAGTATATATGTATATATATATTTATATCATTCTTAATCATTAAGTTAGTAAGTCAGCGTTGAACAAACAATAATTATCTTGGTTCATTTTACGGAGTGCATCCGGGTGGAGTAACCCCGAAGTACATCTCCCATCATACCGGTGAAAATTCCTATCATATCAGGCTAACACCGGACTCCTCTTATCGTTGTGTGGACAACTCTCTCGATGAAGTCCCATCCGGCGAATCCCGGAGTCTGCTGAACACAACTTAACTTTGCATGTAGACAACCCTCTCGGAGAAGTCCCATCCGGCGAATCCCGGAGCCTGCTGGACATGCTTAATCTTTTAACATACGTGTGGACAATCCTCTCGGAGAAGTCCCATCCGGCGTACCCCGGAGCCTGCTGGACACGTTAAACATATTCTTATAACTTACGTGTGGATAGCCCTTTCGGAGAAATCCCATCCGGCATAATCCGGAGTCTGATGAACACGTTTAATCTTTAACATATAATTCTTGACTTATAGTTCAAATACATATCTTATTCGTTCATAATCTTGTGCATATCTAATGCATTCTTATGTAATCATTCTTAAATATCTAACCTATAAATAGGTTCTTAACCTTGATCGTTGGATCATTCTTATCCTCATTAATTCCTAACTTTCGTACTTAAAAGTACGTCTAATAATTTGCTATAGCTTTTGCATACTTAATGCATTTCTTAAAGGAACTAATCTTCCAAAATCATAACCTATAAGTATAGGATCATAGGCTTATCGTTATCATAAGCCACTACTTAGTTGCTAGAACATTTGCATATTCATCTAGGCTTTGCCCTCTTAATTCTGAACTATTCTAAATCAATGTTCAATCCTTGTTCCATACATATTCATCCTTTTGGGAGCCTCTTGAATGTGTTAGAATGATGGTAAATGTTTCTAAAATGTTTACGGAGAAAACGGATGCGAAAAACCATGCCTACGCGTCCCAGAACACCCAAAACAGCAAAGCTGTCAAGTGCTGTCTGGGCCTCCGCGCTTGTAGCGACAAGCCTGCGCTTGTAGCGACAAGCCTGCGCTTGAAGCGACAAGCCTGCGCTTGTAGCGACAGTAGGCAGAATAAAATTCTGCCTGGTCGCTGTAGCGAGCTCCAGCTCGCTGTAGCGACCATGACAGGTCCAGAAATCTCAAAAATGATATTTTTCATCATTCCAAGCCATCCTAACACACCCAAGCTTCCCAAATGGCATAAAAAGGATTTTCTTAAGCTTATAAATCATCTAAACATGGCTGGAACAATGAATTAACAATTAACATAAATTAGGGCTTTTATAAAAAAAAATGCTCTAAGCTTAAATAACTCTCAAAAGGGGTTATAAAACCCTAGGGAGCTCAGCTTTGCCTTGATTGGTGCTTGCTACAACTGAAATCCAAACCCTAGCTTCAAACTACCTCTTCTCTTGATTCTTCCTCTTGATCTAGCTTTCCAACACAAGCTTTCTTTGCAAGTTTTCTCACTAGGGTTTGATTGAAGTTTGGATGGATGATGGTGAGTGAGATGGGGGCGTGAGAGAAGAGATGAGAAGGGAAGAAAATCTGAATTTGGAATGAATGGGAAGGAATGGTTATGAAGAGGAATAAATATCTTGCTCATTTTCAAATTATTCCCCCCCTTTGCTCAATTTACAAAATTGCCATTGCCTCATTCTAACAAATTGTCATGTTCTTAATCACGTCTAATACTGATAATTGATACTTAAAAGCGGGATGTTACAAAATAATTCTTCCATTCCCACATAATTACCAAAATGCCATGCTTACGTATTAAACTTCTAACACTGATAACAGTTACATCTAAGCGGGATATTACAGTTGTTTTGTTATTGAGTTGTGTTCACTTAAAGCTTTTAAGCAAAAGTGATGTCTTTGTTGTTTTGAAGAGTGTCTTCATCCTTGATTTGTTTAAGAGTCTGATAATCACTGGGGCAGTGATTACTTGAGTAGGAAGTAAGTGGGGTCTTATATCTAGGAGTTCCTAGGTAGAAATCTATACGGGTAGTGATTAAGTGATAAGGCTGTGAAAAAGGGGTTGTTGTCATGAGTCTTTGAATTGATACTATTTAGTGGATTTCCTTCCTGGCTTGGTAGCCTCCAAACGTAGGTGTGTTTGTCACCGAACTGGGTTAATAAATCAACTGTGTTCTTTTATTTTCTGTCCTTATTTTGCTGCTTCTGATACGTACTCTGTTCTGCGTTTTTGCACTCTGTTTTACTATCAGTTTCAGTACCTGCCAGAATTTCACATCGAATTTTGGTTCGATTGAAGGATTAGAAACCGGTTGAATTGGAGACTCGAAACTACCAAAAGTGAAGTGAACATGAGAAGTTGAAGATTCCAGAGGTTGTGCAGGAACCGTAATAACTTCATCATCACCTTCAGATTCTTCATCTTCATTTTCATCGTATGCTGAATCGGTAGCGGAAGCATCATCATCTTCCTCCCTAGAGTATCGCTTTGATACCATGTTAAGAATCATGGAATCAAAGGGAGAATGATCATATATGTCAGCAAGATAGAGAGCATAGTTGTATTGATGAGGTAGAAGCCCAAATGAAAACATAGTAGAAAAGTATAGATTGATAAAAGATGAGAAATGAGTACATACTAGTCCTTATTTATAGGACTTAATGGACTAACCAATTGTGTAACTAACTTCCAACTTCACTAACTGATTTGTAACTAACTATTAACTAAACCTAATTAAGCAACTAAATCCTAAGAATCTTAACAATTATAGTTTTTTTTTGGTAAAATTCTTATATTTTTTCATGACACCAACAAATAGTATTATTATTATACACAAATTTGTTTAGGGGTATAATTGGAACTCAACAAATTTGTGTAGGAGGGTCTATTTCGTTGAGGGCGAGATTCCTGAGGCTTTTCCATATTTCAACTCAACAATCCTGCTCTGTGGGGTCTCTAGACTCATGGGAAGGTGATAGGTGGTTTTGGGATTTTAGTTAGAGAAGGAGGCTCTTTGTTTCGGAAGAGAACTTGGTAACAGAGTTGCTGGAAGTGTTTATCGCAGGTGAAAGAATTATTCTATGTATAAACTGTGAATAGTTTTCTTACCATCAAATCTAACCCTAATTCGCTTAACATTTTAAATTCATTACCTTAATGTAAATTATTTTTACTTCGAGAATGTATTTTTACATTAACATTGGTGTTATGCTAACTATATTTTTAATTAATTATATGCATTGTATTTTTTTTTTTTGTGATCAAATATAGTGTTAATATTTTGTATCACCCAAGAATTCTCTATTTTCTATTATTTCTTATCTCTTATTATAAATTCTAGTTAGGTCAAGTTACGTCCTAACCTAACCCTAATTTCATTTTCACTATCAATTACCACATTAATTTTGTATGGGACCTATAACTCAATTAAAGTTCGCCCCTTCCTCCTAACCTTAAACCTACTTATTTCCTCTCTTATTTGCGCCCTAATTGTTAAGTCTTCCCTCCCATCTATTGATTTTCAAACTTGAATGCTTATAGAGAGTTTTGACTTTCCAATATTAAATGACATTTACTAACGTTTCATAACTAGTTATGCAATATTCAATTCAATAACATTTAAAATTCGAAGTCAAAATTTCACTTTTCCCTCCCAAATACTCCAGTAATTATGTGCAGGACCTATAACTCATTTAACATCCGCCATCTCTTCCTCCCAACCCTAAACCTTGTGTACAAAATCAGAGCTCGACTTTTCATATCTCTCATTTGTCAACCCACCGTCATCTGTTGTACACCTCTCATCTTAATTACCAATTCAGACCTCAGTTGTTTGTATCTCGCATGTCCACCATGACTAATCATAATACGGAGACATTTCTTTTGTATAATTGTTTGACTGATATTCGTCTGATTCATATTGTCATTTTATTATCTTTTCGTATTATAATTTGTTCTAACGTTGCTAATATGTAACCTCACACAGGTATACATTGAATTTTCTTCATTTTAGTATATATACATTGAATTTTCTTGTAATTGAGTCCATCAAATAATATATTTGTTAGGCTACAGAAAGGCAAAATTTTAGTGCCACAAATTTACTTTAGCATTTGTAGTTATATTGGCCAAACGAGCTACCCATGACCCGTACTAGCTTTCCCTAAGTAATAACGGCCTACTTAGGGATTCACTAAATAGCCTATAAAAATTTGAATTGGAATTTTAAGGCCAAAACCCAATGTTTTATCCGGGTTTGCCGCTCAACCCATATGTCATAATCCATTTTGACAACCCAACTAGACATAATCATTTGAACACTCTTTATGGCCACAATCAATTAAAAAAAGAAGAAGAAAAGGTAATAACTAAATAATCTATATTTTTAAATAATTATATGAATTGTATTTTTTTTGTGATCAAATATAGTATTAACATTTTTGTATCACCCAAGAATTCTCTAGTATCTTTTATCTCTTATCTCTTATTATAAATGCTTGTTAGGTCAAGTTACATCCTAAGCTAACCCTAATTTCATTTTCATTATCAATTACTACATTAATTATGTATGAGACCTATAACTCAATTAAAGTTTTCCCCCTTCCTCCTAACCTTAAACCTACTTTTTCCATAACCAGCTGTGCAATATTCGATTCATTAACATTTAAAATATGAATTCAAAATTTCACTTTTCCCTCCCAAATACTCCACTAATTATGTGCAGGACCTATAACTCATTTAACATCCGCCATCTCTTCCTCCTAACCCTAAACCTTGTGCACATGCACAGAGTTCAACTTTTAATATCTCTCATTTGTCAACCCACTATCATTTGTTGTTCACCTCTCATCTTATCAATTCAGAGCTGGGTTGTTTGTATCTCTCATTTCCATCGTGACTAATCATAATACGGAGACATTGCTTTTGTGAAATTGTTTGATTGATATTTGTCTAATTCATATTGTCATTTTATTATCTTTTCGTATTATAATTTGTTCTAACATTGCTAACATGTAACCTCATTTGTTTTTATGCATTAACATCTTTCGATCTTCATCGGGCAACTAGTTTGCACAAGGTGGTAAATGAACATCGGATCAAATATAGGACATACTGCAAAGATTTTGTTGCGGTTCATGTGAGATTTTATGCTTTGTATTTTTAATTATTCGTCCAATATGATGCAAATATTTGTATAATGGATTATAATTAATTGTTACAAAAAATTTGTTTGTGTTCAGGGAGTGGTAATGTTACCAAATATGTTTGTTGGAAATTTTGGAGATAAAATCAGACGTTACGTAACATAGGTCGATCCAAATAACAATGAATTCAATGTTTTAGTTGAGAGGTTGAATGGTAGTGGTTTTTTAACAAATGGATGGCAATCTCTCCTTGATTTTTACGGGTTTCGTTTAGGGGTTTGACTCATGATGATTTATATGGGTTTGGGTTAATTTGGGATTAATGTTAAGCATATGGTTGGTCAAAATACTACTTATCCTAAATTAGATCCTCCTATGACATTTGTTGTTGAAAATCACAGTTGTTTCTCCAATATCAATGATGAAAGAGACTTTGTGTTTTAGTGTCAAACATACTTAGGTATTTTTAGGTACAATTTTGTTCAATGTTCTGCTTTATCATTTTTACCTTAGCGTAAAACTTATGTCAATTTTTGAAAGAGTACGACTCTACCTAAGGTGGTCGTCATCTCATGGATGTTTTCCTTGGACTATATTCCATCTCGTCTTAACCTTATGTTGCGACAAATGGGGAATGCGGATGTCGTGGTTAATTTTGATTTTTGTGGTGGTGTGTAAGAAACATTGTAACACTCATACTAATTTTATCTAGAATATTAGCATGCGCATTATACTGATACTAGATACATTAAAATTTTCAATAATAATAATACAACTGAATGAGTACAAATTGGCTCGTTTATACAATTATCCAAATACCATTACAAATACTTATACATATGTCTGATAAACTCCTGAGCTGGTACATGATGAGCAACTGCACTCCATCCAGCGTCTCCCTGAAGAACTTCATCATGAACCTCTTGCTTACCTGTAAACCTGCACCAGAAGGATTGGGATGAGACATAATGTCTCAGTGAGCTCCACCCAACCTACTGTTGGCAACCTCGGGGAAACCTAGGGTCGCCATGCACTACTGTAGGCAATCTTAGGGAAAAACCTATGATCGCCAAGCTCTAACTCAACCCATTTCGGATTATACCTGCCTGTTCTTGCTATCCTATGTAGTCGTGAAATCTGGACTACATCCTGCTAAGCTGTGTAGTCATAAAACTAGACTACAAACTGATAACTTGGTGATCGAGGGGAAACCTAGGATGACCGCCTGATAACTGCTACCTGATTCCTGATACCTGATACCTGCCTGATAACATAATAAAGTATTTTCTTGATATTATTATGTTAGTATGTTAGCGTGTAACAAACATTATTATCTGAGTTGATTTTACGGAATCCCCCCGAGTGGAGTAACCCCGGAGCACATTCCCCTAATAACCGGTGAAAATTCCTATCTGAGGCTAATCACCGGACTCCTTTTGCCTGTTTGTGTGGTTATCCTCGCGGAAAGTTCCTCCTGTCCAGCTGTATCTGGAACCCCCTGTGCTCTCTAACTGCGAGAACACAGAAGACACAAATCTTTAATTAAAACTTATGTGTGGTTATCCTCGCGGAAAGTTCCTCCCATTCCAGCTGTATCTGGAACCCCCTATGCTCTCTAACTGCGAGAACACAGAAGACACAAAGTTTATCCTGATAATATAATTAAATATTATTCCTGATAATTTTCCTGAACTGATATACGTATCCTCAATGTCACTCTGACGTGAACAACTGAGGCACGTCCTGGTATAATCTTATCTGAACATATATATATATATATATATATATATATGTGTGTGTGTGTGTGTGTGTGTGTGTGTGTGTGTGTGTGTGTGTGTGTGTGTGTCTGTGTGAGTCGTCATGTAGACTCCCTAACGGGCTGACCTATCCAGAATAAATCTGAAGCGTACCTGTGCCACGACTTGTTAGCATATATACATACATATAATCTGTATAATTCCTAGTAACACCTGATACTATTTCTTGTACCACTACCTAAGGTACATTCTGTCCTGAAATGTCGTGTATATCCTCAGTGTCACTCTGACGTAAACAATGAGGCACACGTTGATGTACATAAAAATGTACCTGAAACTAGGGAAAAACGGGTACCACTGTCTAAGGTACACTATAACCTGCCTGGTTAAGGGTATCCTGAAAACTAACCCTTAACTAACCTGAAATCCAGTGGATAAATTACTCATCACTCTGTATGATACATATATTTATCCTAGATTAATCCTTGAAGGTTCATGAGTATTTCTATCCCAAAGCATATCAAAGATCATTGGCATGGTACATCTATTATTTAATAAAAAGGCATCCTGGGTCTGAGTCTAAAGATTCTGAGTCTGAGGTTCGAGTTTGAGGTTTGAGTCTGAGTCTGAAGGTTGAGTCTGAGTCTGAGGTCAGAGTCTGAGTCTGAAGGTTGAGTCTGAGTCTGAAGCTTCATTGTAACACCCATATAGAGATTGCCTAGGATCTCTTACGAGTATTAAAATTTCGTACTGGATACATTAAATACAATACAGAAAAGTTTGTTTATTAATCCCACAATACATAAGTTATAATACATCTCATGATCCAATACATAACATTCCTTATAATATACATCATATACATTAATCTTTTACAACATCCACATGATAAAACACAATACGGCACGATCAATCCGTAGCTTTCTCTTTACCTTTGCGTCGTGCCACCTGAGAAGAACCTGCACCAGAAGGAAAGGGATGAGACATAAAGTCTCAGTGAGCTCCTACCCTACCTACTGTTTGGCAACCTCAGGGAACCTAGGGTCGCCGTGCCTACCTCGGCGATCTTGGGGATACCTATGATCGCCAAGTCTTAACTTACCCATAGAGGGTCATCTGACTGATTCTGCTGTCTTGGTGATCAAGGGAAAACCTAGGATCACCGTCTGATAACTGCTAACTGAAATCTGATAATTGTCTGAGTAATATTGCCTGACTGATAATATAAATAATTAATAACTGATACTTTAAGTTAGCTGTTAGCGTTGAACAAACATTATTATCTGGGTTCATTTTACGGAATGCCCCCGGGTGGAGTAACCCCGAAGCACATTCCCCTGATAACCGGTGAAAATTCCTATCATATCAGGCTAACACCGGACTCCTCTTGTCGTCGTGCGGTTACCCTTGCGGAATAACACGTCCCACTGGCGTGAACCTCCTGTGTCCCACTGGCGTGAACAACAGAAGACACGACTTAATATAAGTTTTAACTGATGCGTATACCTCCCGTGTCCCACTGGCGTGAACGACGGAAGACGCGAATAATCTGTAAACTGTAACGTGAACATTTCATGTCCCACTGGCGTGAACGATGAAAGTCACGACTTACATGTAATAATCTTTAGTCTATCCCCTATGTGAACCATTCGTGTCCCACTGGCGTGAACATCGAAGGCCACGGCTTAATCTTGCAAATTCTGAATTCTTAACCTATATAAGGTTCTAATCTTGAAACTTGGTAATATTCTTATTAACCTATCAAGGTGCTTGACCCATCGTTATCATGAGCCATTCCTAGGGCTTTCTTAAGCCTACAACTTTAATTCATGAATTTCCAAACTTTGTATAACCTTTGCTCAAGTAATGTTTTAAACTTTGGAAGCATTTGGAATGAACTAAAATGGCGGTTTAAGTTTCTAAAAATGTATTATAGAAAATCAGTTGTCAAAAGCCATGCACGCGCGAACCAGAACCCCCAGAACAGCTCAACTAGGTTGGACTGTTCAAGGCTGGTCGCTACAGCGCCCTTCTGGTCGCTTCAAGCGACAGCAGGCAGAACTTGGTCGCTACAGCGCCCAGTTTCCTCGCTACAAGCGACAACCGTCGCTACAAGCGCCTGCGTGGTCGCTACAAGCGCGGCTAGGCAGGGAAAATCCCAGTTTGGTCGCTACAAGCGACCGTCCGTCGCTACAGCGACCATATCAGTAAAAACTGTGTAAAAACGTGATTTCCACCATTTTTGCCCATTTAATGGTACCCATGCTTCCTAAACATGATAAATATAATTTTCTTTCATGAATTAACAATTATTAACACTCATGAGCAAAGATTAAACAAGCAAGGAAAATTAGGGTAAACTTGAAACTTTCTAAAACTTGTAAAACTTGTCAAAGACACTCTAATTAGGTTCTATAATCTGAAATGAGCTCACCTATGCCTTAATTGGTGCTGGTTCAACTTGTTTCTTGCAAACCCTAGCTTGTTCCTTCCTTATTCTTCCTATTACTCTAGCTTCCAACTCAAGTTTGCTTGCATAAGCTTCTCACAAGGATTGGGATGAAAGCTTGAAGGTTTAGAGTGGGAGGGAGTGGCGTGAGATTGAGGAGGGAGAGGGAGAGAGTGAGCTGAAAATGGGAAAGAAATGGAATGGAAGAGTGTAGATCACTCTTTTCTACTTCTTTGTTTCAAACTTTTCCCCCCTTTTTAACTTATTTACCATTTTGCCATGCCTATTATTATTTAATTACCAAGCTTGCTTAATCGCATCTAATACTGATAGTAATCGCATCTGAGCGGGATGTTACAATCTACCCCCCTTAAAGAAATTTCGTCCTCGAAATTTAGAAGTTACCTGAAAATAAATGAGGATAGGTAGCTTGCATATCTGACTCTAGCTCCCACGTTGCTTCGCCGTCGGGAGAACCTTTCCATACAACCTTAACTATAGGAATCTCTTTGTTCCGCAAAGTCTTAATATCACGATCAATTATCTGTTCTGGCTCAGGTTGAAAGGTCAAGTCCGATCTCAAAACAATACTATCTAGCTCCACTGGTTGGAAAGGATCAGGAATGAATTTCCTTAGTTGCGAGACATGAAAGACATCATGTAATCCTGACATGGCTGGTGGCAGCGCCAACTGATAAGCTGCCGGACCAACGCGTCGAAGTATCTGAAACGGTCCAACATATCTCGGACAGAGCTTCTTGGTCCTGAAAGCTCCTCTTAAGCCCAACTTAGGAGTAACTTTAAGAAATACATGGTCTCCTTCTTCAAACTCTAAAGGTCTTCGCCTCCTATCAGCATAACTTTTCTGACGACTTTGTGCTGTTCTCATTTTATCTTGAATAGACTTAATCTTTAGAGTAGTCTCCTGAATGATCTCTGGACCCAAAATGCTCTTATCTCCAACCTCAGCCCAACAAAGCGGGGTCCTACACTTCCTACCATACAGGGCTTCATAAGGTGCCATTCCAATGCTAGAATGGTAACTGTTGTTGTAAGAGAATTCAATCAAGGGTAGGTGATCGTTCCAACTTCCTCCATCTTCTAGAATACATGCACGTAGCATATCCTCTAAGGTCTGAATAGTTCTTTCTGATTGGCCATCTGTTTGAGGATGATGGGACGTGCTCATCTTTAATCTTGTCCCCAAAGCTTTCTGAAAAGCTTTCCAAAAGTGAGAAGTGAAGATAGGATCTCTGTCAGACACTATACTAGCAGGTACACCATGGAGTTTCACTATTTCTGAAATAAACAACTCAGCATACTGAGAGGCTCGGTAAGTGGTCTTAACCGGCAAGAAATGTGCTGACTTGGTTAACCGGTCCACTATTACCCATATGGAGTCATGTCCTCGCTGCGTTCGAGGCAATCCACTCACAAAATCCATGGTTATATCTTCCCATTTCCATTGTGGAATTTCCAACGGTACTAACATTCCCGCAGGCCTTTGATGTTCAATCTTCACCTGCTGACAGACAATGCATCGCGCTACAAATTCCGCAATATCTCTTTTCATGCTCGGCCACCAATAATCTCTTTTCAGATCTTGGTACATCTTAGTGGTACCTGGATGAATGCTGAAACTGCTTTTATGCGCCTCTTCTAAAATCACCCTTTTCAATTCCTCATCGTTCGGAACATAAACTCTTCCCTCAAACAGTAATGTTCCATCAGGTGCAAAAGAAAACTCCGGTTGGCTAGCTTTTCTTTGCAGATCCATATCCATACATTGCGCTTGTGCAATCCTAGATCGTAGGTCGCACGAAATCTCTAACTTGTTTAACAAGATGCCACCATCCAAATCGGTAACATGGAGATTAAGGTCTCTAAACCGTTCATACAACCCACACGTGTGCATCATCACCTCAGCTTTTACTAAAGCCTTTCGACTTAAGGCATCTGCTACCACATTTGCCTTTCCTGGATGGTATTTCAGATCAAAATCAAAATCCTTCAAATACTCCATCCATCGCCTTTGCCTCATATTCAGATCTCGTTGATCAAACAAATACTTCAAACTCTTATGGTCGCTGAACAAATCAAATTGCGCACCATACAAGTGATGTCTCCATATCTTCAATGCAAAAACTATGGCTGCTAATTCAAGATCATGAGTGGGGTAATTCTCCTCATGGGTCTTGAGCTGTCTAGAGGCATAAGCTATTACATTTTCTCCTTGCATGAGAACACTTCCCAGTCCCTTGGAAGATGCATCGCAGAAAACGGTGTATCTCCTTTCAGGATCTGGTATTGCCAATACAGGGGCCTTAGTCAATTTCTTCTTTAAAACTCTGAAACTTTCTTCACATTCATCATCCCAAATAAAGGGTACATCTTTTCTGGTGAGGCGTGACAGGGGTAAAGCAATCTGAGAAAACTTCATGATAAATCTTCGATAATAACCTGCCAAGCCTAGAAAGCTCCTGACTTCAGCTACATTCTTTGGTCTTTCCCAATTGAGAACAGCCTCAACTTTAGATGGATCAACAGCTACTCCTCCTTGAGAAATAACATGACCCAAAAACTTAATCTCGGATAACCAAAACTCACACTTGCTAAACTTAGCATACAGCTGCTTATCTCTAAGGACATCCAATACAATTCTCAAATGCTGAGCATGCTCCTGAGGATCCTTAGAATAGATCAAGATATCATCAATGAAAATCACCACAAATTGATCGAGATATGGCTGAAATATCCTGTTCATGTAATCCATAAACACTGCTGGGGCATTAGTTACACCAAAAGGCATAACCAAAAATTCATAGTGTCCGTAACGCGTTCGAAACGCCGTCTTAGACACATCTGAAGATTTAATACGAATCTGATGATAACCCGATCGAAGATCAATCTTGGAAAATACTGTTGCTCCCTTGAGCTGATCTAAAAGATCATCAATCCTTGGAAGAGGATACCTGTTCTTGATAGTCACTTTGTTAAGTTGGCGATAATCAATACATAGCCTCATACTTCCATCCTTTTTCTTGACTAACAAAACTGGAGCACCCCAAGGCGATACACTGGGTCTGATGAAATGCTTCTGGATTAAATCCTCGAGTTGAGATTTCAACTCTTTCAACTCTGTTGGTGACATTCTGTACGGTGCCACAGACACTGGCTCCGCTCCTGGAATCAGATCAATTGAAAACTCCACTTCACGCTCTGGAGGTAAACTCGTGACTTCTGAAGGGAAAACATCTAGGTATTCATTCACAACAGGAATGTCACTGGGACTTAACTCTGACTCTGAAGCCACAGTGAGCATTACATAAAATCCCTTGTCTTAAGCACAAATAAACTGGATTAACTGATGGGTGCGGTTAATCAATTCTGATAAAGCCACACCTTCCGTCGTATCACTGGTAGGCATATAAATACTCTTCTCTGAACATCCTATATAGACATGATTAGCAGAGAGCCAATCCATGCCTAAAATTACATCCAATTGCTCCATCGGGAGACAAACTAAATCAACATAGTAAGTCTTGCTAGACACAGTGATAGGACAGCTTTCACAAACATACTTAGCCTCAATTCCGCCTTCAGTAGCGGTTGATACGAACATTGGGGGGTTCAACGGAGACAAGGGTAATTGCAGTGCCTCCACACATTTATATGAAATAAAAGAACATGTAGCGCCGCAATCAAATAGGACTTTTACTGGATTTGTACCCAAATAACACATACCGGCAATTAAATCTTCATTGGCCGAAGCCTTGGCGCCGTCAAGAGAGTACACTCTGCCCCGACTAGTAGTCGTTCCTTCAGCTGATCCTTTACCACGTCTGTTTGGACACTCTGATATGAAATGCCCTGGCTGTTTACATCCATAACAAATTCCAGCTCCAATCAAGCACTCTCCTTTATGCATTCTACCACATGTCTTGCAAGTAGGATTAGTCCTCAAAGGATTATATTGTGGAGAGTAGGTCTGTTTTCCTCTCTGAGGAGATCCTTTTGGCTTAAGCTTATCGTGATACTTATCGGACATCCTGCTTTTCTTTTTCTCATAAGCTGCTGCTCTTTCCTTCGAGGCCTTTGCAAGTCCTGCCTCAACCACTAAGCTATCATGCACCAACTCGTCATAACTCGCAGTTCTCTGAAGGCTAACTGCCGTATCAATCTCACCCCTTAATCCTCTTTTATACTGATTCATCTTCCACACTTCATTCTCGGCATACTCATTGTGTGTAGAATAGTAGGACAACTCCTCAAATTTCTTTGTGAACTCAGCAACCGACATATTACCTTGTTTCAACTCTAAGAACTCTTGTTCTTTCTTTACCTTGTAGGACAAAGGTAAATACTTTTCTAACATCACTCCTTTAAAGTTCTCCCAATTCACTTCTACACCATTGGCTTCCATCCTGCGCTGAGCAGATTCCCACCAGTCTTCTGCTGCGCCTCTGAGTTGGTTTGTTGCATAGACTACTTTATCTTCCTCTGAACATTCAGCCATTCTAAAGATCTTCTCCATCTGCTTAATCCACTTTCTTGCTTCTTGTGGTTCACCTTCTCCATTGAACTCCGGAGGGTGATGCCTGTTATACTCCCGGAACACTGGATTACCAATTACTGGAGGAGGTGGTGGCTGTGGATGGAAACCTTGACCCTGCTGCATCATCTCCATCCATTGTTGTTGAGCCTGGGCTTGTTGCTGAGACTGTTGTTGCATCATCAGCATCATTTGCTGATACTGTAATGCATTCTGAGCTTGTTGTTCCTGATACTGCTGTTGCCAGGCCTGTTGTTGTTGAATCATTTGTTCCCAAGAATTCATGCTGGGTCCTCCACTCTCGTCACTAGCTTGATTAGTACGAGGTCTACCTCTTCTTCTCCCAGACATCTTATCCTAGCTGTCATATACAAGTCAAAGTGATCAGTTTTAACTGAACATAACATCTAGAATAATGTCCTGGATCCAAGAGGTCCATAAACTTGGATTGTACTTTAATGACCCAAGGCACGGTCTGAATTCGACCTGCTCTGATACCAAATTGTAACACCCATATAGAGATTGCCTAGGATCTCTTACGAGTATTAAAATTTCGTACTGGATACATTAAATACAATACAGAAAAGTTTGTTTATTAATCCCACAATACATAAGTTATAATACATCTCATGATCCAATACATAACATTCCTTATAATATACATCATATACATTAATCTTTTACAACATCCACATGATAAAACACAATACGGCACGATCAATCCGTAGCTTTCTCTTTACCTTTGCGTCGTGCCACCTGAGAAGAACCTGCACCAGAAGGAAAGGGATGAGACATAAAGTCTCAGTGAGCTCCTACCCTACCTACTGTTTGGCAACCTCAGGGAACCTAGGGTCGCCGTGCCTACCTCGGCGATCTTGGGGATACCTATGATCGCCAAGTCTTAACTTACCCATAGAGGGTCATCTGACTGATTCTGCTGTCTTGGTGATCAAGGGAAAACCTAGGATCACCGTCTGATAACTGCTAACTGAAATCTGATAATTGTCTGAGTAATATTGCCTGACTGATAATATAAATAATTAATAACTGATACTTTAAGTTAGCTGTTAGCGTTGAACAAACATTATTATCTGGGTTCATTTTACGGAATGCCCCCGGGTGGAGTAACCCCGAAGCACATTCCCCTGATAACCGGTGAAAATTCCTATCATATCAGGCTAACACCGGACTCCTCTTGTCGTCGTGCGGTTACCCTTGCGGAATAACACGTCCCACTGGCGTGAACCTCCTGTGTCCCACTGGCGTGAACAACAGAAGACACGACTTAATATAAGTTTTAACTGATGCGTATACCTCCCGTGTCCCACTGGCGTGAACGACGGAAGACGCGAATAATCTGTAAACTGTAACGTGAACATTTCATGTCCCACTGGCGTGAACGATGAAAGTCACGACTTACATGTAATAATCTTTAGTCTATCCCCTATGTGAACCATTCGTGTCCCACTGGCGTGAACATCGAAGGCCACGGCTTAATCTTGCAAATTCTGAATTCTTAACCTATATAAGGTTCTAATCTTGAAACTTGGTAATATTCTTATTAACCTATCAAGGTGCTTGACCCATCGTTATCATGAGCCATTCCTAGGGCTTTCTTAAGCCTACAACTTTAATTCATGAATTTCCAAACTTTGTATAACCTTTGCTCAAGTAATGTTTTAAACTTTGGAAGCATTTGGAATGAACTAAAATGGCGGTTTAAGTTTCTAAAAATGTATTATAGAAAATCAGTTGTCAAAAGCCATGCACGCGCGAACCAGAACCCCCAGAACAGCTCAACTAGGTTGGACTGTTCAAGGCTGGTCGCTACAGCGCCCTTCTGGTCGCTTCAAGCGACAGCAGGCAGAACTTGGTCGCTACAGCGCCCAGTTTCCTCGCTACAAGCGACAACCGTCGCTACAAGCGCCTGCGTGGTCGCTACAAGCGCGGCTAGGCAGGGAAAATCCCAGTTTGGTCGCTACAAGCGACCGTCCGTCGCTACAGCGACCATATCAGTAAAAACTGTGTAAAAACGTGATTTCCACCATTTTTGCCCATTTAATGGTACCCATGCTTCCTAAACATGATAAATATAATTTTCTTTCATGAATTAACAATTATTAACACTCATGAGCAAAGATTAAACAAGCAAGGAAAATTAGGGTAAACTTGAAACTTTCTAAAACTTGTAAAACTTGTCAAAGACACTCTAATTAGGTTCTATAATCTGAAATGAGCTCACCTATGCCTTAATTGGTGCTGGTTCAACTTGTTTCTTGCAAACCCTAGCTTGTTCCTTCCTTATTCTTCCTATTACTCTAGCTTCCAACTCAAGTTTGCTTGCATAAGCTTCTCACAAGGATTGGGATGAAAGCTTGAAGGTTTAGAGTGGGAGGGAGTGGCGTGAGATTGAGGAGGGAGAGGGAGAGAGTGAGCTGAAAATGGGAAAGAAATGGAATGGAAGAGTGTAGATCACTCTTTTCTACTTCTTTGTTTCAAACTTTTCCCCCCTTTTTAACTTATTTACCATTTTGCCATGCCTATTATTATTTAATTACCAAGCTTGCTTAATCGCATCTAATACTGATAGTAATCGCATCTGAGCGGGATGTTACATTCATTCTGAGTCTGTGACATCCGGCTGGCTCCCTTACGGGCTGGCCTCCCTATCTTTCAAGGACCGAGATGTACTCACGACCTTCTCCACCCCCCCATGTGGAGTTTTTGCTTTCCGTGGGAATCAAACTATGTACCTGGGGCCTAAGTACAAGTTCAATGCATTCCCACTACAAATTGAGCTAGTACCATCCGCGAGGATAGCCACACATGAGAGTTAAAGATTATATTGTGTCTCTAGTGTTCTTGCTAGTTAGAGCACGGGGGTTCCAGCAAGTTGGAACAATGTATTTACCGCCCGCGAGGGCAGCCACACAAAAGTAAGAGGAGTCCGATGTTAGCCTGATATGATAGGAATTTTACCGGTAGCAGGGAGATGTATTCTGGGGTTACTCCACCTGGATGCACTCCATAAAATGAACCAAGATAAGTATTGTTTGTTCAACGCTAACTTCTAACTTTATGTTATGAGAAAGATGAATATGTATATATATTATATACTAAGAGATAAGACAAAGTAGTCATCAGATAACAGAAAGTGATCATAGGATGTCCTCAGATAACTAAGTATGAGATTATGCATATGTTCAGCATAAGAAAAAGACATATAGCGATCCTAGTTTTCCCTTGATCGTGAAATATGTAGAGAATGACGGTGATCATAGGTATCCCCAAGATTGGCAAAAGTTAGTGCATGGCGACCTTAGGTTTCCCCGAGGTTGCCAACAGTAGGTTGGGTGGAGCTCACTGAGAAATTATGTCTCATCCCAATCCTTCTGGTGTAGGTTTACAGGTTAGCAGGATGTTCGTGATGAATTTCTTCAGGAAGACGCTGGACGGAGTGCAGTTGCTCGGCAAGTACCAGCTCAGGAGTTTATCAGTCATTGTATAAGTATTTTAGTGGTAGTTGAACAGTTGTATAACGAGAAAATTGTACTCATTCAGTAGTATTATTATTGTATTTATTGAAATTTTAATGTATCTAGTATCAGTCTAATTCACATGCTAATATTCTAGATAAAATTAGTATGGGTGTTACAGAGTCTGAAGTCTTATTCTGAGTCTGAAGCTTCATTCTGAGTCTGAAGTCTGATTCTGAGTCTGAAGTCTGATTCTGAGTCTGAAGCTTCATTCTGAGTCTGAAGCCTGATTCTGAGTCTGAAGCTTCATTTTGAGTCTGAAGTCTGATTCTGAGTCTGAAGCTTCGCAGAACAAAGTCCTGGTCGCTCTGCGATCGTAGCAGAACTCAGAGTTTTGAAATCGTGTTCTAACCTCAAAAATCTTGGTACCCAACTGCCTAGTGATCTTTGAAACATGTCAGGGACTCATTTTAAACTATAAAAACATACTGAAATCAAGGATTAAATAGGAATCAAGCATATGTATCAAAAAGGGGAAAACTATCCTTTTTCTCTAAAATCTTAGAATTGAGTTGCAATTCTCACACAATATAACCCAAAAAGGATATTGCTACTCTAAGGAACTCACATAGCAATTGCTGGTCTTGACAAGCTTCCTTTTTCAAAAACCCTAGCTTGGTCTTACTCTTTCCTTAACTTTTTCCTTAAGCTTCCTTTGCTTCAATCTTTCCCATAAGCTTGCTTGCTTGCAATACTAGGAATTAGGGAAGAAAATAGATGGATTACTGGCTGGTGGAGGTGATGGCCGAAATCCTTGAGAGAGAGATAGGTTTCCAACTTTGTAGAGAGAGAAGGGAAGTGAGAAATGAGGGGAAAAAGTCTCGGTCTTTCTATTTAAAGCCTTTAGCGAAAAAAGACGTTTATGCCCTCACGTTTAGAAACTTCTCTGATACTGATAAAAGTTACGTCTAAGCGGGATATTACAGACATCAACTCACCTATTTTTTATATTGTGATTTAATTTCAATGTTGGTGTAACGAGGCGAGGTCTAGGAAGATTAGTCGGGGTCTTTGGTTAATTTGGCACACTGCAATTTAGGTTATTTAGAAGTAGATGAATGATTGTATTTTTAATAATTCGATCAAGGAGGTTGACGACTTGATGGAAAAGATTAAAGTACTTTCCAGGCAACAGAGTCATATTAGGCTTAAAATTGCCTTGTTTTTACCACGAGTGGTGTTTGAATCCAATGGATTGTGGTTTTGGTTTTGTTGGTGTGTGTTTTGACAGCATTGTGGTTGTGTTGCCTCTACTGTTTTTTTTTCCGTGGTGTTTTAGTTTTCTGTTTTCAATTTTCGCAATATTTTTTCTGCTGTGTTATGCACACGGGAACCACGACTGTGTTTTTCTGCTTATTCTTGGTGTTTTGTTATTTCCTGTTCCGTAGTGGCTCGCCGTGTGCTACTACCACTCCGTTTTAATAATATTTTGTTGTCCAAAAAAAAATTGATAATTTTATGAAAAAGCATAATCAAGTTTGTGTTTGATTATCGTAATAACAATCACTTCTTTAAAAAAAATAATTTGTTTGGATAAAACTTATATAAAAGGTTTTTATTTGTTACTAACCTTCATCTTTTGATACTTATTTTCTCTCCCCTCTAAAAAAACTATTTTTTGAAAAACAACTCTTAATATCTTTTTATTTGAAGGTGTTTTTAGATTTTCTTTAGTCCTAATTAAAAAAAAATACTGTTACAAATAGATACAATCTCTTTAAAGTGATTTTTTTTAAAGTTATAACAAACGGCCTCATATGACCCTTTTTAGGGATTAAAATAATGATTTTGACATTCAATAATTTAGAGATTTTTTTTTTAGAGATTTTATAAAAAATCAGAATCTATTTTGTGTTTCTTTATCGTAATAAAATCTATTTTTTAAAAAAAAAATAATAATTTAGTTTGTTTGGATACAACTATACCAAAATATATTCTTGCAAAATCTCCTCAATCATTTAGGAGAGGATTTAGGGGAGTTAATTGGGTTACATATTGCTTACATTAGAAAGGCGGAGTATTTAAGGGAGTTCATTGGGTTCCAGATTGGTTCTTTGGACCTTTCTGTGTCGCATTTATAGTATGCTGACAATACTCTTTTCATTGGGGAAGCTTTGATGGCTAATTTGTTGGTCTATCTTCAAACCTCATAGTTAATTTTGAAGAGAGCAATATAATGAGTGTGAATGTTCTCTAAGACATTTTGAACTTGGCTCTAGGTTCCCTCCATAATGGGTGTGAAAGTTCTCTAAGACTTTTTGAACTTGGCTGAAGGTTCCCTCCATTATAGGACAGGTTTTATCCCTTTTACTTATCAGGGGCTTCCTATTGGAGCTAACGCGAGGAGAGAGAATAATGAGAGCCGCTTATCTAGTAGATTTCCAATAGACTTGGGTCGTCGCGCAACAAGATTGTGGAATTTGGTGTTGATAAATTCATATAAGGTTTGGATAGAAAGTGGTGTTGATCAATTCGAATTTGAACTCGACCCCCATTTTCCACTTTTATTTTATGAAGTTACTCGTTAAGGTTCTTTTGGGATGATGTGTTGAATGGGTCTATTTCGCTGAGGGCAAGATTCCCGAGGCTTTTCCATATTTCAACTCAACAATCCTGCTCGGTGGGGTCTCTGGGCTCATGGGAAGGTGATAGGTGGGTTTGGGATTTTAGTTGGAGAAGGAGGCTCTTTGTTTCGGAGGAGAACTTGGTAACAGAGTTGCTGGAAGTGTTTATCGTAGGTGAAAGAATCATTCTATGTATAAATTGTGAATAGTTTTACTACCACCCAATCTTAACCCTAATTCGCTTAACATTTTAAAATCATTAACTCAATGTAAATTATTTTACATCTACAATGTATTTTTACATTAACATTGGTGTTATACTAACTAAGTTTTTGTGGACCATAGCTCTCTGTCTTAATCAATATAACACCAAAGTTCAAAGACAAGAGGTGAATCAATTTTGAACATTGTTATTGAACAATACTACCCGGTGCCAATTTGGTTGGGCTAATTTAGTTTCTTCAAAAAAAAATATTGTTCTTGAAAAATTAAGACCCATAGATATAGTTGGCAATCACCTAGCCTCATTCTAGGATCTATTATGACATTCACAAAACAACAACAATAGATGATACGTAAGAAGAAATTTGACACCCTTTTGACTATGTTGTACACATTTTCCAGTGTTATTAATTGCATATTGCGAAAAATAGGGCTAATTTGTTCAAACAACAATGATATATTTAAACACCCCAACTTTTCTTACATCCATTCAACATGCCATTTTATTTCTATCTCTCACTTCCTATAACATCAACTAACTATAACATCACTCTCGTTTTCTCTATTTTTTTTAGTTTAATGGTGTATACACCGACTGTACTTTTTTGTTTTTTTTTTTGTAGATACTGTGGACATTATTTAACAGCACTTCACATTTAAAAAAAAAAATCAAAACGGGAATTTTTTCGCTCCTGCCACCGTAATCCTTATGGAAGGTATTTTTAATTGAAAAAAAGAGATGGTCGGATTTTACACTATTTAATTAGTAGACATGATAATTACTAGCCAATTAGAAAAGAAAAACAAAATCAGCGGTATAATTTGAATTCATAAAATGAAATAAACCAAATGAAAAGCCATGTAAAAGATAAGTTGAAACATGATCAATATCAATAAATAACCAAATCATGAACATCATCACTATAATTCGATGATTTCACCATAAACATAAAATCTAAATTAAATTTTTTAGTTCCATTTTTATGGAGCCATCCTTTTGAACTTCTGACTTAACATCCAGCAAAGTAGACTTTCTTTTCCAATAGAAGGACGACTTTCTTCATCATTTTGATCATTCTAAATATCTGAAAATAGAAAGAAACATAAGATTGACATACCAAGTTGTTGCTGAAAACTTAGCACAAAACGATATATGAACAGTATAAACTAACTTTCAGGAAGGTAACATGTTGGAAAGATAGCTTTACAAAGGGAATTTAAAAACCTATACGACAATCAACTACAATAGTTGAAAAACAAAAAAAATGAGTATCTAATATTCATATGCTTGTTAGATATATAAAATAGAATTGCTGCTGCCAATATTTTCACTTGTTGAATCTACAAGAGGATAATTTTTTATTTTGATAAATAATTACAAATACTATTTGAAAGAATGATAAGAAATCATACAAAAAGGAAAAATGAAAAGAAAACAACGGCAGGCCATGGTGGATAAAAATTCAACAATGTTATTTAGTTTCTTAAAATCGGAATATAGAAAAGTTTAACTAAGAGTAGAACATCAAAGATAAACAATTAACACAACCATATTCCACAAACAATGTCAAAGCAAAAAAACATCCTACCAATACGTGTTTCCATCCAATGCAATTAGTTAATTATAGACAAAGAAAACACATTGAATCCAAAAATATCATGTTTATTCCAAAACAAAATGAAGTAAGTCTGAATTAATTTTTGGATCATTGGATATAGTTTCAAAAATATCGTTACTCATTTGTGAATAGGGAAGACACAACATCTGGAAAATTTAATGTGACTGTAACAATATCTAGGGTTATATATTAGGTATTTTCAATTGAAACTAGGTGATCTTATTTTTCAGCATTTTATTAGTCTAGTTGACATTTACTACCCAGTGTAAAAAAAGAAGAAAGACATTTACTTGCTAATCAGAAAAGCAAAACAAAGTCAGCAGCAAAATGTGAACTCGTAAATGAATTAAACTGAAACAGCAAACATGTAAATGATAATATTATAGTTTATCAATATCAATAAAGATCAACACCTTGAATGTTAATACTAGATTTTGATGATTTAACCCTAAACATAAACAGAAAATCTAAAGAAGATTTTTTAGTACCGTTTTTATGGAACCAACAAACGAGATCGACGGCGGCATTCAAACTCCAAGGTTAGGTTTAGATTTTTCTAGCCAAAAAGACGGCAATGGCGGCTGAACAACTTCTTGAACACTTCAAATGTCCGATTTCACTTGAAATCATGTCCGATCCCGTTATCCTCTCCTCTGGTCAGACCTTTGACCATTATCCCAGTTTTTCTTAGCATACTCCACATAGTGTATGATGATGGGATATGTATAGAAATGTTGCTCAGAGTATCTGGACAATAATAAGACTGCAACAAAAATACTACACAGTCATGTGATAAACATTCAAAGAAAAAGATACATTGGTGGAGAGTATTCGAAAAATTATTTCCTTACATGAATACTAATTAATTTGCTATCTATGTCAGAGATATAAGTAGAATTGTTGCTGCAAATATTCTCACTACGGTACTGCTACATGAGGATAATTTTTTTTTTTTATGAAGATTAAAAATACTATTTGAAAGAATATTGATTCCTAAAAGAAATCATTAGCAAACAGTAGCGGACGAAAATTCAACAATATTATTACCTAGATTTGGTTTGAAAGCTCGGGATCACTTTCAGATGCCTTTTCAACGTCAAGGTCTGATAACTGATTTTGCTGGGATGTCTTCGGGAGATAGTTTTCAAGGGTTCCTTTAGCCTTGAAATGCAATCCACAAGCGTTACACAACAATATTGGCTTCTCATATGGTCCTTAACGCCAAACTTTAGTTTCTGTTAAAACCATGTTAAGTGACAAGCATTCAAAGAAAAAGAGATACATGAATACTAATATTCATGTGCTTGTCAGAGATATAAAATAGAATTGCTGCTGCCAATATTTTCACTTGTTGATTCTACAAGAGGATAATTTTTTATTTTGATAAATAATTACAACAGCAAGCCATGGTGGGTAAAAATTCAACAAAGTTATTTAGTTTCTTAAAATCTAAATACAGAAAAGTTTAACTAAGAGTAGAACATCAAAGATAAACAATTAACACAACCATATCCCACAAACAATGTCAAAGCAAAAAAACATCATACCAAGAAGTGTTTCCATTAAATGCAATTAGTTAATTATAGACAAAGAAAACACATTGAATCCAAAAATATCATGTTTATCCCAAAATAAAATGAAGTAAGTTAATTTTTGGATCATTGGATATAGTTTCAAAAATATTGTTACTCATTTCTGAATAAGGAAGACACAAGATCTGGAAAATTTAATGTGAATGTATCAATATCTAGTGTTATAAATTCGGCATTTTCAATTGAAACAAAGCCACACTAATCAGTTAGCTATTTTCAATTGAAACTAGGTGATCATATTTTTCAGCATTTGTTGACTTACATTCAGTTTTTTAATCAAAGAAATCACGGTCGATGTTGAGATAGAAAAATGGAACAATGTCATGACTAAACCACCAATGACAGCGGTTTGTAGATGACCACAAGAAATCGAAATCATTATCAAGGAATAGCATCCGATCTCTACAATGAAGCTGCAACAATTTTAGCAGAAATTAGAAGAAAATAGATTACAAATAATAATGAATACAAGCGAAAAGAAATTGAGAAAAGTGGAATTAGATCTAAGCCATACCTGTGAGTAGTTAAACATACCAAGGGCTCGCTCATGGCAGCTTTTTGTCTACATTTGGTGGAATGGAAGGAACAACAAAACGTGAAAGTAATAATTTGTGAGAGGGTTACGGATAGCAGCAGCAGATAACAGTGTGAGAGTGAGTAGCAGCCGCAAGTGAAAAGGGTTACTTTGAAAACCCTAATTATCTATTATATACAAGAGTCATTCTTGCATAGTGTTAAAATGGACTACCTGTTTGTTATGGATTTGGGTTTTGTTGGGTTGGGCCAGAAAGCCTTATTTAAATACGGAACATTATACCATGTACCGCTACACTTATACTTTCACCTCTACAAAGGACAAACCATACAAAATCCACTTTAACCCCTCTTGTCATTTGACTTCACCCCAAAAAACATTTTCTATGCCAATTTTTTTTCATGAATTGGATACATGACAGTCAAATTTATAAATTAGAAAATAGAGAAACCTCCACTCTCCGTCTGTTTCCAATTCACTTTATGACTCTAAAACACTTTGTTGATATAAATTCACAACTTTGTTAATTAATTATAACATGTTCTTCCCTATTACTGAAATGGTGAATGGTAATAATAATTTATTGAAACCAAACAAGAATTGAATTGAAATATAAAAAAATTGAGAAAAAGAGTGTTGTTGTGTAAAGAGAAATTACTGATCAAATTCCTTTTGGGACATTTAGTTTGTTAACCATGTGGTTGTAATGCAAAAACATGCATATGTACAAAGTTTATGGACTAATAAGAAATATTAAAAGATTTGGTGATGAAATGAGAAAAGACAAATTGGAGAACCAAAAAACTGAAATGAGGAAGCAGATAGAAGAGAGATGGAATTAGGTGTTGTGTTGGAATGGAGTTGGAAGAGGGAAACAACAACGTGACCACTAATTTTATTCTGGAAAATTCAACTAAAGTTTTATGATTTAATTTCTGGTGGTGAAGTCAAATGAGAATAGGATAAAATTGGAATGGTATATCATTTGTCGGGGTAAAGGTATAAGTGTAAGGGTACAAGGTAAAGCTTTCATAAATACGAATTCTAAAAATACTACAAGAACCTGGTCAGATACAGGTTGCAGGCTAAACAAGTGGACTCTTATTTATTTAATTTTATAAAATTATATAAAAGTTCCACAAAATTTCTTATAACCAATATTTTTTATTTATCCAATAAGTATACCTCCTCCAGAATGAAACATAGACAAAAGTAATAGTTGAAAAGTCAATTTGTGGTTAAAAATTTAGTCTATTTACATCTTTTCAACTACACTTTTTGCTTACATTTCATTACGGATGGAGTAATTCAAAAAACAAAAGAGAAAATTAAAAATCATAATGTTTTGGAGTGACGCAACCTTATTCTAGTTTACCACCTTCCATTTTAAAGCTATGATCTTTCCTAGATTTATAATTCATAAAAAATTGACCTATTTTCTTCGTTTTAAAATACATGCATTGAATTTTCTTGTAATTGAATCCATCAAATAATATATTTGCGTAGCTACATAAAGGTAAAATTTAGTGCTAGAAATTTATTTTAGCATTTGTAGTAATATGGGCCAAACGAGCTACCAATGACCCGTACTAGATATCCCTGTAACACCCACACTAAATTGTCTAGAATATTTAGTATGTGTATTAAACTTAGTACTAGATACATTAAAATTAAAGCAGAATTTTTCTTTTCGAATGAGTACATTTATAATACAAGTTCATACACCCAAAGAATTATGACATCTGGCATATATACATCTCTCGCACAACACAGACTCCGTATAAAATATCTGAGACTGGTACGAATTATGTACATAAAGGTGAATCATCCGGCTTCCTTCTGCTGATCTCTGACACGAACCCTTTTACCTTCGAACAACCTGCTTACCTAAAACTAAATTAATGGGATTGGGGTGAGAAGGGTGTTTCAGTGAGTTACACCTATCCTAAGCTGTAGGTGATCTCGGGGATTCTAGGATCACGGACTGTCTCAACTTGACCCTATAAATGGGGTTTACTGTTCTGCATAATTTAGCATTCAGGGGAAATCTAGGATAGCTATCTGATGTCTATATAGTCTTACCATATTCATATTTTCATAATTCATGTATTCATGTTTCATTATTAAGTTAGCGGGTTAGTGTTGAACATACAATTACTTATCTTGGTTCATTTTACGGAATGCACCCCTAGTGGAGTAACCCCGGAGTACATCCCCCTGATAAACCGGTGAAATTTCTATAGTAGGCTAACACCGGAATCCTCTAGTCACCGTGTGGGCCATCCAGTCGGAACATATCCCACTTCAACAAACGAAAGTGGGCCAACCTGTCGGAACATATCCCAACCTCAACTAGCGTAGTGCTTATCTGAAGCCACAACTTAGCTGTTTTAAACATATATATAGATGTATGAGTCGTCGTGAAGGTTCCCTGGCGGGCTGACCTGTCCAGAATAAATCTGGAGCGTACCTGAGCCACAACTCGTCAACATATACACACACACACATACATATGTCAACATATATATATATATACACGCACATATATATACACACTTTTAATCTCATAGTCTGATGCTTATCTTAATTATTCATGTGTGTAATATCCCGCTCAGACGTAACTTTAATAGATGTTAGAGGATTAATGAGTAAGTAGAGGATTAATGACGTATCTTAATTATCTCTAAAGGAGGAGTGTCAGTAGACTCATCTAAAGTTGAAGCTGTCCTTAATTGGGCCAGACCAGCGAATGTAACAGAAGTTCGGAGTTTCCTAGGTTTAGCAGGTTACTACCGAAGATTTATTATGAGATTTTCACAGATTGCTTTGCCTTTGACACGCCTCACGAGGAAAGATGTGCCTTTCGTCTGGGACGAAGATTGTGAGAAAAGTTTCCGAACTTTGAGGAAGAAATTATCCAAGGCTCCAGTGCTAGCAATACCAGATCCCGAGAAGAAATATGTTGTTTATTGTGATGCGTCCTCTAAAGGACTGGGCAGTGTGCTCATGCAAGAAGGTAATGTAATAGCTTATGCTTCTCGGCAGCATAAATCTCATGAGGAGAATTACCCCACTCATGACCTCGAGTTGGCGGCAATAGTTTTTGCTTTGAAAGTATGGAGGCACCATTTATATCGAGCACAATTTGACTTGTTCAGTGACCATAAAAGTTTAAAGTATTTGTTCGATCAACGGGAACTGAACATGAGACAGAGAAGATGGATGGAATACTTAAAGGATTTTGATTTTGAATTAAAGTATCACCCGGGAAAGGCGAATGTTGTTGCTGACGCCTTGAGCAGGAGATCCTTGATGAGAGCAGAAGTGCTGATGCACACCTGTGGGTTGTATGAGAAATTTAGAGATCTTAATCTCAGCATTACAGAGATGGGTGATGGCATTTTGTTGCAAAGATTAGAGGTTACTTGTGATTTGCGATCTCGAATCGCACAAGCTCAAGAATCGGATGTGGATCTTCAAAGGAGGATTGGTCAGTCAGAGTTTTCAAGGGCATCGGATGTTACTCTGCTGTTTGAAGGTAGAGTTTATGTTCCTAATGATGCTAATTTAAAAAGGTTGATTTTGGAGGAGGCACACAAGAGTAGTTTCAGTATTCACCCTGGTACCACTAAAATGTACCAAGATTTAAAGAAAGATTATTGGTGGCCAGGGATGAAGACCGATATTGCGGAATTCGTATCGCGATGTATTGTGTGTCAACAAGTGAAGATTGAACATCAGAGGCCTGCAGGGATGCTTGTACCATTGGAAATCCCTCAGTGGAAATGGGAAGAGATCTCTATGGATTTTGTAACAGGGTTACCTCGGACTCAACGGGGACATGATTCAATTTGGGTAGTTGTCGACCGGTTAACTAAATCTGCTCACTTTTTACCGGTTAGGACTACGTACAGGGCTGCTCAGTATGCAGAATTGTTCATAGCAGAGATTGTGAAACTTCATGGTGTTCCAACTAGTATTGTTTCGGATAGAGATCCTATCTTTACTTCTCACTTTTGGAAAGCTTTTCAAAAGGCTTTGGGAACAAGGTTAAAGTTGAGTACGTCTCATCATCCTCAAACAGATGGACAATCTGAGAGAACTATACAGACGTTAGAGGATATGCTACGTGCATGCATTTTAGAGGATGGAGAAAGTTGGAATAACCATCTGCCTTTAATTGAATTTTCTTATAATAACAGTTACCATTCTAGTATCGGAATGGCACCTTATGAGGCACTGTATGGCAGAAGGTGTAGAACACCGCTTTGTTGGTCAGAGGTTGGAGATAAAAGTATTCTGGGACCTGAGATTATTTAAGAGACAACTTTAAAGATTAAATCCATCCAGGATAAAATAAGAACTGCTCAGAGTCGCCAGAAGAGTTATGCGGACAAGAGGCGAAGACCTCTAGAGTTCGAAGTGGGAGATCATGTTTTCCTGAAAGTTACCCCTAAGTTGGGATTACGAGGTGTTTACAGGACAAAGAAATTGAGTCCAAGATTTATTGGGCCATTTCAGATACTCAAACGTGTCGGATCAGCAGCTTACCAGTTGGCTCTGCCACCGGCTATGTCAGGATTACATGATGTTTTCCATGTTTCACAGTTAAGGAAGTTCATTCCTGATCCTCACCAACCAGTAGAGTTAGAAACCATCGACGTGATGTCAAAGCATTGAGGAACAAAGAGATTCCAATTGTTAAAGTCATATGGAAGGGTTCTCCCTACGGTGAGGCTACATGGGAATTGGAATCAGAGATGCTGGAGAGCTACCCGCATCTGTTTACAGGTAATTTCTAAATTTCGAGGACGAAATTTCTTTAAGGGGGGTAGAGTGTAATATCCCGCTTAGAAGTACCAGTTATACGTGTTAGAAGCTTAATGTGCAAGCAATGGCAAAGTTGTAATATGAGGCAATGGCAAAGTTGTAAATTGTGGGAAAATGACTATTTGGATTTATATGAAAATTTCCCCATGTTTATCTCATTTTCTCTAGTAAGCAAAACTGAAAATTTACTCCCTCTCCCTCTCTCATTTTCGTCCCCCATCCTCACCATTATCATCTCATCAATCATCATCCTTAAAGAATCAAACTCCCACCTAAACTCTTGTGTTGCAAGCAAGCTTATTTTGGGGGAATTTGGAGCAAGAAGAAGCTAGGAAAGCCAAGAAATAGAAGTTTTCTTGAGTAGAGGCTTTGGGCTTGAAGCTAGGGTTTGGATTTCTGAACTTAGCAAGCATCTTTTGAGGTTAAGGTGAGCTCCTAGAGGGTTTTAGAACCCACTTTGTATAAGCTTTGATGTTAATAGTATTGAGAGCTAGTTTTGCAAATTTTATGCCCTAGTTCCCTTTGGTTGGTAATTTCTTGTTCACATATGTTATAAGCTGTCATATGCCTTAGAATTATGCCTTATGCTGTTGTGATGTTTGGGTAGGATTGGATAAGCTAAAATGGTGGAAAATTATGTTTTGAACTTGCCTTATGCTGTCCAACTGCAGGTAAAATCGTGTCACGATTTTACAACCGTGTCACGATTTTATAGGCAGATCATAGCACGTTTTCTGGGTAGAAAATCATGACACGATTTCCAAATCGTGTCACGATTCCACAGCATACAGGGGAGACTTTGTTTTTCATCAGCTCTTGCACCATTTTAGCCGTTCAATACTATTTCAAACTCCTTAAGCATCGTGTAATGGCTAGGTATCACTTCTAAGTATTAGATGACTTATTCCTTAGGGAATGTATGGATTACAAGGGAGAGATTATAGCTTGATAAGTCGAGGACCTATATCAGGTGAATAAGGTTATAGACGTATTCTTTTGGAATACATAGGCAATGGGAATGCTTCGACAATTATAGTTACAAATAGGTTTATAGTGTTGGTTCTCCAACGATCATAGGTGGCTTATGAGAACAATAAGCCAAGAATCATAGGTTATAGGTTATATGTTACAGGAATGTTATATGATTATAGTAACAGATTATATGTTCATATGTTAAAGTTAAAGAATTATATCAAAGATAATGGTGTGCTCGCACGTTTCACAGTCATAGGGCGTGTTCATCAGACTCCGGGATTCGCCGGATGGGACTTCTCCGAGAGGGTTGTCCACACGTTCCATAGGGAGTCCGGTGTTAGCCTGATTGTCAGGAATTTCATCGGGTCATAGGGAGATGTACTTCGGGGTTACTCCACCCGGATGCACTCCGTAAAATGAACTCAGATTAATTGATTGTTCAACGCTAACAGCTAACATAAAACACTTTATTGTATTATGTTTTACAGTTATAGTTAAAGTTATAGTCACATGAATGTTTACAGTTACAGGTAGGTTATAGTTAAAGTTATAGGCAGGTTTAGGAGACTTGGCGATTCTAGAATTTCCCTAAATTGCCAAGGTAGGCATGGCGACCCTAGGTTCCCTGTGGTTGCCAACAGTAGGTTGGGTAGAGCTCACTGAGACATTATGTCTCATCCCATTCCTTCTGGTGCAGGTTCACAAGCAGGATCGCAGTCAGCACGCAACAAGGGTAAGGAGAAGGCTACGGATTGATCGTGCTGATATTATATGTTTATAGTTTGACTGTTTTGTATGTTATTGTACTTGGATGTACATGTATCAAAGGAATTGTATAAGCTATGGATTGTAATATTACAATGTGATGTAATATTTTGATTGAACTTTTTATATTGTAAATTAATGTATCCAGTACGAAATTTTAATACTCGTGTAAGATCCTAGGCAATCTTATTATGGGTGTTACAATTTGGTATCAGAGCAGGTCGATTCAGACCGTGCCTTGGGTCATTAAAATACAATTCAAGTTTGTGGATCTCTTGGATCCGGGACATTATTCTAAATGTTATATCTGGTTGAAACTGATCACTTTGACTTGTGTATGACAGTTAGGATAAGATGTCCGGGAGGAGAAGAGGTCCTGGCAGGCCTAGAGTGAACCAGAATGCTGAGGAGGCCGGAGGAGACCCTAATATGAACTTTTGGGCTCAAATGATGCAACAGCAGCAGGCGTTGCAGCAACAGTACCAAGAGCAGCAAGCTCATGCTGCGTTACAGCATCAGCAGATGATGCTTATGATGCAGCAGCAAGCCCAACAACAGGCACAAACTCAGCATGAATGGATGGAGATGATGCACCAAGGACAAGGTGCTCAGCAGCAGACACCACCACCAGTAGTGGCAAATCCGTCCTTCCGGGAATTTAACAGAAACCACCCTCCTGAGTTTAATGGGGAAGGTGAACCTCCAGAAGCCAAGAGATGGCTAAAGCAGATTGAGAAAGTGTTCCGGATGGTGGAGTGCCCAGAAGAGAGTAAAGTATTGTTGGCAACCAACCAGTTCAGAGGCGCAGCAGAAGATTGGTGGGAATCTGCTCAACGCCGAATGATAGCAAATGACATTGAGATTAATTGGGATAACTTCAAAGAAGCAATGCTTGAGAAGTATATCCCGATGTCGTACAAAGTAAAGAAAGAACAGGAGTTCCTTGAGTTGAAACAAGGTGGCATGTCAGTCACTGAGTTTACCAAAAAGTTTGAAGAATTGTCGTACTACTCCTCTCACAACGAGTATGCCGGTAATGAGAACTGGAAGATGAATCAGTATAGGTGTGGGTTGAGAGGTGAAATTGATACAGCAGTGAGCCTTCAAAGGAATATCAGTTATGATGAAATGGTTCACGACAGTTTGGTTGCTGAGGCGGGTTTTGCCAAAACCGCTAAAGAGAAAGCTGCACTATTTGAAAAGAGAAAGGGCAAGTTTCAAGATAGGTACCATGAGAATAAGCCTAAGGGCTCTCCTAAAAGGGGTAAGCAGTCGTTTCCACACCAGTCGAGTACTGCTTGTAAATACTGTGGGAAAATGCATTACGGTGAATGCATGAGGCAACACAGGAGTGTGTTTCGGGTGTAGGCAGCCGGGGCACATTTTAGCAAATTGTCCAGAAAGAAGAGGTAAAAGTGGAGCTGAAGGTACTACAACAAGTAAGGGCAGGGTGTACTCCCTTGATGGCCAGAAGGCTTTGGCAAATGAAGATTTAATTGCCGGTATGCGTTACTTAGGCCAAACTCCAGTTAAAGTGCTTTTGGATTGTGGTGCAACATGTTCCTTTATTTCTTACAAGTGTGTAGAAGCATTACAGTTGTCTATGTCACCGTTGATACCTCCTATGACGGTATCTACCGCTACAGAGGGTGGAGTTGTAGCTAGTTTTATATGTGAAAATTGCCCGATCACTGTATCTAGCAAGACATACTATATAGATTTGGTGTGTCTTCCCATGATACAACTTGATGTGATCCTAGGAATGGATTGGCTTTCTGCTAATCATGTGTACATTGGATGTGCGAAAAAGTGTATTTTTATGCCTACAGATGATACGACCGAAGGTGTGGCTTTATCAGAGTTAATGAACCGCACTCATCAGCTCACCCAGCTAATGTGTGCTCAAGATAGGGGTTTTTATGTAATGGTTACTGTGACTTCAGAATCAGAACTGAGTCCCAGTGACATTCCTGTTGTCAGTGATTATCTAGATGTTTTTCCTTCTGAGATAATCAATTTACCCCCAGAAAGAGAATTTGAGTTTTCTATTGATCTCATCCCAGGATCGGAGCCAGTATCAGTGGCGCCGTATAGAATGTCACCGTCAGAGTTAAAGGAATTGAAGTCTCAGTTAGAAGACTTAATTCAGAAACATTTTATCAGGCCCAGTGTGTCACCTTGGGGTGCACCAGTGTTGTTGGTTAAGAAGAAGGATGGTAGTATGAGATTGTGCATCGACTACCGTCGGCTGAATAAAGTAACAATTAAGAACAAGTATCCACTCCCGAGGATTGATGATCTTTTGGATCAGCTCAAAGGAGCCGCAGTGTTTTCAAAGATTGATCTCAGATCAGGATACCACCAGATTCGTATCAAGTCGTCAGATGTGTCCAAGACGGCGTTCAGAACACGTTACGGACATTATGAATTTCTGGTTATGCCTTTTGGGGTGACTAATGCTCCAGCAGTGTTTATGGACTACATGAATAGAATTTTTCAGCCTTACCTGGATCAGTTTGTAGTAATCTTCATTGATGATATCTTGATCTATTCAAAGGACTCACAGGAACATGCTCAGCATCTGAGGATTGTTTTGGACATTCTCAGATAAAATCAGTTATATGCAAAATTCAGCAAATGTGAATTTTGGTTATCGGAAATTCAGTTTTTAGGCCATGTTATCTCTAAAGGAGGAGTGTCAGTAGACTCATCTAAAGTTGAAGCTGTCCTTAATTGGGCCAGACCAGGGAATGTAACAGAAGTTCGGAGTTTCCTGGGTTTAGCAGGTTACTACCGAAGATTTATTATGAGATTTTCACAGATTGCGTTGCCTTTGACACGCCTCAAGAGAAAAGATGTGCCTTTCGTCTGGGACGAAGATTGTGAGAAAATTTTTCGGACTTTGAGGAAGAAATTATCCAAGGCTCCAGTGCTAGCAATACCAGATCCCGAAAAGAAATATGTTGTATATTGTGATGCGTCCTCTAAAGGACTAGGCAGTGTGCTCATGCAAGAAGGTAATGTAATAGCTTATGCTTCTCGGCAGCTTAAATCTCATGAGGAGAATTACCCTACTCATGACCTTGAATTGGCAGCTATAGTTTTTGCTCTGAAAGTATGGAGGCACCATTTATATGGAGCACAATTTGACTTGTTCAGTGACCACAAAAGTTTCAAGTATTTGTTCGATCAACGAGAACTGAACATGAGACAGAGAAGATGGATGGAATACTTAAAGGATTTTGATTTTGAATTAAAGTATCACCCGGGAAAGGCGAACGTAGTTGCTGACGCCTTGAGCAGGAAATTCTTGATGAGAGCAGAAGTGCTGATGCACACCTGTGGTTTGTATGAGAAATTTAGAGATCTTAATCTCAGTGTTACAGAGATGGGTGATGGCATTTTGTTGCAAAGATTAGAGGTTACTTGTGATTTGCGGTCCAGAATCACACAAGCTCAAGAATCGGATATGGAACTTCAGAGGAGGATTGGGCAGTCAGAGTTTTCAAGGGCATCGGATGGTACTCTGTTATTTGAAGGTAGAGTTTGTGTTCCTGATGATGCTAATTTAAAAAGGTTGATTTTGGAAAAGGCACACAAGAGTAGTTTCAGTATTCACCCAGGTACCACAAAAATGTATCAAGATTTAAAGAAAGATTATTGGTGGCCGGGGATGAAGACCGATATTGCGGAATTCGTATCGCGATGTATTGTCTGTCAACAAGTGAAGATTGAACATCAGAGGCCTGCAGGGATGCTGGTACCATTGGAAATCCCTCAACGGAAATGGGAAGAGATCTCTATGGATTTTGTAACAGGGTTACCTCGGACTCAGCGAGGACATGATTCAATTTGGGTAGTTGTCGACCGGTTAACTAAGTCTGCTCACTTTTTACCGGTTAGGACTACGTACAAGGCTGCTCAGTATGCAGAATTGTTCATAGCAGAAATTGTGAAACTGCACGGTGTTTCAACTAGTATTGTTTCGGATAGAGATCCTATCTTTACTTCTCACTTTTGGAAAGCTTTTCAAAAGGCTTTGGGAACAAGGTTAAAGTTGAGTATGTCTCATCATCCTCAAACAGATGGACAATCTGAGAGAACTATACAAACGTTAGAGGATATGCTACGTGCATGCATTCTAGAGGATGGAGGAAGTTGGAATAACCATCTGCCTTTAATTGAATTTTCTTATAATAACAGTTACCATTCTAGTATCGGAATGGCACCTTATGAGGCACTGTATGGCAGAAGGTGTAGAACACCGCTTTGTTGGTCAGAGGTTGGAGATAAAAGTATACTGGGACCTGAGATTATTTAAGAGACAACTTTAAAGATTAAATCCATCCAGGATAAAATAAGAATTGCTCAGAGTCGCCAGAAGAGTTATGCGGACAAGAGGCGAAGACCTCTAGAGTTCGAAGTGGGAGATCATGTTTTCCTGAAAGTTACCCCTAAGTTGGGATTACGAGGTGTTTACAGGACAAAGAAATTGAGTCCAAGATTTATTGGGCCATTTCAGATACTCAAACGTGTCGGATCAGCAGCTTACCAGTTGGCTCTGCCACCGGCTATGTCAGGATTACATGATGTTTTCCATGTTTCACAGTTAAGGAAGTTCATTCCTGATCCTCACCAACCAGTAGAGTTGGAAACCGTCGACTTGAGATCAGATTTGACTTTTCGGCCCGAACCGGAACGGATTATTGAACGTGATGTCAAAGCATTGAGGAACAAAGAGATTCCAATTGTTAAAGTCATATGGAAGGGTTCTCCCTACGGTGAGGCTTCATGGGAATTGGAATCAGAGATGCTGGAGAGCTACCCGCATCTGTTTACAGGTAATTTCTAAATTTCGAGGACGAAATTTCCTTAAGGGGGGTAGAGTGTAATATCCCGCTTAGAAGTACCAGTTATACGTGTTAGAAGCTTAATGTGCAAGCAATGGCAAAGTTGTAATATGAGGCAATGGCAAAGTTGTAAATTGTAGGAAAATGACTATTTGGATTTATATGAAAATTTCCCCATGTTTATCTCATTTTCTCTAGTAAGCAAAACTGAAAATTTACTCCCTCTCCCTCTCTCATTTTCGTCCCCCATCCTCACCATTATCATCTCATCAATCATCATCCTTAAAGAATCAAACTCCCACCTAAACTCTTGTGTTGCAAGCAAGCTTATTTTGGGGGAATTTGGAGCAAGAAGAAGCTAGGAAAGCCAAGAAATAGAAGTTTTCTTGAGTAGAGGCTTTGGGCTTGAAGCTAGGGTTTGGATTTCTGAACTTAGCAAGCATCTTTTGAGGTTAAGGTGAGCTCCTAGAGGGTTTTAGAACCCACTTTGTATAAACTTTGATGTTAATAGTATTGAGAGCTAGTTTTGCAAATTTTATGCCCTAGTTCCCTTTGGTTGGTAATTTCTTGTTCACATATGTTATAAGCTGTCATATGCCTTAGAATTATGCCTTAAGCTGTTGTGATGTTTGGGTAGGATTGGATAAGCTAAAATGGTGGAAAATTATGTTTTGAACTTGCCTTATGCTGTCCAACTGCAGGTAAAATCGTGTCACGATTTTACAACCGTGTCACGATTTTATAGGCAGATCATAGCACGTTTTCTGGGTAGAAAATCATGACACGATTTCCAAATCATGTCACGATTCCACAGCATACAGGGGAGACTTTGTTTTTCATCAGCTCTTGCACCATTTTAGCCGTTCAATACTATTTCAAACTCCTTAAGCATCGTGTAATGGCTAGGTATCACTTCTAAGTATTAGATGACTTATTCCTTAGGGAATGTATGGATTACAAGGGAGAGATTATAGCTTGATAAGTCGAGGACCTATATCAGGTGAATAAGGTTATAGACGTATTCTTTTGGAATACATAGGCAATGGGAATGCTTCGACAATTATAGTTACAGATAGGTTTATAGTGTTGGTTCTCCATCGATCATAGGTGGCTTATGAGAACGATAAGCCAAGAATCATAGGTTATAGGTTATATGTTACAGGAATGTTATATGATTATAGTAACAGATTATATGTTCATATGTTAAAGTTAAAGAATTATATCAAAGATAATGGCGTGCTCGCACGTTTCACAGTCATAGGGCGTGTTCATCAGACTCCGGGATTCGCCGGATGGGACTTCTCCAAGAGGGTTGTCCACACGTTTCATAGGGAGTCCGGTGTTAGCCTGATTGTCAGGAATTTCATCGGGTCATCGGGAGATGTACTTCGGGGTTACTCCACCCGGATGCACTCCGTAAAATGAACTCAGATTAATTGATTGTTCAACGCTAACAGCTAACATAAAACACTTTATTGTATTATGTTTTACAGTTATAGTTAAAGTTATAGTCACAGGAATGTTTACAGTTACAGGTAGGTTATAGTTAAAGTTATAGGCAGGTTTACGAGACTTGGCGATTCTAGAATTTCCCTAAATTGCCAAGGTAGGCATGGCGACCCTAGGTTCCCTGTGGTTGCCAATAGTAGGTTGGGTAGAGCTCACTGAGACATTATGTCTCATCCCATTCCTTCTGGTGCAGGTTCACAGGCAGGATCGCAGTCAGCATGCAACAAGGGTAAGGAGAAGGCTACGGACTGATCGTGGTGATATTATATGTTTATAGTTTGACTGTTTTGTATGTTATTGTACTTGGATGTACATGTATCAAAGGAATTGTATAAGCTATGGATTGTAATATTACAATGTGATGTAATATTTTGATTGAACTTTTTATATTGTAAATTAATGTATCCAGTACGAAATTTTAATACTCGTGTAAGATCCTAGGCAATCTTATTATGGGTGTTACAGAAAGGCACTGTAACAGGTTCTGTTACTTGATCCAATATCATTTCTGATTTCTAATTTGCAAGAGTATGGCGTTTCTCTAATTTGCTCTTCTTTGATTCCGGTAACGGCTGCGATGTAGCTGAATCATATAAAATAGCTGGAAACATGAGGAGGAGGAGGAGGAAGAATAGTTTGTTTTGGATAGTCCCACATCGACGGTGCTGAAATAACAATAGGATGATTTACCTAGAACATTGGGAAACCACTTGTGTGACATTGTGGTGTTAGTCTTCTATTCTTGTTTTGCTCAGTTTATTTTTTAAACCTAAAAAGCCCTGATTTTTATTAAAACCATCAATTTTTCTTCTTCATTCTTTATACAAAAATTGCTCAGATTATATATGGCTTTCAGGTGTTGTTGTTTAAAACCATCAACTCTTTAGATTTTTCAGTTTTGCTTTGATTGGAGGGGACAGGGAGGGATGGACATCTGCACTTTTTGAGGTACCTTATGTAATTGGAAGCAGTAGTGCTAGATCTCTATCAACACCAAATTGTTGCTGCATCTTATGGATATGTATCATCTTGTACAACAACCGGTCTTAAATAGTTGATGCATTGACACAAGCTCCATCTCGAGATCGTTCAACTCCTAGGTAGTTAAGCTTGTTGTGCATCTTCGATACGTGTGTCTTTATTCACATTTATTAAATTCGTTTAATTATAATGATTTGAATGTCTATTACAACCAGACATGAAGAGAATTGTATGCCCGATGATGAAGATGTCCTTGAAGAAGAAAACATTGTGAAACAGCGACTAACACAAGGCGTGGTTGATGCAAACGTTGCTGTTCAGTTACATGGCATCATGAAGACTTATCCCGGTACATATAACATTGGTTTCTGCTGTAAATGTAAAAGAAGTGCTTCTTACCATGCTCTTAAGGTAAATCATTTCCTATCACAAGATGGATCTTATCTCGGTTCATATATATAACATTGGTTGCTGCTTTAAAGTGCATGCTTTAATATGAAAATTTGTGAATGATTGTAATTTCTTCCTGATACGAGTGAGATATGCTTGGATGATGAGCAATGTTTTATTCTCAAATTATTTTCAGGGCCTGTGGTTGAACTTTACAAAGGATCAGTTATTTTGTCTTTTAGTACCGAATGGAGCTGGAAAGACTACAATTATTAATTGTTTGACAGGGATAACTCCAGTAACAGATGGAGATGGTGATACTCTCTCTCTCTCTCTCTCTCTCTCTCTCCCTTTATCTGCTATATTGACTACTAACACTACAAGAAAACTGCAATTTAGCGTCGGCCAAAAACCCACTCTAACAGGGCTAAAACCGACGCTAACACAGATTTAGCGTCGGATTAGCGTCGGGGTCGGGGGCAGGCTAAAAAATTCGAAGTTACTGGGTAGAGTCGGCTATTTGCCCTCCGAGGCTAACATAGCGTCGGTTAATCCGACTCTAAAACCGACACTTCGCAAAGCCGACGCTATTAAATTCAAAATAAAAAAGTCAACAAATTAATTTAGAGTTTGCCAGGCCGACGCTAACTTTAAAATGTTGAGTCGGCTGCACTAACGCTAAAGTCAATTTCAAACCAGTCAACTAAATCTTTTAGAGTCGGCCAGCCCACTCTACAGTCAAACAAGTCAACTAAATATTAGAGTCGGCCTACCGAAGCTAAAGTACCCTAAATCCTATAGAGTCGGCTAGGCCGACGCTAAAGTCAGCTTTAAAGAAAAAAAATTAATGTTTATAGTGCAATCACCGACAAAAACCAGAAAAGGTCACTGACAAAAAAAAATAGTGGAAATATATACAGAAAACCAGAAAAGAGCTAGCAATCACTGACAAAAATATTGCAAAAAAGTCACGAGTCGATAGGCTATAGTGCACCTAAACTACAATAAAAACTAAAATCAGGGGCCATAAAAAGAGACATTAATTCACCTAAAACACATTTTAATAGCAAGACATTATTTCACAACCCATATCCACAACTTCCATCTCAACCTAATTAGGCGCCCATTAGAGACAAAGATAATGTCAGGTATAATAGTCACAATTCTAACATTCTACAAATCAGTGTAAATTTTGATGCAATACTACAATTAGTTAACAGATTTATGCTCAAACTAACAAAGCTCAAGTTACTTAAAATAATTGCACTGGTTTCAGGAAATGATTTTCTGTTTATTGAGGCAAATAGGCTTCTTCCTATACAGTCAAAGTGTTGGAAGTAAAATCTCTTTATTAAACTCAACTAGAATGCAGGGAAATTAAACTGAACTACCCTTAGCCTAATTACAACCAAAGGCCCATTACATATTATCTAATAGTTCTAAAGTCATTTGATCAAAAGGGGATGATAATAATATGCAGCAGCATCAATAAACGTCGCACCAATTGTAATGTGGAAATATATACACCATCAACTAAAGGAATTCACTTTGAAAAAACAACACAGGTTATTGCATCAGGAAAAACAGAAAATGAAAACAAAATAATCAACACAATAATTAACTTTAAAATTCACAAATTGAACTTTAACCCAAAACTAAGATTTTCTTTTATAAAGAAAACTATCACCATTCAAAGGACTATAAGTAAAGCATACATGATTTAGAGAAGGTAGCAAAATATTTGCAGCTAATACAGCAAATTTCAGTGACAGATTAACATTGTTGAAGTTCAATTAGAATATGTGCTTACACTATCAAGGGATAGGACTCGACAAGTAGTTGATGTTGTCCATACTGATAATGCAAGGGCTTCCTCAGCAGCTGCCAACTTCGCATTGACCTTTTTACCAAGTAGAGTTGTAAAGAAAGCACATAGTTATCGAATTCGACTTCGTGAATGAGTTATTGGGCCTGAAATTTAATTGCATCCAATTATAAAAATCGATGAAGCTTCAATTACAACAAAATTACAACCAATGGAAAGCACTCAAATTTGGAGATAAACCAATATCAAGACAAATAAGATTAGAGAGAAAAACTGTTGTCACTTCTGTGTTCTAGGCGTATTGGTGCTATTCAGCTGATGTAATTAAAGATCCTTGGTATGAATAAGAAAGGAAAACTGAAAACTGATATTCAGACCCCACTAATTAAAGATCCTTGGTATGTACGTAATTAAAGATCCTTGCCTATGCTATTCAGCTGATACAGATACCATAGGCGTATTACTAGGATATTCAGACCCCCCTAGTTTGGTCATGACACTCCAAAAATATACTAAAACTGAAAACTGAAAACAAAGGCACAAGAAGTGATACAAGATAGTTACACTATAGCCAAATAACCAATTCTTATGTGCCCCCTGTACAAGGAATACCAGGGACTCCCAACTAACACAAAAAATCCCACTTTACTTATCAATTACCTAGACACATGAGCCAAAAATCTGATGCTATGCTAGCAAATGCCAAAATAGAATCGAGACAACAACAAGCTCGTGGTGCCCCACTCTACATTTCTAAGCTACTTATCTGGAAGAATTTCGATAAAACATAAACAATTCACTATCTTTTATTCTTCCTCATTAATATGAGTACCATGATGACATTATTCCTCATTAATATGGCACTAGATAGGACATAACAAAACACTAATTAGTCACAAATAAAAAAATACCTATCAACAAAGTCTTAATACCTAACAATATCCTTGTCGACCAAATATTTTTTAAGGAATTCATCCTTGCTATCGACAAGAGTCTCACAAAAAATTATCTGCACAAAAGAAAAACCAAATTAGAGAATCTTATATATGTGGTTAGTGCTTCTAATCCATTCATATGGGTTCAAGTGAGACAACATTGCACATTGTCATACCCCAATTTTTGACCTAAATTTCTTTTTTTACTCGTCCTTTTAGTTCGGAGCTTTTCGTCGTCTCAGACGAAATTTCGACAGGGAGGTATTTTAAAATACCTCATTTTTTTTCCTTTTAATTTCGTCCAAGTCCGTCTTTTAGTTTTTAGTATTATTTCTATCTTTATTTTTTTTCCTTTTAAATATTTTATTTGTTATTTTATTTAGCATTTTTATTATTTATTTTTTTTTCTCTTCTTTTTTTTCTTTTTTACCTTTTTAATCAAGCTGACTTTTTATTTATTTATTGTGGAGAAGACTTTTTTCATAATCTTGTGTTTTAATTTGTCACTTAATGGGCTTTAATTCAGCATTATGGTGTTTGATAGCCATTAGTGTGTTTTTGACTATGAGGATTCCAGGATTAAAAGGGAGTCAACACAGGCATTTGGGGGAGAATTCAAAAACTCTGAAGCAAAAAAGCCATCAGATAAAAAGTTCATCAGTAACGAAAACACAAAAGATCCAAAGAGCAATTGTCATCAGAACTAACACTCACCCCCCCCCTCTAACTCACGCCTCTCCACTCGCTACCACCACAAACAAGCCACCACTCACACTCCTCCTCTACCAAAAAAACACGTGCATCTCCCTCACACCCACAACAACAACCCATTCACGGCCTTACCCCTCAACAACCTTCCACCACCTATCACCACCAGCCACAAAACAACTTTAAACCCAAATCCGCACAACCCTTCTCCCACAGCCACGGCAATAGCAAAAATCCCCAAATAAAACCCAGCAATCCCCAACACCACTCACGGCACAGCACAAGAGAACAACACCAACCCAAACCCATCTCACACGACCTCAAACCCACAACCACCCATCTCACACGACCTCAAACCCACAACCACCCACAAACACACGAAAATCATCCCACAATCACACCCACAACCCAAACCGTAAACCCACCCTCAAACAACCAACACAAAACCGAGCCACTTCGTCTCCAAAAGGTAGTTTTCTGTTTTTCTTCCTTTCCTTTAGACTTAGATCTACCTTTTTTACTGTGTTTTTGAAGAAACCGAAGCCGAATTCGTGTTTGGGAGGGTGAGAGAAGTAAGAAGGTTAAATTCTTTTTAAAAAAGGGCTGAGTTTTCATTCCGGCGCGGTGGCGCCGCCCCCTTGGGCCGGCCAACCACCGCGCCCTTCTTTACTTCCGGCCATGGCTTTGTTTTTTCGGTTGAGAGAAGTTCAGAGAGAATTGGGAGGAAGAGTGGAGAAATGAGAGAAGAAAGAGAAAGAGAGGGGTAAAATGACTTTCTTTTTCTGAAAATTGGTTATATAGCCTTAAAGCCTGGCCCAAAGCACTCGGCCCATCTTGTTACCCTTTCCTGATTTCTTCAGATCGCTACCCACACCCCCCTGTTCTGTTTCCTGCACCCCCTGTCCCTTTTTTTATTTCTTTTTTGTTCTTTTTATCTTTTTTGCATTTTAATTTGTTAGTTCCTTATTTATTTTCATGCATCTTATTTCATTGAATTCATCTTATAGTCCATCATGCATTTTTTTTATTTTTTTTATTTACTTTTCTTTTATTTTCATGCATATTTCATTTTATTTTTACTTTTAGCACATTTACTTATCCTAGTGCATTTGCAATCCTCTTCTAGTTATTGTTTTGTCATTTTTTTGTTTTGATTAGAATGTAATTAGGATCAATGTAACAATATTAATGAGAATTCGCACCGACACTCGCACCTTTTTTTATTTATTTTGCTTTACGTTTTTATTTATCTCGCTTTATATAAAGAAAAAATACAAAAAATACTAGGTTAGTTTATTTCAAAGGGTTTTCGTGGTGATCCAACGTCACCACGGAAATTCCTCGTTTTTAATTTTTAGTTACGTTTTAGTCTTAGTCCATTATCAAAAAATAACAAAAACATTCAAATAATCAAAAATCAAAAAAATCTTTTCTTAATAAACCTTGATTTTCAATCAAGTGTCCGTTTTTTTTCTTTTATTTTCTTTAAAAAATCATTAATCCACTTTAATTACACTTTAATCATTTTCAAAATAAAAAACACAAACCAATTCCATTTTGCCACTTGGCTTTTATCTTTAAAACTTTTTTTAAAAAACTAATAAAAAACATCAAACAAATCAAACGTCTTTTTTACCCCGAACTACGAGGTTTTGATCCCTCACGGGTACGTAGGCAGAGGACCTTGTCCTTCCAAATCATAAAAAATACAAAAACATTTTTATTTTTTTTCCCACTATTTTAATTCATTCTTTTCTTTCTTTAAAAAAATAATAAGCAAGTTATAGCCAAAATAAATAAATAAAATCAAGAGGTTCTCGTAGAGTACTACGAACGTTTAGGGTGCTAACACCTTCCCTAAACGTAACTAACCCCCGAACCCTAATTTTTAAAAACGTGGTAATTTAGAACTTTTTTCCACTTTTCATTTAAAAAATTAAAAGTTCAGTCGTGAAATAAAATCAGTGAGTCAACGCTAATCAATAGCTTGATCTCCAAAAATCACCGCGACAGAAATGGCGACTTCACTGGGGATGACACTTGAGGGTTGAGCCTAACTTGAATTTATTTAATTATTTTGTGCTATAACTTGCTTAAAATAAAAATAAAAGGTGTAAATATGTAAATATGTGAATATGTGTTTTTTTCCTTTTACGTGAGTGGTGAGATAAGTCCTACACCCGGACTTGAGGGAAACATAAGATAGGATGGTGGTATAATCAAAGTGTCTTTCCGAGGGTAAATTTCGGATGTGGCACATGTGATAACCCCACTCAATGGAGGAATCTTGGAAGTATCATTATGTTGGCATGAGTAAGTCGTGTCCGGCATTGATATTTTCAAGTGACCTATGAAGTTGAGGACCTTTAGTTACCTTTAACCCATCTTGGCCTTTTAGGACGTAGTGCGGTGGCTAACCAAGAGTAATCTTGAATTAGTTGATACGCGATACTACACTCAAACGAGACTTTCTTACAAATATTATTGGATCGGGAGTCAATCTCGTAACCCGACGATATTTGGAAGGGGTTGAGGACTTTGGGAACTTGGTAGAACCCGTGATACAGGTACATATGAAACCATAGTCCTTACCAAATGGCGTGTTTACCCTTGACTCCAACATGTTGGATTTAACCTCACCATGTTTTCTCCGTTTCTTTAACATAATCATGCATGCATGCATCCATTCATCAACATTTTTTTCATCCGATTATCGAAGGACTTAAACAAGTTTTTTTAACATCATAGAGGAGCACTAGGAAATACACCTTCAAGAGCCCTGATTTGTTGAATTTAAGGAAGCTAGGATTCTTTAGATTGCTTTTAAAAAAAATCTAGCTTCCACTAAAGGACTTTTGAATTGGTCCCTTGGCTTAGTTTCTAAAAAAGAACTATTTTGTTTACAATTACTTCAACAAAGTCCTTCGATAACAAATCTTACTTCTTTTTTGCATAAGCATAATCATGCATCATATCGCATTCATAGTTTCTCAAAACCGAGTCTCACGTCTTGTTTTTCCGAAGGTCTATCTGCCTAGTCCAAGAAAGTGGCCCGACGAATTCTCCACAAACTGAATTGCATTTACAACACTATGGCTGATCGGAAAAGAATGGATCTGTTGGAGCAAGAAAACCAGAACCTCCGGGAAGAGGTGGCCAATCTCCGGGAAGGGATGGAGAAGTTGACCTCCATGATGAATGCTCTGTTGGCTTCCCAAGCCCAGATGTCAGTTTCTCAACCTGCTGTCACTACTCTTGAGCAGCCAATCTCATTTGCTTTACCAACTTCTACCATACTTGCTCCACCGCCCGGCACGTTTAGAGCTTACCCATGGGGGATGTCATTTCTATCAGACGAAGGTTTTCATCCCACTTCTTTTGGAACCCCAACTTCGGCAATCCAGAAATCAGCTCCAGCCCCAACGAAGGCCTCAGCAACAATATCAACAACAGCCTCGGCAACAGGCTCCCCAGCAACTCGACAACAGAATCGGGTTCAGCGGATATCCCATTTTGATCCAATCCCCATGACGTATGCAGAGTTGTTTCCGGCTTTGCTTGATAAAAAGTTAGTTCAGACTAAGGCGCCCCCTCGGGTACCTGAAAGGTTGCCACGTTGGTATAAACCTAATCTCTCTTGTGCTTTCCACCAAGGGGCACCCGGTCACGACATTGAGCATTGTTTCCCCTTGAAAGCCGAAGTCCAAAAGTTGATCCAGGCCAACATCCTATCCTTCAAAGGGTCGAGTCCCGATGTGCAAGCTAATCTACTACCCGGATCATGGGACAACATCTATTAATATGGTGCAAGTTTGTTCAGAGGCTTACCCAGTTGAAAACAACCTGGAGGAGGTGGCAGCTAGCTTTGTGACACATGGCAGAGTTCGCCGCAATTGGGTCGCTGTTGACGTCATTTCCACTATTCATTGTTCTAAATAATATTTTGTTGTTTTTGCTTTTCATTTTAAAAAAAAATAATAAAAAAATAATATATAAATCCTTTCGTTCCGCCCGATACGAAAGTGAACTTTTGTAGGGCTTTTTGCTTCATGTATTTCCATCATAAAATAAACAAGTCGTTTTGTCCTCGACTCTGTCCTTTTATTCTTTGTTTTTTTTTCTGGAAAATGGTGAACACAAAAAAACCAAAAAATATTTTATCAATTTCAAAAGGTCTGCATTTTTTTCACTCACTTTCTAAAATCAATCATCAAATCATATGTAGACTGAACATAAATAAACCCGTTGAACACTGTAACCCTATGCTCTCTCCCGACTTTGAGTTCCCGGTTTACGAAGCTGAAGAGGAGGAGGGCGAAGGGATTCCCGTAAAGGTATATCAGTTATTCGCATGACATGAAAGCCATTCAGCCTCATGAAGAAGCACTGGAAGCACTAAACTTGGGTTCCGAGGAACTGCTGCTACGGTATTCCTGATAAAGTCCCAGATGAGTGGTGCCATCGAGGCTGCAAAAAACAATCAAACAAAAAAAAAACCTCAAAAAACAAACAAAAGCAAAAAAAAACAAAGAAAGAAAATACATCGAAAAGATGGTGCAGAAGATGGTAACCACTTACAAGGACTTGCATGGGATGTTATCGTATGCTTTACCTGGATATCGTACTTCAGTATGTACCTCAACAGGGGCAACCCCCTCTTCTTTAGTGTATGGCATAGAAGCAGTACTCCCTATGGAGATTGAGATTCCATCAATGAGAGTTTTAATGGAACCCAAGTTATCAGAGGCTGAATGATGTCAAAACAAATATGATCAGTTCAAACTTGATTGAAGAGAAACGCATGAATGCTTTGTGTCACGGGCAGTTCCCGTGTGTTCCAAAAAGGAGGTCTTGTGCTCAAACAGATTTTATCATTTCAACCGGACTCCAGGGGCAAATGGACGCCTAACTATGAAGGCCCATATGTCGTCAAGAGAGCTTTCTCCGATGGTGCAATGACTCTTACGACTGTGGATGGTGATGAGCTCCCCCGTCCTGTAAACGCCGATGCAGTCAAGAAATACTTTGTCTAAAAGATAAAAGAACAGCTCGGTAAGTCGAAAACCCGTAAGGGCGGCTTAGGCAAAAATGAGCGTCTCGGTGGACTGAAAACCCGAAAGGGCGGTCCAGGCAAAAGTTAGAGACATGAAGCAGAAAATAATCATCCTGATAGATCGAAAACCCGAAAGGGCGGTCTATGCAAAAATTAAGGATCAAAAAGACAAGGTAACTGCATCAGGTTGGCCATGACTCACTTGGGGCACATTAGCGGTCAAAAAGACTCTGAATCAGAAGCATCTAAACGGTGGAATTCAAAGTTGTCAGGGAGAATAACGGTTATTGTGTTCAATGTACCTTCCCCTTATATTTACCATTTTCCAAACTTTGTGAAATCCGTGGAGCCACGCCATTGGCGGGCCACCACTCTGTTAAATGAATTTGAGCCCGTGCCTTTTATTTGAAATTCCCATTTATTCAGTTTATAAAATTTCTTCTATTTTTGATGGTAGTACTTGAAGCAAAACTTTTTCCAAAATCATAAATCTTTTTAATATCTTTTGGAAAGCATAAACAACAAACACATTCTCTCTGAACTCATGAATAAGTGAAATGGGCGTCAACAGTTATCCTGAGAACGGACAAACTCTGCAGGTTAAAAATGGTCAATTGCTTGAAAAAAAAGAAAGAAGAAAAAGGAAAAAGCTCGGTAAGTCGAAAACCCGAAAGGGCGGCTTAGGCAAAAATGAGCGTCCCGGTGGATCGAAAACCTGAAAAGGCGGTCCAGGCAAAAATTAGGGGCATACAAAAAGAATATATTCCCGGTGGACTGAAAACCCGAAAGGGCGGTCCAGGCAAAAGTTAGGGATTCAAAAAGAAGAAAAAACAAAAGAAAAGCATGACCACAGAAGCACCAGGTCCTTCTGCCAGGTTTTTGGATTAGCACGACTCCCCCAGGAAGTGTTTGCTCCCCATCAATTGTTGCATGCCGGGCTTTACCCCGTTAATGTTTTGATATGTCCCCAGTGGCATCATCCCCATTGAAGATTGCCGAGTGTTTGTGATGCGACGTCGGGTCACTTTCCATCTTATCCGTCCAATCTAGTCTCATCAAGTCGGTCTTTCATACAATCATACAAGTCGGTCTCTCATACAATCATACAAGTCAGTCTTCCGTACAATCTTACCAGTCCATCCTTCAAACAGTCACAAGTTAATCAGTCATGCCAGTCATACAAGTCACATCATCATTCATGCATTCATACATTCATGCATATACACATTCTTGCATACACAATATGCACATAACATCATTCATACATGATTGCATTGACCACCCTGAGTCTTGCTTTTCATATCCATCGATCTGAATAATTGGTAACTCTTTTTCCCCATGTGTCATCCCCAGTGTGTCTGGTCCAAAGATGTCACCCTCTTTATGCCAAGCGGCAGTTCTTTAACGAACAGCTTGTGCGTACCTTTATTTCTTGTCGTCAATGGCAGTTCGGCAACAACCCGAACAGTTGACATCTACCTTTATTTCTTTGTCGTCAATGGCAGTTCGGCAACAACCCGAACAGTTGACATTTACATTTACTTCTTGTCGTCAATGGCAGTTCGGCAACAACCCGAACAGTTGACATCTACCTTTATTCCTTTGTCGTCAATGGCAGTTCGGCAACAACCCGAACAGTTGACATCTACATTTACTGCTTGTCGTCAATGGCAGTTCGGCAACAACCCGAACAGTTGACATCTACATCTACCTTTATCGTCAATGGCAGTTCGATAACAACCCGAACAGTTGACATCAACATTTACTCCTTGTCGTCAATGGCAGTTCGGCAACAACCCGAACAGTTGACATCTACCTTTACTTCCTTGTCGTCAATGGCAGTTCGGCAACAACCCGAACAGTTGGCATCTATCTTTATTTCTTGTCGTCAATGGCAGTTCGGCAACAACCCGAACAGTTGACATCTACCTTTATTTCTTTGTCGTCAATGGCAGTTCGGCAACAACCCGAACAGTTGACATTTACATTTACTTCTTGTCGTCAATGGCAGTTCGGCAACAACCCGAACAGTTGACATCTACCTTTATTCCTTTGTCGTCAATGGCAGTTCGGCAACAACCCGAACAGTTGACATCTACATTTACTGCTTGTCGTCAATGGCAGTTCGGCAACAACCCGAACAGTTGACATCTACATCTACCTTTATCGTCAATGGCAGTTCGATAACAACCCGAACAGTTGACATCAACATTTACTCCTTGTCGTCAATGGCAGTTCGGCAACAACCCGAACAGTTGACATCTACCTTTACTTCCTTGTCGTCAATGGCAGTTCGGCAACAACCCGAACAGTTGGCATCTATCTTTATTTCTTGTCGTCAATGGCAGTTCGGCAACAACCCGAACAGTTGACATCTACCTTTATTTCTTTGTCGTCAATGGCAGTTCGGCAACAACCCGAACAGTTGACATTTACATTTACTTCTTGTCGTCAATGGCAGTTCGGCAACAACCCGAACAGTTGACATCTACCTTTATTCCTTGTCGTCAATGGCAGTTCGGCAACAACCCGAACAGTTGACATCTATCCATTTATTCCTTGTCGTCAATGGCAGTTCGGCAACAACCCGAACAGTTGGCATCTATCTTTTATTTCTTGTCGTCAATGGCAGTTCGGCAACAACCCGAACAGTTGACATCTACCTTTACTTCCTTGTCGTCAATGGCAGTTCGGCAACAACCCGAACAGTTGGCATCTATCTTTGTTCATTGTCGTCAATGGCAGTTCGGCAACAACCCGAACAGTTGACATCTACCTTTACTTCCTTGTCGTCAATGGCAGTTCGGCAACAACCCGAACAGTTGGCATCTATCTTTGTTCATTGTCGTCAATGGCAGTTCGGCAACAACCCGAACAGTTGACATCTACATTTATTTCTTGTCGTCAATGGCAGTTCGGCAACAACCCGAACAGTTGACATCTACATTTACTTCTTGTCGTCAATGGCAGTTCGGCAACAACCCGAACAGTTGACATCCACATTTACTTCTTGTCGTCAATGGCAGTTCGGCAACAACCCGAACAGTTGACATCTACATTTACTTCTTGTCGTCAATGGCAGTTCGGCAACAACCCGAACAGTTGACATCTACATTTACCTCTTGTCGTCAATGGCAGTTCGGCAACAACCCGAACAGTTGGCATCTATATTTACTTCTTGTCGTCAATGGTAGTTCGGCAACAACCCGAGCAGTTGACATCTACCTTTATTCCTTGTCGTCAATGGCAGTTCGGCAACAATCCGAACAGTTGGCATTTACCATTTATTTCTTGTCGTCAATGGCAGTTCGGCAACAACCCGAACAGTTGACATCTACCATTTACTCCTTGTCGTCAATGGCAGTTTGGCATCTACCTTTATTCCTTGTCGTCAATGGCAGTTCGGCAACAATCCGAACAGTTGGCATTTACCATTTATTTCTTGTCGTCAATGGCAGTTCGGCAACAACCCGAACAGTTGGCATCTATCTTTGTTCATTGTCGTCAATGGTAGTTCGGCAACAACCCGAACAGTTGGCATCTGCCTTTATTCCTTGTCGTCAATGGCAGTTCGGCAACAATCCGAACAGTTGGCATTTACCATTTATTTCTTGTCGTCAATGGCAGTTCGGCAACAATCCGAAAAGTTGGCATTTACCCTTTGTTTCTTGTCGTCAATGGCAGTTCGGCAACAACCCGAACAGTTGACATTCACCTTTATTTCTTGTCGTCAGTGGCATGTTACTTTTATACCGGTCTTTACCTCAAATGGCAAGCCCTACAAACGGGTAGTTTGTGGACGGTGTCTTTTCCCATATCATATTTCCTTTCTCAGCTGTCAATGCGATAGTTGATCCCTTCCCCAGTGAAACTATGTTATTCCCCAGTGGAGTCGGGTCCCTTGCTCTAACCAACTCGGGTATCCTTTTGTTTTGCTTTATCCCCCAGTCGGGTCAGCTTTGCCGTCTTGCATTTGCATTGGCATCACAAGCATTTCACATCTTCTTAGGTCCAAAATTGGTGTACTTTGTATTTAAGTCCCTTCGACCCGTCGAATCAAAGATTTTATCTTCAAATCTCCGGACGAAGAGACTTAAATAGGGGCATCTGTCATACCCCAATTTTTGACCTAAATTTCTTTTTTTACTCGTCCTTTTAGTTCGGAGCTTTTCGTCGTCTCAGACGAAATTTCGACAGGGAGGTATTTTAAAATACCTCATTTTTTTTCCTTTTAATTTCGTCCAAGTCCGTCTTTTAGTTTTTAGTATTATTTCTATCTTTATTTTTTTTCCTTTTAAATATTTTATTTGTTATTTTATTTAGCATTTTTATTATTTATTTTTTTTTCTCTTCTTTTTTTTCTTTTTTACCTTTTTAATCAAGCTGACTTTTTATTTATTTATTGTGGAGAAGACTTTTTTCATAATCTTGTGTTTTAATTTGTCACTTAATGGGCTTTAATTCAGCATTATGGTGTTTGATAGCCATTAGTGTGTTTTTGACTATGAGGATTCCAGGATTAAAAGGGAGTCAACACAGGCATTTGGGGGAGAATTCAAAAACTCTGAAGCAAAAAAGCCATCAGATAAAAAGTTCATCAGTAACGAAAACACAAAAGATCCAAAGAGCAATTGTCATCAGAACTAACACTCACCCCCCCCCTCTAACTCACGCCTCTCCACTCGCTACCACCACAAACAAGCCACCACTCACACTCCTCCTCTACCAAAAAAACACGTGCATCTCCCTCACACCCACAACAACAACCCATTCACGGCCTTACCCCTCAACAACCTTCCACCACCTATCACCACCAGCCACAAAACAACTTTAAACCCAAATCCGCACAACCCTTCTCCCACAGCCACGGCAATAGCAAAAATCCCCAAATAAAACCCAGCAATCCCCAACACCACTCACGGCACAGCACAAGAGAACAACACCAACCCAAACCCATCTCACACGACCTCAAACCCACAACCACCCATCTCACACGACCTCAAACCCACAACCACCCACAAACACACGAAAATCATCCCACAATCACACCCACAACCCAAACCGTAAACCCACCCTCAAACAACCAACACAAAACCGAGCCACTTCGTCTCCAAAAGGTAGTTTTCTGTTTTTCTTCCTTTCCTTTAGACTTAGATCTACCTTTTTTACTGTGTTTTTGAAGAAACCGAAGCCGAATTCGTGTTTGGGAGGGTGAGAGAAGTAAGAAGGTTAAATTCTTTTTAAAAAAGGGCTGAGTTTTCATTCCGGCGCGGTGGCGCCGCCCCCTTGGGCCGGCCAACCACCGCGCCCTTCTTTACTTCCGGCCATGGCTTTGTTTTTTCGGTTGAGAGAAGTTCAGAGAGAATTGGGAGGAAGAGTGGAGAAATGAGAGAAGAAAGAGAAAGAGAGGGGTAAAATGACTTTCTTTTTCTGAAAATTGGTTATATAGCCTTAAAGCCTGGCCCAAAGCACTCGGCCCATCTTGTTACCCTTTCCTGATTTCTTCAGATCGCTACCCACACCCCCCTGTTCTGTTTCCTGCACCCCCTGTCCCTTTTTTTTATTTCTTTTTTGTTCTTTTTATCTCTTTTGCATTTTAATTTGTTAGTTCCTTATTTATTTTCATGCATCTTATTTCATTGAATTTATCTTATAATCATCATGCATTTTTTTTATTTTTTTTATTTACTTTTCTTTTATTTTCATGCATATTTCATTTTATTTTTACTTTTAGCACATTTACTTATCCTAGTGCATTTGCAATCCTCTTCTAGTTATTGTTTTGTCATTTTTTTGTTTTGATTAGAATGTAATTAGGATCAATGTAACAATATTAATGAGAATTCGCACCGACACTCGCACCTTTTTTTATTTATTTTGCTTTACGTTTTTATTTATCTCGCTTTATATAAAGAAAAAATACAAAAAATACTAGGTTAGTTTATTTCAAAGGGTTTTCGTGGTGATCCAACGTCACCACGGAAATTCCTCGTCTTTAATTTTTAGTTACGTTTTAGTCTTAGTCCATTATCAAAAAATAACAAAAACATTCAAATAATCAAAAATCAAAAAAATCTTTTCTTAATAAACCTTGATTTTCAATCAAGTGTCCGTTTTTTTTTCTTTTATTTTCTTTAAAAAATCATTAATCCACTTTAATTACACTTTAATCATTTTCAAAATAAAAAACACAAACCAATTCCATTTTGCCACTTGGCTTTTATCTTTAAAACTTTTTTTAAAAAACTAATAAAAAACATCAAACAAATCAAACGTCTTTTTTACCCCGAACTACGAGGTTTTGATCCCTCACGGGTACGTAGGCAGAGGACCTTGTCCTTCCAAATCATAAAAAATACAAAAACATTTTTATTTTTTTTCCCACTATTTTAATTCATTCTTTTCTTTCTTTAAAAAAATAATAAGCAAGTTATAGCCAAAATAAATAAATAAAATCAAGAGGTTCTCGTAGAGTACTACGAACGTTTAGGGTGCTAACACCTTCCCTAAACGTAACTAACCCCCGAACCCTAATTTTTAAAAACGTGGTAATTTAGAACTTTTTTCCACTTTTCATTTAAAAAATTAAAAGTTCAGTCGTGAAATAAAATCAGTGAGTCAACGCTAATCAATAGCTTGATCTCCAAAAATCACCGCGACACACATGTTCAAGCAAGAGATTAACTAGTTGATTCTTGTCGGTCACATTATAAGCACAAAAGAATCTAAAAACTTCCAGCAAAAGTCCAATTTCAAATGAGACAATGTTGCACATATTCAAGCAAAGGAAATTAACTAGTTGATTCAGGTCGGTCACATTAGCAACATAAATCAACCTAACAACTTCAAGCAAGAGACTGAACAATTTCACTAAAGAATATAGTAAGAATTCAAAAATAAGAAAATCATTTTTTAAGGTTTCAAAAACTACATAATACCTTGGCACTAGCCTTTAAGCTTCATGCTTCAAGTAGCAAATTCACTTGCCTTCTTGACTTGTCTCACCATCTTTAAAAATGTCTATGCGAAATCAGTTGGATAGATTACAGCCATTGCATCCTGGCTCACTATATCTTAGGGTTGAATCTCTTGTCATGCTACAGAAAAAACAAGACTTAAAATAAGAGGGAGTATATTCTGAATATAATTTCTGATTTTAATGTACAAAGACAAAGTTTAAGGTAAATAAACTCGTTAATTACTATCCTCTAACTAAGGAAAGAAAATAAACTCGTTCCATTGTCCAAGAGTAGCATATATGCCAGAAAGAAGAGAATAGTAACCAGACGTATCACTCTCCAGCTTAATGCAATGCTGGGCAGCTATTTCCCCAAGCTTCACATTGTTGCAATGCCATTGTCCTTCATGGAGTTAAAGCACCGGTAACCTTCTTTTTCAATCAATCCAGCATGATTGTAAACAGTTAGAATTATAGTGTTGGTGGCCAAATTAGGGATGATACACTCTAGCCATCTGTTCAAATAGCTCGACTGCATCTGATGCCCTTCCATTTATTCCAAATCCATAGATCATTGCAGAATATGTTTAGAAACAAACTTCATTAATATTATGTAAAAAAAATTAAGTTATATTCAGTAGTTATTTCTTATATTATTATTAAAAAATTTATGTAACATAAGCATAGTTGACACAACTCGTGAACTCAAAGTGCAATACGAATTCACCAAAAAATTCATTGGACTGATTTCTAGAACCTAGCCCAACTCAATTAGCTCCTGGCTAAGTTGGGTCTTGAATGGCCCTAGTAAACTTAGTATTATGTTTTGTATATTGGAATAATGGAATTATAATGCGGGTAGTAAGTTGTTAGTCTATAGAATAACGAGCAAGGTTTCAATATTCTACATGACTTAAATTTAAATGTGATCAGTCTTTGGTGAAAAATAATCTTGAGTTGTGACTTGAGAGATCCTAGAAAAGAAGTTTAACAAGAAATGTAAATCACCAACATGAAAGAATATCCACTCTTTAGATTTCATGACCTAGAAACTATTACACTCACTGGTAAACAAAACACTCAATCAACAGTTTTAATATATTAATAATCTGTTATTGCCTAACTAAGATTTAGGGTTAATTGCACTTATGGTCCCTCTCTTATTGCCAATCTGCGATTTTGGTCATCCTAGTTTAACAATGAAAATGATGCAGCAGTCAAATGCTGACATGACATTGAACATGTGAAGCTAACACGGCCACCGAGTGATGCAGCAGTCAAATGCTGACATGACATTGAACATGTCAATTTGTAACTCCTGCCCACACCCTCGCCATTTCCCAATCAGTCCTCTGAAGGACTGGAGACTGCCAAAGTAAGAAAACATACCTGAAAAACAGGAACTCCATCAAAACCTTCCTTGTTGGCGGCTCTGAGCTGATAAACACAGCGAAAATGAAATTAAACACAATCCAACAGTACAGCACTTGAACATATATGCTACTTGTTCAGTCACAGAACTAATTCCCACACCGCAGCTATCATGCATATTACCAAAGCTTATTTTCCTCCATGATTTACATTTAAAACTGATAAGACTTAACTCATTCCATAGTGACACTGCTATAGGACTCAGATGATGAAAATACTAGTTTGGCTTTTAAGTAATATGTTGTGTGCAACAATTATAACCGGAACTAACCTTCAGTGCATTCCTTATTTGAAGTGGATCGAGTAAAAATTGGAATGCAATACCTTCAACAAGTATACCTATAACACAGGCAGAAAAGTTGTTACAGATACAGGATAAAAACCATACTTTTTATGCTTCAAAAAGTATATGATTGCAGGTTCCCCCTTAACCCTTATTAAAAGGAAAGGTGTGACATTCATGGTTGTAAGTGCTATATGTCAGTAGCACATGGTTCTAAATGCTGATAGTAACATAGCCCATATTGATATGAATTCAAAGGGAAAAATCATGTAGAATCATTTCATTTACAACTGATTCTTAAAAGTCTTGAAGGTTTTTTACAACGAATTGTTTCCAACATAATTAATTAATTACTTTGACTTTCAATATGATAGAAGCCAAACCACAATTTCACTGAGTGCCATAATTAATTAACATACTCAAGACATTAAGACTTTAAGTTCAATTTAAGTTGCTATCTCAAGCTATGGCTTATATAGTTATACATACATAGCAGCTGAGCACACAAATTAGTGTTCAAAATCAGATTAATTGTTGTAGTAGAAAATTTAAAACCAGCGCAATTTGAACTAAAATCAAGATAAAAAACACTCAAATCAACATTCACCCTTTGCTATAGAAACTTAACTTTCTTTAATTATAGAAACCAAATTCTATAATCTTTTATCTAATAAAAAAAGGAGGAATCATTAACACAAAATCCCTCAAACTCCATTATTCACACTCTTTTGTGACACTCTTTAACAGAATTATCAAGAACTAACTAATTCCATGAGGCACAAATACAAGGTGTTGCAATTTGCAGCAGAGAACTCCTGAGATTACAACACAAATACTCAAACAGACATGAATTACAACAAATACTCCTGAGAACTCCTGAGAACTCCTGACGGGAGTGAGATTGAGAGGAATATAAGCTTTGATTGAGGGTTAGTGATGGTGAGATTTAGGAATACAAGATTTATCGTTTTGGTAATCTGAAAAATCACAGTATAAGAGCACAATAATCTTAATTAGATAGTCTTTCCTTTTTCATACAAAGCAATTCTCTATTTGATTATTGTGGTTCAATGTTCATCAAGGAAATTTGAAAATTCATAATTGAAGTCAGATATATGATTTGAATTGCAGATAAATAATAACACTTTATTATATTTTTTAAGAGCTTACATCTTCAGCTATAATACAAAAATGACCAAAACCAGTCCCGATGTCGTAGTTATCCACTCCATAATTTGCAATCACCACGAAATAGCAACTACGATGAGAAACAGTTTTGTATAAGTGGTAAAAATATACATATGCAGAATGATTTTCTAAAAATAAAAAAGAATTAGTATTAAGATTTCAACTTACTATATGTATGCTCAACAGTAAAACTGGACCAGAAATCTGCAAATAAAATTCTCATAGGTTATAAAGAAACTGAACCAACGCTAGGTTTGGCCAGCCAGCTTGCTTAGACATTCTCACAGCTTCAATACTTTCAGTTACACTGCCAATTTGATTCACCTATCAAATAGGTTATAAAGAAAATTCTCATCATATTTGATAGAGAATTAAAAGGATAGTTAGTTAAGACGGAACTCTTGTTCTCCTAGTAAATAAAAATAAGGCTGAAGATAAATTTACCTTCAACAAAAGGGCATTGCAAGACTTCTCCTTAGTTGCTTTTTCCATACGCTAAGGAGCCAATAATGGACAGAATAATATTAAAAACACAAAAAGGATACAAGTTTGTTGAACACTCCCAAGTTTGAAGTTAATAAAGCATACCTTTGGGTTGGTAACAAGGAGATCATCACCAACGATCTGTACTTGCTGACCCATTTCAGCTGTTAATTTTGCGTAGTGCTCCCAGTCATCCTGATCGAATGGATCCTCAATGGACACAATTGGGTAGTCAGACACAAATGACTTGTACACATTCTTTAAGCTGTCTCCTGAGATTTTCTCTGATCCATCATTATTCTGCAATAAGGTAGTCAGTTATCAAGGCAAAGAAACGTATCTCAACAAAGAAATAAAAATGGAGAAGCTTCAGGAAAAAGACTATAAGCTATCCACCTCTTCCTTAAAATTCAAGTCATATGTTTTGCCCTTGTTATCATAAAATTCTGAAGCAGCGACATCCATCCCAATTACAACCTATACAGATAGAAACTAATCAGTCATATATGTACATTCAGGTAAAGGCTAATTCAGATTCAGCAGATGAATATTCAACCTTTCCAGTATAACCAGCTTTAGCAATGGCAGTCTTCAGAAGTTCAAGTCCTTCTTTGTTTTCCTATAAATCAAACAGAAAACATAACAATTAAAAACTGTATTTTGACAACATGAAAATGTAATAAAGCATATAGTAGACTAGAGATAGTTAATGTTTGATACAAAATAGTGTAACACCCATAATAAGATTGCCTAGGATCTTATACGAGTATTAAAATTTCGTACTGGATACATTAATTTACAATATAAAAGTTCAAACAGATATTACAACACACTGTAATATTACATCCAAAGTTAAAACAATTCTCTTGTTACTTGTACATCATGTATCACAACATATAATACATCCATATAATACAATCATCCAAACATATAACAACAGCACGATCAGTCCGTAGCCTTCTCCTTACCCTTGTTGCGTGCTGATTGCGATCCTGCCTGTGAACCTGCACCAGAAGGAATGGGATGAGACATAATGTCTCAGTGAGCTCTACCCAACCTACTGTTTGGCAACCACAGGGAACCTAGGGTCGCCATGCCTACCTTGGCAATTTAGGGGGATTCTAGAATCGCCAAGTCTTTAACCTGCCTATGACTTTAACTATAACCTTCCTATAACTGTAAACTTCCTGTAACTATGACTTTAACAACTTTGACTATAACTATAAATCATAAAACAAATAAAGTGTTTTATGTTAGCTGTTAGCGTTGAACAAACAATTATCTGAGTTCATTTTACGGAGGGCACCCCGGGTGGAGCAACCCCGAGATACGTCTCCCTATAACCGGTGAAATTCCTATCATATCAGGCTAACACCGGACTCCCTATAAAACGTGTGGACAATCCTCTCGGAGAAGTCCCATCCGGCGAATCCCGGAGTCTGATGAACACGCCACTGTAAAACGTGCAAGCACGCCACTATAAAACGTGTAAACACGCCAATATCTTTAATCTTTAATCTTTAACTTTAACATATAATCTGACACTTTAATTCTATAACAATCATGTAATCTACAACCTTTAATCTATAACCTTGGCTTATCGTTCTCATAAGCCTCCTATAATTGTTGGAGAACCAACTCTTGTAACTTGTCTATAACTATGATTGATGAATCATACCAACTCTCGTGCTCTTAAGCTTGCACATTCTTAAATGAATGTAGGGATTTCACTTCAAGAAATAATCCCATTACCAAGCCCTATACACATCTATATAACTTAGGAGTACATGTAAACATCTCCTAATGCCATGCCTATCCCTTATCCTTCCCTATCTCCAAGCCAGAACACACGAAAAATGATGCTGATGAGGTCCAATATCGTAGCACGATATGAATAAATCGGAGCACGATTTTATGCGAAACTTCATTGAAAAACAGGACATAAAATCGTAGCACGATGCCCATAAATCGGAGCACGATTTTGGCTTCAGCAGCACTCATAATTTCACTTCCTAGGCTATCCCAAACATTCCCAAACATCAATTAACTTAGGGGAATGGATTTTGCTATAACATATGAACAAGATAACACATACCAAAACATGTATTCACAAACCAATCAAGGGATTAAGGCATGGATCTATCAAAATAACTCATAATTCTATAACTTCAAACTTAAACAAAGTAGGGTTCTAAAACCCTCTAAGAGCTCACCTCAAACTCAAAGATTGCTTGCTAAGTCTTGATTCCAACTCTAGCTTCAAGCTACAAAACTCTACTCAAGAACACCTCTATTTCCTTGGCTTTCCTTCTTGTTCTTGCTCCAAGATTTCTCCAACACAAACTTGCTTATCATACAAGGATTTTGGGAGAAGTTTGCTAACTCAAAGGATGATTTTTGATGATGGTAATGAATGGAGAAGGAGGGCGAAAATGAGGAGAAAGGGAGAGTAAAAATTCTGGTTTTTGGTGTGTAAGAAAATGAGTAAAAACCTTTGAAAATTTCATATAAATCCATTAAGCCCTTTTTCCTCTTATTTACAACCATGCCACTACTCAATTACCACTTTGCCATTGCTTGTAACCGAAGTTTCTAACGCTTATAACTGATACATCTAAGCGGGATATTACACTCTACCCCCCTTAAAGAAATTTCGTCCTCGAAATTTAGAAATTACCTGTAAAAAGATGCGGGTAGCTCTCCATCATCTCTGATTCCAATTCCCATGTAGCTTCACCATAGGGAGAACCTTTCCATATAACTTTAACAATTGGAATCTCTTTGTTCCTCAATGCTTTAACATCACGTTCAACAATCCGTTCCGGTTCGGGTTGAAAAGTCAAATCCGATCTCAAATCGATAGATTCCAACTCTACTGGCTGGTGAGGATCAGGAATAAACTTCCTTAACTGTGAAACATGGAATACATCGTGCAATCCAGACATCGCCGGTGGCAGAGCCAGTTGATAAGCTGCTGGTCCGACTCGTTTAAGTATCTCAAATGGCCCAATAAATCTTGGACTCAATTTCTTTGTTCTGAAAACACCTCGTAATCCTAGTTTAGGGGTAACTCTCAGGAAAACATGATTTCCCACTTCGAACTCTAGAGGTCTTCGCCTCTTGTCCGCATAACTCTTCTGTCGACTTTGAGCAGTTCTAATCTTATCCTGAATGGATTTAATCTTCAAAGTGGTTTCCTGGATAATCTCAGGTCCCAAAATACTTTTATCTCCAACCTCTGACCAACAAAGCGGTGTTCTACACCTCCTGCCATACAGTGCCTCATAGGGTGCCATTCCGATGCTAGAATGGTAACTATTATTATACGAAAACTCTATCAAAGGCAGATGATTATTCCAACTTGCTCCATCCTCTAAAATGCATGCACGTAACATATCCTCCATAGTCTGTATAGTTCTCTCTGATTGTCCATCTGTTTGAGGATGATGGGACGTACTCAACTTTAACCTTGTTCCCAAAGCCTTCTGAAAAGCCTTCCAAAAGTGAGAAGTAAAGATAGGATCTCTATCTGACACAATGCTGGTCGGAACACCATGTAGTTTCACAATCTCTGCTATGAACAATTCTGCGTACTGAGCAGCCCTGTAAGTAGTCCTAACCGGTAAAAAGTGAGCAGACTTTGTTAACCGATCGACAACTACCCAAATTGAATCATGTCCCCGTTGAGTCCGAGGTAACCCGGTCACAAAATCCATGGAGATTTCTTCCCATTTCCACTGAGGAATCTCCAATGGTACAAGCATCCCTGCCGGCCTCTGATGTTCAATTTTCACTTGTTGACACACAATACAATGTGATACGAATTCTGCAATATCAGTCTTCATCCCTGGCCACCAATAATCCTTCTTTAAGTCTTGATACATTTTAGTGGTACCCGGATGAATACTGAAACTACTCTTGTGTGCTTCTTCTAAAATCAACCTCTTTAAACTAGCATCATCGGGAACACAAACTCTACCTTCAAACAGCAGAATACCATCCGAAGCCCTTGAAAATTCTGACTGACCAATCCTCCTCTGAAGATTCACATCTGATTCTTGAGCATGCGCGATTCGGGACCGCAAATCACAAGTAACCTCTAATCTTTGTAACAAGACGCCATCACCCAATTCTGTAACGCTGAGATTGAGATCTCTAAATTTCTCATACAAACCACAGGTATGCATCAGTACTTCTGCTTTAATCAAAGATTTCCTGCTCAAGGCGTCAGCAACTACATTCGCCTTTCCAGGGTGATACTTTAACTCAAAATCAAAATCCTTTAAATATTCCATCCATCTTCTCTGTCTCATATTCAGTTCCCGTTGATCGAACAAATACTTTAAACTTTTATGGTCACTGAACAAGTCGAATTGTGCCCCGTATAAATGGTGCCTCCACACTTTCAAAGCAAAAACTATTGCCGCCAACTCAAGGTCATGAGTGGGGTAATTCTCCTCGTGAGATTTAAGCTGTCGAGAAGCATAAGCTATCACATTACCTTCTTGCATGAGCACACAACCCAGTCCCTTAGAGGACGCATCACAATAAACCACATATTTCTTATCAGGGTCTGGTATTGCTAATACTGGAGCCTTGGATAATTTCTTTCTCAAAGTCCGGAAACTTTTCTCACAATTTTCGTCCCAGACGAAAGGCACATCTTTCCTTGTGAGGCGTGTCAATGGCAAAGCAATCTGTGAAAATCTCATAATAAACCTTCGGTAGTAACCTGCTAAACCCAGGAAACTCCGAACCTCTGTAACATTCGTTGGTCTGGCCCAATTAAGGACAGCTTCAACCTTTGATGAGTCAACTGACACTCCTCCTTTAGAAATAACATGCCCCAAAAACTGGATTTCTGATAACCAAAATTCACATTTGCTGAATTTTGCATATAACTGATTTTCTCTGAGAATGTCCAACACAATCCTCAGATGTTGAGCATGTTCCTGTGAGTCCTTTGAATAAATCAAAATATCATCTATGAAGATTACAACAAACTGATCCAGGTAAGGCTGGAAAATTCTATTCATGTAGTCCATAAACACAGCTGGAGCATTAGTCACTCCGAATGGCATAACCAAAAATTCATAATGTCCGTAACGTGTTCTGAACGCCGTCTTGGACACATCTGATGATTTGATACGAATCTGGTGGTATCCTGATCTGAGATCAATCTTTGAAAACACTGCAGCTCCTTTGAGTTGATCCAAAAGATCATCAATCCTCGGTAACGGATACTTGTTCTTAATAGTTACTTTATTCAACCGACGGTAGTCAATGCACAATCTCATGCTACCATCCTTCTTCTTAACCAACAACACTGGCGCACCCCAAGGTGACACACTCGGCCTGATAAAATGTTTCTGGATCAAGTCTTCTAACTGAGACTTCAATTCCTTTAACTCTGATGGTGACATTCTATAAGGCGCCACTGATACTGGCTCAGATCCTGGAACGAGATCAATAGAAAACTCAACTTCCCGTTCCGGGGGTAAATTACTTATCTCTGAAGGAAAAACATCCAAATATTCATTGACAACAGGAATGTCACTGGGACTCAGTTCTGATTCTGAAGTCACAGTAACCATCACATAAAAACCATTATCCTGTGCACACATAAGTTGAGTAAGCTGATGCGTGCGGTTGATTAACTCTGATAAAGCCACACCTTCGGTCGTATCATCCGTAGGCATAAAAATACACTTTTCCGCACATCCAATATAAACATGATTAGCAGATAACCAATCCATCCCTAGGATCACATCAAGTTGTATCATAGGAAGACACACCAAGTCTATATAGTATGTCTTGCTAGATACTGTGATCGGGCAATTTTCACATATAAAACTAGCTACTACTCCGCCTTCAGTAGCGGTGGATACCGTCATAGGAGGTATCAACGGTGACATAGACAATTGTAAAGCTTCAACACACTTGTAAGAAATAAAGGAACATGTTGCACCACAATCAAATAACACTTTAACTGGAGTTTGGCCTAAGTAACACATACCAGCAATTAAATCTTCATTTGCCAAAGCCTTCTGACCATCAAGGGAATACACCCTGCCTTTACTTGTTGTGGTTCCTTCAGCTCCACTTTTACCTCTTCTTTCTGGACAATTAGCCAAAATGTGCCCCGGCTGCCTACACCCGAAACACACACCTGTTTGTCTCATGCACTGACCATAATGCGACTTCCCGCAAAATTTACAAATGACCACCGCCTGTGGTGAAAATGACTGTTTTCCCCTTTTTGGAGAACCCTTAGGCTTGTTCTCTTGATACCTATCTGGAAACTTTCCTTTCCTCTTTTCATATGCTGCAGCTTTCTCTTTCGCGGTCTTGGCAAAACCCGCTTCCGCAACCAAACTATCATGAACCATCTCGTCATAGCTAGTGTTCCTTTGTAGACTCACAGCTGTATCAATCTCACCTCTCAGCCCACGTCTATACTGATTCATCTTCCAATTCTCATTAGCGGCATACTCGTTGTGAGAGGAGTAATATGACAACTCTTCAAACTTCTTTGTAAACTCGGTGACTGACATGCCACCTTGCTTCAGCTCAAGAAATTCCTGTTCTTTCTTCACCTTATACGACATCGGAATATACTTCTCTATCATTGCTTCCTTGAAGTTATCCCAGTTAACCTCAACATCGTTTGCTATCATTCGGCGTTGAGCGGATTCCCACCAATCTTCCGCTGCGCCTCTGAACTGGTTAGTGGCCAACAAAACTTTACTTTCCTCAGGGCAATCCACCATCCGGAACACTTTCTCTATCTGCTTCAGCCATCTCTTGGCCTCTGGAGGTTCACCTTCCCCATTGAACTCAGGAGGGTGATTTCTGTTAAATTCCCGGTAGGACGGATTCGCCACTGCTGGTGGTGGTGTCTGCTGCTGAGCACCTTGTCCATGGTGCATCATCCCCATCCATTCTTGTTGAGCCTGAGCCTGTTGTTGGGCTTGCTGCTGCATCATGAGCATCATCTGCTGATGCTGTAACGCAGCCTGAGCTTGCTGCTCTTGGTACTGTTGCTGCAACGCCTGTTGCTGTTGCATCATTTGAGCCCAAAATTGCATATTAGGGTCTCCTCCGGCTTCCTCAGCATTAGCCTGATTTGATCTAGGCCTGCCAGGACCTCTTCTCCTCCCAGACATCTTATCCTAACTGTCATACACAAGTCAAAGTGATCAGTTTCAACCAGATATAACATTTAGAATAATGTCCCGGATCCAAGAGATCCACAAACTTGTATTGTATTTTAATGACCCAAGGCACGGTCTGAATCGACCTGCTCTGATACCAAATTGTAACACCCATAATAAGATTGCCTAGGATCTTATACGAGTATTAAAATTTCGTACTGGATACATTAATTTACAATATAAAAGTTCAAACAGATATTACAACACTCTGTAATATTACATCCAAAGTTAAAACAATTCTCTTGTTACTTGTACATCATGTATCACAACATATAATACATCCATATAATACAATCATCCAAACATATAACAACAGCACGATCAGTCCGTAGCCTTCTCCTTACCCTTGTTGCGTGCTGATTGCGATCCTGCCTGTGAACCTGCACCAGAAGGAATGGGATGAGACATAATGTCTCAGTGAGCTCTACCCAACCTACTGTTTGGCAACCACAGGGAACCTAGGGTCGCCATGCCTACCTTGGCAATTTAGGGGGATTCTAGAATCGCCAAGTCTTTAACCTGCCTATGACTTTAACTATAACCTTCCTATAACTGTAAACTTCCTGTAACTATGACTTTAACAACTTTGACTATAACTATAAATCATAAAACAAATAAAGTGTTTTATGTTAGCTGTTAGCGTTGAACAAACAATTATCTGAGTTCATTTTACGGAGGGCACCCCGGGTGGAGCAACCCCGAGATACGTCTCCCTATAACCGGTGAAATTCCTATCATATCAGGCTAACACCGGACTCCCTATAAAACGTGTGGACAATCCTCTCGGAGAAGTCCCATCCGGCGAATCCCGGAGTCTGATGAACACGCCACTGTAAAACGTGCAAGCACGCCACTATAAAACGTGTAAACACGCCAATATCTTTAATCTTTAATCTTTAACTTTAACATATAATCTGACACTTTAATTCTATAACAATCATGTAATCTACAACCTTTAATCTATAACCTTGGCTTATCGTTCTCATAAGCCTCCTATAATTGTTGGAGAACCAACTCTTGTAACTTGTCTATAACTATGATTGATGAATCATACCAACTCTCGTGCTCTTAAGCTTGCACATTCTTAAATGAATGTAGGGATTTCACTTCAAGAAATAATCCCATTACCAAGCCCTATACACATCTATATAACTTAGGAGTACATGTAAACATCTCCTAATGCCATGCCTATCCCTTATCCTTCCCTATCTCCAAGCCAGAACACACGAAAAATGATGCTGATGAGGTCCAATATCGTAGCACGATATGAATAAATCGGAGCACGATTTTATGCGAAACTTCATTGAAAAACAGGACATAAAATCGTAGCACGATGCCCATAAATCGGAGCACGATTTTGGCTTCAGCAGCACTCATAATTTCACTTCCTAGGCTATCCCAAACATTCCCAAACATCAATTAACTTAGGGGAATGGATTTTGCTATAACATATGAACAAGATAACACATACCAAAACATGTATTCACAAACCAATCAAGGGATTAAGGCATGGATCTATCAAAATAACTCATAATTCTATAACTTCAAACTTAAACAAAGTAGGGTTCTAAAACCCTCTAAGAGCTCACCTCAAACTCAAAGATTGCTTGCTAATTCTTGATTCCAAACTCTAGCTTCAAGCTACAAAACTCTACTCAAGAACACCTCTATTTCCTTGGCTTTCCTTCTTGTTCTTGCTCCAAAATTTCTCCAACACAAGCTTGCTTATCATACAAGGATTTTGGGAGAAGTTTGCTAACTCAAAGGATGATTTTTGATGATGGTAATGAATGGAGAAGGAGGGCGAAAATGAGAAGAAAGGGAGAGTAAAAATTCTGATTTTTGGTGTGTAAGAAAATGAGTAAAAACCTTTGAAAATTTCATATAAATCCATTAAGCCCTTTTTCCTCTTATTTACAACCATGCCACTACTCAATTACCACTTTGCCATTGCTTGTAACCGAAGTTTCTAACGCTTATAACTGATACATCTAAGCGGGATATTACAAATAGAGTAACAGCCGAAATAATTATCTTTATGCATATTTGGATTATTACACTACAAAAGATCCTGATGTGCACTTCAAATAAATAAGTCCACTAATTACAAGAAATCAATTATGAATTACTTTTAGGTAACACTTAGATTACAAAACTAAATGAAGCACGTAAGGACTTGGATATTAGGAGCAAAGCTACCTTCATCCCCCACATTAGTCGCGTCTTGTCCATACTTCTTTTTAATCACAGCCTATAAGGCAAACACAATATCTTAATTGATGACACTAAATCAAAAAGAATCCTGTCATCCATTTTTGCTTTTATTCTAAAACAAGTTGGGCAAAAAGAACATTAACCTTTAGATGATGGTATACTTCTACACCCATCTTCATTGCTTCTTTGAAAGAAGATGCCCCAACAGGGAGAATCATAAATTCCTATATAAGAGGCAGAAGGATAAGAATTTGGATAAAAAAACGGCCCTAATCAATACATGCAATTAATTAGATAGATTTTACCTGCATTGCAAGCTTATTTCCTGCGTGTGAGCCTCCATTGATAACATTGAATGAAGGTACAGACAATACCAAAGTCTTGTTTCCAGCTAGATTTGCAATATGCTGAAATGTTTTTGAAAATATACCAAAGCAATCCATGAGAACACAAGCGAACGAGATAGAAACTATAGTTACTGAAATCTCACATACCTTGTACAGAGGAATTTTCTTTGCTAAAGCACCAGCTTTACAGACAGCGAGTGTCACGGCCAAAATAGCATTTGCTCCAAGCTGAAAATTACAAGATTGTGGAAATCCAATCAGCAAAAAATGAATGCCTATTAGTCTATTACCGTTTCCATAAATGCAGACGCAAAAAATAAACAAAAGAAATCCTATAGTGATACCTTCTGCTTGCACCATCCCCACTCATTAACAGTTCCATCAAGCTGCTGTACCATAAAATTGTCGATTTCAGTCTGCTTGGTTGGGTCCTGTAAACGCAGATAACAAATCCAGCCACTCTATAAAAACTGGATTTAAAAACAATACAACATATGTCCAAATAACCCAATATTATAGTTCCACAATACCTTGCCAAGAAGAGCAGGAGCTATAATTGAATTCACATTCTCGACAGCCTAAGCCAAAACAAATTTGGAATCTTATTATCAACTCCGTTTCATTCAGGAAAAAATTACAGAAAAAAATAACTTCCTAAAACAAACATAAGTTACTGGTAAACAAAAATACAGTAAAAAGGGACTGATGAAGATCTAGATCTTATTATCAGCCTCTTCAATATGAATTGCTTCGAGTAGATTTGCAGAGTAATTAGGGTTTAAAATTGTTTACCTCTTTAGATCTCTAATCCACCATTGATGAGAATGTAAGAACTATGTGTGAGTGACGGCGAGAACGACGGCGGGAGAAGACAAAGAGAGCTGAGAGATCACGGTTGAGTGAGTGAGTCTTTGTATTGTTCAATTTCTACTTCGTCACTGGTTCGTCGGCGGGACAGCAAGCCAAGATACGATTCGTCAATCGACGAATCCATGCCACGTAATCTGGAAAAGGAGAAAGAGACGATAGCAACGCACTTCATACAAGAGGGAGGGGGTCCGAGAAACAGCCTTGTACGTACGCCTCCCACGCGAAGAAGTGCTTTTCTTCTTTAATTCCAAAAAAGTAAAGCCGGAGCTCTAGCGAACAAATCTTATGTGTTTTTCCCAGAGAGCAATTTCTTTCCACTAGAACAAGTCCGTTGCAGGCGATTCAGCTTGGTTTAGAAGAGGAAAGGTTTGGTGTGAGTTGATTGAATAAAAAAAAATTATAATAATATATATAGAAATTAAATTTTTATTGGCAAAAATGTTAGCGTCGGCTAAGCCGACTCTATATCTAATCTAAACATTATATGGGTCCCATTTGAGCAAAAAAAAAGAGGAATAATAATTTTATTACTTAAATTTTTATCAATTAAAATAATAGAGTCGGACAGACCGACTCTAAATTTGGTCTAAAATGTCATACGTGGGTCCCCTAACCTTTAGCCTCGGCTAGGCCGACTCTAAATCCTTTTAAAAATAAAGGAAAACTAGAAATTGAAGTAGAGTGGGTTAGGCCGACTCTAGTCAGACGCTAGTAGCGTCGGTGTCGGGGGCCGACGCTAAAATTCGACGCTATTTCGCTGTTTTCTTGTAGTGTAAGTAATCAATGTGTTGGTATCAAGAAAGAGTATACAACTTTTAAATTTCCTTAACAGCATTGATTTATGGGCATTCTATCCGAAGCTCCACTGGCATGTCAAACATTCAAAAGCTTATAGGAGTGTGTCCGCAGGTCTCTCTGTCTCTCATTCTATATATATATATATATATATATATATATATATATATATATATATATATATATATATATATATATATATTTCTTGTATGATACACAATTTACACTGTAGAATTAAGTTTGCAAATCATACGTCTTTATATCTGCCAGGGTATTTCAATGGCTCCCCATGACCTGGTAGTAGCTAGACGCTTATGAATTGGAATTTTTCTGTTTCATTAAATCAGAACACACAACTTATACTTATAACGGTGCTACAATAAATACATTGAACGCCTTTTACTAAATCTGCAGTTTGATATCCTATGGGATGCACTCTCTGGTGAAGAACACCTCGAACTCTTTGCTAGTATTAAAGGCCTCTCCCCAGCATCTATTAAATCAGTAAGTCTGCTCCAGGCTTGAAATTGTTCTGTACATTGAATTCTACGATATGCACATGGTCATCCACATTTATTTTTGAAAAATGTAGATTACTCAGACATCATTGGCAGAGGTGAGACTCATGGATGCAGCCAAAGTAAGATCTGGAAGTTACAGTGGAGGAATGAAATGCCGTCTCAGTGTTGCAATTGCCCTTATCGGCGACCCTAAATTAGTTATTTGGATGAACCGGTATGCAAAAAAAGATATATTCTTTAAACCGTATATTTTTTCAACAGGATTACAAGATTTAATTTTTCGTTCTTATTTTTTAGACTACTGGTATGGATCCAATAACAAGGAGGCATGTGTGGGACATCATCCAAAATGCAAAAAGAGGGCGTGCCATTGTTCTCACAACACATTCTATGGAAGAAGCTGACATTCTAAGTGAACGCATAGGAATCATGGCAAAGGGAAGGCTCCGCTGCATTGGTACCTCAATCAGATTGAAGTCACGCTTCGGTACTGGTTTTATTGCTAATATTAACTTCTATAGAAACAATAATGAACAGATTCCCAGGCTTAGTGTCACCTATCTATTGCTTAGTGTCACAGTCCATAACGATGAATAGCTCCTAAATTTACACTTTCCCAGGCTTGTTAATTGCATTTGTGACCATGTTGTGCATGATGCATGTATTTGATAGTAAGCTGAAAGTGGTTTAGGTAACACAAAGACAGGATGAAATACACTCAAGTGTGGCCTATAGTGAGAAAAATCATGCGAAGTTCACACAGAACTGTACAATTACTTCGATAGGTTGATATTCTCTTATGAGAATTGATATTTGAACAGAATAGTTGATATCCACACCGTATTTAATATGGTCGGAGGCATAAGGTCGTACTTTTTTAATCATTTTTTGCTTACCTCGGTTTGTATGCAAGACTCAGCTTGTTTGTACAATACTAGATGTTGGTCTAGGGTGTCTAAAAAGCTGTGTTCAAATAGCAGGGCTCTTCTCTTATACTGTTGTTGCTTCCATACCAGGATTTTTTTACAGAGCTCCAAGATAGAGAAGAAGAATTTGGCATATCTGACATCCAGCTTGGTTTAACAACTCTTGAAGAAGTTTTCTTGAATATTGCAAAACAAGCAGAGCTAGAAAGTGCTGCAGCTGAAGGGAGCTTAATGACTTTGACCTTGAAATCTGGAGTCTGTGCAGGTAAGTGTAACCGCATTTTCTTTCGGTAAATGCGTCTCAATTCTGAAGTGATTGAGTTATAAGAGTATGCCAAAAAGTAAACTAGTACAATTACATAGTACATTCTATGAAACACTAACAGATACATTGAACACCACAATATATTGATACGTCAACACCGGTAATAATCTGAGAAAATGAAGTAATTGGATGTAACCACATATGTCAGTGTCGTGTCGAACACTAGATACACCTTTAATATGAAATGTTGGTGCTACAGAGTACATCCATCGCATGGCGACAAAATACAAAACCATTTTCTTTTTCAATCGAACAAAGGTTGTACCTGTAACAACTAACTATTTTTTGCTGATGAATAAAATAATTGTGCAGATTCAAGTAGGAGCTATGATTGTGGGAATTCCTGGATCAGAGTCTGCTGAATATCCCACAGGGTTTATGGTAGAAGTATACTGGGAGCAAGATGACACCGGCGCCCTTTGCATCGCTGGCCACTCACAGAAAACTCCTATTCCTCAAAAGATCCAACTACCATCATCTCCTACTGCAAGACAACGCCGGTCAGGGTCGGTCCACGTGGTTGTGATTGATCCAAGTCAAGTTAGTTCAGTCAATTTTCAGTAATGCATGCTCAATGTCTTTGAGAGGCACTCTGGTGAAGAACACCTTGGGCAACTTTGATGTAACATACACTCTTAAGAAAGTAAATGTATTACTCCAATAAGTTTAGGTGTGGGTAGTTGTAAACAGGACATGAACCTTAATGTTTTACTCCAATGAATATGAATGTATAAATGTATTTTCTTATGTATGATGTTTATATTCTTTTTTTTTTTATTTTTATAAAAGCACTCTGTAGAGACCGAATTAGCAACTGATTGGTTTTTATTTATTTTATTAATTCAGTCACTAAATTGGTCTCCAGAATCAGTCGTTAAATCAGACGCTAGTTAACGGTCACTATATCAGTCGCAAAGTGGTCTCTAGTTCGGTCTCTGAAATTTTGGTCGCTAATTCAGTCACTATAGATCAGCGACTAGCGATTTAACAACCGTTTTCAATTAGTCTCAAAATCAGTCACTAAACTCATTAGTGACCGATTTTGAAGATTTAGAGACCAAAAAATCGGTCACTAAAGACGAGATTTCTTGTAGTGATTGCATATTGCGAAAATAGGGCTAATTTGTTCAAACAACATGATATATTTAAACACCCCAACTTTTCTTACATCCATTCAACATGCCATTTTATTTCTATCTCTCACTTCCTATAACATCAACTAACTATAACATCACTCTCGTTTTCTCTATTTTTTTTTGTTTAATGATGTATACACCCACTGTACTTTTTTGTTTTTTTTGTAGATACTGTGGACATTATTTAACAGCACTTCACATTTAAAAAAAAAAAATCAAAATGGGAATTTTTTCGCTCCTGCCACCCTAATCCTTATGGAAGGTATTTTCAATTGAAAAAAAGAGATGGTCGGATTTTACACTATTTAATTAGTAGACATGATAATTACTAGCCAATTAGAAAAGAAAAACAAAATCAGCGGTATAATTTGAATTCATAAAATGAAATAAACCAAATGAAAAGCCATGTAAAAGATAAGTTGAAACATGATCAATATCAATAAATAACCAAATCATGAACATCATCACTATAATTCGATGATTTCACCATAAACTTAAAATCTAAATTATATTTTTTAGTTCCATTTTTATGGAGCCATCCTTTTGAACTTCTGACTTAATATCCAGCAAAGTGGACTTTCTTTTCCCTTAGAAGGACGACTTTCTTCATCATTTTGATCATTCTAAATATCTGAAAATAGAAAGAAACATAAGATTGACATACCAAGTTGTTGCTGAAAACTTAGCACAAAACGATATATGAACAGTAGAAACTAACTTTCAGGAAGGTAACATGTTGGAAAGATAGCTTTACAAAGGGAATTTAAAAACCTATACGACAATCAACTACAATAGTTGAAAAACAAAAAAAATGAGTATCTAATATTCATATGCTTGTTAGATATATAAAATAGAATTGCTGCTGCCAATATTTTCACTTGTTGATTCTACAAGAGGATAATTTTTTATTTTGATAAATAATTACAAATACTATTTGAAAGAATGATAAGAAATCATACAAAAAGGAAAAATGAAAAGAAAACAACGGCAGGCCATGGTGGATAAAAATTCAACAATGTTATTTAGTTTCTTAAAATCGGAATATAGAAAAGTTTAACTAAGAGTAGAACATCAAAGATAAACAATTAACACAACCATATTCCACAAACAATGTCAAAGCAAAAAAACATCCTACCAATACGTGTTTCCATCCAATGCAATTAGTTAATTATAGACAAAGAAAACACATTGAATCCAAAAATATCATGTTTATTCCAAAACAAAATGAAGTAAGTTTGAATTAATTTTTGGATCATTGGATATAGTTTCAAAAATATCGTTACTCATTTGTGAATAGGGAAGACACAACATCTGGAAAATTTAATGTGACTGTAACAATATCTAGGGTTATATATTAGGTATTTTCAATTGAAACTAGGTGATCTTATTTTTCAGCATTTTATTAGTCTAGTTGACATTTACTACCCAGTGTAAAAAAAGAAGAAAGACATTTACTTGCTAATCAGAAAAGCAAAACAAAGTCAGCAGCAAAATGTGAACTCGTAAATGAATTAAACTGAAACAGCAAACATGTAAATGATAATATTATAGTTTATCAATATCAATAAAGATCAACACCTTGAATGTTAATAATAGATTTTGATGATTTAACCCTAAACATAAACAGAAAATCTAAAGAAGATTTTTTAGTACCGTTTTTACGGAACCAACAAACAAGATCGACGGCGGCATTCAAACTCCAAGATTAGGTTTAGATTTTTCTAGCCAAAAAGACGGCAATGGCGGCTGAACAACTTCTTGAACACTTCAAATGTCCGATTTCACTTGAAATCATGTCCGATCCCGTTATCATCTCCTCTGGTCAGACCTTTGACCATTATCCCGGTTTTTCTTAGCATACTCCACATAGTGTATGATGATGGGATATGTATAGAAATGTTGCTCAAAGTATCTGGACAATAATAAGACTGCAACAAAAATACTACACAGTCATGTGATAAACATTCAAAGAAAAAGATACATTGGTGGAGAGTATTCGAAAAATTATTTCCTTACATGAATACTAATTAATTTGCTCTCTATGTCAGAGATATAAGTAGAATTGTTGCTGCAAATATTCTCACTACGGTACTGCTACATGAGGATAATTTTTTTTTTTTATGAAGATTAAAAATACTATTTGAAAGAATATTGATTCCTAAAAGAAATCATTAGCAAACAGTAGCGGACGAAAATTCAACAATATTATTACCTAGAGTTTGGTTTGAAAGCTCGGGATCACTTTCAGATGCCTTTTCAACGTCAAGGTCTGATAACTGATTTTGCTGGGCTGTCTTCGGGAGATAGTTTTCAAGGGTTCCTTTAGCCTTGAAATGCAATCCACAAGCGTTACACAAAAATATTGGCTTCTCATATGGTCCTTAACGCCAAACTTTAGTTTCTGTTAAAACCATGTTAAGTGACAAGCATTCAAAGAAAAAGAGATACATGAATACTAATATTCATGTGCTTGTCAGAGATATAAAATAGAATTGCTGCTGCCAATATTTTCACTTGTTGATTCTACAAGAGGATAATTTTTTATTTTGATAAATAATTACAACAGCAAGCCATGGTGGGTAAAAATTCAACAAAGTTATTTAGTTTCTTAAAATCTAAATACAGAAAAGTTTAACTAAGAGTAGAACATCAAAGATAAACAATTAACACAACCATATCCCACAAACAATGTCAAAGCAAAAAAACATCATACCAAGAAGTGTTTCCATTAAATGCAATTAGTTAATTATAGACAAAGAAAACACATTGAATCCAAAAATATCATGTTTATCCCAAAATAAAATGAAGTAAGTTAATTTTTGGATCATTGGATATAGTTTCAAAAATATTGTTACTCATTTCTGAATAAGGAAGACACAAGATCTGGAAAATTTAATGTGACTGTATCAATATCTAGTGTTATAAATTCGGCATTTTCAATTGAAACAAAGCCACACTAATCAGTTAGCTATTTTCAATTGAAACTACGTGATCATATTTTTCAGCATTTGTTGACTTACATTCAGTTTTTTAATCAAAGAAATCACGGTCGATGTTGAGATAGAAAAATGGAACAATGTCATGACTAAACCACCAATGACAGCGGTTTGTAGATGACCACAAGAAATCGAAATCATTATCAAGGAATAGCATCCGATCTCTACAATGAAGCTGCAACAATTTTAGCAGAAATTAGAAGAAAATAGATTACAAATAATAATGAATACAAGCGAAAAGAAATTGAGAAAAGTGGAATTAGATCTCCATACCTTTGAGTAGTTAAACATACCAAGGGCTCGCTCATGGCAGCTTTTTGTCTACATTTGGTGGAATGGAAGGAACAACAAAACGTGAAAGTAATAATTTGTGAGAGGGTTACGGATAGCAGCAGCAGATAACAGTGTGAGAGTGAGTAGCAGCCGCAAGTGAAAAGGGTTACTTTGAAAACCCTAATTATCTATTATATACAAGAGTCATTCTTGCATAGTGTTAAAATGGGCTACCTGTTTGTTATGGATTTGGGTTTTGTTGGGTTGGGCCAGAAAGCCTTATTTAAATACGGAACATTATACCATGTACCGCTACACTTATACTTTCACCTCTACAAAGGACAAACCATACAAAATCCACTTTAACCCCTCTTGTCATTTGACTTCACCCCAAAAAACATTTTCTATGCCAATTTTTTTTCATGAATTGGATACATGACAGTCAAATTTATAAATTAGAAAATAGAGAAACCTCCACTCTCCGTCTGTTTCCAATTCACTTTATGACTCTAAAACACTTTGTTGATATAAATTCACAACTTTGTTAATTAATTATAACATGTTCTTCCCTATTACTGAAATGGTGAATGGTAATAATAATTTATTGAAACCAAACAAGAATTGAATTGAAATATAAAAAAATTGAGAAAAAGAGTGTTGTTGTGTAAAGAGAAATTACTGATCAAATTCCTTTTGGGACATTTAGTTTGTTAACCATGTATGTGGTTGTAATGCAAAAACATGCATATGTACAAAGTTTATGGACTAATAAGAAATATTAAAAGATTTGGTGGTGAAATGAGAAAAGAAAAATTGGAGAACCAAAAAACTGAAATGAGGAAGCAGATAGAAGAGAGATGGAATTAGGTGTTGTGTTGGAATGGAGTTGGAAGAGGGAAACAACAACGTGACCACTAATTTTATTCTGGAAAATTCAACTAAAGTTTTATGATTTAATTTCTGGTGGTGAAGTCAAATGAGAATAGGATAAAATTGGAATGGTATATCATTTGTCGGGGTAAAGGTATAAGTGTAAGGGTACAAGGTAAAACTTTCATAAATACGAATTCTAAAAATACTACAAGAACCTGGTCAGATACAGGTTGCAGGCTAAACAAGTGGACTCTTATTTATTTAATTTTATAAAATTATATAAAAGTTCCACAAAATTTCTTATAACCAATATTTTTTATTTATCCAAAAAGTATACCTCCTCCAGAATGAAACATAGACAAAAGTAATAGTTGAAAAGTCAATTTGTGGTTAAAAATTTAGTCTATTTACATCTTTTCAACTACACTTTTTGCTTACATTTCATTACGGATGGAGTAATTCAAAAAACAAAAGAGAAAATTAAAAATCATAATGTTTTGGAGTGACGCAACCTTATTCTAGTTTACCACCTTCCATTTTAAAGCTATGATCTTTCCTAGATTTATAATTCATAAAAAATTGACCTATTTTCTTCGTTTTAAAATACATGCATTGAATTTTCTTGTAATTGAATCCATCAAATAATATATTTGCGTAGCTACATAAAGGTAAAATTTAGTGCTAGAAATTTATTTTAGCATTTGTAGTAATATGGGCCAAACGAGCTACCAATGACCTGTAACACCCATACTAAACTATCTAGAATATTTAGCATGTGTATTAATCTGATATCGGATACATTAAAATTTTCAATAATTAATATATACAACCCACTGAATGAGTACAATTTGCTCGTTTAAATAATATCCAAATATCATATAATACATGTTCATATACATATATAAAATCTATCAACCTCCTGAGCTTGCCATGACGAGCATCTGCACTCCATCCAGCGCCATCCTGAAGATCTTCATGAACATCTCTTGCTAACCTATGAACCTGCACCAGAAGGATTGGGGTGAGACATAACGTCTCAGTGAGCTCCAACCCAACCTACTGTTGGCAACCACGGGGAAAACCTAGGGTCGCCGTGCCTACTTTAGCGATCTTGGGGATACCTATGATCGCTGGCATTCTCTACATAATTCGCGATCAAGGGGAAACCTAGGATCGCTACATGTCTTTATCTTTCTTATCATATTCTAACTTAAAATCTTTAACTTATACTTAGTGATCTGGGGACATCCTATGATCACTTTCTTTCTCTGCTGACTAATCGTCATATTCTCATAATAATTTCATAACTATTAATATACATCATTCTGAATTATAAAGTTAGTAAGTCAGCGTTGAACAAACAATCATTATCTTGGTTCATTTTACGGAGTGCATCCGGGTGGAGTAACCCCGAAGTACATCTCCCTTCTTACCGGTGAAAATTCCTATCATATCAGGCTAACACCGGACTCCTCTTATCTTTTGTGTGGCTGCTCTCGCGAGCGGTAACTTCACCGTCCCAGCTGCCATTTAAGGCGGTAACTTTACGGGGACCCCCTGTATACTAACTGACGAGCAGACAGGAGACACATTAACTTTATAGACTTGGATGTGTAGCTGCCCTCACGAGCGGTAACTTCACCGTTCCGGCTGCCATTAAAGGCGGTAACTTCACAGGAACCCCTCGTATACTAACTGGCGAGCATACGAGAGACACATCAAGCCCATCTTATAATTAATTCTCATTTCTTTAAAAATATTAATCTTATAACTTACGTGTGGATAGCCCTTTCGGAGAAATCCCATCCGGCATAATCCGGAGTCTGATGAACACGTATATTCTTTAACATTAAATTCTTACTTAAGTTCGTATGTACATCTTATACATTCATATTCTTGTGCATAGCTAAAGCACTCTCTAAAGCTTAACCTACTAGAGGTCCTTGACTATAAACATAGTGTCATTCTTGTGCTTAGTACATGATAAGTACCATCTTAATTCTTATTAACCTATAATAGGTCTCTAAACTTGAATACTATAACATTCTTAGCTTGCTTGCACTTAATTGAGTGTTTGAGAATTGCCTAGTAAGAGATAAACTCAATACTAGGTCTTATACCTCTCTATGATACTTGTGGATTAAGGCATCCTTTCTCTCACTAATGTGCCTATCCTCAATCTATAATAATGATCTAAACATTCCCAAGGATAGGTCTTTAGATGCTTAATAGCAATGCTTAACCATTACATGTTGTTCCTTGAGCCCGAAGCAGTATTGGATAGCCGAAACGGTGCAAGTAAAATTGAAAAACAACATCATCCTGTCCCCTTCAAAATCGTGACACGATTGGGCAATCGTGACACGATTTGGCAATCGTGTCACGATTTCATACCCAGAAATCGTGTTGGTTTCTGCCTGTAAAATCGTGACACGCTGGTAAAATCGTGACACGATTTTACCTGCAGTTGGACAGCATAGGGCTGGTTCAAAACATGTTTTCCACCATTTTTGGTCTATCCAATCTTGCCCAAGCTTCATACAACTTTAAAGGATCATCTCTAATGCATATCAACAGAATACAACATGTAATATTCAAGTATTGCTAGCAAAATAGGATTAGGCTCAAATGTTCATAACTTTGATCATCATACTATTATTCATTAAAACTTGACATGGTGGGTTCTAAAACCCCTAGGGAACTCACCTTGATTACTAGCTTTGCTCCTTGCCATGTCTCTAATCACCAAACCCAAGCTTGAGGACCAAAGCTCTAACTCTTCTCTTGATACTTTCTTGTTCTTCTTTCCTTTCTCTTGATCTAAGCTTCCTACCAAGCTTGCCTTGCAAGGTTTCTCACTAGATTTTTGATTGAAGTTTGGATGGATGTTGGCTAGGTGAGGGAGAGGAGGCGTGAAAGTAGAGAGGAAAGGGAGAGAAGAGTGCTGATTTGGGAGAGTGGAAAGAATGGGGAAAATAGCAAGATAAATATCTTGCTTCCTTGTTTAATAATCTCCCATTTCAAAATATTTACTATAATGCCATTCACTTATTTACTAAATTGCCACGCTTGTTTCATCAGGTTACAATACTGATAATCGATACTTATAAACGGGATATTACCCTTGCCACATAAATAACCCATTAACTGACAATTTACCAAATTGTCCTTTGCTTAAAACATTCCGATACATCGTCTCAATATTAATAAATATTCGAGTCTTAGGTGGGATGTTACAATCTACCCCCCTTAAAGAAATTTCGTCCTCGAAATTTAGAATCCACTAACAATATGAATTACTTATCGGAATCCCTTAGATTTTCAACTCTATAAGTCGAAGGTATTCGACAATCTTTTCGTTATCTGAGCGCCTGATGCGTATTACACTTTTCTTGCGTAGTAGGATATGAGATTATCCGAACCATCGTGTCTATCTTGATGACTATATCCTTGTTCATACACTTCTTGCAACCCCAAACTAGAGTTATCCAATCCTAACACTTGTGCTAAACCTTATAATCTCGTCATAGTCCGCGTAATCTTACTTAGACGACATTGGACTTTCTTATTATTCTCGACGATTCCATTAAATTCTTATATTCAATCTTTGCCTTATGCAACGGCATCCTACATTTATGGTTTTACCATAAACATACCATTCTTTAATGAGAGTAAAACTATCGCACTACCTCCATTGTACAATACAAGGAGGAGGCATCCTGGTGTGTTACTTTCCCTAATCTTAATCATTACTTCCATCACGGAATTCCTCAAGGACTCGCGAAATCTTACTGATTACCCGCGTTCTGCTTCGATGGATCTATGTCGTTACTTATCTCAATAAGTTAGAAATCATTTTCATACTAGGAGTTTGCCAATCTCCCATCGTTCTTGTCACAACTTATTCTCGTTTTCTTGTCGTAGCATAAATGTTTTCTACACCGATAATCCCAAACTCATGGGAGTTTAGTCCAAGTGAAGAGTGGCTTAAGTCGTCTCACATATCATCATATAATATATTTCATAACATATATCTTACATACATAAGCGAGCACGTGTACACTTTACATTACCTCATCTTTGTCCAACTAACAGGACATCATTCTTAATCTTAACATATTTGAGACACTACCACCTCAATTGGGAATCTTTTCTTACTCTTAACTCATTTCGTAACATTCGGGATTTGCCTTTCAACTGGCTTGCCAGGTTTGCCCCGCCAATGTTACTCATGTTTATTCTTAAGCATACAACAACCTATAATGTAAATTTACGGTTACAATTCACCGGTTTCTGTAACACCCACACTAAATTATCTAGAATATTTAGTATGTGTATTAATCTGATACTGGGTACATTAAAATTTTCAATAATAAATACAGTAATACATACAATTGAATGAGTACAAGTTGGCTCGTTATACAATTATCCAAATTCATAACATACACTTATATATACATATATACCATCTGTCAGCCTCCTGAGCGTGTCCTTGACGAGCAACTGCACTCCATCCAGCATCTTCATGAAGATCTTCATCTGAAAGCCACTTGGCTACCTGAAAACCTGCACCAGAAGGATAGGGATGAGACATAACGTCTCAGTGAGCTCCTACCCTACCTACTGTTGGCAACCACAGGGAACCTAGGGTCGCCGTGCCTACCTCGGCAATCTTGGGGATACCTATGATCGCCAAGTCTTAACCTTACCCATAGAGGGCTACCTGACTGTTCCTGCTAAACTGTGTAGTCATAAACTGGACTACTTCCTAGTGATCAAGGGGAAACCTAGGATCACTGTCTGAGTCTGATACTGAATATCCATGAGTTCTAGACTATAACCTGATAATTGGGTGATCGAGGGGAAACCTAGGATCACCGCCTGATAACTGATACCTGATACTTGTCTGATAACTATTCTCTGCCTGATAACATAATAATATAATTAACTGATAAATGTCTTTATGTTAGCTGTTAGCGTTGAACAAACAATATTATCTGGGTTCATTTTACGGAATGCCCCCGGGTGGAGTAACCCCGAAGTACATTCCCCTGATAACCGGTGAAAATTCCTATCATATCAGGCTAACACCGGACTCCTCTTGCCTAAGTGCGTGGTTATCCTCGCGGAAGATTCCTGCCCGTTCCAGCTGTATCTGGAACCCCCCGTCCTCTCTAACTGGTCGAGAGCACAGGAGACACACTATAACTCTGTGTGGTTATCCTCACGGAAAGTTCCTGCCCGTTTCAGCAATGCTGAAACCCCCTGTTCTCTCTAACTGGTCGAGAGAACAGAAGACACAAAGTTTGTCCTGATTATTAATTATTATTCCTGTTATATAAATATTCATATCCTGATAAAACTGATACGTGTACCCCCCAGTGTCACTCTGACGTGAACAACTGAGGCACGTCCTGATATACCTGTAACTATGCCTGAACTGAGGGAACTAGGTACTACTGACTGAGGTACACTATAATCTGCCTGATTAAGGGAATCCTGATAAACTACCCTTAACATACCTGAATGTAATTCTATTCCTGTTAACCTATTCAAGGTTCTAGACATATCGTTCTCATATGTCGTTCTTAAGGCTTACATAAGCATTGTAATGATATTCCCGTATTCGTCTAGACTTTGCCCTTTAATTCTGAACTATTCTAAATCAATGTTTAATCCTTGTTCCATACATATTCATCCTTTTGGGAGCCTCTTGAATGTGTTAGAATGATGGTAAATGTTTCTAAAATGTTTACGGAGAAAACGGATGCGAAAAACCATGCCTACGCGTCCCAGAACACCCAAAACAGCAAAGCTGTCAAGTGCTGTCTGGGCCTCCGCGCTTGTAGCGACAAGCCTGCGCTTGTAGCGACAAGCCTGCGCTTGAAGCGACAAGCCTGCGCTTGTAGCGACAGTAGGCAGAATAAAATTCTGCCTGGTCGCTGTAGCGAGCTCCAGCTCGCTGTAGCGACCATGACAGGTCCAGAAATCTCAAAAATGGTATTTTTCATCATTCCAAGCCATCCTAACACACCCAAGCTTCCCAAATGGCATAAAAAGGATTTTCTTAAGCTTATAAATCATCTAAACATGGCTGGAACAATGAATTAACAATTAACATAAATTAGGGCTTTTATAAAAAGATGCTCTAAGCATAAACAACTCTCAAAAGGGGTTATAAAACCCTAGGGAGCTCACCTTGAACCTTAGTTGGTGCTGGTAATGCTTGATTCAAAACCCTAGCTTGCTCCTTTACTTGTTTCTTCCTTGTTCCTTCTCTATTTGTTCTAATCTCCTCAAAATCTACTTGCTAGCAACTTCACAAGGATTAGAGTGGAAGCTTGAAGGATTGGAGGGAGAGGGAGTGGCGTGAGAGTGAGAGAAATGGGGAGAGGGTGGCTGGTTTTGGAGAGAAAGAAGGAGAAGAAAACACCAAAATGGCAAAATATCTTTCCTTTCTTCTTTTTATAATTCCCCCTTTTTGAATTATTCACAAAATTGCCATTCCACTTATTACTAAATTACCACGGTTATAATTTACTTCTAACACTGATAACTGATACTCACAAGCGGGATATTACAATCTACCCCCCTTAAAGAAATTTCGTCCTCGAAATTTAGAATTCCCTTGAAATCACATTTTAAAAGATCCTTAATACTTCTTTTCCTATTAGTCAATTCTCTACTCAACTTGTTTATCGGAATCCCATGGTTTTCCAACTCCGTAGGTCGAAAATACTCGACATTCCTTTCCTTAACTGATAGGCTTGGTTTGCGTTACATAATCCTTACATAGTGGGATGTGGTTATCAGAACCAATCTACCCGACCCACTAACTACACCTCTTGTTCACACACTTGGTGTGAATCCATCTTATGGTTATTAAACCTTAGATACTTTTACTGGTTATCCTCATCTTTCTCAAATATTCCCACTCTTCAAGGGGTTCGATGCACTGCATTTATTTCCCATGAATTATTATCTTTATCTTTCGTCTCATACGACGACATCACTCATCTTAATAACTTAGAAATCATTCTTCATTACTTGGAGTTTACTAATCTCCTATCTTTCTTGTCACTACTATTCTCGAATTCTGGCCGTAGCATAAATATTTTCTGTATTGGTAAATCCAAACTCATAGAAGTTTAGCCCGAGTGATGAGTAATAATCATCTCACATAACACCACATGGTATATTTCATAGCATATAATTTACATACATAAGCGAGCACGTGTACACTACTGATGGGTACACAATACATCATCTCATCCTTGTCCGACTGACGGGACATCATTCTTGATCTTAACATATTTGAGACACTACCACATCAATTGAGAATCTTTTCTTACTCTTAATTCATTTTGTAACATTCGGGATTTGCCTTTCGACTGGCTTGCCAGGTTTGCCCCGCCAATGTTACTCGTATTTATTTCTTGAGTATACAACAACCCGTATAACATGAATTGTGGTTACATTCTCTCGGCATCGTAAACTTATTTTCTCATTCTGGACGTCGAGTCCAAGATCCTTGTTTTCAATAGAAAACTCTACTCGATTGCTACCAAAAGTACGCTTAATCTTTAATCAAACCTGAACTTACGTAGCCCTTTATTGTGGACTACGAGTGACTTTTAATCTGCATATAAGTCCTTCTTCCTTTACTGATAAACATAAAATTCAAGAATTTCGGAACACTCTAGCTAAGATATGGTGATATCAACAGTTCTATTCTGGTAAAAACCTTCATACTTAAACATTCCTGATTGCGTACCACTATTACCAAAACACGTCACATGGCTGAAAATCTGCTACACTACTATCTGAGTAGTTTAAGTACTGCCTGATAAGTATATATAATACTAACATAACCTGATACATGCGACATGTTGACATAGTGGGGTACAACGTGGTTTAAACTCATATGTCACTCCTTTGACGTTTCTGAACAACGCTTCAATTTCAAAGTATCATCTTGCAAGTGCAACCTTTTCTGATGTTGCCTTATGCTTGATCCTTTTGACTAAACATTACTCTTCAAGTCCACCTAAAGTTATTGGGCTAAAATAACTAAATTACCGTATTAGCGGTGACTTTCCTTGTTCTAGACTTATTGTGCTAGAAACATATTCTCCTCATTCTTATCACATAATCTTAAACTGCTTCGATTTCCATTTCCCTTGTATTTCGAGGTTTGAAATATCCCTCGGCTTAACTTTTAAAATTTCCTTCTAGAACTTATAACAAGTTCGAGTCGTCACTGCTCACTGATATTCTGTGGTTCACCTAACAAGGACTACACAAGCATCCTTGTTCTCTAAGCTTCAGTTTAGAATTGTTTGTTAACTCATCCTGGAATTACTTTTCCGCTGCGCAACTCTGATCTAACAAAACACTTTGGAGTAGGAGTAATACACCATTATCAAATTCTCTGGCTGACTTGTTCCTTAATGACTTGTAGCTATCACAGCAGATTCATCTTACGTTCGTTGATTCTCTTGTGGCTTAAACCACCTGTTTAACTTACTGATTAATCGTCATCTGACACTGTACTTCCTATCGGACATGAACCATATACTCACTTACTTTCACGATAAAACGTCAGAACCTGTAAACGGTTTCCAACAACTGTCTAGAGTTCAACAATGTTCCGGTCAAACAGTTTATACTCTGGTTCTAACTTTACTTTCCATATCCTGAATTCCGTAACCATCTCTTGGCCAGTTCTTTATGTATAATCACTAAAACATTGCGCAACCCTGATTGAAAGCTTGCTTGAGACAACTCAAATTCACACACAAACACTTGTGTCAACTTTTAAAATGACTTATGGTTTCTGGAGGTTCACATCTTTTACATATACTGAATCTACTGAGGGTTTGAGTCCCATTACTAATCGTTCTATCTTTATCCATAAGAATTCATACCCATAATCTTTTCGAAACAATTACAGTCGCTATGGTTTTACCATACCCCTTAGGTTACCTTCGAATCCCTCCAGTTAATTGATCTTGAACTTCAGTACTTCATCATTACTTTTGTTTCATTCAACTACTCGTTACGGCATTCTCATTTCAGATCTTGATCTTAACATCTGAGTAATTCTGCTTATAGTTGAACAATCCTAAATCTATACCTTATTACCGCCCTCGGAACTTATTAACACGAGGTGACCTCTTTAAGCTTCTAGAATAACTGTGGAAGGAAACTCATCAGTTGAAAACTTAAAACTCACTAGCATTAACCACAATCTTAACCTTTCGTATAATACAATCTCAATATAATTTCTCGGCTAAAATTTCCGATTATCCTTTAAAACTGGTCTACTATAATCTTGTGTCATCTTGAACTTGCCTTCTTCATCCAATCAAGGAAATTCAACTTTATTCGTCTATCAGTTCACTAAATCCCGATGACTGACCATTTAATATACATCTTTCGTCGAATAAAATTTCAGTTAAGCTTAGCTTATTTCCAATCTTCTTACTAATAGAACACATATAAATATCTAATTCACGCTTCGATATTCAACAGGTCTTATTATCACCTCTTAATCATCCATCTTAGTTCTTAGGTTGCATACCAACTTCTTTTCTTAATTCCCAAATCTAGCATTTATGATTCGGGAGGTACGGCTGATCTGATGGGGTTAAACTTACTTGCGAGTCATGCTCATAGACCACCCTTGAGTGGTTAGTTTCATTCGTCCAAATAATTCGCTTAATCCAAAATTTTCTATTAACTGTTTGGGGTTAAAATCTTATCCGGTTCGAGTGTGAGTCCTCCGATTCTTACACACTCTATCCTTGCTGGTAGTCTAGAGGTTTCAAAACCGACGATAATTCCTCTATTCACTTTAACTTCTCAAACTACGGTTCCCATTAAGGTTCCACGTCATTCCGTAGAGTATTCCATAATTCCTTAATCCGTATGTCTTCCGCAGATGAGGTATCGTCCAACATCGTGTCCAACTGGGTTGAGGTACTTCACCTCACAGATAATTATCCCTTATGTCTCTGAGACCTTGCCACTATCAGGCTTCGTTACTTTACAGTTTGATGGCCACCTTTTGGCATGAACACTTCTTCGCCAATTCCGTCTTAAAATTCTATCACCTTAATCTTCGCTCTTCTTAAACTTCATTCCTCCTTGGTCACATTCAGCTCTCGGACATTTATCCTAACTGTCATATACTAAATTGAGTTGATCAGGCTCAGCTAGATGTGACATTTAGAACAACATCCGGAACCCAATGGTCCCACTACTTTTATTGAATTTTTAATGACCCAAGGCACGGTCTGAATCAACCAGGCTCTGATACCAATTGTAACACCCACACTAAATTATCTAGAATATTTAGTATGTGTATTAATCTGATACTGGGTACATTAAAATTTTCAATAATAAATACAGTAATACATACAATTGAATGAGTACAAGTTGGCTCGTTATACAATTATCCAAATTCATAACATACACTTATATATACATATATACCATCTGTCAGCCTCCTGAGCGTGTCCTTGACGAGCAACTGCACTCCATCCAGCATCTTCATGAAGATCTTCATCTGAAAGCCACTTGGCTACCTGAAAACCTGCACCAGAAGGATAGGGATGAGACATAACGTCTCAGTGAGCTCCTACCCTACCTACTGTTGGCAACCACAGGGAACCTAGGGTCGCCGTGCCTACCTCGGCAATCTTGGGGATACCTATGATCGCCAAGTCTTAACCTTACCCATAGAGGGCTACCTGACTGTTCCTGCTAAACTGTGTAGTCATAAACTGGACTACTTCCTAGTGATCAAGGGGAAACCTAGGATCACTGTCTGAGTCTGATACTGAATATCCATGAGTTCTAGACTATAACCTGATAATTGGGTGATCGAGGGGAAACCTAGGATCACCGCCTGATAACTGATACCTGATACTTGTCTGATAACTATTCTCTGCCTGATAACATAATAATATAATTAACTGATAAATGTCTTTATGTTAGCTGTTAGCGTTGAACAAACAATATTATCTGGGTTCATTTTACGGAATGCCCCCGGGTGGAGTAACCCCGAAGTACATTCCCCTGATAACCGGTGAAAATTCCTATCATATCAGGCTAACACCGGACTCCTCTTGCCTAAGTGCGTGGTTATCCTCGCGGAAGATTCCTGCCCGTTCCAGCTGTATCTGGAACCCCCCGTCCTCTCTAACTGGTCGAGAGCACAGGAGACACACTATAACTCTGTGTGGTTATCCTCACGGAAAGTTCCTGCCCGTTTCAGCAATGCTGAAACCCCCTGTTCTCTCTAACTGGTCGAGAGAACAGAAGACACAAAGTTTGTCCTGATTATTAATTATTATTCCTGTTATATAAATATTCATATCCTGATAAAACTGATACGTGTACCCCCCAGTGTCACTCTGACGTGAACAACTGAGGCACGTCCTGATATACCTGTAACTATGCCTGAACTGAGGGAACTAGGTACTACTGACTGAGGTACACTATAATCTGCCTGATTAAGGGAATCCTGATAAACTACCCTTAACATACCTGAATGTAATTCTATTCCTGTTAACCTATTCAAGGTTCTAGACATATCGTTCTCATATGTCGTTCTTAAGGCTTACATAAGCATTGTAATGATATTCCCGTATTCGTCTAGACTTTGCCCTTTAATTCTGAACTATTCTAAATCAATGTTTAATCCTTGTTCCATACATATTCATCCTTTTGGGAGCCTCTTGAATGTGTTAGAATGATGGTAAATGTTTCTAAAATGTTTACGGAGAAAACGGATGCGAAAAACCATGCCTACGCGTCCCAGAACACCCAAAACAGCAAAGCTGTCAAGTGCTGTCTGGGCCTCCGCGCTTGTAGCGACAAGCCTGCGCTTGTAGCGACAAGCCTGCGCTTGAAGCGACAAGCCTGCGCTTGTAGCGACAGTAGGCAGAATAAAATTCTGCCTGGTCGCTGTAGCGAGCTCCAGCTCGCTGTAGCGACCATGACAGGTCCAGAAATCTCAAAAATGGTATTTTTCATCATTCCAAGCCATCCTAACACACCCAAGCTTCCCAAATGGCATAAAAAGGATTTTCTTAAGCTTATAAATCATCTAAACATGGCTGGAACAATGAATTAACAATTAACATAAATTAGGGCTTTTATAAAAAGATGCTCTAAGCATAAACAACTCTCAAAAGGGGTTATAAAACCCTAGGGAGCTCACCTTGAACCTTAGTTGGTGCTGGTAATGCTTGATTCAAAACCCTAGCTTGCTCCTTTACTTGTTTCTTCCTTGTTCCTTCTCTATTTGTTCTAATCTCCTCAAAATCTACTTGCTAGCAACTTCACAAGGATTAGAGTGGAAGCTTGAAGGATTGGAGGGAGAGGGAGTGGCGTGAGAGTGAGAGAAATGGGGAGAGGGTGGCTGGTTTTGGAGAGAAAGAAGGAGAAGAAAACACCAAAATGGCAAAATATCTTTCCTTTCTTCTTTTTATAATTCCCCCTTTTTGAATTATTCACAAAATTGCCATTCCACTTATTACTAAATTACCACGGTTATAATTTACTTCTAACACTGATAACTGATACTCACAAGCGGGATATTACAGTTTCACAAACTTATTTCTCGTTTCTAAACATTGAATTCAAGATCCTTGGTTTCAATGGAAAACTCTACTTGATTGCTACCAATAATAGCACACCTAGCCTTTAATTCTTTAGTCATAACATGAAATTACGCAGCCCTTTACCGTGAACTACGAATAACTTTTAATCTACGTAAAAGTTCTCCTTCCTTTACTGGTGAACATTAAGTTCAAGACTTCCGAAATCTTCGGCTAATATAGGTTAACCTGACATGGTTACCACATGGAATTAAACTCATTCGCCTCTGCATTGTCGTATCTGATCAAGGCCTCTATTCAAATATTTCATTCCTCATGAATTTCGAGGTTTAAGGTATTCATCAACCTAACTTTCATAACTTTCCATTAGAACTCATGGTATGTTCGAATCGCTTATACTTACTATCATCCAGTATAATAAGAATTAAGCACTTAACATCTTTTCATACTCTAAGCCTCAGCTTAGCGTTGTTCATTATATCATTCTTGGGTTACCACTCCGCTGCGCCACTCTGATTTTAACACTCGAGTTAGCATCGGAGGAAGACTTCACTATTGTCACATAAAATTTTCCATCGATTAATCATCTTACTCTATCCTTTGTAATCACTGTAACAAATTTGTCTGACGTTACCATTTCTCTTGGTCAGCTCTTCATGTAAAATCATTAAACATTGCAAAAACTCGACCGTAAATATATCTGAGGCAGCTTAAATTCATGTACATCCATTTGTGGCAACTTCTAAAAACACTTATAGCTTCGGACGGTTCATCCCTTTCATTTGAGTCTTATTACTATTCGCTCTTTCTTTATCCGTAATAATTGCATATTCATAATCTTCCCGGGACAACTTTGGTCACCTTAGTTCTTTCATGTCCCTTAAGTTACCCTTGAGTTTCTACAGAACAATCCTTCCTGAAAACTTCCGAATTCTTACCGGTTCTCTAGAACGCCCAACATAGGTTGCGTTTCTTCGAGTGCCCGATTAATCGATCTTAAACTTTTGCACCTTATCACGATCTGTTGGATTCCTCCAATAACTCGTTATTGTATTCACAATTCAAAACTTGTTCTTAACATCTGAATAATTCTGCCTATAATTAAACAATCCGACATCTATACCTTATTACCACCCTCGGAAACTTATTGACACGAGGTGATCTCTTTCAGCTTCTAAAATAGTTGTGGAAGAAAACGCTTCAGCTAAGAACATATAACTCCTTAACATTAACCTTAATCTTAACTTTTCATATTCAAGACGATCCTTCATATATATTAAAATCGCAACATAGTTTCTCGGCTGAAATTCCGATCATCCTTCAAGCTGGTCTACTTTAATCTTAAACTTGCCTTCTTCGACCAATCGAGAAAATTCATTACTGTACATCTAAACAAGAGTGTTCAACTTAATTCGTCCATCAGCATAATAATTCCAGCTTAGCTTCTCTTACTTCTAATCTTCTTACCATTAGAATACATCCAAAATTTGATTCACACTTTGGAAATGCAATGAGTCCTATTGTTACTACTTATTCATCCATCTTAGTTCTTAGGCTGCATATCATCTCCTCTTCTTATTTCACAAATCTGGTTCGGAGACGTGGCTGATCTGATGGGGTCAAACTTACTTGTGATTCATACTCAATAACCAAACTTGAGTGGTTAGTTTCATCTGTCCAAATAACTCACGTAATCCATAATCAATTCTCTTAACTGTCCGGACATTAAAATCTCATACAACTCAAGTTCGATTCTTCAACTCTGTACTCAGGATTGTTACTTAGTCCACACTTCACTTTAACTTCTCAAACTACGGTTTCCGTCAAGGTTCTTCGTCATTCCCTAGAGCATTCCATGATTCCTTAATCCTTATGTCTTCCGCAGACGAGGCATCGTCCAACGATGCGTCCAACTAGGTTAAGGCTCTTCACCTTATCCTTAAATATTTCTGACCTTCCTGAAACTCTGCCCTAAACAGACTTAGTCACTTCACTGTTCGATGGCCACCATTTGGCATAAATACTTCTTCGCCAATTCCGTCTTAAAATTCTGTCAATATAGTCTTCGCCCTTCATACACTTCATTCCTCCTTGGTCACATTCAGCTCTCGGACATTTATCCTAACTGTCACATACTAGACTGAGTTGATCAGGCTCAACTAGATGTGACCTTTAGAACAACATCCGGAACCCAATGGTCCCACTACTTTTATTGAAACTTTAATGACCCAAGGCACGGTCTGAATCGACCTGCTCTGATACCAATTGTAACACCCATACTAAACTATCTAGAATATTTAGCATGTGTATTAATCTGATATCGGATACATTAAAATTTTCAATAATTAATATATACAACCCACTGAATGAGTACAATTTGCTCGTTTACATAATATCCAAATATCATATAATACATGTTCATATACATATATAAAATCTATCAACCTCCTGAGCTTGCCATGACGAGCATCTGCACTCCATCCAGCGCCATCCTGAAGATCTTCATGAACATCTCTTGCTAACCTATGAACCTGCACCAGAAGGATTGGGGTGAGACATAACGTCTCAGTGAGCTCCAACCCAACCTACTGTTGGCAACCACGGGGAAAACCTAGGGTCGCCGTGCCTACTCTTAGCGATCTTGGGGATACCTATGATCGCTGGCATTCTCTACATAATTCGCGATCAAGGGGAAACCTAGGATCGCTACATGTCTTTATCTTTCTTATCATATTCTAACTTAAAATCTTTAACTTATACTTAGTGATCTGGGGACATCCTATGATCACTTTCTTTCTCTGCTGACTAATCGTCATATTCTCATAATAATTTCATAACTATTAATATACATCATTCTGAATTATAAAGTTAGTAAGTCAGCGTTGAACAAACAATCATTATCTTGGTTCATTTTACGGAGTGCATCCGGGTGGAGTAACCCCGAAGTACATCTCCCTTCTTACCGGTGAAAATTCCTATCATATCAGGCTAACACCGGACTCCTCTTATCTTTTGTGTGGCTGCTCTCGCGAGCGGTAACTTCACCGTCCCAGCTGCCATTTAAGGCGGTAACTTCACGGGGACCCCCTGTATACTAACTGACGAACAGACAGGAGACACATTAACTTTATAGACTTGGATGTGTAGCTGCCCTCACGAGCGGTAACTTCACCGTTCCGGCTGCCATTAAAGGCGGTAACTTCACAGGAACCCCTCGCATACTAACTGGCGAGCATACGAGAGACACATCAAGCCCATCTTATAATTAATTCTCATTTCTTTAAAAATATTAATCTTATAACTTACGTGTGGATAGCCCTTTCGGAGAAATCCCATCCGGCATAATCCGGAGTCTGATGAACACGTATATTCTTTAACATTAAATTCTTACTTAAGTTCGTATGTACATCTTATACATTCATATTCTTGTGCATAGCTAAAGCACTCTCTAAAGCTTAACCTACTAGAGGTCCTTGACTATAAACATAGTGTCATTCTTGTGCTTAGTACATGATAAGTACCATCTTAATTCTTATTAACCTATGATAGGTCTCTAAACTTGAATACTATAACATTCTTAGCTTGCTTGCACTTAATTGAGTGTTTGAGAATTGCCTAGTAAGAGATAAACTCAATACTAGGTCTTATACCTCTCTATGATACTTGTGGATTAAGGCATCCTTTCTCTCACTAATGTGCCTATCCTCAATCTATAATAATGATCTAAACATTCCCAAGGATAGGTCTTTAGATGCTTAATAGCAATGCTTAACCATTACATGTTGTTCCTTGAGCCCGAAGCAGTATTGGATAGCCGAAACGGTGCAAGTAAAATTGAAAAACAACATCATCCTGTCCCCTTCAAAATCGTGACACGATTGGGCAATCGTGACACGATTTGGCAATCGTGTCACGATTTCATACCCAGAAATCGTGTTGGTTTCTGCCTGTAAAATCGTGACACGCTGGTAAAATCGTGACACGATTTTACCTGCAGTTGGACAGCATAGGGCTGGTTCAAAACATGTTTTCCACCATTTTTGGTCTATCCAATCTTGCCCAAGCTTCATACAACTTTAAAGGATCATCTCTAATGCATATCAACAGAATACAACATGTAATATTCAAGTATTGCTAGCAAAATAGGATTAGGCTCAAATGTTCATAACTTTGATCATCATATTATTATTCATTAAAACTTGACATGGTGGGTTCTAAAACCCCTAGGGAACTCACCTTGATTACTAGCTTTGCTCCTTGCCATGTCTCTAATCACCAAACCCAAGCTTGAGGACCAAAGCTCTAACTCTTCTCTTGATACTTTCTTGTTCTTCTTTCCTTTCTCTTGATCTAAGCTTCCTACCAAGCTTGCCTTGCAAGGTTTCTCACTAGATTTTTGATTGAAGTTTGGATGGATGTTGGCTAGGTGAGGGAGAGGAGGCGTGAAAGTAGAGAGGAAAGGGAGAGAAGAGTGCTGATTTGGGAGAGTGGAAAGAATGGGGAAAATAGCAAGATAAATATCTTGCTTCCTTGTTTAATAATCTCCCATTTCAAAATATTTACTATAATGCCATTCACTTATTTACTAAATTGCCACGCTTGTTTCATCAGGTTACAATACTGATAATCGATACTTATAAACGGGATATTACCCTTGCCACATAAATAACCCATTAACTGACAATTTACCAAATTGTCCTTTGCTTAAAACATTCCGATACATCGTCTCAATATTAATAAATATTCGAGTCTTAGGTGGGATGTTACATGACCCGTACTAGATATCCCTGTAACACCCACACTAAATTGTCTAGAATATTTAGTATGTGTATTAAACTTAGTACTAGATACATTAAAATTAAAGTAGAATTTTTCTTTTCGAATGAGTACATTTATAATACAAGTTCATACACCCAAAGAATTATGACATCTGGCATATATACATCTCTGGCACAACACAGACTCCGTATAAAATATCTGAGACTGGTACGAATTATGTACATAAAGGTGAATCATCCGGCTTCCTTCTGCTGATCTCTGACACGAACCCTTTTGCCTTCGAACAACCTGCTTACCTAAAACTAAATTAATGGGATTGGGGTGAGAAGGGTGTTTCAGTGAGTTACACCTATCCTAAGCTGTAGGTGATCTCGGGGATTCTAGGATCACCGACTGTCTCTACTTGACCCTATAAAGGGGGTTTACTGTTCTGCATAATTTAGCATTCAGGGGAAATCTAGGATAGCTATCTGATGTCTATATAGTCTTACCATATTCATATTTCCATAATTCATGTATTCATGTTTCATTATTAAGTTAGCGGGTTAGTGTTGAACATACAATTACTTATCTTGGTTCATTTTACGGAATGCACCCCTAGTGGAGTAACCCCGGGGTACATCCCCCTGATAAACCGGTGAAATTTCTATAGTAGGCTAACACAGGAATCCTCTAGTCACCGTGTGGGCCATCCAGTCAGAACATATCCCACTTCAACTAACGGAAGTGGGCCAACCTGTCGGAACATATCCCAACCTCAACTAGCGGAGTGCTTATCTGAAGCCACAACTTAGCTGTTTTAAACATATATATAGATGTATGAGTCGTCGTGAAGGTTCCCTGGCGGGCTGACCTGTCCAGAATAAATCTGGAGCGTACCTGAGCCACAACTCGTCAACATATACACACACACACACATACATATGTCAACATATATATATATATATATATATATATATACACGCACATATATATACACACTTTTAATCTCATAGTCTGATGCTTATCTTAATTATTCATGTGTGTAATATCCCGCTCAGACGTAACTTTAATAGATGTTAGAGGATTAATGAGTAAGTAGTGGCAAACATGTAAATATGGAAGAGAAGATTTTAAATAAGGAAAACATGAGATATTTTCTCATATTTCCTCATCCATTCTCTCTCTAATCCAGCTGATTTTCCTCTCCCTCTCTCTCTCTAATTTTCGAGCATCATTATCATCACCACCATCCTTCTAATCATCATCCAATCTTGTGGAATATTGGCTAGAAAACTTAGTTTAAGGAGTTAGAACAAGAAGAAGTTAAGAAAAAAAGCAAGAAAAGATCAAGAGATCAAGCTAGGGTTTTGAAGTTAAAGTTAAGCCAGCACCAATCAAGTTCTGAGGTGAGCTCCACAGGGTTTTATAACCCACTATGAGTGAGAATCATAACTGAATTTATAAGTTACTAAGGAAATTAAGAGTTAGTTGTCCCTATTTTAATTCTATCTTTGATCCTGTTTATTCCTTGTGTTCAGTATGTTTTAGAGTCTTAAAATGAGTCCCTGTTGTGCTATCAAAGATCACTGGGCAGTGGGTATTAAGTTTTAAAACTGAAAACATGTTTTTCCAGAAAATTCTGTGTTCTGCTACAGTCGCAGAGCGACGCCAGGGTCGCAAAGCGAAGTAGCAGAACCCAGCCACTGCCTAGCCAACGCCTAGACCTTTGTTCTGCGAAGTGTTCAGAAGCTGAGTTCGCAGAGCGACGTTTCCCACGCTCTGCGAAGCTTCAGACTCAGAAACACCAGGTTCTGAAGGTTCAGACTCTGAACTTCAGAGTCTGAAGGTTCAGACGCAGTACTTCGCAGAGCGAAGTCTGGGAGTCGCAGAGCGAAATCACCCAGAATGGCATTTTATTTTCAAACAACTGAGCCATGCTATGATCTTTGATATGCTTTGGGGCAAGAATACTTATGAACTTTCAAGGACTAATATAGGATGAGGATAGACATATTAATGAGAGATGAATATCTTGATTTATAAGTTGTTATAGGGAAGTTAAGGGGCTAGTTTCGGGTTTACCCCTTACTAAGCAATTTTATGCACTCATTTAAGTATGTGCAAGTACAAGAATAATTCGGTATTCAAGATCAGAACCTTTTATAGGTTAAGCACTTAAGAATTACTAACTTAAAGAATAAGAACAAGTTAAGATTATTTTATAAGATTATGTTGACGTGTTCATCAGACTCCGGGATACGCCGGATGAGACTTCACCGAGAGGGGACTTCACCGAGAGGGTAGTCTACATGAAAGGTTAAGTTGTGTCCAGCAGGCTCCGGATTATGCCGGATGGGACTTCTTCGAGAGGGTTGTCCACACAATGATAAGAGGAGTCCGGTGTTAGCCTGATATGATAAGTATTTCACCGGTATGATGGGAGATGTACTTCGGGGTTACTCCACCCGGATGCACTCCGTAAAATGAACCAAGATAATGTAATGTTTGTTCAACGCTAACTTCTAACTTAAAGATTAAGAAAAATGAATATGTATATGTATATTATGTTAAGAGGAAAGACATGTAGCGATCCTAGTTTTCCCTTGATTGCGAGATATGTAGAGCATGACGGCGATCATAGGTATCCCAAAGATTGCCAAAGTTAGTGCATGGCGACCCTAGTATCCCCGAGGTTGCCAACAGTAGGTTGGGCCGGAGCTCACTGAGACATTATGTCTCATCCCTTTCCTTCTGGTGCAGACTCACAGGTAGCACGACGCAAAGGTAAAGAGCAAGTTTTGGATTGATCGTGCTGACTTCTTTGTTTATGGATATTTGTATTCAGATGGTGTAATATGATGTATATTATCAAGAATATGTTGTATCAGATTTCAGATTGTATTAATGACTCGAGTTATGTATAAATTAAATGTAAATTTTCTGTATTGTATTTAATGTATCCAGCACGAAATTTTAACACTCGTATGAGATCCTAGGCAATCTCTATATAGGTGTTACAATGTGTATGTCTAATACATTATTCTAGTCATATGCATATCTTATTCATTCATCAGGGTGGGTAACCATCTGTTACTTAACCTATATAATGAGGTTCTAAGCATATCGTTCTCATATGCCACTTACTTGAAAGATGGTAATCTTTCCCATGGATAACGTACTTTTCATGATACCTCTCTCAACGTCAATGCATATATCTAATCATATTAATCCTTGATTGTATATACGTTTAAACTCATTTTAAAACTATTTTTATTCCTTTGATACAACGTACATAAGTTTTAGAAAAGTTTGATTCTGGACACTTTCTCTTAGCGAGCATGAGCTTCGCCTAGCGAGCATCTGGGCGACTTCGCTTAGCGACCAAGAACTTCGTTTAGCGAGCATCTTCCCATATTTGGGTTTGAAGCTTCGTTGAGCGAAGTCTGGCAGTAGCAAATGTTTTGCTCGTTCGTTGAGCGAACTCCAGCTCGCTCAGCGACCGTAGCAGAACTCAGAACTGCAGAAAATGTGTTTTTGCTAAAGAGTTCATACCCGAGTGTCCAGGAAGGATTGTAGTGTACCAATGGCTCAAAATTAGGAATACAAGTCAACAATTTCAAGGATCAACACAATTTAGAGAGGTGCAGTGACATTATGGGGAGTAAGCTACTTTTATAATCACTTACTTTAAGTTAACTCACTCATCATAACCCAAGGGGAAATTTCTAACTAAAAGGAACACACCTAACATGTCGATTACCCTGAATCAGCTCCTGCTCCCACAGTTGGACAACTTAATCACTTTAATCCACTTTTCCAAAACAGCTTATTTACAGCTTATAGCTTCTGCAGGTTCCAGTTTCGATCAAAGCTTCAATCCAAACCCTTATCTAGCCTACCAATCATCATGTATTCCGTTATGGTACGATTTATCCAACTTAAACCCGCGCTTTAGCTTATTCTGCCAAAATCGTGTCCAACCCGTAAGTGATTTTCCAGCAGAATCGTCCAACTTCAAACACGTTTTCCGACTTCGTTCCTAATAAGCATAATCTGTCAAAACAGCTTATTCACATAATCACTTATGGCAGCCCAAGCTTCAACTTAACATACTTTTACATCTTAAAATTACTCTGGATTCCTTAAATTTGTGTCTCCAATACACAACAAGCAAAGGCAACATTAACTTAAAATTTAACTTCCTAGAACAACAACTAAATTTGTTACCTTTTAAGTTCAAAACACATGCACCCAAAATTCCAGCTTATGGCTTATTCCTCTAGCTTCTAACCCAAACGGAAACATCAGCAATTCTAATGGTTCTAACAGCCCTAATTTACACATGCAATATCACAGTTGAATTTAAACATGCAAAACCCAATTAGCTGAAATGAGAGAGAGAAGAGAGAGAGAGAGAGAGAGAGAGAGAGAGAGAGAGAGAGAGAGAGAGAGAGAGACGACTTGGCTGAAAAGGGAGAAGGAAGGATCTTCCAAGCTTGCAACTCACATAACTTGTATAAAAAAGGAAATGGCATTGTATGTTTGATTTCTTGGGAAAAAATTGAAGAAAGGAAGATTATGACGGAGAAGGAGTGAGGCGAGGGAAGAGGAGAAGGAAGGAAAAAATATCAGCTGAAGAAAGAGAAAGGTAAGGGAGAAATGAAGGAAAAGGGTGATTCCACATATTTATATGAAAAAGGTGAAATTACTTAAATACCCTTTCTTAAAATGAATTCAGATACGTTTAAATTATACAACTGACAGATGAAATTTAAGTGTGATGTTACACTCTACCCCCCGTAGGAAAGTTTCATCCTCTAAATTTAGAAATTCTTCTGAAAGACAATTCTTTACCTCTCCGATCCTAGCTTCCAAGTAGCTCTTCTCATTAAAAGATACTCCTCAAACCACGGTTACTCGAGAGTCTGACACACTTTGAGCTAACTATCTTGTTTTCACCTTTTTACAATTCCGACTTAGGGTTGCTCATACTTAAATATCTCTTCCGAACTCAAAAATTTTCCTTCCCTAACAGCGTAATTCTTTCGACGACATAGGTCTGATCTCATCTTCCTTTAAATACTCTCGTCCTTCCTGCTGTTCCTCACACCTCAGATGCTATTAATAAATTCTTATCTCTGCTTTCCACATCACAAGTATGAAAAAATTCCCTAAGTGATAAAGGGCTACTTTTGGATTTATTAAAAAGCCTATAAAAAATTCGAATTGGAATTTTAAGGCCAAAACCCAATGTTTATTCGAGTTGGCGGCTTGACCCATATGTCCTAGTCCATTTTGAGAGCTCAACTAGACATAATCATTTGAACACTCTTTATGGTGACACCCAATTAAAAAAGGTAATAATTAAATAATCTATTTTTTTTAATAATTATATGAATTGTATTATTTTTTTGTGATCAAATATAGTGTTAATATTATTGTATCACCCAAAAATTATCTATTATCTCTTATCTCTTATTACTAAAGCTTAACCCCTAATGCTATCCTTAACCCTAATTTCACACTAAAATTTCCCTTCTTTCCTCATGTATTTATTTCTCCACATCTTAATCCTAATAATCTATGCAATTTGAATTTTTAATTTTCCCTCCTACCATTCATTCCAAACCAATGCATGCACATATTGAATGACATTTAATAACATTCCCACTCAAATATCATTTCCCAACATACACTACTAGAAAGTTGTCGTTTAGAGACCGATTTAGACACCAAAATAAATCGGTCACAATAGAGACCGAAATAACAACGGAATATTGTAAACAATTAACCAAAACCAAGTTGGTCTCTAAATCGGTCACAAAATTTATTTAGCGACTGATTTAAAAACCAATTTTTTAGCTACCCAAATATCCCCGTCTATACTCTCTCTTAATTTCTTAATTTTAAAATAAAAAATATTTATATTATGAAGCCACCAATTTATTGGTCACAAAAGAGATTATAAGTTTTTATTTTATAACCTTCAACTTTGAGCGGGTTATCAAAAAAATTTCCCCCCTTTCATGTTTTCATCAAAAATAAAACCTAAAATTTTCCCTCCTGAATGATTTTTTTTTTTTTTTACATCTTCTCATTAGAAATTAAACCTTAATATTACCCCTTTCATTTTTTTTCCCTCATTACACTTGAACCCAAACATAAGAACAGGAACCCTAAACACCAAAATTTCGCCTTTTCATCATTTTTCATGGAAATCAAAATCAATCATCATGAAATTGAAACTCATCACCAATGAAATTGAACCTCATTAATTAAGATTTGTCATCTTGTTGTTCATGTTCCTTCTTTTCTCATCGTGTTCAGTTCTGTTTCTGTTCATCGTGTTTTGTTCATGTTCCACGTGTTTGGTATTCTGTTTGTTGTTCCAGTTCTTCTTCTCAAATCGAAATCAACTGTTAATGTTCTCTTCTCATCATCTTTGTTCATGTTTATTCAATCACTCTATTGTTATAGCCGGAACACAAATGGGTCATTTATGTATTATGTGAATATGGGTCATCTTTTTTGTTCTTGTTCATGTTTTTACTCTTGTTTCTATTTTGTGTTTCAGTTTCTTTGATCCAAAATCGAACCCAATAGTGAAGGAAGGCAAACGACGAGACGAAGAATCAGCAGAGGCTTTGTTGTCTTATAATAACTTAAAGGTACTTCTTCTAATAACTTATTATTGCTGATATTTGACAATAGCTTATAATAACTTAAAGGTACTCATCTTGTAGATAGTAACTGTGTGTAAAGATACCTGTATTAGACAATAGCTTATGTGATATTAGTTTATGTGATAGTAACTTATGTGACAGTAGCTTATGTGAGTAGCTTATCTGATATTAACTTATGTGATAGTAGCTTATGTGACAATAGTTTATATGATATTAGTTTATGTGATAGTAGATAATAGCTTATGCAAACAATTTTGAAAAACTTCGCAACTAATAATTTATGCGATATAACAAGTGGGTTTCTGGTGCTGTCAGCCGAGTGTGTGCAGGCGAGTGTATTTTTTTTGCTGTTGCTGTGGGCTGGGGCTGGCATTGGTCTGTGATTGCTGCTGCTACTGTGAGTGTTCTGGCTGGGTTTATTTGTGGCATGTTCATTCCTTTGGGTTCGATTGTGTTTGATTTATTTGGGACTGTTTTGGGTTCTGGTTAGGCGCCTATAGATACATCTGTTAGGTGTTTTCTTTTTTGGCTGTTTGTTTTATTTATGACTGTTTTGGGTTCTGGTTAGGCGCCTATAGATACATCTGTTAGGTGTTTTCTTTTTTGGTTGTTTGTTTTCTTTGGGGCTGCTCAAGGTGTAACATCCGGGTGCCTCCCTAACGGCCTGGGCCAGCGATGTACTCATGGACTTCTCCACCCCCCAAGTGGAGTTTCATGCCTTCCGTGGGAATCGAACCGTGTACCCTGGAGGCTATAAGTACATGGCCAATGCATTCCCACTACCAATTGAGCTACTAGCTCAATTGGTAGTGGGAATGCATTGGCCATGTACTTATAGCCTCCAGGGTACACGGTTCGATTCCCACGGAAGGCATGAAACTCCACTTGGGGGGTGGAGAAGTCCATGAGTACATCGCGGGCCCAGGACGTTAGGGAGGCACCCGGATGTTACAAAAAAGGCGCCTTTTTTGTAACATCCGGTGGCTCCCAATGGGCTGGCCTCCCTATCTTTTAAGGGCCGAGATGTACTCATGGTCTTCTCCACCCCCCAAGTGGAGTTTCATGCCTTCCGTGGGAATCGAACCGTGTACCCTGGAGGCTATAAGTACATGGCCAATGCATTCCCACTACCAATTGGTAGTGGGAATGCATTGGCCATGTACTTATAGCCTCCAGGGTACACGGTTCGATTCCCACGGAAGGCATGAAACTCCACTTGGGGGGTGGAGAAGTCCATGAGTACATCGCGGGCCCAGGCCGTCAGGAAGGCACCCCCTTTTTTGTAACATCCGGGTGCCTCCCTAATGGCCTGGGCCCGCGATGTACTCATGGACTTCTCCACCCCCCAAGTGGAGTTTCATGCCTTCCGTGGGAATCGAACCGTGTACCCTGGAGGCTATAAGTACATGGCCAATGCATTCCCACTACCAATTGAGCTAATGCATTCCCACTACCAATTGAGCTACTAGCTCAATTGGTAGTGGGAATGCATTGGCCATGTACTTATAGCCTCCAGGGTACACGGTTCGATTCCCACGGAAGGCATGAAACTCCACTTGGGGGGTGGAGAAGACCATTAGTACATCTCGGCCCTTGAAAGATAGGGAGGCCAGCCCATTGGGAGCCACCGGATGTTACACAAGGCTTGTTGTATTCAGAAGCACCTTGTAGCCGTGTTTTGCTCTCTTTCGCTTCCGTCACGCCTTGTGTGGTTGTCAGTTAATAAATTTTGCTGTTCAAAAATAAAAATAAAATAATTGACTTAAATATTTCAAATCCCTTCACCTCTCACAACTTATAATCTTCTCTTGAGCATCCAACTTAAAACATTTGGGTTGTTATGTTCTCCTTTGTCACTTTAGGTTTCTTGAAAGTATTTCGTTTGGTTCCTTCACCATATTTTTACTCAAAGTCACAATTAATTATTTGGTAGATTGTTCTTCAACATAGTTAGGTTTTAATTAATATGTGTGGTTTTAATATAATTCTGCTATGTTTAGTATGACAGTTGAATTCTACCCTTCGTGTTAAATATGTTCTTACATCCCTTCGTTAATCTTCAACTAGTACTATTCAACTATCATACTCCATTGCTTAATTAGTTCAATGAGAGATGCATGTTTTATAATTAGTTCAAAGAGAGATGCATGTTTCATGATTAGTTACAAAAAATCATATTTTTGTTTACACATACATTTGTCTCGTGCATCACGTGGGTAAAATTACTGGTTAGATGGCTAATAAAATATAGATTGCATGAATTTAACTTGATTATTTGTTTATCCCAATCTTATACATATAATCAATTATCTCATTGACATATTTTTTTTTTCTTTCAGGAACAACTAAGGAAAGGTAAACTCTATTTGTAAAAGGTGAGTTTCTTGTTCTTCAATTCTTATATGGTTTTGATTTCAACTTATGAGATGCTACGTTATTTTGCTTTATATTATGGGTTTAATTGCAACTTATTGCTACTAGTTTACTAATTCATGCTCAGCTTTGGCTTATGGACTTTTTTGGTGTTAAATGTGGTGTTTGCTTTTTCTGTTTTGTCGTGGCTGTTTTTTGGTCGTTTGCTTTTGATTTGGAATGTTAGTATGAGAGTTGAATTCTGCCATTCATTTTAGTTGAAATAAAAAAAATCTGGGATTGGTTGATTTAGGCTTGTTAGTTTGGCGAATACTGCTCATTGTTCTGATTTTCTCCCTCTGAAATCTGGGGACCTCTGACTTAAGTTGTCACTAGCGTCCAAGTGCCCGTCTGTCCGCTTTTTAGTACACAATATGTTGTTAAATAGTATTTGTAATGACAATATAGCTCTGTAGCATAGCGGAATTCGAAAAAATTGCTATTTTTATGTGAGCTGCTGTTGTCAACACTGAAGTAAGCATAAGTCATATTCACAGTTGTTGCCATAACAAAAGAAACACGAAACAAACAGTAATACATAAAAAAAAAATACCGTGACATGCATAATTTTGGAAACCGGTAACAAAAATGAAGAAAAAAGGGAGGAATAAGCATACAAAATAAATAGAAGTGAGAAAAAAAGAGAGAATTAAACAAACAGAGCGCAATAATGTTGTACCATCATTTCGGTGGTACTATCGCCACTGACATCAATCCTTATACTCACGTCGACTCATATGTAGTTCACTGATCCATAATGAATAGGTCGAGTTGGATTAATGAGGATATTTGGCCTAGCTTATGTGATCATTGGGCAAGTCAAGCATATAATAAAAAGAAGATACAAGCCAAAACCAATCGAGCATCTGATTGTGGAGGGTCCCTTCACACTTGCGGCTCTATCACCGCTTCTCAACATAAAGATAATATGGTTAAGTAACCTTTCTTTTACTTTATCCCAACATGATTATTGTACTGAAACACTTCAATAGTTGCATTATTTTTTGCATAGTATTCAAATAAATGCTATGTCCAGGAGATTGTTTCAAAAAGGACATTATTTTTTGTTGCGTTATGGTCTTTTTTCACGTAGTAGCTAATGTCCTTTGTTGTTGTGAATGACTGTTATGTTGTGAGGGGTCTATGTATGATTGTTATGTTGTGAGTGGTCTGTTGTTTGTTTTAATATCCTTTTTTAATGTCCATTTCTGTTGTATTTGATTGTTATGGTGTGAGGGGTCTGTTATGGTGTGAGGGGATCTGTTGTTGGTTTTAATGTCCTTTTTTCACGGAATAGCTAATGACCAGATCAGCTAGAGGTATGGTCTGATGTTGCAGGAGTAAAGGAATGACAAATATATGGTCTTGGAATGGAATCCTCTGTACTAGCAAGACGTCCACATTATGTAGCTCTGGCTCTTCTTCACCGAGTGGGTGCAAGGCACGAGCTTGAATAAATGAGGAATGAAAGAGACCAGCTTCAGGAAGAATTGGCAAAAACAAATAAAGTTGTTGAACACCAATATCAATTGATAAAACAAATGATGGAAACCATGAACTTCCAACCCATCAAACATTCTATAGACCAAGCCAATGAGGAAAACCAAGCTAATGATGATGAGGTTGATGACGAGGTAGATTTGGAAGCACAAAATGTTCCTGAATAGATAATTTTTTGATGTGTTTTGTTAATACACAAATCTCTTTGGATTAGTATTTTGTTAAGCCTACCACTTGCAACTTTCTTTTGGTTAGTATTATGTATTTTTTTAAGACTACCGAGTGCAAAGACTTTTGTGCATTTTGTTAATACACAAATCTGATCTTTTGGTTAGTATTAGGTATTTTGTTAAGACTACCAAGTGCAAAGACTTTTGTGAATACACAAATCTCCAATTAGTATTATGTATTTTGACTAGTTTATGTATGTAGCATTGAATGTTTACTGTTATTTCTTTCATCATGTTACATTGAATTATTTTGATCTTTTGTATGGAATTTGATAAAAATGTGAGTTAAAAAATTACAATATTAAAAAAAATATTGTAATTCTTTCAGTCACAAAATAGTGACCAAGTACAGTATTTAACAAAAAATTAAAAAAAATCCAGCTAGAGACCAAAATAGCGACCAGAATTTATAACTCATTAAATTAAATGCAGTCATAAATTCGGTGGCTAATTAAGTGTCAAAACCAGTCACTAAATCAGCTGATTTAAGCCAAGAAAAGGGTCTCTAAATCGGTGTCTAGATTCCGTCTTTGAGTTCAGTCTGTAAAAACGTCTCTATATCAGTCTCTAATTCCGTTTCAAAATTCAGTGACAAAATCAGTCTCTACGTGTAGTCACAAAATCAGTCGCGAAAAATAAGTCACTAGATCGGTCACAAAGGATTAGCCACCAGCGTTTTAGCCACTCTTATTTTTGGTCGCTATTTCAGTCACTAAATCTGTCAGTGACCGATTTTGCTGATGTAGCGACTGAATATTCAGTCTCTAAAAGACTGATTTCTTGTAATGATACCTCTTCATTCTTCAATGCAAATAAATGTCCACATTATTTCTCTCCCATGGTGATTCATTAAATAACATTGTCCTCTGTGTAACAGCCCAATTTTTTAGTATTAAATTTATCTGCTATTATTAATTAGTATTATTTATTTAATTATAATTGTTAATTGATTATTTATGTGTGGTTGGTGGGTTAGAGGAATTTTAAGTGATGAAGGGTATTTTAGTCATTTTATGGGTGAGTGGCATGTTTGTAAATATGTTAGAACCAGAAATTTGAATTTTAGAGAATAGCGGTGTATAAGTAATATGAGGGGTTTAAGTGAAGTCAAAGTGTAGAGAAAATAATTGTGAGACAATTATGACTAAGCTCATTAGTGGAAATAACCTTAAAACCTTATTATAAATACACTAGTAGTGATCGGTGATGAATTAGGTTAAACATTATAACACAAAATTTTGAGAGGGTGAGAGAAGAGGCTTGAAGAAGAGGAAACTAGAAGAGCTCAAGGGGAAGATGGGAATTCTACTAGAAGTAGCAAAAGAAGTGAAGAATTAAGGTAAGAAGAGATATTACTTTCATCAAGTGGGTTAAATAAGCACTTATGGGGTTTGGGTGTTTTAGCTTATGATTAAATGCATGATAATTGTTGCTATTTTTGATGAATTTTCATGCTCCTTTTTGTTGATTAAATTAACCATGCTAAACTTTGATGAAATTGCATTTCCTTCATGTCAAAATTCATGTTTCATTATGATTAATTGATACCTTTATGAATTTTGATGATCTTGATGATTATTATGATAATTGAATGATGTTTGTTGATTGTGAACTTGATTATGAGCATGAATATGTGTTTTGTTTGAGAAATCATGAAGTTATGTTGAATAAGTTGCAATTTAAGTGGTTTTGAGAAAATTGATTAATTGAGTGAATTTGCTTAAGTTGCTACTGTATTGATTATGTTACTACCATATGATGAAAAGCATGTAAATGTTATGTTGGGAGTGTAGCTTTGATGAGAATTAAGTTGTTGTTGTTGTTGGTGGTGTTTTGGCTAAAATGACTTAATTAAGTGAAAATGAGTATGTTGCTGCTTAAATGAATAAGTTGTTGTTGTTGGAATAGTTTGAATAGGTGATTATGATGATGTTGAACTTGATGAAATATTGTTGGTGTTGTTATACAAGCTTAATTGATGTTTTGTTGGTGAAATGTAAAATTGAGACGAAGTTTGATTGTAAGTGAAAAACATGATGATTATTCATGAGAAATGATTATGTATAAGTTGTTTAAGTTAAATTGAATTATAATTGACTAGATAAAAGTGGTTTAAGGATTTTGAACGATTTTGGTGCGAATTGAATCGAAAAATGGTTTTGAAAACGTTGTTTTTGCAAAAAAAAGGCACGAAAAAGTCCCTACCTGCTGAACAGGCACGACCGTGCCCCCTAGTGGCACGGCCGTGCGTGAACATGCTGCCTAAGGTAGCACGACTGTGCGTCCAGTTGGTACGACCGTGCCACCCTTCCTGAAGGGGGGAAATGCATTTTTGTCCTATTTTGAGGTATCCAATGCGCGTCCCAAACCCTTAAAGTTGATTAATAGATGTTTAATTATGATGATTAAGGTTGATTAACATGGTGTATGATTAAAGATAAGTTAGAATTTGAAAGTTGTGAATTAAACTTGGAAATCTATCTTTAATTGAGCCGTGAATTGTATGCAATCATGATAATTGATTATGGAAGTGCGAATGATGTTCTAGCATGATTAATTATGAAGTGAATTAATGATGGATTAATGTAACTTGCTTGAGTTAATCATGAAATGCGTACTATGTGAATGTTGATGAATGTAAGCATGTTGTTTATGCTATGACGATGATTAAACTTGTTGAATGCATTAATATGATGTGATGATGATATTTGTGGCTTAATGCATAATAGTTGTGATTTAAATGATGATGTGGTGATAACATGAATAAGTGGATGTATTGATTTGATAATGCAATTGATAGCCGTGATAGCTGCATGATTTAATATCATGATTTATATCCGTGTGCATTGTCAAGTCCTTACGTGAACATCCATGCATTCATTGTCAGTCGATCAATGCTTGATTTAAGATCAAGATTCATTGGGGCTTGATTTAAGATCAAGAGAATTCAGTGCGGGATTAAGATCTCAAGAATTCATAGTTGCGTGGTTTAAGATCACGATTTATAGTTGTGGGATCACTCAGTAACATATCTCTGATATCCAAAACCTTGGTACCACATGCATGTAGAGTTGTATTAGGCGCATTACATTCACATGAGTCGTGTTTGGTAATGTTTTGGTGTGAACTTTTGCATTTATGTGGTAATTGTTAACTGTCGATGTGTGGAAATTATGGAATGATTCATAACTGTGCAATTGGCGATTTATAGTTGAAATGATGATTTAATTGTTGGTGATGAATAATGATGTGAGAAATATGATTTAATTGATGATGATGAATTAAGACGCGTAGTTACAATTTAATTACAATGTGGTATGATTAAGTTGGTAATTATATAATGATGATGGTATGCTATGAATTTGTGAATTATGCATGAGTAGTAACCAGACTTTTTTTTTGTAGTGATGAATATTTCAATGTTAAATGATGTTGTTGCCTGAAACCTACGTGCGTTTATTGTATTCATTTGTTGAATGTATATTTTACCCTCTAGTGGCTTTATTGTCGCCTCATCAGTGGGTTCAACCCTTGTGGATGTAAACTTGCAGGTTGAGGATTAGTTGTTCGGTGAGCTGTGTTGAGGATGGCGTCACGCCTATTCTCCGTTTTATGTCGCTTTTATTGTCGAGGATGTCTAGATTAGGTGCTCTGATCTAGGAGTCTAGGATTTTATTTCTTGTCAAATTTTCTATGGATATATTTATTTGAGATATTGATGTTGAGACCCGAGATGATTACATTGTTGAGATTGTTTATTTAAGTTGTGCTATGATGATTATTGATGAGATTTTCTTTATGAGAAATGTGTATGAGTTAATTATTGGTGATTTTGTAGATTTCGATTAGTCGTGTTGCTTGATTTATCGCTTAATTAGTAGTCTCGGGGATCAGGGTCTTACACTCTACCTCTTCAAATAAAGATCAACGCTCTTTCTCATGCATCAACATTAATATCACTATTGTTTCCCATGTATCACTTCCCCATACTCCTTCTATCCTAAAAGCCAATTAATGTGCATTGAACATTTTTGTTGGTTTCCCATAATCCACCAACCAGTAGACTTTTCAGTACACCTCTCATTGGGAACACACAAAAATAAAACTCATCAGTCTCATAATCTCCTCCAATAATGTATTCAAAGAACCATAATTTCTCATTCCCTCTCTTTATCTTTAGCCTTTTCCCTTCATTCACATTTGTTCAGATTGTGTTTTCATAGCGCAACCACACCAGGGCTTCCAACAATACCTCTTTTATTGCAACCTCTGCAACATCTCTTCTGGTTTTTTTTCTTATCAATTTACTCTTTCATCATGGTTTTTACCAAGAAGTAGTGCAACCTAGCTCGATGAATTTCATAGCTGATGTGATTTTAGAATATTCACTATTACTTCAAAAATAACATTTTTATAGATGAATCAATTTATGAAGTTTTAGGAGAAATTATATATTGGCTCTGTTGGAGCGAAGGAGATCAAGTCATGGTTGATTGGATTTTTTGATCGAGGAATCTGATGGACCAAGACCGTTACAGAATGTGATTGTTCGATCGAGAAAAGCAATCGTCTATGTGGGTTGTGAATGCAAGGTTCATTGGTTTCTAAATCTGATTTACATGTAAGGAGTTTGTTTTTAATCCCTTTTCATTATGTGATTTCAAGGATTTCTTTTGTATTTGTCTATGGTGTCTCCAATTAGAGATTGAAGATGCTATTGTAGATTTGATCATAAATCCATAACTATTATGCTATTGTAGAACGAGAAATTACAAAGCCCAGTGCATACACATAGGCACTCCACTGAGATAAAACACAACCAGTCCCGTACGGGACCAAACAGAACCTAAAACACTGCTGATGACAGCAGCACACAGCAGGGGCAGCATTGCATAACAGGTGCGCACAACACACCAGCAGCTGCAACCTGATAACACGCCCAACACAGCTGCCTCAACACCCATACCAGTCCCATAAACGATGCGAAAACCACACTACCACCGAAGGCACTCCCTAGGATTCCAACACCACTCATAAAAAAGGCAAGGCGCAACCTTAAGCTTACTCAAAACCCAATGCCAAGACATAAGCTTAACATGCTTTAGGCACATTGATAGATGATTTCAGAAAATTATTGCTTCAGTTTTACTTTATCTCTCACTCATAAATTTTTTGTTTGGAATATGTGTGTATATTGAAAATTGATGCTTCAGTTTAACTTTATCTTTCACTGTCACAAATTTAATATGTTAATATTTATTTATTTATTTATTTATTTTATCAAAATATAATCTAAAGAAAAAAATAGGGAAATTGATTATTGTTCGAATGAATTCCTAAGCTTCCTTGCAACAAGTTTGATAGATAATACCGAAATTTTTTATGCTATTGTGCAGACATTTTTTTTTTGTTGTGATGTACATATGAAAAATGGAACGAACTGTAGTTTGGATGACGCATATAGAGGTTTATGATGGTGTCTGAAGCTCTGTGGTGTACTTACAGAGACTATTCAACCAATCAAAGGTATGTGTAGTTAGGTAAGATTTTGAGGGTTTTGTATTTCTGACTTTTGTTCACATACCCAAATTCATTTTTGAGTTTTCGGTTTACAAATTTGTGATTTTTAAACCAAAACCAGTAGGCACATCCTTAAGTTAAAGGCACCTAAGTTAAATGATCCATTTTGTTTTTCTAAACTATTAATAAAAACAGACCTTGATTCATTGCAGCCAATAATTCCTGCAATCAATCAAGCAATCTAAACAGTTGGATCCAGAACAAATTACTCACATCCTAACAAATAAAAACTATGGCAAATATGGCTACTTGAAATCTCAATAGTATGATCTTCACTGAAGGCTATTATCATTGACTGCTGTAACCGTTGACTGCATCTTTCAGTTCAGCCCATCGAAAAAAAGAAAGGAAGTTGAACTAACTCAAGTCACAGCTAAGACACGATAGAATTGAGTAAAATTTTCTAAGATCGTTGAGTTTATATAATTTATACACAGCTCTTGAGCAGCATTGCAATTAGGAAAGGTAATTCGCTGGCTATACATCTGAAACTTGAACTCTACAATTAACATGTTTAGCCAGAAGTTGGTTGCTCTCCAAGCAGTTGTGATGTCACTTTTTCTGCTACTACAACTTCTTTCGATTCACTATTGTCATATGATTAGTAGAAAACACTAGAAATGGAAAGTTAGATCAACACTTCAAAAAAAAAAAATTGAAGACAAAGCAAATAATGGCCAATGATGAAAATACTTAGATTAATCAGGTAACAATTAGATTTTGTTATCAGTTAAATTAAGTTTGTTACATTGTTAATTTTTAGTTAGTTTTTTGCTATGGATATATAACACGCTGTTAGATTTAAATCTATCCAGTTTTTTTAACTACAAATCTTTTGTATTCAGTGATAACGACTAACATGGATGACATCAGTCAACTGAGACAGTTGAAGACGAAGCTAAATATTCTAATTGATGAATGGGAGATAACATTAACATCAACAAAAATTCAAGTTCTTTGTGCAGAGGAAAAGAGTTTAACTCATGAAATCAACAATCTTAAACTTATTTTAGTTTCCTTGCTGAATGCTAATACAATATATTTTTAATTGCTTTATTTCTCATTCTTTTGGATTTTGCATGTCTAATCATTTGTGAGAAATCCAGTGTAGAATAGAAGACTATGTTATTGTGAGAATGTCGTATAGAACTAACTTTATATATATATATATATATATATATATATATATATATATATATATATATATATATATATATATATATATATATATATATATATATATATAGACACACACACACACTAACACACACTACTATATCATCCAATATACCCTGATATTGTTATTTTTATAATTTAGATTAGTCTTTTCATTTCTGTAAATATCATTCTCCTTAACAAATGGATTTTCGTCCAAGTTCTAATTGTTCTTTTCAAAATTATTATAGTATATACTTTCTCGGTTTAAGTTGAATAAAAACTCTTTTAGAATTCATTGGAACTAAAATGGAAGCTAAGTTTTGAAAAGACCCAAATGACTTGATAAATAAAAATGTCACATGTGTAATGCTTTAACTAAAAAAAAGAAAAAAAATGGAGAATTAGGAACGTAAATAAAAATGCTCCATTTTTTTTTTAATTAAAGCATTACACTTGTGATATTTTTATTTATTTTTAAATTAAAAATTACACATGTGGCGTCCTACTCACTTATGTGAGGTGCCACGTGTCCGTTGACTTGGTCAAAATTAGTCCAGAGGGCCAAAAGTGCAAAAGGGGGTAAATTTAAGGGTTAAAATTGTTATTGTTTTTAATAGGGGTTAAAATCGCAAGATTGTGATACTTAGGGGGCCACAACTATAATTAAGCCTAAATTCATTTTAGGTTCTTTACATAGATCACTCGCACATCGCATGGGCCCTCGATTGGTATTCCAATTGTGATTCGCAAATATACAGGTATTTGTATGTATGGAAGTTCAGGATGATGTTGTTGTTCTTAATTGAACTTTTGTTCCGAGAATAAAATGGGGGCCGTAGTTACTTTATGAGAGAAAATAAATTAGAACCATACAAAATATTTAAGTGTGTGATTGTTTTTGAATTGAATTCATAGCTAAAATTCTATTCATTTTACATATAAATTCAAACCAATAAAACTTTTGTTCCGTATTCTACATTTAATTCACCGTGTGTTGTACTGGTCTCCATTACTGTTGATAGGACCCGGGCGTCGCACGGGTCAAAAGTTTAGTCTCTTATTATAAATGCTTGTTATGTCAAGTTACATCCTAACCTAACCCAAATTCCATTTTCACTATCAATTACTACATTAATTATGTATGAGACCTATAACTCAATTAAAGCTCGCCCCTTTCCTCCTAACCGTAAACCTACTTTTTCCCCCTCTCTTATTTGCACCTTAATTGCTAAGCCTTCCCTCCCATCTTTTGAATTTAAAACTTGAATGCTTATAATGAGTTCTGACTTTCCAATATTAAATGTCATTTATTAACGTTTCATAATGAGTTGTGCAATATTCAATTCAGTTCAATAACATTTAAAATTTGAATTCAAAATTTCACTTTTCCCTCCTAAATACCCCAGTAATTATGTGCAGGACCTATAACTGATTTAACACCCCCCATCTCTTCCTCCTAACCCTAACTCATTTGCTTGATTGGTATTCCTTTGATTCATATTGTCATTTTATTATATTTTCATATTTTAAATTATTTTTTTTATCGTTGCTAACATGTAACCTGATTTGTTTTTATGCATTATCACCTTTGGATTCGCACTGCGTAACTGGTTTGAACAAGGTGGTAAACGAACAACGGGTCAAATATAGGACATACTACAAAGATTTTGATGTGGACCATGTGAGATTTTATGCTTTGTATTTTTAATTATTCGTCCAATATGATGCAAATATTTGTATAATAGATTATAATTAATTGTTACAAAAAATTTGTTTGTGTTCAGAGTGTGGTAATGTTACCAAATATGTTTGTTGGAAATTTTGGAGATAAAATCAGTCATTACGTAACATAGGTCGATCCAAATAACAATGAATTTAATGTTTTAGTTGAGAGGTTCAATGGTAATGGTTTTTTAACAAATGGATGGCAATCTCTCCTTGATTTTTACGGGATTCGTTTAGGTGTTTGACTCATGATGATTTATATGGGTTTGGTTTAATTTGGGATTAATCTTAAGCATATGGTTGGTCAAAAGACTACTTATCCTAAAGTAGATCCTCCTATGACATTTGTTGTTGAAAATCACAGTTGTTTCTCCAATATCAATGATGAAAGAGACTTTGTGTTTTAGTGTCAAACATACTTAGGTATTTTTATGTAACATCCCGCTTAAGACTTAATTATTTATCAGTGTTGAGACGATGTACCAGAGATATTTAAGTGAAGGGCAAGTTGGTAATTACCGCTCAAGGGCTTATTATATATGGCCAAAGCTCATTTTCCCTTCATTTTTCCTTCCCTTTCTCTCTCTAGAAAGAAATGAGATTTCTCCCCTTCTCTCTCTACTCCCTCCCACGCCTTCTCCCTCTCCCTACTCCATTCATCACTTAATCATCATTCCTTTTGATCTAGCCACTTGCAAGCACAATTTTGGGAACCTTGAGACAAGCATAACTTAAGGAAGCAAGGAAGAAAGGAAAGGATTGAATCTAGGGTTTTGATGTAGAAGTTTGAGCAAGGAATCAAATCAATTTATTCAGGTGAGTTCCTTAGATTAGAACCCTCATTGGGTAAGTTTTGGGTGAAATCCCTTATTTTAAAAAAGTTATCAATTTTGTGCCCTAATCCCTCATGCATGCTAAATCCTTGTTAATCCATGAATTAAGTCATCAATTTGTAGTTTAAAATCATTCCTAATGCTGTTGGAATGCTTGGGTAAGTTTGGATAGGTCAAAATGGTGCAAAATCACGTTTTGAGCATTTTCTGTACTGTCAAGCTTGCCGTTGTCAAGCTCGCCACGACGAGCTTGCAGCGAGCACATCATTTTCAGCTTCTGGACCAACTCGCCATGGCGAGGGCCAGCTCGCTGGGCGAGTTATGACAACTCTTCATTGAGTTGTTGAGCTACGAACAGTGAGCTGGTGCGTGCTCGGCAAGGCTTTTTGCAACCCTTTTAAATGAAAACCCTATTTTTCCTAGAAAATACCATTTTGACATATCCGAAAGGCTTCCAACGGGAGAAAGTTTAAGGGAACAAGGATTATGCATGATGTTTTGGAGGTACGAGAGTAAATGTTAGATTAATAGGGAAGTTATCACAAATGAGATGGTAAACCCTTAATTATGACATATGACAACGATATGTCTAGAACCTATGATAGGTTAACAAAAACAAGAATGTATTTCAACATTCAAGTGCAAGAAGTTCAGACAAGACTAAGTTAAGACGTGCTCTTGTAGTTCCTGCTAGTTGGAACGTCAAAAGCCACATATAAGTTAAGAATTAATTAAAATTATATTGTGTCTCCAGTGTTCTCGCTAGTTAGAGCACGGGGGTTCCGGCGAGCTGGAACGGTGTAGTTATCATCCGCGAGGATAGCCGTACATAAGAGTTTAATTAAAATGTTAAGTTGCGTCTTTCGTTGTTAACGCTAGTGGGACACGGAAGGTTCACACGTAAGTTAAGACTAATAATGTAAGTATGATAAGTCGTGTCTTCTGTTGTTCACACTAGTGGGACACAGGAGGTTCACACTACTGGGACGATTTATTCCGCAAGGATGACTGCACGACGATAAGAGGAGTCCGGTGACTAGCCTCAGATAGGAATTTTCACCGGTAGTAGGGAGATGTAATCCGGGGTCACTTCACTCGGATGCACTCCATAAAATGAACCAAGATAATTATTGTTTGTTACACGCTAACATACTAACATATTAATATCAGAAAGATGATTGTAATACAATGAGAATATGACAAGGTAGATATCAGTTATCAGATAGTGATCCTAGTTTCCCCTTGATCACTAAGTTAGTAGAATGTAGTCTAGTTTCACGACTACCCCGTATAGCAGGCACATACACGTATAAACCCGAAATGGGTTGAGATTAGATATACACCGTATAGCAGGCACAAAATCATTTTTTAAAGTTATAACAAACGGCCTCATATGACCCTTTTTTATGGATTAAAAAAATGATTTTGACATTCAATAATTTAGAGATTATTTTTTTTTTTTAAGATTTTATAAAAAATCAGAATCTATTTTGTGTTTCTTTATCGTAATAAAATCACTTTTTTTTAAAAAATAATTTAGTTTGTTTGGATACAACTATACCAAAAAATATTCTTGCAAAATCTCCTCAATCTTTTAGGAGAGGATTTAGGGGAGTTAATTGGGTTACATATTGCTTACATTAGAAAGGCGGAGTATTTAAGGGAGTTCACTGGGTTCCAGATTGGTTCTTTGAGCCTTTATGTGTCGCATCTACAGTATGCTGGCAATACTCTTTTCATTGGGGAAGCTTTGATGGCTAATTTGTTGGTATAGCTTCAAACCTCATAGTAAATTTTGTTGAGAGCAATATAATGAGTGTGAATGTTCTCTAAGACTTTTTGAACTTGGCTGAAGGTTCCCTCCATAATGGGTGTGAAAGTTCTCTAAGACTTTTTGAACTTGGCTGAAGGTTCCCTCCATTATAGGACAGGTTCTATCCCTTTTACTTATCATGGGCTTCCTATTAGAGCTAACCCAAGGAGAGAGAATACATGGGATCCCCTTATCTAGTAGATTTCCAATATACTTGGGTTGTGGTGCAAGTATAAGGTTCTTTTGGGATGATGCGTAGAATGGGTCTATTTCGCTGAGGGTGAGATTCCCAAGGCTTTTCCATATTTCAACTCAACAATCCTGCTCGGTGGGGTCTCTAGGCTCATGGGAAGGTGATAGGTGGGTTTGGGATTTTAGTTGGAGAAGGAGGCTCTTTGTTTCGGAGGAGAACTTGGTAACAGAGTTGCTGGAAGTGTTTATCGCAGGTGAAAGAATCATTCTATGTATAGATTGTGAATAGTTTTACTACCATCCAATCTTAACCCTAATTCGCTTTACATTTTAAAATCATTACCTCAATGTAAATTATTTTACATCGACAATGTATTTTTACATTAACATTGGTGTTATACTAACTAAGTTTTTGTGGACCATAGCTCTCTGTCTTAATTAATATAACACCAGAGTTCAAAGACAAGAGGTGAATCAATTTGAACATTGTTATTGAACAATACTACCCGGTGCCAATTTGGTTGGGCTAATTTAGCTTCTTCAAAAAAAAAACATTGTTCTTGAAAAATTAAGACCCATAGAAATAGTTGACAATCACCTAGCTTCATTCTAGGATCTATTATGAAATTCACAAAAAAACAACAATAGAAGATACTCCCTCCATAACTTTTTATAAGCAAATTTGACCAATTCACATTTTTTAAGGAATGTGGTTTGTGTTATTTAATTTAAGTTAAATAACCTATTTTGCCCTCATTAATTGTGGTGTACAGTAGTATATTTTCAAGGTGTTGTTGTTAAACGTGTGTGCATTTAAAAAATTAAAATAAGGGTATTTCAGGTATATTATCCTTAAATATGACAAAAAAAGTCAATTTTGCTTATAATTAGTTACAACTGAAATGATTGAATTTTGCTTATATTTTGTTATGGAGGGAGTAAGTGAGAAGAAATTTAACACCCTTTTGACTATGTTGCACACATTTTTCGGTGCTATTAATTGCATATTGCAAAAAATAAGGCTAATTTGTTCAAACAACAATGATATATTTAAACACCCAAACTTTTCATACATCCATTCAACACACCATTTTATTTCTATCTCTCACTTCCTATAACATCACTACATCAGCTAACTATAGCATTCCTCTCGTTTTCTCTATTTTTTTTAGTTTATTGGTGTAAACACCCACTGTAGACTTTTTTGTTTTTTTTGTTGATACTGTGGACATTATTTAACAGCACTTCACATTTAAAAAAAAATCAAAATGGGAATTTTTTTGCTCCTGCCACCCTAATCCTTATGGAAGGTATTTTCAATTGAAAAAAAGAGATGGTCGGATTTTACACCATTTAATTAGTAGACATGATAATTACTAGCCAATTAGAAAAGCAAAACAAAATCAGCGGTATAATTTGAATTCTTAAAATGAAATAAACCGAATGAGAAGCCATGTTAAAGATAATTTGAAACATGATCAATATCAATATCAATAAATAACCAAATCATGAACGTCATCACTATAATTTCATGATTACACCATAAACATAAAATCTAAATTAAATTTTTTAGTTCCATTTTTATGGAGCCATCCTTTTGAACTTCTGACTTAACATCCCTCAAAGTGGACTTTCTTTTCCCTTGGAAGGACGACTTTCTTCATCATTTTGATCATTCTAAATATCTGAAAATAGAAAGAAACATAAGATTGACATACCAAGTTGTTGCTGAAAGCTTAGCACAAAACCATATATGAACAGTAGAAACTAACTTTCAGGAAGGTAACATGTTGGAAAGATAGCTTTACAAAGGGAATTTAAAAACCTATACGACAATCAACTACCATAGTTGAAAAACAAAAAAAAAATGAGTATCTAATATTCATACGCTTGTCAGATATATAAAATAGAATTGCTGCTGCCACTATTTTCACTTGTTGATTCTACAAGAGGATAATCATTTATTTTGATAAATAATTACAAATACTATTTGAAAGAATGATAAGAAATCATACAAAAAGGAAAAATGAAAAGTAAACAACGGCAGGCCATGGTGGATAAAAATTCAACAATGTTATTTAGTTTCTTAAAATCTGAATATAGAAAAGTTTAACTAAGAGTAGAACATCAAAGATAAACAATTAACACAACCATATTCCACAAACAATGTCAAAGCAAAAAAACATCCTACCAATACGTGTTTCCATCCAATGCAATTAGTTAATTATAGACAAAGAAAACACATTGAATCCAAAAATATCATGTTTATTCCAAAACAAAATGAAGTAAGTTTGAATTAATTTTTGGATCATTGGATATAGTTTCAAAAATATCGTTACTCATTTGTGAATGAATAGGGAAGACACAACATCTGGAAAATTTAATGTGACTGTAACAATATCTAGGGTTATATATTAGGTATTTTCAATTGAAACTAGGTGATCTTATTTTTCAGCATTTTATTAGTCTAGTTGACATTTACTACCCAGTGTAAAAAAAGAAGAAAGACATTTACTTGCTAATCAGAAAAGCAAAACAAAGTCAGCAGCAAAATGTGAACTCGTAAATGAATTAAACTGAAACAGCAAACATGTAAATGATAATATTATAGTTTATCAATATCAATAAAGATCAACACCTTGAATGTTAATAATAGATTTTGATGATTTAACCCTAAACATAAACAGAAAATCTAAAGAAGATTTTTTAGTACCGTTTTTACGGAACCAACAAACAAGATCGACGGCGGCATTCAAACTCCAAGATTAGGTTTAGATTTTTCTAGCCAAAAAGACGGCAATGGCGGCTGAACAACTTCTTGAACACTTCAAATGTCCGATTTCACTTGAAATCATGTCCGATCCCGTTATCATCTCCTCTGGTCAGACCTTTGACCATTATCCCGGTTTTTCTTAGCATACTCCACATAGTGTATGATGATGGGATATGTATAGAAATGTTGCTCAAAGTATCTGGACAATAATAAGACTGCAACAAAAATACTACACAGTCATGTGATAAACATTCAAAGAAAAAGATACATTGGTGGAGAGTATTCGAAAAATTATTTCCTTACATGAATACTAATTAATTTGCTCTCTATGTCAGAGATATAAGTAGAATTGTTGCTGCAAATATTCTCACTACGGTACTGCTACATGAGGATAATTTTTTTTTTTTATGAAGATTAAAAATACTATTTGAAAGAATATTGATTCCTAAAAGAAATCATTAGCAAACAGTAGCGGACGAAAATTCAACAATATTATTACCTAGAGTTTGGTTTGAAAGCTCGGGATCACTTTCAGATGCCTTTTCAACGTCAAGGTCTGATAACTGATTTTGCTGGGCTGTCTTCGGGAGATAGTTTTCAAGGGTTCCTTTAGCCTTGAAATGCAATCCACAAGCATTACACAACAATATTGGCTTCTCATATGGTCCTTAACGCCAAACTTTAGTTTCTGTTAAAACCATGTTAAGTGACAAGCATTCAAAGAAAAAGAGATACATGAATACTAATATTCATGTGCTTGTCAGAGATATAAAATAGAATTGCTGCTGCCAATATTTTCACTTGTTGATTCTACAAGAGGATTATTTTTTATTTTGATAAATAATTACAACAGCAAGCCATGGTGGGTAAAAATTCAACAAAGTTATTTAGTTTCTTAAAATGTAAATACAGAAAAGTTTAACTAAGAGTAGAACATCAAAGATAAACAATTAACACAACCATATCCCACAAACAATGTCAAAGCAAAAAAACATCATAACAAGAAGTGTTTCCATTAAATGCAATTAGTTAATTATAGACAAAGAAAACACATTGAATCCAAAAATATCATGTTTATCCCAAAATAAAATGAAGTAAGTTAATTTTTGGATCATTGGATATAGTTTCAAAAATATTGTTACTCATTTCTGAATAAGGAAGACACAAGATCTGGAAAATTTAATGTGACTGTATCAATATCAAGTGTTATAGATTCGGCATTTTCAATTGAAACAAAGCCACACTTTTCAGTTAGCTATTTTCAATTGAAACTAGGTGATCATATTTTTCAGCATTTGTTGACTTACATTCAGTTTTTTAATCAAAGAAATCACGGTCGATGTTGAGATAGAAAAATAGAAGAATGTCATGACTAAACCACCAATGACAGCGGTTTGTAGATGACCACAAGAAATCGAAATCATTATCAAGGAATAGCATCCGATCTCTACAATGAAGCTGCAACAATTTTAGCAGAAATTAGAAGAAAATAGATTACAAATAATAATGAATACAAGCGAAAAGAAATTGAGAAAAGTGGAATTAGATCTAAGCCATACCTGTGAGTAGTTAAACATACCAAGGGCTCGCTCATGGCAGCTTTTTGTCTACATTTGGTGGAATGGAAGGAACAACAAAACGTGAAAGTAATAATTTGTGAGAGGGTTAGGGATAGCAGCAGCAGATAACAGTGTGAGAGTGAGTAGCAGCCGCAAGTGAAAAGGGTTACTTTGAAAACCCTAATTATCTATTATATACAAGAGTCATTCTTGCATAGTGTTAAAATGGGCTACCTGTTTGTTATGGATTCGGGTTTTGTTGGGTTGGGCCAGAAAGCCTTATTTAAATACAGAACATTATACCATGTACCGCTACACTTATACTTCCACCTCTACAAAGGACAAACCATACAAAATCCACTTTAACCCCTCTTGTCATTTGACTTCACCCTAAAAAACATTTTCTATGCCAATTTTTTTTTCATGAATTGAATACATGACAGTCAAATTTATAAATTAGAAAATAGAGAAACCTCCACTCTCCGTCTGTTTCCAAGTCACTTTATGACTCTAAAACACTTTGTTGATATAAATTCACAACTTTGTTAATTAATTATAACATGTTCTTCCCTATTACTGAAATGGTGAATGGTAATAATAATTTATTGAAACCAAACAAAAATTGAATTGAAATATAAAAAAATTGAGAAAAAGAGTGTTGTTGTGTAAAGAGAAATTACTGATCAAATTCCTTTTGGAACATTTAGTTTGTTAACCATGTGGTTGTAATGCAAAAACTTGCATATGTACAAAGTTTATGGACTAATAAGAAATATTAAAAGATTTGGTGGTGAAATGAGAAAAGAAAAATTGGAGAACCAAAAAATTGAAATGAGGAAGCAGATAGAAGAGAGATGGAATTAGGTGTTGTGTTGGAATGGAGTTGGAAGAGGGAAACAGCAACGTGACCACTAATTTTATTCTGGAAAATTCAACTAAAGTTTTATGATTTAATTTGTGGTGGTGAAGTCAAATGAGAATAGGATAAAATTGGAATGGTATATCATTTGTCGGGGTAAAGGTATAAGTGTAAGGGTACAAGGTAAAACTTTCATAAATACGAATTCTAAAAATACTACAAGAACCAGGTGGACTCGTATTTATTTAATTTTATAAAATTTATATAAAAGTTCCACAAAATTTCTTATAACCAATATTTTTTATTTATCCGAAAAGTATACCTCCTCCAGAATGAAACATAGACAAAAGTAATAGTTGAAAAGTCAATTTGTGGTAAAAATTTAGTCTATTTACATCAACTTTTCAACTACACTTTTTGCTTACATTTCATTACGGATGGAGTAATTCAAAAAACAAAAGAGAAAATTAAAAATCATAATGTTTTGGAGTGACACAACCTTATTCTAGTTTACCACCTTCCATTTTAAGCTATGATCTTTCCTAGATTTATAATTCATAAAAAGTTGACCTATTTTCTTCGTTTTAAAATACATGCATTGAATTTTCTTGTAATTGAATCCATCAAATAATATATTTGCGTAGCTACATAAAGGCAAAATTTAGTGCTAGAAATTTATTTTAGCATTTGTAGTTATATGGGCCAAACGAGCTACCAATGACCCGTACTAGATATCCCTGTAACACCCACACTAAATTGTCTAGAATATTTAGTATGTGTATTAAACTTAGTACTAGATACATTAAAATTAAAGCAGAATTTTTCTTTTCAAATGAGTACATTTATAATACAAGTTCATACACCCAAAGAATTATGACATCTGGCATATATACATCTCTGGCACAACACAGACTCCGTATAAAATATCTGAGACTGGTACGAATCATGTACATAAAGGTGAATCATCCGGCTTCCTTCTGCTGATCTCTGACACGAACCCTTTTGCCTGCGAACAACCTGCTTACCTAAAACTAAATTAATGGGATTGGGGTGAGAAGGGTGTTTCAGTGAGTTACACCTATTGTAACACCCATACTAAATTATCTTGAATATTTAGCATGTGTATTATTCTGATACCGGATACATTAAAATTTTCAATTATAAATATATATATATAAAACTACTGAATGAGTACAATTGGCTCGTTTATACAAATATCCAAATATCATTTACAATTACACTCTCATATACATATAAAATCCGACAACCTCCTGAGCTGGTCCATGACGAGCAATTGCACTCCATCCAGCGTCTTCCTGAAGAATATCTTTACGAACATCTCGCTAACCTGTAAACCTGCACCAGAAGGATTGGGATGAGACATAAAGTCTCAGTGAGCTCCAGCCCAACCTACTGTTGGCAACCACGGGGGAAAACTAGGGTCGCCGTGCCTACTCTTGGCAATCTTGGGGATACCTATGATTGCCAAGTCTTAACCTTACCCATAGAGGGCTACCTGACCGTTCCTGCTAAACTGTGTAGTCGTAAACTGGACTACATCCTGCTAAACTAGTGATCAAGGGGAATCCTAGGATCACTGCCTGAGCCTAATACTGAATAGTCATGAGATCTAAACTATAACCTGATAACTGGGTGATCGAGGGGAAACCTAGGATCACCGCCTGATAACTGATACCTGATATCTGATACCTGCCTGATAACTATTCTCTGCCTGATAACATAATAAAATATTAACTGATACATGTCTTTATGTTAGATGTTAGCGTTGAACAAACATTATTATCTGAGTTCATTTTACAAAATGCCCCCGGGTGGAGTAACCCCGAAGCATATTCCCCTGATAACCCGTGAAAATTCCTATCATATCAGGCTAACACCGGACTCCTCTTGTCTAAGTGTGTGGTTATCCTCGCGGAAGATTCCTGGCCCGTTCCAGCTGTATCCGGAACCCCCTGTCCTCTCTAACTGGTCGAGAGCACAGGAGACACATTATAACTCTGTGTGGTTATCCTCGCGGAAAGTTCCTAGCCCATTTCAGCAATGTTGAAACCCCCTGTCCTCTCTAACTGATCGAGAGCACAGAAGACACAAAGTTTAACCTGATTATTAATTATTATTCCTGTTATATGAATATACATATCCTGATAAAAACTGATACGTGTACCCCCCAGTGTCACTCTGACGTGAACAACTGAGGCACGTCCTGATATACATGTAATTATGCCTGAACTGAGAACTAGGTACCACTGACTAAGGTACACTATAATCTGCCTGGTTAAGGGTATCCTGAAAAATAACCCTTAACATACCTAAGTATAATTTTATTCATGTTAATCTATTTAAGGTTCTAGACATATCGTTCTCATATGTCGTTCTTAGGGCTTACTTAAACATTGCAATGAAATTCATGTATTCGTCTAGACTTTGCCCTTACAATTCTAAGCTATTCTAATTCATTGCTCAATCCTTGTCCTTACATTTTCATCCTTTTTGGGAGCCTCATGAATGTGTTAGAATGGTAGTTATTGTTTCTAAAATGTTTATGGAGAAAACGGATGCGAAAAAACATGCCTACGCGCTCCAGAATACCCAAAACAGCTAAGCTGTCATGGCTGTTCTGGGGCTGGTCGCTTGAAGTGATGGCCTGGTCGCTTGTAGCGACCGTAGGCAGAACAAAATCATGCCTGGTCGCTGTAGCGAGCTCCAGCTCACTGTAGCGACCATGACAGGTTCAGAAAACTCAAAAATAGCATTTTTCATCATTCCAAACCATTCCAACACACCCAAGCTTCCCCAAAGGTATTAAAAGGATTTTCTTAAGTATATAAACAATTAAATCATAGCTGGAACAAGGAATTAGCAATTAACATCAATTAGGGCACTTTTCCTAAAATTTACTCAAAGTGTAAAAAACTCTCAAACTTACTCAAAACGGGTTCTAAAACCCTAGGGAGCTCACCTTAAACCTTGATTGGTGCTTATTAAGCTCATTCCAAAACCCTAGCTTGATTCTCCTTGATTCTTCCTTGCTCTTCTTAACTTCCTCTTGTTCTAAACTCCCCAAAGTTAGTGATTGCTTGCTTGGGAGCTGAGAAATTGGAGTAGAGGTTGAGGATTAATGGAGGGGAGGAGGATGGCGTGAGAGTGAGAGGAAGAGGGAAGAAAAATCTGATTTTTGGATAGAGTGAAGGGAGAGAAGAATGAAGGAAAATATCTTGTCCCCCATATAAATAAATCCTTCCTTCCCAATAATTACCAAAATGTCATTCTTTCCATTAATTCTTAATTATCGATAAAAGTTACGTCCAAGCGGGATATTACAATCTACCCCCCTTAAAGAAATTTCGTCCTTGAAATTTAGAATCCTCTTAAAACATATATAACTTTCACATTCCTTTCTCTACTAGTTAATTCTCCACTTAACTTGCTTATCGGAATTCCAATTCTATAAATCGAAAAAAAATACTCGACAATCTTTCCTTTAACTGAAATGCTTGATGTGCGTTACACAACTCTTGCGTAGTAGGATATGAGGTCATCTGAACCATCGTATCCCACTCGCTGACTATATTCCTTGTTCACCCACTTCTTGCAATCCTAATATGGAGTTATCCAGTCCTGACACTTGTACTGAACCTTATAAATTCCTTCATAGCCCGTGTAATCTTACTTTGACGACATTAGGTCTTTCTTATTATCCTCAAATATTCCCACTCTTCAATGGGTTTATTTCCCATGAATTATTATCTTTATCTTTCGTCTCATATGGCGACATCTTACCTATAGACCAATGTCATACCCTTCCATATAGAATCATCCTTACACTGAAAAACATCTGATATTGTATACGCACATGCAAATGCAAGGATCATTCCAACTTCATTTAGTATTCTAAGTACAAGCAGGAGTTTCTCCTCTAGCACTTGCTCCTTTCTTCCTGACATCACGATGTGCTTCTTATCGCAATCATAATCATTACCTCCACTATGAGATTCTCAAGAATTCGCGGAATTCTTACAGATTACTTGTGCTTCGCTTCAATAAGTATTTGACGTCATATATCTTGATAAATTAGAAGTCATTCTTCATACTGGGAGTTTACTAATCTCCTATCTTTCTTGTCACTACTATTCTCGAATTCTGGCCGTAGCATAAATATTTTTCTATACTGATAAATCCAAAACTCATAGGAGTTTAGTCCAAGTGATGAGTGGTATAAATTATCTCACATATCATTACATGGTACATTTCATAGCACTTAATTTACATATATGATAGAGTACATGTACACTACTAACGGGTACATAGTACGTCACATCATCATTGTCCAACTAGCGGGACATCATTCTTGATCTTAACATATTTGAGACACTACCACATCAATTGGGAATTCTTTTCTTACTCTTAACTCATTTTGTAACATTCGAGATTTGCCTTTCAACTGGCTTGCCAGGTTTGCCCCGCCAATGTTACTCGTGTTTAATGCTTGAGTATACATCAACCCATAACATAAATTATGGTTACATTCTATTGGCGTTAAAAACATATTTCGTTCAAAGATATCCTGTTGTTTTCGAAAAGAAAACTCTATTCTGGCCGCTACTCAAACAACACACTTAATCTCATCAATCCTTTATTTATATACTGGACTTCCGTAGAAATATTCTTCTTCCTTTATCCACGAACACTAAGTTCAAGAATTTTCGAACTCCTTAGCTAAGATATGTTTGTTATCAATAAACCTGCTCTAATCAATACCTTCCCATTTAAACTTTACTGACTGCGTAATACGATTACCGATACATGTCATATGACTGAAATATGTCACTTGATACACAACTGTCTGAGTAGCATGAGTACTGACTGACGAGTACGTAATGCTAACGAAATTTGACACATGAGGCATGTTTACATACTATGAGTATCACACGAATTGAACTTATAATCCACTATATTTGTCGTTCCAGATCGACGCTTCAAATCAGAAGATACTGTCTTACAAGTGCAACCTTTACTGTTGTTGGCCCATGCTCAATTCTCTTTAGACTAACTTACTATTCAAGTATACTTGATGTTGTTGAGCTAAAATAGCTAAACTATCATTTTAGCGATAACTTCCATTGATTCAGACTTAGTGCTAGAATCACATCCTTCTTATTCCTTACCATATATTCCATTTCTCATGAGTTCGAGGTTTGAGGTATCCATCAACTTAACTTCCAAAAATTCCTATTAGAACTTGTGATAAGTTCAAGTCGTCTATACTTACTGCTATTCCATATAATAAGAATTAAGCACTTAACATCTTCTCATTCTCTAAGCTTCAGCTTAGCATTGTTCATTAATTCATTCTTAGATTGCTACTCCGCTGCGCAACTCTGATTCTTAACAACTCAAGTTAGAATTGGAGCAATACACCACCATTGCCAAATAAAATTTCCTTGACCAATCTTTTTACTTAATAACTTATAGCTATCATAACAAAATCATCTGACGTTACTGTTTCTCTTGTGGCTTAAACCATCTACTTAACTTCGGATTGGTCATCGCCTGACTTTGTGTTTCCTTTCTGACCTAAACAATATACTTACTTTCACGATAATACGCCAGAACCTGTAAATGGTTTTCAGCAACTGTTACGAGCCTAACAATACTCCTTTCAAATGGCTTATAATCTGGTTCCAACTTTACTCTCCATATTCTGAATTTCTGTAACCATCTCTTGGTCAGCACATCATATATATATATATAATCATTAAACATTGTGGAACCCGATTGAAAGCATGCCTGAGGCAACTTAAGTTCACACACAAACACTTGTGTCAACTTCTAAAACGACTTATGGTTTCTGTAGGTTCACATCTTCTATATATTGAATCCTGTTACTAGTCGTTCTATCCTTATCCGTAAGGATGTCATATCCATAATCTTTCCGAGACAACTTCGGTCTCCATAACTCTATCATGTCCCTTAAGTTACCCCTTCGAGTTCCTACGGAACAATCCGTCCTGAAAAGATTCAAACTCTTACCCGTTCTCTTGTACGCCCAAAATAGGTTACATCTCTTCGAGCACCCGATTAATCGATCTTAAACTCCTGCACTTATCATTATCTATCGAATTCCTCCAATAACCGTTTATTGTATTCACAATTCAAATCTTGATCTTATTAGCCGAATGATTCTTCATATAGTTTGAACAACCCAAAAACTGTACTTTATTACCGCCTTCGAAAGCTTGTCAACACAAGGCGATCTCTTTCAATTCTAGAATAATGGTGAAAGGAAAAATCCCTCGATTGAAAACATAAAACTTCTCAACATTAACAACAATCTTAACCTTTCGTATAATAAAGCCTCACATAATTCCTCGGCTAAGATTCCGATTATCCTTCAAAGCTGGTCTACTTTAATCTTGTGTTATCTTGAACTTGCCTTCTTCGACCAATCGAGGAAATTCAATACGGTTCATCCAATCAAGGGTGTTCAACTTAATTCGTCCATCAGTACACTAAATTCCAATCTAGCTTAGCTTGTTTCTAATCTTCTTACTATTAGGACACATCCGAATATCTGATTCACGCTTTGACATGCAACGGGTCTTATTATTACCACGTATTCATCCATCTTAGTTCTTAGGTTGCATATCATCTCCTCTTCTTATTTCACAAATCTGGTTCAGGAGACGTGGCTGATCTGATGGGGTTAAACTTACTTGCGATTCATACTCAATGACCACAATCGAGTGGTTAGCTTCATCTGTCCAACTAATTCGCTTAATCCATAATTAATTCTCTTAACTGTCTGGACATCTAAAATCTCATCCGACTGCAGTTCGATTCTTCAACACTCTAGCTTTACTGGGAGTCTGGAGGTTCTAAAAACCGACTGTTAATTCCTCGTTTCAAGTCCCTAGGTTTGATACTGCATTTCCATAACTTGTACTCAGAATTGTTACTTAGTCCACACTTCACTTTAACTTCTCTAACTGCGGTTCCAAGTCATTCCTTAGAGTATCACATGATTCCTTAATCCGTATGTCTTCCGCAGACGAGGCATCGTCCAACGACGTGTCCAACTGGGTTGAGGTGCTTCACCTTACTCTTAAGTATCTCTTATGTTCCTGAAACTTCCTCATTAACAGACTTAGCTACCTCACGGTTGATGGCCACCATTTGGCATTTAATACTTCCTCGCCAATTTCGTCTTAAAATTCGGTCACCTTAATCTTCGCCCTTCCTACACTTCATTCCTCCTTGGTCACATTCAGCTCTCGGACATTTATCCTAACTGTCATATACTAGATTGAGTTGATCAGGCTCAACTAGAAATTAAACCTTAATATTACCCCTTTCATTTTTTTTCCCTCGTTTCACTTGAACCCAAACATAAGAACAGGAACCCTAAACACCAAAATTTCCCCTTTTCATCATTTTTCATTGAAATCCAAATCAATCATCATGAAACTGAAACTCATCATCAATGAAATTGAACCCCATTAATTAAGATTTGTCATCTTGTTGTTCATGTTCCTTCTTTTCTCATCGTGTTCAGTTCTGTTTCTGTTCATCGTGTTTTGTTCATGTTCCACGTGTTTGGTTTTCTGTTTGTTGTTCCAGTTCTTCTTCTCAAATCGAAATCAACTGTTAATGTTCTCTTCTCATCATCTTTGTTCATGTTTATTCAATCACTCTATTGTTATAGCCGGAACACAAATGGGTCATTTATGTATTATGTGAATATGGGTCATCGTTTTTGTTCTTGTTCATGTTTTTACTCTTGTTTCTATTTTGTGTTTCAGTTTCTTTGAATCCAAAATCGAACCCAATAGTGAAGGAAGGCAAACGACGAGACGAAGAATCAGCGGAGGCTTTGTTGTCTTATAATAACTTAAATGTACTTCTTCTAATAACTTACTATTGCTGATATTTGACAATAGCTTATAATAACTTAAAGGTACTCATCTTGTAGATAGTAACTGTGTGTAAAGATACCTGTATTAGACAATAGCTTATGTGATAGCTTATGTGATATTAGCTTATATGATAGTAACTTATGTGACAGTAGCTTATGTGAGTAGCTTATCTGATATTAACTTATGTGATAGTAGCTTATGTGACAATAGTTTATATGATATTAGTTTATGTGATAGTAGACAATAGCTTATTCAAACAATTTTGAAAAACTTCGAAACTAATAATTTATGCGAGATAACAAGTGGGTTTCTGGTGCTGTCAGCCGAGTGTGTGCAGGCGAGTGTATTTTTTTTGCTGTTGCTGTGGGATGGGGCTGGCATTGGTCTATGATTGCTGCTGCTACTGTGAGTGTTCTGGCTGGGTTTATTTGTGGCCTGTTCATTCCTTTGGGTTCGATTGTGTTTGTTTTATTTGGGACTGTTTTGGGTTCTGGTTAGGCGCCTATAGATACATCTGTTAGGTGTTTTCTTTTTTGGCTGTTTGTTTTATTTATGACTGTTTTGGGTTCTGGTTAGGCGCCTATAGATACATCTGTTAGGTGTTTTCTTTTTTGGTTGTTTGTTTTCTTTGGGGTTGCTCAAGGCTTGTTGTATTTAGAAGCACCTTGTAGCTGTGTCTTGCTCTCTTTCGCTTCCGTCACGCCTTGTGTGGTTGTCGGTTAATAAATTTTGCTGTTCAAAAATAAAAATAAAATAATTGACTTAAATATTTCAAATCCCTTCACCTCTCACAACTTATAATCTTCTCTTGAGCATCCAACTTAAAACATTTGGGTTTTTATGTTCTCCTTTGTCACTTTAGGTTTCTTGAAAGTATTTTTTTTGGTTCCTTCACCATATTTTTACTCAAAGTCACAATTAATTATTTGGTAGATTGTTCTTCAACATAGTTAGGTTTTAATTAATATGTGTGGTTTTAATTGAATTCTGCTATGTTTAGTATGACAGTTGAATTCTACCCTTCGTGTTAAATATGTTCTCACATCCCTTCGTTAATCTTCAACTAGTACTATTCAACTATCATACTCCATTGCTTAATTAGTTCAATGAGAGATGCATGTTTTATAATTAGTTCAAAGAGAGATGCATGTTTCATGATTAGTTACAAAAAATCATATTTTTGTTTACACATACATTTGTCTCGTGCATCACGCGGGTAGAAGTACTAGTTAGATGGCTAATAAAATATAGATTGCATGAATTTAACTTGATTATTTGTTTATCCCAATCTTATACATATAATCAATTATCTCATTGACATATTTTTTTTTCTTTCAGGAACAACTAAGGAAAGGTAAACTCTATTTGTAAAAGGTGAGTTTCTTGTTCTTCAATTCTTATATGGTTTTGATTTCAACTTATGAGATGCTACATTATTTTGCTTTATATTATGGGTTTAATTGCAACTTATTGCTACTAGTTTACTAATTCATGCTCAGCTTTGGCTTATGGACTTTTTTGGTGTTAGATGTCGTGTTTGCTTTTTCTGTTTTGTCGTGGCTGTTTTTTGGTCGTTTGCTTTTGATTTGGAATGTTAGTATGAGAGTTGAATTCTGCCATTCATTTTAGTTGAAATAAAAAAAATCTGGGATTGGTTGATTTAGGCTTGTTAGTTTGGCGAATACTGCTCATTGTTTTGATTTTCTCCCTCTGAAATCTGGGACCTCTGACTTAAGTTGTCACTAGCGTCCAAGTGCCCGTCTGTCCGCTTTTTAGTACACAATATGTTGTTAAATAGTATTTGTAATGACAATATAGCTCTGTAGCATAGCGGAATTCGAAAAAACTGCTATTTTTATGTGAGCTGCTGTTGTTAACACTGAAGTAAGCATAAGTCATATTCATAGTTGTTGCCATAACAAAAGAAACACGAAACAAACAGTAATACATAAAAAAAAAATACCATGACATGCATAATTTTGGAAACCGGTAACAAAAATGAAGAAAAAAAGGGAGGAATAAGCATACAAAATAAATAGAAGTGAGAAAAAAAAGAGAATTAATGAAACAGAGCGCAGTAACGTTGTACCATCATTTCGGTGGTACTATCGCCACTGACATCAATCCTTATACTCATGTCGACTCATATGTAGTTCACTGATCCATAATGAATAGGCCGAGTTGGATTAATGAGGATATTTGGCCTAGCTTATGTGATCATTAGGCAAGTCAAGCATATAATAAAAGAGGATACAAGCCAAAACCAATCGAGCATCTGATTGTGGAGGGTCCTTTCACACTTGCGACTTTATCACCGCTTCTCAACATAAAGATAATATGGTTAAGTAACCTTTCTTTTACTTTATCCCAACATGATTATTGTACTGAAACACTTCAATAGTTGCATTATTTTTTGCAAAGTATTCAAATAAATGCTATGTCCAGGAGATTGCTTCAAAAAGGACATTATTTTTTGCTGCGTTATGGTCTTTTTTCACGTAGTAGCTAATGTCCTTTGTTGTTGTGTATGATTGTTATGTTGTGAGGAGTCTGTGTATGATTGTTATGTTGTGAGTGGTCTGTTGTTTGTTTTAATATCCTTTTTTAATGTCCTTTTCTGTTGTATTTGATTGTTATGGTATGAGGGGTCTGTTATGGTGTGAGGGGATCTGTTGTTGGTTTTAATGTCCTTTTTTCACGAAATAGCTAATGACCAGATCAGCTAGAGGTATGGTCTGATGTTGCAGGAGTAAAGGAATGACAAATATATGGTCTTGGAAAGGAATCCTCTGTATTAGCAAGACGTCCACATTATGTAGCTCTGGCTCTTCTTCACCGAGTGGGTGCAAGGCACGAGCTTGAATAAATGAGAAATGAAAGAGACTAGCTTCGGGAAGAATTGGCAAAACCAAATAAAGTTGTTGAACACCAATATCAATTGATAAAACAAATGATGGAAACCATGAACTTCCAACCCATCAAACATTCTATAGACCAAGCCAATGAGGAAAACCAAGCTAATGATGATGAGGTTGATGACGAGGTAGATTTGGAAGCACAAAATGTTCCTGAATAGATAATTTTTTGATGTGTTTTGTTAATACACAAATCTCTTTGGATTAGTATTTTGTTAAGCCTGCCACTTGCAACTTTCTTTTGGTTAGTATTATGTATTTTTTTTAAGACTACCGAGTGCAAAGACTTTTGTGTATTTTGTTAATACACAAATCTGATCTTTTGGTTAGTTTTAGGTATTTTGTTAAGACTATCAAGTGCAAAGACTTTTGTGAATACACAAATCTCCAATTAGTATTATGTATTTTGACTAGTTTATGTATGTAGCATTGAATGTTTAATGTTATTTCTTTCATCATGTTACATTGAATTATTTTGATCTTTTGTATGAAATTTGATAAAAATGTGAGTTAAAAAATTACAATATTAAAAAAAATATTGTAATTCTTTCAGTCACAAAACAGTGACCAAGTACAGTATTTAACAAAAAATTAAAAAAAAAATCCAGCTAGAGACCAAAATAGCGACCAGAATTTATAACTCATTAAATTAAATGCAGTCACAAATTCGGTGGCTAATTAAGTGTCAAAACCAGTCACAAAATAAGTCACTAAATCAGTTGATTTAAGCCAAGAAAAGGGTCTCTAAATCGGTGTCTAGATTCCGTCTTTGAGTTCAGTCTCTAAAAACGTCTCTATATCAGTCTCTAATTCCGTTTCAAAATTCAGTGACAAAATCAGTCTCTACGTGTAGTCACAAAATCAGTCGCGAAAAATAAGTCACTAGATCGGTCACAAAGGATTAGCCACCAGCGTTTTAACCACTCTTATTTTTAGTCGCTATTTCAGTCACTAAATCTGTCAGTGACCGATTTTGCTGGTGTAGCGACTGAATATTCAGTCTCTAAAAGACTGATTTCTTGTAGTGATACCTCTTCATTCTTCAATGCAAATGAATGTCCACACTATTTCTCTCCCATGGTGATTCATTAAATAACATTGTCCTATGTGTAATAGCCCAATTTTTTAGCATTAAATTTATCAGCTATTATTAATTAGTATTATTTATTTAATTATAATTGCTAATTGATTATTTATGTGTGATTGGTGGGTTAGAGGAATTTTAAGTGATGAAGGGTATTTTAGTCATTTTATGGTTGAGTGGCATGTTTGTAAATATGTTAGAACCAGAAATTTGAATTTTAGAGAATAGCGGTGTATAAGTAATATGGGGGGTTTAAGTGAAGTAAAAGTGTAGAGAAAATAATTGTGAGACAATTATGACTAAGCCCATTAGTGGAAATAACCTTAAAACCTTATTATAAATACACTAGTAGTGAGCGGTGATGAATTAGGTTAAACATTATAACACAAAATTTTGAGAGGCAAGTGAGAGAAGAGGCTTGGAGAAGAGGAAACTAGAAGAGCTCAAGGGGAAGAGGGGAATTCTACTAGAAGTAGCAAGAGAAGTGAAGAATTAAGGTAAGAAGAGATATTACTTTCATCAAGTGGGTTAAATAAGCACTTATGGGGTTTGGGTGTTTTAGCTTATGATTAAATGCATGATAATTGTTGCTATTTTTGATGAATTTTCGTGCTCCTTTTTGTTGATTAAATTAACCATGCTAAACTTTGATGAAATTGCATTTCCTTCATGTCAAAATTCATGTTTCATTATGATTAATTGATACCTTTTTGAATTTTGATGATCTTGATGATGAACATGATAATTGAATGATGTTTGTTGATTGTGAACCTGATTATGAGCATGAATATGTGTTTTGTTTGAGAAATCATGAAGTTATGTTGAATAAGTTGCAATTTAAGTGGTTTTGAGAAAATTGATTAATTGAGTGAATTTGCTTAAGTTGCTACTGTATTGATTATGTTACTACGATATGATGAAAAGCAAGTAAATGTTATGTTGGGAGTGTAGCTTTGATGAGAATTAAGTTGTTGTTGTTGTTGTTGGTGTTTTGGCTAAAATGACTTAATTAAGTGAAAATGAGTATGTTGCTGCTTAAATGAATAAGTTGTTGTTGGAATAGTTTGAATAGGTGATTATGATGATGTTGAACTTGATGAAATACTGTTGGTGTTGTTATACAAGCTTAATTGATGTTTTGTTGGTGAAAATGTAAAATTGAGACGAAGTTTGATTGTAAGTGAAAAACATGATGATTATTAATGAGAAATGATTATGTATAAGTTGTTTAAGTTAAATTGAAGTATAATTGACTAGATAAAAGTGGTTTAAGGATTTTGAACGATTTTGGTGTGAATTGAATCGAAAAATGGTTTTGAAAATGTTGTTTTTGCAAAAATGACGAAAAAGTCAGTTTTCCCTACCTGTTGAACAGGCACGACCTTGCGCCCTAGTGGCACGGCCGTGCGTGAACATGTTGCCTAAGGTAGCACGACTGTGCATCCAGTTGGCACGACCGTGCCACCCTTCCTGAAGGGAGGAAATGCATTTTTGTCCTATTTTGAGGTATCCAATGCGCGTCCCAAACCCTTAAAGTTGATTAATAGATGTTTAATTATGATGATTATGGTTGATTAACATGGTGTATGATTAAAGATAAGTTAGAATTTGAAAGTTGTGAATTGAACTTGAAAATCTATCTTTAATTGAGCCGTGAATTGTATGCAATCATGATAATTGATTATGGAAGTGTGAATGATGTTCTAGCATGATTAATTATGAAGTGAATTAATGATGGATTAATGTAACTTGCTTGAGTTAATCATGAAATGCGTACTATGTGAATGTTGATGAATGTAAGCATGTTGTTTATGCTATGACGATGATTAAACTTGTTGAATGCATTAATATGATGTGATGATGATATTTGTGGCTTAATGCATAATAGTTGTGATTTAAATGATGATGTGGTGATAACATGAATAAGTGGATGTATTGATTTGATAATGCAATTGATAGCCGTGATAGCTGCATGATTTAAGATCATGATTTATAGCTGTGTGCATTGTCAAGTCCTTACGTGAACATCCATGCATTCATTGTCAGTCGATCAATGCTTGATTTAAGATCAAGATTCATTGGGGCTTGATTTAAGATCTAGAGAATTCAGTGCGGAATTTAAGATCTCGAGAATTCATAGTTGCGTGGTTTAAGATCACGATTTATAGTTGTGGGATCACTCAGTAACATACCTTTGATATCCAAAACCTTGGTACCAGATGCATGTAGAGTCGTATTAGGCGCATTACATTCACATGAGTCGTGTTTGGTAATGTTTTGGTGTGAACTTTTGCATTTATGTGATAATTGTTAACTGTCGATGTGTGGAAATTATGGAATGATTCATAACTGTGCAATTGGCGATTTATAGTTGAAATGATGATTTAATTGTTGGTGATGAATAATGATGTGAGAAATATGATTTAATTGATGATGATGAATTAAGACACGTAGTTACAATTTAATTACAATGTGGTATGATTAAGTTGGTAATTATATAATGATGATGGTATGCTATGAATTTGTGAATTATGCATGAGTAGTAACCAGACTTTTTTTTTGTAGTGATGAATATTTCAATGTTAAATGATGTTGTTGCCTGAAACCTATGTGCGTTTATTGTATTCATTTGTTGAATGTATATTTTACCCTCTAGTGGCTTTATTGTCGCCTCATCAGTGGGTTCTGTAACACCCGGGTCCCTCACACTGGACCCGCGATGTCACTCACGACCTTCTCCACCCCCCATGTGGAGTTTTTGCCTTCCGTGGGAATCGAACTCCGTACCTGAGGCTTAAGTACAAGTTCCTTGCATTCCCACTACCAATTGAGCTACTAGCTCAATTGGTAGTGGGAATGCAAGGAACTTGTACTTAAGCCTCAGGTACGGAGTTCGATTCCCACGGAAGGCAAAAACTCCACATGGGGGGTGGAGAAGGTCGTGAGTGACATCGCGGGTCCAGTGTGAGGGACCCGGGTGTTACAGGTTCAACCCTTGTGGATGTAGACTTGCAGGTTGATGATTAGTTGTTCGGTGAGCTGTGTTGAGGATGGCGTCACGCCTATTCTCCGTTTTATGTCGCTTTTATTGTCGAGGATGTCTAGATTAGGTGCTTTGATCTAGGAGTCCAGGATTTTATTTCTTGTCAAATTTTCTATGGATGTATTTATTTGAGATATTGATGTTGAGACCCGAGATGATTACATTGTTGAGATTGTTTCTTTCCATTGTGCTATGATGATTATTGATGAGATTTTCTTTATGAGAAATGTGTATGAGTTATTGGTGATTTTGTAGATTCCGATTAGTCGTGTTGCTTGATTTATCGCTTAATTAGTAGTCTCGGGGATCGGGGTCTTACACTCTACCTCTTCAAATAAAGATCAACGCTCTTTCTCATGCATCAACATTAATATCACTATTGTTTCCCATGTATCACTTCCCCATACTCCTATCCTAAAAGCCAATTAATGTGCATTGAACATTTTTGTTGGTTTCCCATAATCCACCAACCAGTAGACTTTTCAGTACACCTCTCGTTGGGAACACACAAAAATAAAACTCATCAATCTCATAATCTCCTCCAATAATGTATTCAAAGAACCATAATTTCTCATTCCCTCTCTTTATCTTTAGCCTTTTCCCTTCATTCACATTTGTTCAGATTGTGTTTTCATAGCTCAACCACACTAGGGCTTCCAACAATACCTCTTTTATTGCAACCTCTGCAACATCTCTTATGGGTTTTTTTATTTATCAATTTACTCTTTCATCATGGTTTTTACCAAGAAGTAGTGCAACCAGCTCGATGAATTTCATAGCTGATGTGATTTTAGAATATTCACTATTACTTCAAAAATAACATTTTTATAGATGAATCAATTTATGTAGTTTTAGGAGAAATTATATATTGGCTCTGTTGGAGCAAAGGAGATCAAGTCATGGTTGATTGGATTTTTTGATCGAGGAATCTGATGGACCAAGACCGTTACAGAATTTGATTGTTCGATCGAGAAAAGCAATCGTCTATGTGGGTTGTGGATGCAAGGTTCATTGGTTTCTCAATTGATTTACATGTAAGGAGTTTGTTTTTAATCCCTTTTCATTATGTGATTTCAAGGATTTCTTTTGTATTTGTCTATGGTGTCTCCAATTAGAGATTGAAGATGCTATTGTAGATTTGATCATAAATCCATAACTATTATGATGTTGTTCATGTAACTTTTTTTTAACAATACTATTACATCATATATTTTAAACAGATTTTACAGTTGTGTATTATAATGACTGAAAATCGCAGTAGTCCATGGATAGATTTTTTTTGAAATCAGCATATATTCGACAAAACCATCTGCTAAAGCACAACAGAAACGGCCGAAAGAACGAGAAATTACAAAGCCCAGTGCATACACATAGGCACTCCACTGAGATAAAACACAACCTGTAAAATCCCGCTTAATACTTGAATAATTATCAGTGTCGAGACGACATATCAAAGATATTTTGAGGAAGGGCAATTTGGTAATTTCCGTGTTTAGATTTTTATAAAAGGGGAAAACCACAATTTTCCCTCATTTCTCATTCTTTTTCTCTCTCTAAAAATCACAATTCCCTCTCCTTCTCTCTCTACTCCCACGCCTCTCTCTCTCTTCAATCATCTACCTCCAACCTCTAATCTTGCCCCAAATCAGCATGCAAGCACACTTTTGTGACTCTTGGGCCAATTTGGAAGAAAAGGAGCAAGAAAGCAAGAAAAGGAAAAGGATTGGAAGCTAGGGTTTGAGAAGAATCAAGCTATGATTATGGATTAGGAAGCATGGCAAGCTTTGATCGGATGATTTGAGGTGAGCTCCTTTAGTTTTAAACCCATTTTGGGTAAGTTTGGGAGAAATCCCTCATTTTAGAAAGTTTAGAGATTTTGTGCCTAATCCCTTTGCTTTGCCAATTCCTTGTTAATTCACGTTTTAATCAGTCAATTTTGCATTAGAAATCATTCCTCATGTTGTTGGGAAGCTTGGGTATGCTTGGATAAGTTAAAATGGTTGAAATCACGTTTTTTTGACCCTGTTCTGTCCTGTCATGGTGGCTTTGCGAAGTTGGACTTTGCTCTGCGAAGTTGAGTCTGAACCACTTCGCCTAGACTTTGCTCTGCGAAGTAGACTTTGCTCTGCTAAGTTGACATCTTTTGTTTTTTTTACTCTTTTATAAATGTACCAACTGTCCGAGTGCCATGTACAACATTGAAAACCCTTTTTTTTCTCAAGGAACATCATTTTAACATATCCTAAAGGCTTCCAACAAATGAGAGTATGAATAAACAAGAACTAGGCAAAGCACTAGAGGTACAAATGGTAAAGGTAAGAGGAATATGGAATTATTATAGATGGGATAGTAAGCCCTAAGAGCAGCATATGATAACGATATGTCGAATCCTTTGATAGGAAAACAAGGTTATAGATGTATTCAGTTTAGAATACAAGAGTAATAGGAAAGCTTCAGTTAAGTTATAGTGTTGGTTCTCCAACAGTTAATAGGTGGCTTATGAGAACGATAAGCCAAGAGCCATGTGTTATAGGTTAAGTGATACAGAATAGTTATTATATGATTACAGTAACAGATATGTATATTTATATGTAAAGTTAAAGAATTATATATCAAAGTTAAAGGCGTGCTCGCACGTTTCACAGTCATAGGCATGTTCAGCAGACTCCGGGATACGCCGGATGGGACTTCACCGAGAGGGTTGTCCACATGCAATTTCATAGTGGAGTCCGGTGTTAGCCTGATTGTCAGGAATTTCATCGGGTCATAGGGATGTTGTACTTCGGGGTTACTCCACCCAGATGCACTCCGTAAAATGAACTCAGATAATAATGTTTGTTCAACGCTAACAGCTAACATAAAACATCTTTATATGTATTATGTTTCACAGTTATAGTCAAAGTTACAGTTACAGGTAGATTATAGTTATCACTACAAGAAAACAGCATTTTAGCCTCCAATTTTAGCGTCGGCCACCGACACCGACGCTAATAGCGTCCCCTTAGAGTCGGCTTATGTCACGCTAGATCTATTTCGAATTTTTATTTTTTTTTGGAAAATAATAGAGTCGGCCTAGCCGAGGCTACATGTTAGTGGGACCTACATATGACTTTGCATACCAGATATAGAGTCGGCCTATCCGACTCTATCGTTTTTACTAATAAAAATTTAATTTTATAAAATTATTATTACCTCTTTTTACTCAAATCAACAAAAAAATTACTCTAAAAATTCAATCACACCCACACATCTCCCTATCCACTTCTTCTGAACTTCAGATCTAATCTCATCCCTCTCAACTCTCACGACTCTCTCTTCTCATCAATCCACTCCCGGCTCTGTCCTCACCACCGGCACCGGCACCGGCACCCGTTTCTTCTCCAACGGCTACGACTTACTCACTTCTCTCCCTTTCCAGCAGTGCCATCACTCCATCACCACCGTCGATTGTCATTCAAGTCAATAGCTTTCTCTTTCATCTATGAAAACCTAAATCTCCAAATTTCTTTCTCCATTAATCTATCTCACTCTCTCCCTCTCACCGCCATCGCTCTCAACTCAGTCATTATCTTTGACCGCCGGTACGAAATCACTCATCTCCCTCTGCATCTTTCGTTTGGGCTTTCCCTTTGCTTCATGGGTAAACTCGTCTCTTTTGCTCATGTATTTGTTTGTTCTTCTTTTTTGTTTTAAAATTTTATAAGTTGCTGAGATTATTAAGGATAAGGCTGGTCCTATTTTATAAGCTTAATGAATTGGGCGTTAATTAGTGATTTTGTTTTGAATTTTTTGTTTTTGGGTAGTTGTAGAATTAATTGTTTTTTGGGATTATTGTTTTATGATAAAATGGGTGATTTTTATTTGATGGAATTGTGTTTTCTTGTTGCTGTGCATTTTATGAAGTGTCAAAGGAAATTTAAGAAAAACACACAGCATAATATATGTTGCTGTGCATAATATATACTGGAACAACACACAGCTGCTCACGCAGCTGCTGTCACACCCAAAACAACAGAAAAAACCCCCAGTTGCAGCTTCTACACACCACCCAGCAGTGCCACTGTCTAACCATACGGATAACACCGACAAAAGATTAATAGATTTCCTTCAATGAGTGCATCCTGGGGCATCAACTAATTAGAGCCAAATATTAAATGGAAATCTGCTTTCTTTCCAAATCAACTAAGGTTAATAGATTTCCTTTAATGAGTGTATACTTCTCATTAATATGTTCCAATTCGATCTTAGCATCAGAGGATATTCATTCTTGTTTAAATAACTTAGCAGAATTGCTGATGAAATCTAATCTACACTTTCTGCTTAATAATGTCTAAATGCACTTTCATAATTTTCCCTTTGATGGGTAATATTGTACACATCAAATCATTTCAGTGTATTTTGGTTAGTCAATATAAATTCATTAAACATGCAGAATTAAGATAAGTAACAATCATTTTTTTTTGTTACATGATAATTAACAAAATATAACAAAATGCAGACATTTATAAGCAAAGCCTCCTCCATTTGGACATGAAACAAGGCGTGCTTACGTTTATAAACACCAGTAGCTTCAATGGGAAAGGTTACGTGCTGGAAAGAAAAAAAAACCAATGGTAAATCTCTTGTTTATTTTAAGGCTTATGATTTTTGTAACTGTTATCCTAACTATTTTATGAATATTGCCGTGACGGATAGTTTTTCTATATGATAGGCTTCAAAAAGAGGTCATCAAATTGAGGAAGCCTTGTGGAACCAAAGACTGTAGTTTGAAAGCTAAAGATGATGAAAATAAGGTATTAGTAACAATGGTTACCCACTTCTATGAGCTATGCAGCATAAACAATTCAGATCGATGGCGTGACCGGAATGTGTCTGAAACCAACACGACGTTATCACAATGACATTCAATTACCTATTATATTCTAAAATTATTTCTAGTGTCTCGTGTTAGTATATGTGTTGTGTCTAGAGTGTTAGTGTATGTGTTAGCGTTTCGTAGTCTACAAGGGATCCTCTCTATTTTAAAAAAATAAAAGACTCCAATACTATATAGTTTTAGATGCAAAACACATATTTCATAAACTTGTGATGTAACAGACTTTGTATTCCCAAAATCATAATAATTAAGTGCTCCATTTCTTTTAACAAATAGTCATGATCCCTACTCCACTTTTCACCATATCCATTCTCACATTAACTAATGATTATAATGTTTTGCTCTTTCAGATGCTCATGAAAGTTGATACACTACCCAAGTCCATGGAAGTAGTGTGGGAAAAATAATGAAAAAGAGATGCAATTGCTAGAGAAAATTAAAGGAGGTTTCATCTATAAACCTGAGGTTGATAACAACAAATACAGAAACACAAATTCCTCCAAAAGGTTCTTTAACTTTTTTGTGGAAACATATGAGGTACCTAAAATGGATTTTCAGTTAAATAAAGTGTCTTATTTGCATGCACATTAGTTTTCATTGTTTTTTACTATTAGGATACTTCAGACAATAGTGGTATATGTATTACATAAAGGATATAGCACTAGAAGTTCCATTGCATTAATGTTACTCTGTGTGTCTATTTTTTTCCTGCAGATGCAGATAAAGGATATAGGACTAGAAGTTTTCAGGTGCTTACAAGCAATGCTAACCCTCCTGCACACGGTCCAGTTCCTACAAAAAAAGGAATGATATCATATCTTAACTCTGAAACTAACTAAGAAGGAGTTCAATACCCTTCTTGCGATTTACGTGCCAATTGCCCTGGTGGTAGATCAGATCAGACCAAAGGTTTGTAGATCAGATCAGACCAAACGAAATCACTCATCTCCCTCTGCATCTTTCGTTTGGGCTTTCCCTTTGCTTCATGGGTAAACTCGTCTCTTTTGCTCATGTATTTGTTTGTTCTTCTTTTTTGTTTTAAAATTTTATAAGTTGCTGAGATTATTAAGGATAAGGCTGGTCCTATTTTATAAGCTTAATGAATTGGGCGTTACTTAGGAACCCTTGTTGTATATTCAAACATATGTCTATTTTGTTTAACACACTTTTACTTGTTTCTCTAATAGTTTGTGTGAAAAATATAATATTGCAGCCAACTGTTAAATACCCAAATCTATTTCCAAAGGATTCCTTTTGGGACAAGCAAGTGAATTTATCTTGATTTTTAGTTTCATAAAATTTTAACAATTTAGTTTTTCCTTCCAAACGTATTGTTGATGTTCTGATTGTCATTATCAAAACTTAAATCTTGTTGTAGGTTTCCATATTTCTTGCCTTCCTTCCATTGTCATTGATTTACAACTTTTTATGCTAAACTTAGGTGGTTGAAAAAACGTGATCTATATCATTGATTTACAAATACAAATTCCTCAACTTTACTACTGACTTTGATTTGGTATCAATAAAAGTAGGGGTCTGAATAATAGATTGAAAGTTCTTTCAGATTCCTCTTTGGTTCAGAAACAAGCATCCAAAATCAACTTAATTCTCACTTGTCTCTTGATATCCTACAGATTTGGCTCCTCTGAAGTGATAATTAACTTTCAACGCATATAGCCATTGGTTAGAAAATTATCGGGTGTGAAATAAATAAATTAATAGGTTGTTGAACAAGTATAACCATTTGATTACATTATAGCAACATTTTTCTAATGCTATTATATTGACATTTCATAATGTACGTAGCGACATAATTGCACAGTCACCACATCAATTGGGCCAAAGCCTAAACTCAGTATCCTATCATAATTGCATAGAGGTTATTTTACAATCAAGTTAGTTCTTGAATCTTTCATAGTCCATTATGTTTCATTCACAGGAAAGTGGATGAAGTGGTCAGATCAAAAACTGAATTCCAAAATTTATGTATTGTTAGTTGCATACTGATGTCCAGACAGCTTTTAATTTACCCCTTTGTTGTTTAGTGAACTGCGGTATAGTTTAGATGCAACTTATAGGCTGAACTGCTGAATGATATATACTATTTTCTTCCTTTAAGGATGGATTCCTGCTTAGCTTTGCTACATGGTCTGCTTCTAATTGAAAAATTCACGTCTTTACCCATTTCAGGTTCTTACAAAATCGGTACAGCGTCTGAATCTGTAAATGCAGCTTACATATTTTCTAGAAAAGATCTTTCTCGGTATGTCTATCAGCTTAGACATTATACAATCCCAAAAGCATACTTTTTATCATTTAGTATCTAGAATGAGTCATTATGTTCAATTATTCATGTTAAGCTTATGAATTAAGTTACCAAAACATGTTAGTGACGTGAGCTACTTTATTATTTAACCTTGATATGCAGCCCTGCTATACAGCTTCCTTGTGCAAGCAAAGCTGTTGTAGCTGTCCGATTCTGTCCTGTATTTTTTAAGCTTAAGGGAACAAATTCAGGTATTTGTATTTATGAACAGTAACTATTTCTACGTGGTACTGTTACAATCTAATTGCTTGAGTGGGATGTGGTCCAACTTAAATCTGAGACCTTTTGCCCAATGTTATAAAAACCATCATGGGCCAGTTTGACTGGGAGCTGGACGCATAGCTGGTCCGTTCAATTTATTAAAACAGGCATGCTGATGAACTGGTTCACATGTCACAAAGCCGACTAAGAATTTTTAGACCTCTTATTAGTAAAGATTGTGAGAGGCAGCCTAGAGGTTCAAAGTGAACGGTCTGAACCAGTTAGACAGTTTTATGTTATTAGGCTGCAGATACGTATTATGCAGCAGCTATGTTATTAGACAATTATTGAATAAATAGGGAAATTGAATATTGATTGGAATAGACCAAAACTTTCGAATTTCCGGGATAGGAATTGCTTGCTGCAGTAGACTATCTCTTAATTTGTGTGTTATTTTCTAATTTGTAAAAGAACCCATTCTCTATCCTGCGATAACAGTGAAATGGTATTCTCCCTGAATTCCAATTGGCCCCAGACGGCGTTAATCAAGCACAACTCGCTGTAAATTTATTTCAAAAGGAACTAGAGTCTAACAATATACCACTTGCTAATGTGCGCATTTGCTACTCCCCTTTTTCAAGAACAACCCACACTGCTAATCTTGTTGCAACTTCATTGAATATTCCTTTTCATGGCCCTCAATGTAAGGTTAGTTAGTGAGTCTACTCGATCAATACTTTGTTTTGTTTCATTCATACACTACTTTTCTTTTCAAAACTGTTGTTACTATGCTTGCAGGTCATCCAAGATCTTCGAGAGCGCTACTTTGGTCCTTCCTTTGAGCTTTTATCTCATGATAAGGTAACTCACACTCAACACATTATAATTGCCAATGTCACTCACACAATTTGTGCCACATCAATGTGACATGCAAATACTATTCAAAATTTCAGATAGTGAACATTTTATTTTGGCTTGTGATCTAGTGCACGGGGTTTTTCATCTATGGTTATTAAACATCAAGATTGTTCTTATTTCTTTAAGTATGTTTTGGTATTTTTATTCATATTCTAGTATCAATCAATCTCATTCCGTTCCACATCTTGCAGATGTGCAATTTTGGTTGTCAGCCATGGGGATCCCCTGCAAATCTTGCAAACAATTCTGCATGCAGCTAAGAAACATAAGGAACCCACTTCTGATGACTTAGATTCAATATTAGTGGCAGTTCAGGTGGCGCCAGTCTTGTCCCAGCACCGCCAATACGCCCTGAATACCGGAGAGCTCAGGAAAGTCATTTGAGATTTGACTTTTGAGGTCTAGCATCAATGCAACTAACTGTTTTGGTTGGATTTTGATCCCTTTTTTCCATCATTTAGTTTATTATCATATTCAAAACTCTTTGGAGTATTTATCAAATATTTTGTTTATGAAGATGATGATTCGTCAGGAAATTAGTTTGCAGTTTATCATAAATGATTATTATATATTTTGAATAATTTGGACTGGATTTAGTGTGAAAGAGGAAGTTCCATGTATTTTCTGATTGAATATTTTAGTATCTAAAATCATTTATTTTCTGTTCTACTTTCTTGTTGTATTGTATATGAACCAATTAGCACCGCAATGATTATTATTAGAAATAGAAGTATATAAGATAAATCACTTGTATTATATGCAGGACCAATGTTAGATTATTTTCTGAGTATTTATTTTGAATTCATTTCTGGAGTTTTTTTTCCATGGAATGCATTTGCTTCATTTATACAAAACAATGCAACACTTTTTGAGAATGTCCTTCTGTAAATGGATCACACTCAACAGTTGAATTTTTTAGGTGAATTTTTATTTATTTATTTTGTTGGGTGAATGACTCAACTGTTGAATTATAAATAAGATATCCTATTAGGGGTTTGGTTTTCATGTTTCTCTGTTGTATGAAGGACATGAATTGATAGAATAAGTAGTGCCTTGAATTCTGAACTGAATTTGTTTTGTATTTCTTATTGTGTTTGAAGTTTTGTTTTTTACTTTCAATTTAACAATCATCATCTTGTATTCATTGTAACTCCTAGTATTGGTTCTTTCTTCTTCCTTAAGTTATCTGGCCAACAAAGTCAAACAATCATTTGATTATTTGTATACAGTAAAAATTAGCAAAAAAAACAAAAAAAATTAGCGTCGGCCTAACCGACTCTAATATTTAGTTGACTTGTTTGACTGTAGACTGGGCTGGCCGACTCTAAAAGATTTAGTAGACTGGTTTCGAAGTTGACTTTAGCGTTAGTGTAGCCGACTCTAAATTTTAAAGTTAGCGTCGGCCTGGCAAACTCTAAATTAATTTGTTGACTTTTTTATTTTGAATTTAATAGCGTCGGCTTTAAGGAGAGTCGGTTTTAGAGTCGGATTAACCGACGCTATGTTAGCCTCGGAGGGCAAATAGCCGACTCTACCCAGTAACTTCGAATTTTTTAGCCTGCCCCCGACCCCGACGCTAATCCGACGCTAAATCTGTGTTAGCGTCGGTTTTAGCCCTGTTAGAGTGGGTTTTTGGCCGACGCTAAATTGCAGTTTTCTTGTAGTGTATAGTTATAGACAGTTACAGTTATAGTCATAAGCAGTTACAGTTATAGTCACAGGAAATTCACAGTTATAGTTATAGACAGTTATCTGAAAGTGGTCCTAGGTTTCCCCTCGATCACTAAGTTATAGATACAGGCAGGTTACAGTTATAGTTATTGGTAGATCATAGTTGCACTTATAGGCAGCATAAAGATGCAAGTTACAGGCAATTTTACAGTCATAGGCAGATTTATATCCTTTATGGATAAAGAAAAGACTTGGCGATCGTAGGAAATCCCCAAGATTGGCAAGGTAGGCATGGCGACCCTAGGTTCCCTGTGGTTGCCAACAGTTGGTTGGGTTGGAGCTCACTGAGACATTATGTCTCATCCCATTCCTTCTGGTGCAGGTTTACAGGTAAGTCAGAGGTTCATGATGGGATTCTTCAGAGGGATACTGGATGGAGTACAGTTGCTCGTCGTGTACCAGCTCAGGAGCTTATTGGACATTGTATAAGTATTGTAATAGTATTGGATTAATTGTACAACGAGTAAACTTGTATTCATTTAGATATGATGTAATATTATTATTGAAAATTTTAAATGTATCCAGTATCAGTTTAACGCACATGCTAATATACTAGTTTAAGTTAGTATGTGTGTTACACAACCAGTCCCGTACGGGACCAAACAGAACCTAAAACACTGTTGATGACAGCAGCACACAGCAAGGGCAGCATTGCATAGCAGGTGCGCACAACACACCAGCAGCTACAACCTGATAACACGCCCAACACAGCTGCCTCAACACCCATACCAGTCCCAAAAACGATGCGAAAACCACACTACCACCGAAGGCACTCCCTAGGATTCCAACACCACTCATAAAAAAGGCAAGGCGCAACCTTAAGCTTACTCAAAACCCAATGCCAAGACATAAGCTTAACAGGCTTTAGGCACATTGACAGATGATTTCAGAAAATTATTGCTTCAGTTTTACTTTATCTCTCACTCATAAATTTTTTGTTTGGAATATGTGTGTATATTGAAAATTGATGCTTCAGTTTAACTTTATCTTTCACTGTCACAAATTTAATATGTTAATATTTATTTATTTATTTATTTTTTATCAAAATATAATCTAAAGAAAAAAATAGGGAAATTGATTATTGTTCGAATGAATTCCTAATCTTCCTTGCAACAAGTTTGATAGATAATACCAAAATTTTTTGTGCTATTGTTTAGACATTTTTTTTTGTTGTGATGTACATATGAAAAATGGAAGGAACTGTAGTTTGGATGACGCATATAGAGGTTTATGATGGTGTCTGAAGCTCTGTGGTGTACTTACAGAGACTATTCAACCAATCAAAGGTATGTGTAGTTAGGTAAGATTTTGAGGGTTTTGTATTTCTGACTTTTGTTCACATACCCAAATTCATTTTTGAGTTTTCGGTTTACAAATTTGTGATTTTTAAACCAAAACCAGTAGGCACATCCTTAAAATTCAGCCTGACCTATGTCAATTTTTTTTAAGGCCAGTCATATGTAAAATGACCATGCAATTAGGCTTTAGGCATGTTGCAGAAATTACATCTTAAGTTAAAGGCACCTAAGTTAAATGATCCATTTTGTTTTTCTAAACTATTAATAAAAACAGACCTTGATTCATTGCAGCCAATAATTCCTGCAATCAATCAAGCAATCTAAACAGTTGGATCCAGAACAAATTATTCACATCCTAACAAATAAAAACTATGGCAAATATGGCTACTTGAAATCTCAATAGTATGATCTTCACCGAAGGCTATTATCATTGACTGCTGTAACCGTTGACTGCATCTTTCAGTTCAGCCCATCGAAAAAAAGAAAGGAAGTTGAACTAACTCAAGTCACAGCTAAGACACGATAGAATTGAGTAAAATTTTCTAAGATCGTTGAGTTTATATAATTTATACACAGCTCTTGTGCAGCATTGCAATTAGGAAAGGTAATTCGCTGGCTATACATCTGAAACTTGAACTCTACAATTAACATGTTTAGCCAGAAGTTGGTTGCTCTCCAAGCAGTTGTGATGTCACTTTTTCTGCTACTACAACTTCTTTCGATTCACTATTGTCATATGATTAGTAGAAAACACTAGAAATGGAAAGTTATAGTCAATTGATATACAACTAATTACTTTAATAATTTATCCCTTCTTAAATAAAGTAAGGAACTGAAGTTGGAGATGAATTCTATACAAAGCTAGATGAGTAAAGTTAAAGAACAATTGAGAGCTAAAGACCATTAGATCAACACTTCAAAAAAAAAAATTGAAGACAAAGCAAATAATGGCCAATGATGAAAATACTTAGATTAATCAGATAACAATTAGATTTTGTTATCAGTTAAATTAAGTTTGTTACATTGTTAATTTTTAGTTAGTTTTTTGCTATGGATATATAACACGCTGTTAGATTTAAATCTATCCAGTTGTTTTAACTACAAATCTTTTGTATTCAGTGATAACGACTAACATGGATGACATCAGTCAACTGAGACAGTGCAAGATGGAGCTAAATATTCTAATTGATGAATGGGAGATAAGATTAACATAAACAAAAATTCAAGTTCTTTGTGCAGAGGAAAAGAGTTTAACTCAACCAATGGGTTTAACTCATGAAATCAACAATCTTAAACTTATTTTAGTTTCCTTGCTGAATGCTAATACAATATATTTTTAATTGCTTTATTTCTCATTCTTTTGGATTTTGCATGTCTAATCCTTTGTGAGAAATCCAGTGTAGAATAAAAGACTATGTTATTGTGCAAATGTATAACTAGAAAACGAGCTATGGCATGATGCAAATGCTTACAACTAATAATGTCGTATAGAACTAACTTTATATATATATATATATATATATATATATATATATATATATATATATACATACATATATATATATATACACACACTACTATATCATCCAATATACCCTGATATTGTTATTTTTATAATTTAGATTAGTCTTTTCATTTCTATGTAAATATCATTCTCCTTAACAAATGGATTTTCGTCCAAGTTCTAATTGTTCTTTTTAAAATTATTATAGTATATACTAGTACTTTCTCGGTTTAAGTTGAATAAAAACTCTTTTAGAATTCATTGGAACTAAAATGGAAGGTAAGTTTTGAAAAGACCCAAATGACTTGATAAATAAAAATGTCACATGTGTAATGCTTTAACTAAAAAAAAAGAAAAAAAATGGAGAAGTAGAATTAGGAACGTAAATAAAAATGGTCCTTTTTTTTTTAATTAAAGCATTACACTTGTGATATTTTTATTTATTTTTAAATTAAAAATTACACATGTGGCGTCCTACTCACTTAGGTGAGGTGCCACGTGTGCGTTGACTTGGTCAAAATTAGTCTAGAGGGCCAAAAGTGCAAAAGGGGGTAAATTTAAGGGTTAAAATTGTTATTGTTTTTAATAGGGGTTAAAATCGCAAGATTGTGATACTTAGGGGGCCACAACTATAATTAAGCCTAAATTCATTTTAGGTTCTTTACATAGACTCGCACATCGCATGGGCCCTCGATTGGTATTCCAATTGTGATTCGCAAATATACAGGTATTTGTATGTATGGAAGTTCATGATGATGTTGTTGTTCTTAATTGAACTTTTGCTCCGAGAATAAAATGGGGGCCGTAGTTACTTTATGAGAGAAAATAAATTAGAACCATACAAAATATTTAAGTGTGTGATTGTTTTTGAATTGAATTCATAGCTAAAATTCTATTCATTTTACATATAAATTCAAACCAATAAAACTTTTGTTCCGTATTTTACATTTAATTCACCGTGTGTTGTACTGGTCTCCATTACTGTTGATAGGACCCGGGCGTCGCACGGGTCAAAAGTTTAGTCTCTTATTATAAATGCTTGTTATGTCAAGTTACATCCTAACCTAACCCAAATTCCATTTTCACTATCAATTACTACATTAATTATGTATGAGACCTATAACTCAATTAAAGCTCGCCCCTTTCCTCCTAACCGTAAACCTACTTTTTCCCCCTCTCTTATTTGCACCTTAATTGCTAAGCCTTCCCTCCCATCTTTTGAATTTAAAACTTGAATGCTTATAATGAGTTCTGACTTTCCAATATTAAATGTCATTTATTAACGTTTCATAATGAGTTGTGCAATATTCAATTCAGTTCAATAACATTTAAAATTTGAATTCAAAATTTCACTTTTCCCTCCTACATACCCCAGTAATTATGTGCAGGACCTATAACTGATTTAACACCCCCCATCTCTTCCTCCTAACCCTAACTCATTTGCTTGACTGGTATTCCTTTGATTCATATTGTCATTTTATTATATTTTCATATTTTAAATTATTTTTTTTATCGTTGCTAACATGTAACCTGATTTGTTTTTATGCATTATCACCTTTGGATCCGCACTGCGTAACTGGTTTGAACAAGGTGGTAAACGAACAACGGATCAAATATAGGACATACTACAAAGATTTTGATGTGGACCATGTGAAATTTTATGCTTTGTATTTTTAATTATCCGTCCAATATGATGCAAATATTTGTATAATGGATTATAATTAATTGTTACAAAAAATTTGTTTGTGTTCAGAGTGTGGTAATGTTACCAAATATGTTTGTTGGAAATTTTGGAGATAAAATCAGTCATTACGTAACATAGGTCGATCCAAATAACAATGAATTTAATGTTTTAGTTGAGAGGTTCAATGGTAATGGTTTTTTAACAAATGGATGGCAATCTCTCCTTGATTTTTACGGGATTCGTTTAGGTGTTTGACTCATGATGATTTATATGGGTTTGGGTTAATTTGGGATTAATCTTAAGCATATGGTTGGTCAAAAGACTACCTATCCTAAAGTAGATCCTCCTATGACATTTGTTGTTGAAAATCGCAGTTGTTTCTCCAATATCAATGATGAAAGAGACTTTGTGTTTTAGTGTCAAACATACTTAGGTATTTTTATGTAACATCCCGCTTAAGACTTAATTATTTATCAGTGTTGAGACGATGTACCAGAGATATTTAAGTGAAGGGCAAGTTGGTAATTACCATTCAAGGGCTTATTATATATGGCCAAAGCTCATTTTCCCTTCATTTTTCCTTCCCTTTCTCTCTCTAGAAAGAAATGAGATTTCTCCCCTTCTCTCTCTACTCTCTCCCACGCCTTCTCCCTCTCCCTACTCCATTCATCACTTAATCATCATTCCTTTTGATCTAGCCACTTGCAAGCACAATTTTGGGAACCTTGAGACAAGCATAACTTCAGGAAGCAAGGAAGAAAGGAAACGATTGAATCTAGGGTTTTGATGTAGAAGTTTGAGCAAGGAATCAAATCAATTTATTCAGGTGAGTTCCTTAGATTAGAACCCTCCTTGGGTAAGTTTTGGGTGAAATCCCTTATTTTAAAAAAGTTATCAAATTTGTGCCCTAATCCCTCATGCATGCTAAATCCTTGTTAATCCATGAATTAAGTCATCAATTTGTAGTTTAAAATCATTCCTAATGCTGTTGGAATGCTTGGGTAAATTTGGATAGGTCAAAATGGTGCAAAATCACATTTTGAGCATTTTCTGTACTGTCAAGCTCGCCGTTGTCAAGCTCGCCACGGCGAGCTTGCAGCGAGCACATCATTTTCAGCTTCTGGACCAACTCGCCATGGCGAGGGCCAGCTCGCTGGGCGAGTTATGACAGCTCTTCATTGAGTTGTTGAGCTACGAACAGTGAGCTGGTGCGTGCTCGGCAAGGCTTTTTTGCAACCCTTTTAAATTAAAACCCTATTTTTCCTAGAAAATACCATTTTGACATATCCGAAAGGTTTCCAACGGGTGAAAGTTTAAGGGAACAAGGATTATGCAATGTATTGGAGGTACGAGAGTAAATGTTAGATTAATAGGGAAGTTATCACAAATGAGATGGTAAACCCTTAAGTATGACATATGACAACGATATATCTAGAACCTATGATAGGTTAAAAAGAGCAAGAATGTATTTCAACATTCAAGTGCAGGAAGTTCAGACAAGACTAAGTTAAGACGTGCTCTTGTAGTTCCCGCTAGTTGGAACGTCAAAAGCCACATATAAGTTAAGAATTAATTAAAATTATATTATGTCTCCAGTGTTCTCGCTAGTTAGAGCACGGGGGTTCCAGCGAGTTGGAACGGTGTAGTTATCATCCGCGAGGATAGCCGCACATAAGAGTTTAATTAAAATGTTAAGTTGCGTCTTTCGTTGTTAACGCTAGTGGGACACGGAAGGTTCACACATAAGTTAAGAATAATAATGTAAGTATGATAAGTCGTGTCTTCTGTTGTTCACACTAGTGGGACACAGGAGGTTCACACTAGTGGGACGATTTATTCCGCAAGGATGACCGCACGACGATAAGAGGAGTCCGGTGACTAGCCTCAGATAGGAATTTTCACCGGTAGTAGGGAGATGTAATCCGGGGTTACTTCACTCGGATGCACTCCATAAAATGAATCAAGATAATTATTGTTTGTTACACGCTAACATACTAACATATTAATATCAGGAAGATGATTGTAATACAATGAGAATATGACAAGGTAGATATCAGTTATCAGATAGTGATCCTAGTTTCCCCTTGATCACTAAGTTAGTAGAATGTAGTCTAGTTTCACGACTACACCGTATAGCAGGCACATACACGTATAAACCCGAAATGGGTTGAGATTAGATATACACCGTATAACAGGCACAAAATCATTTTTTTAAAGTTATAACAAACTGCCTCATATGACCCTTTTTTAGGGATTAAAAAAATGATTTTGACATTCAATAATTTAGAGATTATTTTTTTTAAAGATTTTATAAAAATCAGAATCTATTTTGTGTTTCTTTATCGTAATAAAATCACTTTTTTTAAAAAAATAATTTAGTTTGTTTGGATACAACTATACCAAAAAATATTCTTGCAAAATCTCCTCAATCTTGTAGGAGAGGATTTAGGGGAGTTAATTGGGTTACATATTGCTTACATTAGAAAGGCGGAGTATTTAAGGGAGTTCACTGGGTTCCAGATTGGTTCTTTGAGCCCTTATGTGTCGCATCTACAGTATGCTGGCAATACTCTTTTCATTGGGGAAGCTTTGATGGCTAATTTGTTGGTATAGCTTCAAACCTCATAGTAAATTTTGCTGAGAGCAATATAATGAGTGTGAATGTTCTCTAAGACTTTTTGAACTTGGCTGAAGGTTCCCTCCATAATGGGTGTGAAAGTTCTCTAAGACTTTTTGAACTTGGCTGAAGGTTCCCTCCATTATAGGACAGGTTCTATCCCTTTTACTTATCATGGGCTTCCTATTAGAGCTAACCCAAGGAGAGAGAATACATGGGATCCCCTTATCTAGTAGATTTCCAATATACTTGGGTTGTGGTGCAAGTATAAGGTTCTTTTGGGATGATGCGTAGAATGGGTCTATTTCGCTGAGGGTGAGATTCCCAAGGCTTTTCCATATTTCAACTCAACAATCCTGCTTGGTGGGGTCTCTAGGCTCATGGGAAGGTGATAGGTGGGTTTGGGGTTTTAGTTGGAGAAGGAGGCTCTTTGTTTCGGAGGAGAACTTGGTAACAGAGTTGCTGGAAGTGTTTATCGCAGGTGAAAGAATCATTCTATGTATAGATTGTGAATAGTTTTACTACCATCCAATCTTAACCCTAATTCGCTTTACATTTTAAAATCATTACCTCAATGTAAATTATTTTACATCGACAATGTATTTTTACATTAACATTGGTGTTATACTAACTAAGTTTTTGTGGACCATAGCTCTCTGTCTTAATTAATATAACACCAGAGTTCAAAGACAAGAGGTGAATCAATTTGAACATTGTTATTGAACAATACTACCCGGTGCCAATTTGGTTGGGCTAATTTAGCTTGTTCAAAAAAAAAAACATTGTTCTTGAAAAATTAAGACCCATAGAAATAGTTGACAATCACCTAGCTTCATTCTAGGATCTATTATGACATTCACAAAAAAAAAACAATAGAAGATAAGTGAGAAGAAATTTAACACCCTTTTGACCATGTTGCACACATTTTTCGGTGTTGTTAATTGCATATTGCAAAAAATAAGGCTAATTTGTTCAAACAACAATGATATATTTAAACACCCAAACTTTTCATACATCCATTCAACACACCATTTTATTTCTATCTCTCACTTCCTATAACATCAGCTAACTATAGCATTCCTCTCGTTTTCTCTATTTTTTTTAGTTTATTGGTGTAAACACCCACTGTAGACTTTTTTGTTTTTTTTGTTGATACTGTGGACATTATTTAACAGCACTTCACATTTAAAAAAAAAATCAAAATGGGAATTTTTTCGCTCCTGCCACCCTAATCCTTATGGAAGGTATTTTCAATTGAAAAAAAGAGATGGTCGGATTTTACACCATTTAATTAGTAGACATGATAATTACTAGCCAATTAGAAAAGCAAAACAAAATCAGCGGTATAATTTGAATTCTTAAAATGAAATAAACCGAATGAGAAGCCATGTTAAAGATAATTTGAAACATGATCAATATCAATAAATAACCAAATCATGAACGTCATCACTATAATTCCATGATTTCACCATAAACATAAAATCTAAATTAAATTTTTTAGTTCCATTTTTATGGAGCCATCCTTTTGAACTTCTGACTTAACATCCCTCAAAGTGGACTTTCTTTTCCCTTGGAAGGACGACTTTCTTCATCATTTTGATCATTCTAAATATCTGAAAATAGAAAGAAACATAAGATTGACATACCAAGTTGTGGCTGAAAGCTTAGCACAAAACCATATATGAACAGTAGAAACTAACTTTCAGGAAGGTAACATGTTGGAAAGATAGCTTTACAAAGGGAATTTAAAAACCTATACGACAATCAACTACAATAGTTGAAAAAAAAAAAAAAAAAGAGTATCTAATATTCATACGCTTGTCAGATATATAAAATAGAATTGCTGCTGCCAATATTTTCACTTGTTGATTCTACAAGAGGATAATTTTTTTATTTTGATAAATAATTACAACACCAAGCCATGGTGGATAAAAATTCAACAAAGTTATTTAGTTTCCTAAAATCTGAATACAGAAAAGTTTAACTTTTAGTAGAACATCAAAAATAAACAATTAACACAACCATATCCCACAAACAATGTCAAAGCAAAAAAACATCATACCAAGAAATGTTTCCATTAAACAAAGAAAACACATTGAATCCAAAAATATCTTGTTCATCCCAAAATAAAATGAAGTTAATTTTTGGATCATTGGATATAGTTTCAAAAATTTTGTTACTCATTTCTGAATAACGAAGACACAAGATCTGGAAAATTTAATGTGACTGTATCAATATCTAGTGTTATAGATTAGGCATTTTGAATTGAAACAAAGCCACACTATTCAGTTAGCTAATTTCAATTGAAACTAGGTGATCATATTTTTCAGCATTTGTTGACTTACATTCACTTTTTTAATCAAAGAAATCACACTCGATGTTGAGATAGAAAAATAGAACAATGTCATGACTAAACCACCAATGACAGTGGTTTGTAGATGACCACAAGAAATCGAAATCATTATCAAGGAATAGCATCCGATCTCTACAATGAAGCTGCAACAATTTTAGCAGAAATTAGAAGAAAATAGATTACAAATAATAATGAATACAAGCGAAAAGAAATTGAGAAAAGTGGAATTAGATCTAAGCCATACCTGTGAGTAGTTAAACATACCAAGGGCTCGCTCATGGCAGCTTTTTGTCTACATTTGGTGGAATGGAAGGAACAACAAAACGTGAAAGTAATAATTTGTGAGAGGGTTAGGGATAGCCGCAGCAGATAACAGTGTGAGAGTGAGTAGCAGCCGCAAGTGAAAAGGGTTACTTTGAAAACCCTAATTATCTATTATATACAAGAGTCATTCTTGCTTAGTGTTAAAATGGGCTACCTGTTTGTTATGGATTCGAGTTTTGTTGGGTTGGGCCAGAAAGCCTTATTTAAATACGGAACATTATACCATGTACCGCTACACTTATACTTTCACCTCTACAAAGGACAAACCATACAAAATCCACTTTAACCCCTCTTGTCATTTGACTTCACCCCAAAAAACATTTTCTATGCCAATTTTTTTTTCTTGAATTGAATACATGACAGTCAAATTTATAAATTAGAAAATAGAGAAACCTCCACTCTCCGTCTGTTTCCAAGTCACTTTATGACTCTAAAACACTTTGTTGATATAAATTCACAACTTTGTTAATTAATTATAACATGTTCTTCCCTATTAGTGAAATGGTGAATGGTAATAATAATTTATTGAAACCAAACAAGAATTGAATTGAAATATAAAAAAATTGAGAAAAAGAGTGTTGTTGTGTAAAGAGAAATTACTGATCAAATTCCTTTTGGAACATTTAGTTTGTTAACCATGTGGTTGTAATGCAAAAACTTGCATATGTACAAAGTTTATGGACTAATAAGAAATATTAAAAGATTTGGTGGTGAAATGAGAAAAGAAAAATTGGAGAACCAAAAAATTGAAATGAGGAAGCAGATAGAAGAGAGATGGAATTAGGTGTTGTGTTGGAATGGAGTTGGAAGAGGGAAACAGCAACGTGACCACTAATTTTATTCTGGAAAATTCAACTAAAGTTTTATGATTTAATTTGTGGTGGTGAAGTCAAATGAGAATAGGATAAAATTGGAATGGTATATCATTTGTCGGGGTAAAGGTGTAAGTGTAAGGGTACAAGGTAAAACTTTCATAAATACGAATTCTAAAAATACTACAAGAACCTGGTCAGATACAGGTTGCAGGCTAAACAGGTGGACTCTTATTTATTTAATTTTATAAAATTTATATAAAAATTCCACAAAATTTCTTATAACCAATATTTTTTATTTATCCGAAAAGTATACCTCCTCCAGAATGAAACATAGACAAAAGTAATAGTTGAAAAGTCAATTTGTGGTTAAAAATTTAGTCTATTTACATCAACTTTTCAACTACACTTTTTGCTTACATTTCATTACGGATGGAGTAATTCAAAAAACAAAAGAGAAAATTAAAAATCATTATGTTTTGGAGTGACGCAACCTTATTCTAGTTTACCACCTTCCATTTTAAGCTATGATCTTTCCTAGATTTATAATTCATAAAAAATTGACCTATTTTCTTCGTTTTAAAATACATGCATTGAATTTTCTTGTAATTGAATCCATCAAATAATATATTTGTGTAGCTACATAAAGGCAAAATTTAGTGCTAGAAATTTATTTTAGCATTTGTAGTTATTTGGGCCAAACGAGCTACCAATGACCCGTACTAGATATCCCTGTAACACCCACACTAAATTGTCTAGAATATTTAGTATGTGTATTAAACTTAGTACTAGATACATTAAAATTAAAGCAGAATTTTTCTTTTCGAATGAGTACATTTATAATACAAGTTCATACACCCAAAGAATTATGACATCTGGCATATATACATCTCTGGCACAACACAGACTCCGTATAAAATATCTGAGACTGGTACTAATCATGTACATAATGGTGAATCATCCGGCTTCCTTCTGCTGATCTCTGACACGAACCCTTTTGCCTGCGAACAACCTGCTTACCTAAAACTAAATTAATGGGATTGGGGTGAGAAGGGTGTTTCAGTGAGTTACACCTATCCTAAGCTGTAGGCGATCTCGGGGATTCTAGGATCACCGACTGTCTCTACTTGACCCTATAAAGGGGGTTTACTGTTCTGCATAATTTAGCATTTAAGGGAAATCTAGGATAGCTATCTGATGTCTATATAGTCTTACCATATTCATATTTTCATAATTCATGTATTTATGTTTCATTATTAAGTTAGCGGGTTAGTGTTGAACATACAGTTACTTATCTTGGTTCATTTTACGGAATGCACCCGGAGTGGAGTAACCCCGGTGTACATCCCCCTGATAAACCGGTGAAATTTCTATAGTAGGCTAACACCGGAATCCTCTAGTCACCGTGTGGGCCATCCAGTCGGAACATATCCCACTTCAACTACAGAAGTGGGCCAACCTGTCGGAACATATCCCAACCTCAACTAGCGGAGTGCTTATCTGAAGCCACAACTTAGCTGTTTTAAACATATATATAGATGTATGAGTCGTCGTGAATGTTCCCTGGCGGGCTGACCTATCCAGAATAAATGTGGAGCGTACCTGAGCCACAACTCGTCAACATACACACACACACACACATATGTCAACATATATATATATATATATATATATATATATATATATATATATATATATATATATATATATATATACATGCACATACATACACACACGTTTAATCTCATAGTCTGATGCTTATCTTAATTATTCATGTGTATGTCTAATACATTATTCTAGTCATATGCATATCTAATGCATTCATCATGGTGGGTAACCATCTGTTACTTAACCTATATAATGAGGTTCTAACCATATCGTTCTCATATGCCACTTACTTGAAAGATGGTAATCTTTCCCATGGATAACGTACTTTTCATGATACCTCTCTCAACGTCAACGCATATCTCTAATCATATTAATCCTTGATTGTATATACGTTTAAACTCATTTTAAAACCATTTTTATTCCCTTGATACAACATACATAAGTTTTAGAAAAGTTTGATTCTGGACACTTTCTCTTAGCGAGCATGAGCTTCGCCTAGCGAGCATCTGGGCGACTTCGCTTAGCGACCAAGAACTTCGCTTAGCGAGCATCTGCCCATATTTGGGTTTGAAGCTTCGTTGAGCGAAGTCTGGCAGTAGCAAATGTTTTGCTCGTTCGTTGAGCAAACTCCAGCTCGCTCAGCGACCGTAGCAGAACTCAGAACTGCAGAAAACATGTTTTTGCTAAAGAGTTCATACCCGAGTGTCCAGGAAGGATTGTGGTGTACCAATGGCTCAAAATTAGGAATACAAGTCAACAATTTCAAGGATCAACACAATTTAGAGAGGTGCAGTGACATTATGGGGAGTAAGCTACTTTTATAATCACTTACTTTAAGTTAACTCACTCATCATAACCCAAGGGAAAATTTCTAACTAAAAGGAACTCACCTAACATGTCGATTGCCCTGAATCAGCTCCTGCTCCCACAATTGGACAACTTAACCACTTTAATCCACTTTTCCAAAACAGCTTATTTATAGCTTATAGCTTCTGCAGGTTCCAGTTTCGATCCAAGCTTCAACCCAAACCCTTATCTAGCCTACCAATCATCATGTATTTCGTTATGGTACGATTTATCCAACTTAAACCCGCGCTTTAGCTTATTCTGCCAAAATTGTGTCCAACCCGTAAGTGACTTTCCAGCAGAATCGTCCAACTTCAAACACGTTTTTCGACTTCGTTCCTAATAAGCATAATCTGTCAAAACAGCTTATTCACATAATCACTTATGGCAGCGCAAGCTTCAACTTAACATACTTTTACAACTTAAAATTACTCTGGATTCCTTAAATTTGTGTCTCCAATACACAACAAGCAAAGGCAACATTAACTTAAAATTTAACTTCCTAGAACAACAACTAAATTTGTTACCTTTTAAGTTCAAAACACATGCACCCAAAATTCCAGCTTATGGCTTATTCCTCTAGCTTCTAACCCAAACGGAAACATCAGCAATTCTAATGGTTCTAATAGCCCCAATTTACACATGCAATATCACAGTTGAATTTAAACATGCAAAACCCAATTAGCTGAAATGAGAGAGAGAAAAAAGAGAGAGAGAGAGAGAGAGAGAGAGAGAGAGAGAGAGAGAGAGAGAGAGAGAGAGAGACGACTTGGCTGAAAAGGGAGAAGGAAGGATCTTCCAAGCTTGCAACACTCACATAACTTGTATAAAAAAGGAAATGACATTGTATGTTTGATTTCTTGGGAAAAAAATTGAAGAAAGGAAGATTATGATGGAGAAGGAGTGAGGTGAGGGAAGAGGAGAGGGAAGGAAAAAATATCAGCTGAAGAAAGAGAAAGGTGAGGGAGAAATGAAGGAAAAGGATGATTCCACATATTTATATGAAAAAGGTGAAATTACTTAAATGCCCTTTCTTAAAATGAATTCAGATACATTTAAATTATACAACTGACAGATGAAATTTAAGTGTGATGTTACACTTTATCCCCCGTAGAAAAATTTCATCCTCTAAATTTAGAAATTCTTCTGAAAGACAATTCTTTACCTCTCCGATCCTAGCTTCCAAGTAGCTCTTCTCATTAAAAGATACTCCTCAAACCACGGTTACTCGAGAGTCTGACACACTTTGAGCTAAATATCTCGTTTTCACCTTTTTACAATTTCGACTTAGGGTTGCTCATACTTAAATATCTCTTCCGAACTCAAAAATTTTCCTTCCCTAACAGCATAATTCTTTCGACGACATAGGTCTGATCTCATCTTCCTTTAAATACTCTCGTCCTTCCTGCTGTTCCTCTCACCTCAGATGCTATGAATAAATTCTTATCTCTGCTTTCCACATCACAAGTATGAAAAAATTCCCTAAGTGATAAAGGGCTACTTTTGGATTTATTAAAAAGCCTATAAAAAATTCCGAATTGGAATTTTAAGGCCAAAACCAAATGTTTTATTCGAGTTGGCGGCTCGACCCATATTTCCTAGTCCATTTTGAGAGCTCAACTAGACATAATCATTTGAACACTCTTTATTGTAATATCCCGCTTCAGACTAAAGTATTTATCTGTGTCAGAGATATTTTGAAATGCCATTTTTGTAATTTTGGAGAATCAGGCTATAAAAGCCATTTGTTCCCAAATTTCCCTCACTTTCCTCATTCTTCCTTCTCTCTAGAAACATTTTCTTCCTCTCTCTTCCTCTACTCTCCCACGCCATCTTCTCCTTCCCATAATTATTCTTCAAACTTCATCCACTCATTTAATTATCATACCTTGCCTAATCCTTATGCAAGCAAGCTCAATTTCTGATTCTTGGGTCATTGAGGTCAAGAAAACAAGAAAAGGAAAAGGATTGGAAGCTAGGGTTAGAGAAAGCTTGGCAAGGAATCAAGGAAAGAAGAGGAATCAAGGTAGGGCTTTGGATTAGGAAGCTTAACATGACACCAACTGTGAAGTCAAGGTGAGCTCCATTAGATTTATACCCCTTTTTGGGTAGTTTTATGGTTTAGAGAGGAAAGGAAAAACTTGAATGATTATTTATAATTCTTAGTTTGTTAGTTTCCCTTTTGTTAATACATGATATGCTATGATCTTATATGTTGAAAACCTTTGATTTTGATGGATAAATACTTGCTGGACTGTGTTTTGGTTGAAAACTCGTTTTGGAATTTTCTGGAAATGTTACAGGGCCTGGCCACTCTGGTTTTGTCGTGCCACGACAAGAGCCATCGTGCCACGACACCATCGTGCCACGACAAGAGCCATCGTGCCAGGACAAAGGCAGAATGCCACCCCCATTTTGAAATGTGTTTTTAAGGCCAGAAACCGTCCGCACAGTGCCAGTATGTCTTTATGCATTTAGTAATGGAAGAATGGATCATGGTTTATCTTGTATTAGCATGAGTGTGGGGTTAGAATTTTCACATATCTTTGAGGATTAACCTCACTAAGAATCAAGAAATAAATCATGACAGTGGGTAGAATTATCCCTAAGTTATCAAGTAAGAAAAAGGGACTTAGTTCCCAACCTTTAGATAATGGCTTATGAGAACGATAAGTCAAGAACCTTTGATAGGTCAATGAGATTTAGAAGGTACTCATCATGTACTAAGCACAAGGGATGTTTCCATATCTAAAGTTCAGAACCTTTTATTATATGTTAAGTATTTCAGATTGATTACTTAAAGAATGCATCAGATATGCATAAGTTATAAGTTATATGTGTGTATATATATATATATATATATATATATATATATATATATATTTATATTTATATATATAAAGAATAAGAAAAAATTAATGAAAGGACTAGATGTGTCTCTTGTATTCTCGTTAGTTAGAATACAAGGGGTTCCGGTTTATGCTGGAATGGTGAAGTTACCGCTCGTGAGGGCAGCTACACATCAAAGTCAAGAAAGTTAATGTGTCTCTTGTATGCTCGTTAGTTAGTATACAGGGGGTTCCGGTGAAGTTACCGTCTTAAATGACAGCTGGAATGGTGAAGTAACCATCTGCGAGGGCAGCCACACAAAAGAAAAGAGGAGTCAGGTGTTAGCCTGATATGATAGGAATTTCACCGGTAAGAAGGGAGATGTACTTCGGGGTTACTCCACCCGGATGCACTTCGTAAAATGAACCAAGATATGTATTGTTTGTTCAACGCTAACTTCTAACTTAATGTTATGAAAAGATGAATATGTATATATATTATATACTAAGAGATAAGACCAGTAGTCAACAGACATCAGAAAGTGATCATAGACTTCCCCTCGACCGCTAAGCATAAGATTATGTATATGATAAGTGTAAGATAAGATAATGACATATAGCGATCCTAGCTTTCCCCTGATCGCGAAATATGTAGAGAATGACGGCGATCTTAGGAATCCCCAAGATTGTCGAGAGTAGGCACAACGACCCTAGGTTTTCCTGTGGTTGCCAACAGTAGGTTAGGCTGGAGCTCACTGAGAAATTATTTCTCATCGCAATCCTTCTGGTGCAGGTTTTCAGGTAAGCAAGAGGTTTGTGAAGAAGATCTTCAGGGAGACGCTGGATGGAGTGCAGTTGCTCGTCAGGGACAAGCTCAGAAGTTTATCAGTATATGTTTAAGTATTTGTAAATGATTTTTGGATATTTGTATAAACGAGCCAACTTGTACTCACTCAGTTGTATGTATTAATATTATTATTGAAAAATTTTAATGTATCCGGTATCAGAATAATACACATGCTAAATATTCTAGATAATTTAGTATGGGTGTTACAATTGGTATCAGAGCAGGTCGATTCAGACCGTGCCTTGGGTCATTCAAAATTCAATAAAGTAGTGGGACCATTGGGTTCCGGATATTGTTCTAAAGGTCACATCTAGTTGAGCCTGATCAACTCAATCTAGTATATGACAGTTAGGATAAATGTCCGAGAGCTGAATGTGACCAAGGAGGAATGAAGTATATGAAGAGCGAAGATTAAGGTGAGAGAATTTTAAGACGGAATTGGCGAAGAAGTATTCAATGCCAAATGGTGGCCATCAAACCGTGAGGTAGCTAAGTCTGTTAATGACGAAGTTTCAGGAACATAAGAGATACTTAAGAGTAAGGTGAAGCATTTCAACCTAGTTGGACGCGTCGTTGAACGATGCCTCGCCTGCGGAAGACATAAGGATTAAGGAATCATGGGATACTCTAACGAATGACTTGGAACCTTGTCGGGAACCGCAATTTAAGAAGTTAAAGTGAAGTGTGGACTAAGTAACAATTATGAGCACATAGTTAAGGAATTGCAGTACCAAACCTAGAGACTTGAAATGAGGAATTATCGGTCGGTTATTGAAACCTCTAGACTCCCAGCAAGGATAGAGTGCTGAAGAATCCAGTCAGATGAGATTTTAATGTCCAAACAGTTAAGAGAATTAATTACGGATTAAGCAAATTATTTGGACGGATGAAGCTAACCACTTAAGTGTGGTCATTGAGCGTGAATCGCAAGTAAGTTTAACCTCATCAGATCAGCCGCACCTCCCGAACCATAAATGCCGGATTTGTGAATTGAGGAGAGAAGATGGTATGCAACCTAAAAACTACGATGGATGAATAAGTGCTAATAATAAGACATGTTGCATGTTGAAGTGTGAATCAGATATTCAGATGTGTTCTATTAGTAAGGAGATTGGAAATAAGCTAAGTTTAACTGAAATTCTACACAATGAAAGATGGATATTGAATAATTAGTCGTTGGAATTTAGCGAACTGATGGACGAATAAAGTTGAATTATCTTGATTGGATAAAGAAGACAAGTTTACGCCAACACAAGATTAAAGTAGACCAATATTTTGATAAATAATCGGAATTTTAGCCGAGTTTTATTTAGAGGCTTTATTATCAGAAAGATCGACACTAGTACGCAAGTTAAAGTTGTGGTTAATGTAAGAAGTTCTATGTTCAATTGATGGGTTTCCTTACACAATTATTCATGAAAGCTGGAAGTGATCACCTTATGTTGGACTGCTTTCGAAGGTGGTAGGAAGTACAGACCTTAGATTGTTAAAAATCATGTGAAGAAGTCAATAGTCGAGAAGACCTATGGGAATTACTTATTATTAATGGAGGATCATTCAGATAATAGAATCAGATTTTGAGTTGTTAAAGTAGTACCGAGTTGCTGAATGAATCAAAAGGTAATGATAAGGTGTTGAAGTTCAAGATCAGTTAACTGGAGGGACTCGAAGGTAACCTAAGAGATATGGTAAGACAATAGAGACCGAAGTTGTCTCGGAAAAGAGTATAAGTATGAAATCCTTGCTGATAAGGATAAAAGGGGAAGTAAACAAGACTCGAATCATCAGTGGATTCAGTGTATGGAAGATGTGGATCTCCAGAAGCCATAAATTGTTTTAGAAGTTGCCACAAGTGGTTAATGTGTGAACTTCAGTTGTTTCGGGTATGTTTTCAGTAGGGTTTCTACAATGTTTTAATGATTATACATGATGAGCTGACCAAGAGATGGTTACAGAATTCAGGATATGGAGAGTAAAGTTAGACCTAGAGTATAAGCTGTTTGACAGGAGCATTGCTGGGCTCGTAACAATTGCTGAAAACCGTTTACAGGTTTTGGCTTATTATCGTGAAAGTAAGTATATGGTTTATGTCCGAAAGGAAACACAAAGTCAGGTGATGACCAATCCGTAGGCTAAGCAGATGGTTTAAGTCACAAGAGAAACAGTAACGTCAGATGGTTTTGTTACGGTAACTACAAAGTGATAAATAAAAGGATTGGTCAAGGAAATTTTATTGGGCAATAGTGGTGTGTTTCTCCAATTCTAACTCTAGTTGTTAAGAATCAGAGTTGCGCAGTGGAGTAGTAATCCAAGAATGAATTGATGAACAATGCTAAGCTGAAGCTTAGAGAACGAGGAGATGTTAAGTGCTTAATTCTTATAATACGGAATAGCAGTAAGTAGAGACGACCTGAACATATCACAAGTTTTAGTGGAAAATTTTGGAAGTTAAGTTGAGGAATACTTCAAACCTCGAAACCCAGGAGAAAAGGAATATCGAAATAGTTTAAGAGTATGTGGTGAGATATAAGAAGGATGTGTTCCTACTAGGTTAAGTCTTAAGCGAATGAAGTCATAGCTAGCAAGGTAACCCAGCTATTTTTTTTGCTCCATGATTTCAGGTAGACTTGAAGAATAAGTTTAGCCAAGAAAGAATTATGCATGAGGCAACATCAGTACAGATTGCACTTGCAAGATGAAATTTGTGAATTTGAAGCATTGATCAGAACGACAAGGCAGTGGCGTGTAAGTAATTCCCCATTGTACCCACGTTATGATAACATGCCGCATGCACCAGGTTATGATTAGTAGTGCATACTTACCGGGCCGTGTTTATGCTACTCAGACAGTAGTGTAGCACAATCTTTTCAGTTAGGTGACATGTATAAGTAACTAAGGTACGCAACTAGTAATATTTAAAGAGGGAAGATGCTAATCAGAACAAGTTTGTTGATACCGAACGCGTTTTTGTTAAGAATATTCAAGGATTTTGAACTCGACGTCCAGAATGAGAAATAAGTTTGTGATGCCGATAGAATGTAACCATAATTTACGTTATGGGTTGTTGTATACTCAAGAAATAAACATGAGTAACATTGGCGGGGCAAACCTGGCAAGCCAGTTGAAAGGCAAATCCCATTAAGAGTAAGAAAAGATTCCCAATGATGTGGTAGAGTCTCAAATATGTTAAGATCAAGAATGATGTCCCGTTAGTTGGACAAGGATGATGTGACGTACTATGTACCCGTTAGTAGTGTACATGTACTCTAACATATATGTAAATTAAGTGCTATGAAATATACTATATGATGATATGTGAGACGGTTTATACCACTCATCACTTGGGCTAAACTCCTATGAGTTTTGGATTATCAGTGTAGAAAATATTTACGCTACGGCTAGAACTCGAGAAGTAGTGACAAGAATGATAGGAGATTAACAAGCTCCAAGTAATGAAGAATGATTTCTAAGTTATTAAGATAAGTGACATCGTAGATCCATGGGAGCGGAACAAGAGTAACCTGTAAAATTCCGCGAGCTCTTGAGAATTCCATAGTGGAAGTGATGATAGAGATAAGTAACACATCGTGATGTCGGAAAGAAAGGAGCAGGTGCTTGAGGTGAGACCTCCTGTTTATACTTAGAGTATTGAATGAAGTTGGGATAATCCTTGCATTTGCATGTGCGTACACAATATCAGATGTTTCGGTGTAAGAATGATTCTATATGGAAATGTATGATGTAGGTCTATAAGTAAGATGTCGTCGCATGAGACGAAAGATAAAGATAGTAATTCATTGGAATTAGATGCAGTGCAATAAACCCATTGAAGAGTGGGAATATTTAAGGAAGATGAGATTACCCAGTAAAAGTATCCGAGGTTTAATAACCTTAAGATGGATTCACGCGAAGTGTGTAGATAAGAGGCATAGTTAATGAGTCGGGTATTGGTTCTGATAACCGCACACCCTATTATGTAAGAATCATGTAATGTGCAGCAAGCCTCTCAATTATGGAAGAGATTGTCAAATATTTTGACTTACCGCAATGGAAGTTGTCGCTATGGAACAACTCTAACCATCCAAGTTTAATCGAGGTTCATAAGTAACCAGGGAGTTCCGATAAGCAAGTTGAGTAGAGAATTGGCTAGTGGAGAAGAAATATGAAAGGTATATTTGTATATATGGTTTCAAGAGGATTCTAAATTTCGAGGACGAAATTTCTTTAAGGGGGGTAGATTGTAATATCCCGCTTCAGACTCAAGTATTTATCTGTGTCAGAGATATTTTGAAATGGCATTTTTGTAATTTTGGAGAATCAGGCTATAAAAGCCATTTGTTCCCAAATTTCCCTCACTTTCCTCATTCTTCCTTCTCTCTAGAAACATTTTCTTCCTCTCTCTTCCTCTACTCTCCCACGCCATCTTCTCCTTCCCATAATTATTCTTCAAACTTCATCCACTCATTTAATTATCATACCTTGCCTAATCCTTATGCAAACAAGCTCAATTTCTGATTCTTGGGTCATTGAGGTCAAGAAAACAAGAAAAGGAAAAGGATTGGAAGCTAGGGTTAGAGAAAGCTTGGCAAGGAATCAAGGAAAGAAGAGGAATCAAGGTAGGGCTTTGGATTAGGAAGCTTAACACGGCACCAACTGTGAAGTCAAGGTGAGCTCCATTAGATTTATACCCCTTTTTGGGTAGTTTTGTGGTTTAGAGAGGAAAGGAAAAACTTGAATGATTATTTATAATTCTTAGTTTGTTAGTTTCCCTTTTGTTAATACATGATATGCTATGATCTTATATGTTGAAAACCTTTGATTTTGATGGATAAATACTTGCTGGACTGTGTTTTGGTTGAAAACTCGTTTTGGAATTTTCTAGAAATGTTACAGGGCCTGGCCACTCTGGTTTTGTCGTGCCACGATAAGAGCCATCGTGCCACGACACCATCGTGCCATGACAAGAGCCATCGTGCCACGACAAAGGCAGAATGCCACCCCCATTTTGAAATGTTTTTCTAAGGCCAGAAACCGTCCGCACAGTGCCAGTATGTCTTTATGCATTTAGTAATGGAAGAATGGATCATGGTTTATCTTGTATTAGCATGAGTGTGGGGTTAGAATCTTCACATATCTTTGAGGGTTAACCTCACTAAGAATCAAGAAATAAATCATGACAGTGGGTAGAATTATCCCTAAGTTATCAAGTAAGAAAAAGGGACTTAGTTCCCAACCTTTAGATAATGGCTTATGAGAACGATAAGTCAAGAACCTTTGATAGGTTAATGAGATTTAGAAGGTACTCATCATGTACTAAGCACAAGGGATGATTCCATATCTAAAGTTCAGAACCTTTTATTATAGGTTAAGTATTTCAGATTGATTACTTAAAGAATGCATCAGATATGCATAAGTTATAAGTTATATGTGTGTGTATATATATATATATATATATATATATATATATATATATATACAGAATAAGAACAAATTAATGAAAGGACTAGATGTGTCTCTTGTATTCTCGTTAGTTAGAATACAAGGGGTTCCAGTTTATGCTGGAATGGTGAAGTTACCGCTCGTGAGGGCAGCTACACATCAAAGTCAAGAAAGTTAATGTGTCTCTTGTATGCTCGTTAGTTAGTATACAGGGGGTTCCGGTGAAGTTACCGTCTTAAATGACAGCTGGAATGGTGAAGTAACCGTCCGCGAGGGCAGCCACACAAAAGAAAAGAGGAGTCCGGTGTTATCCTGATATGATAGGAATTTCACCGGTAAGAAGGGAGATGTACTTCGGGGTTACTCCACCCGGATGCACTCCGTAAAATGAACCAAGATATGTATTGTTTGTTCAACGCTAACTTCTAACTTAATGTTATGAAAGATGAATATGTATATATATTATATACTAAGAGATAAGACCAGTAGTCAACATACATCAGAAAGTGATCATAGACTTCTCCTCGACCACTAAGCATAAGATTATGTATATGATAAGTGTAAGATAAGATAATGACATATAGCGATCCTAGCTTTCCCCTGATCGCGAAATATGTAGAGAATGACGACGATCGTAGGAATCCCCAAGATTGTCGAGAGTAGGCACGATGACCCTAGGTTTTCCCCGTGGTTGCCAACAGTAGGTTGGGCTGGAGCTCACTGAGACATTATGTCTCATCCCAATCCTTCTGGTGCAGGTTTTCAGGTAAGCAAGAGGTTCGTGAAGAAGATCTTCAGGAGACGCTGGATGGAGTGCAGTTGCTCGTCAGGGACAAGCTCAGAAGTTTATCAGTATATGTTTAAGTATTTGTAAATGATTTTTGGATATTTGTGTAAACGAGCCAACTTGTACTCATTCAGTTGTATGTATTAATATTATTATTGAAAAATTTTAATGTATCCGGTATCAGAATAATACACATGCTAAATATTCTAGATAATTTAGTATGGGTGTTACATTTATGGTGACACCCAATAAAAAAAGGTAATAATTAAATAATCTATTTTTTTTAATAATTATATGAATTGTATTATTTTTTTGTGATCAAATATAGTGTTAATATTATTGTATCACCCAAAAATTCTCTATTATCTATTATCTCTTATCTCTTATTACTAAAGCTTAACCCCTAAAGCTATCCTTAACCCTAATTTCACACTAAAATTCCCTCCTTTCCTCATGTATTTATTTCTCCACATCTTAATCCTAATAATCTATGCAATTTGAATTTTAATTTTCCCTCCTACCATTCATTCCAACCAATGCATGCACATATTGAATGACATTTAATAACATTCCCACTCAAATATCATTTCCCAACATACACTACTAGAAAGTTGTCGTTTAGAGACCGATTTAGACACCAAAATAAATCGGTCACAATAGAGACCGAAATAACAACGAAATATTGTAAACAATTAACCAAAACCAAGTTGGTCTCTAAATCGGTCACAAAATTTATTTAGCGACTGATTTAAAAACCAATTTTTTAGCTACCCAAATATCCCCGTCTATACTCTCTCTTAATTTCTTAATTTTTTAAATAAAAAATATTTATATTATGTAGCCACCAATTTATTGGTCACAAAAAAGATTATAAGTTTTTATTTTATAAGCTTTCTTTAAAAAAAAAAGTTTTTATTTTATAAGCTTCAACTTTGAGCGGGTTATCAAAAAAATTTCCCCCCTTTCATGTTTTCATCAAAAATAAAACCTAAAAATTTCCCTCCTGAATGATTTTTTTTTACATCTTCTCATTAGAAATTAAACCTTAATATTACCCCTTTCATTTTTTTTCCCTCGTTTCACTTGAACCCAAACATAAGAACATGAACCCTAAACACCAAAATTTCCCCTTTTCATCATTTTTCATTGAAATCAAAATCAGTCATCATGAAATTGAAACTCATCATCAATGAAATTGAACCCCATTAATTAAGATTTGTCATCTTGTTGTTCATGTTCCTTCTTTTCTCATCGTGTTCAGTTCTGTTTCTGTTCATCGTGTTTTGTTCATGTTCCACGTGTTTGGTTTTCTATTTGTTGTTCCAATTCTTCTTCTCAAATCGAAATCAACTGTTAATGTTATCTTCTCATCATCTTTGTTCATGTTTATTTAATCACTCTATTGTTATAGCCGGAACACAAATGGGTCATTTATGTATTATGTGAATATGGGTCATCGTTTTTGTTCTTGTTCATGTTTTTACTCTTATTTCTATTTTGTGTTTCAGTTTCTATGAACCCAATAGTGAAGGAAGGCAAACGACGAGACGAAGAATCAGCGGAGGCTTTGTTGTCTTATATATAATAACTTAAAGGTACTTCTTCTAATAACTTATTATTGCTGATATTTGACAATAGCTTATAATAACTTAAAGGTACTCATCTTGTAGATAGTAACTGTGTGTAAAGATACCTGTATTAGACAATAGCTTATGTGATAGCTTATGTGATATTAGCTTATGTGATAGTAACTTATGTGACAGTAGCTTATGTGAGTAGCTTATCTGATATTAACTTATGTGATAGTAGCTTATGTGACAATAGTTTATATGATATTAGTTTATGTGATAGTAGACAATAGCTTATGCAAACAATTTTGAAAAACTTCGCAACTAATAATTTATGCGAGATAACAAGTGGGTTTCTGGTGCTGTCAGCCGAGTGTGTGCAGGCGAGTGTATTTTTTTTGCTGTTGCTGTGGGCTGGGGCTGGCATTGGTCTGTGATTGCTGCTGCTACTGTGAGTGTTCTGGCTGGGTTTATTTGTGGCATGTTCATTCCTTTGGGTTCGATTGTGTTTGTTTTATTTGGGACTGTTTTGGGTTCTGGTTAGGCGCCTATAGATACATCTGTTAGGTGTTTTCTTTTTTGGCTGTTTGTTTTATTTATGACTGTTTTGGGTTCTGGTTAGGCGCCTATAGATACATCTGTTAGGTGTTTTCTTTTTTGGTTGTTTGTTTTCTATGGGGCTGCTCAAGGCTTGTTGTATTTAGAAGCACCTTGTAGCTGTGTTTTGCTCTCTTTCGCTTCCGTCACGCCTTGTGTGGTTGTCGGTTAATAAATTTTGCTGTTCAAAAATAAAAATAAAATAATTGACTTAAATATTTCAAATCCCTTCACCTCTCACAACTTATAATCTTCTCTTGAGCATCCAACTTAAAACATTTGGGTTTTTATGTTCTCCTTTGTCACTTTAGGTTTCTTGAAAGTATTTTGTTTGGTTCCTTCACCATATTTTTACTCAAAGTCACAATTAATTATTTGGTAGATTGTTCTTCAACATAGTTAGGTTTTAATTAATATGTGTGGTTTTAATTGAATTCTGCTATGTTTAGTATGACAGTTGAATTCTACCCTTCGTGTTAAATATGTTCTCACATCCCTTCGTTAATCTTCAACTAGTACTATTCAACTATGATACTCCATTGCTTAATTAGTTCAATGAGAGATGCATGTTTTATAATTAGTTCAAAGAGAGATGCATGTTTCATGATTAGTTACAAAAATCATATTTTTGTTTACACATACATTTGTCTCGTGCATCACGCGGGTAGAAGTACTAGTTAGATGGCTAATAAAATATAGATTGCATGAATTTAACTTGATTATTTGTTTATCCCAATCTTATACATATAATCAATTATCTCATTGACATATTTTTTTTTCTTTCAGGAACAACTAAGGAAAGGTAAACTCTATTTGTAAAAGGTGAGTTTCTTGTTCTTCATGTAACACCCATACTAATGTAATCTAGAATATTAGCATGCGCATTAAACTGATACTGGATACATTTAAATTTTCAATAATAATATTAATACATACAACTGAAAGAGTACAAGTGGCTCGTTTATACATTTATCCGAATACCAAAAATGAATACTTATACATAATAATGATAATCTCCTGAGCTTGTACTTGACGAGGAACTCCACTCCAATCCAGTAACTCCCTGATGATCTTCTTCACGAACCTCTTGCTTACCTGAAAACCTGCACCAGAAGGATTGGGATGAGACATAATGTCTCAGTGAGCTCCAACCCATCCTACTGTTGCCAATCACGGGGGAAACCTAGGGTCGCCGTGCCTACTCTTGGCAATCTTGGGGATTCCTACGATCGCCGTCTTTCTCTACATATTCTGCGATCAGGGGAAGCTAGGATTACTATATGCCTTAATCTTATGCTTATCATATTCTTGCCTCAAACTTAAACTCATACTTAGTGATCCGGGGACATCCTATGATCACTTTCTTTCTCTGCTGACTACTCGTCATATTCTCATAATAATTTCATAAGTATCAATATACATCATTCTTAATCTTAAAGTTAGTAAGTCAGCGGTGAACAAACAATCATTATCTTGGTTCATTTTACGGAGTGCATCCGGGTGGAGTAACCCCGAAGTACATCTCCCATCATACCGGTGAAACTCCTATCATATCAGGCTAACACCGGACTCCTCTTATCGTTGTGTGGACAACACTCTTGATGAAGTCCCATCCGGCATATCCCGGAGTCTGCTGAACACAACTTAACTTGCATGTAGACAACCCTCTCGGAGAAGTCCCATCCGGCGTATCCCGGAGTCTGCTGAACATGCTTCATCTTATAACATACGTGTGGACGATCCTCTCGGAGAAGTCCCATCCGGCGTATCTCGGAGCCTGCTGGACACGTTTAACATAATCTTATAACTTACGTGTGGATAGCCCTTTCAGAGGAATCCCATCCGGCATAATCCGGAGTCTGATGAACACGTATAATCTTTATCATTAAGTTCTTAACTTAAGCTCATATGTATATCTAATACGTTTCACATTCTTATGCATATCTGATGCATTCATCGTTAAATAAATGTGTGCTACTTAACCTATAATAAAGGTCCTTGGCTTATCGTTCTCATAAGCCTCTTACTTGGTCGTTGGAACACCAACTCTTAAGCTTATCTAAAGCTTTGAATGATGAACATTCCTTATGCCTCATACTCTTAAATCTTGCTTTCCTATCAAAGGTTTCGACATATCGTTATCATATGCCGTTCTTAGGGATTTACTATCCCACTTACTCATCGTTGGGAACTAAGCCCCTTGCCTTGCTTGATTACTTAGGGTTTAATCTACCCATTGTCATATTGACATTTGATTCTTATGAGGTTAAACCTCAATGTCATATTGACATTTGATTCTTATGAGGTTAAACCTCAATGTCATATTGACATTTGATTCTTATGAGGTTAAACCTCAATGTTATGTGAAGTTTCTAACCCCACACTCATGCTAATACAAGATAAATCATGATCCATTCTTCCATTACTAAATGTATAAAGACATACTGGCACTGTACGGATGGTTTCTGGCCTTAAAAAACACATTTCAAAATGGGGGTGGCATTCTGCCTTTGTCATGGCACGATGGCTCTTGTCATGGCACGATGGTGTCGTGGCACGATGGCTCTTGTCGTGGCACGACAAAACCAGAGTGGCCAGGCCTTGTAACATTTCCAGAAAATTCCAAAACGAGGTTTTCAACCAAAACACAATCCAGCAATATTTATACATCAAAAACAAAGGTTTTATAACATATAAGATCATAACATATCATGTATTAACAAAAGGGAAACTAACTTATGCAAATCTAGGCCAAATCATCATATAATCCTTTCCTCAAAACCTCATAATCTACCCCTAAATGGGTATAAAACTTAGTGGAGCTCACCTTAATTTCGTGCTTGGTTAATGCTTGTAAAGCTTTCATTCGAAAACCTTAGCTTGATTGCTCCTTTACCAACTTTCTACATCAAACCCTAGCTCCAAGTCCTCTTTCATTCCTTTCTTGATTCACTTCCAAATTGGTGCTTGCTTGGCTTGAATAAGAGTTGAGTGATTAGAGATGAAGTTTGATGATTATAGAGGGATGGAGGAGGATGTCGTGGAAGAAGGAGTAGAGAGAAGGGAGAGAATTGTGGTTAGAGAGAGGAAGGGTTAAAGATTATGAGAGAATTTTGGGGGAAATGACTTTTATAGCCTAACCCTCAAAATTACAAAAATGCCATTCCTTACAAAATATCTCTGATACATCGCCTCAATACTGATAAATATTTGAGTCTGAAGCGGGATATTACACTTCAATTCTTATATGGTTTTGATTTCAACTTATGAGATGCTACGCTATTTTGCTTTACATTATGGGTTTAATTGCAACTTATTGCTACTAGTTTACTAATTCATGCTCAACTTTGGCTTATGGACTTTTTTGGTGTTAGATATGGTGTTTGCTTTTTCTGTTTTGTCGTGGCTGTTTTTTGGTCGTTTGCTTTTGATTTGGAATGTTAGTATGAGAGTTGAATTCTGCCATTCATTTTAGTTGAAATAAAAAAAATCTGGTATTGGTTGATTTAGGCTTGTTAGTGTGGCGAATACTGCTCATTGTTCTGATTTTCTCCCTCTGAAATCTGGGGACCTCTGACTTAAGTTGTCACTAGCGTCCAAGTGCCCGTCTGTCCGCTTTTTAGTACACAATATGTTGTTAAATAGTATTTGTAATGACAATATAGCTCTGTAGCATAGCGGAATTCGAAAAAAACTACTATGTTTATGTGAGCTGCTGTTGTCAACACTGAAGTAAGCATAAGTCATATTCATAGTTGTTGCCATAACAAAAGAAACACGAAACAAACAGTAATACATAAAAAAATACCATGACATGCATAATTTTGGAAACCGGTAACAAAAATGAAGAAAAAAGGGAGGAATAAGCATACAAAATAAATAGAAGTGAGAAAAAAAAAGAGAATTAAAGAAACAGAGCGCAGTAACGTTGTACTATCATTTCGGTGGTACTATCGCCACTGACATCAATCCTTATACTCACGTCGACTCATATGTAGTTCACTGATCCATAATGAATAGGCCGAGTTGGATTAATGAGGATATTTGCCTAGCTTATGTGATCATTGGGCAAGTCAAGCATATAATAAAAAGAGGATACAAGCCAAAACCAATCGAGCATCTGATTGTGGAGGGTCCCTTCACACTTGCGGCTTTATCACCGATTCTCAACATAAAGATAATATGGTTAAGTAACCTTTCTTTTACTTTATTCCAACATGATTATTGTATTGAAACACTTCAATAGTTGCATTATTTTTTGCATAGTATTCAAATAAATGCTATGTCCAGGAGATTGTTTCAAAAAGGACATTATTTTTTGCTGCGTTATGGTCTTTTTTCACGTAGTAGCTAATGTCCTTTGTTGTTGTGTATGACTGTTATGTTGTGAGGAGTCTGTGTATGATTGTTATGTTGTGAGTGGTCTGTTGTTTGTTTTAATATCCTTTTTTAATGTCCTTTTCTGTTGTATTTGATTGTTATGGTGTGAGGGGTCTGTTATGGTGTGAGGGGATCTGTTGTTGGTTTTTAATGTCCTTTTTTTACGGAATAGCTAATGACCAGATCAGCTAGAGGTATGGTCTGATGTTGCAGGAGTAAAGGAATGAAAAATATATGGTCTTGGAATGAAATCCTCTGTACTAGCAAGACGTCCACATTATGTAGCTCTGGCTCTTCTTCACCGAGTGGGTGCAAGGCACGAGCTTGAATAAATGAGAAATGAAAGAGACCAACTTCGGGAAGAATTGACAAAAACAAATAAAGTTGTTGAACACCAATATCAATTGATAAAACAAATGATGGAAACCATGAACTTCCAACCCATCAAACATTCTATAGACCAAGCCAATGAGGAAAACCAAGCTAATGATGATGAGGTTGATGACGAGGTGGATTTGGAAGCACAAAGTGTTCCTGAATAGATAATTTTTTGATGTGTTTTGTTAATACACAAATCTCTTTGGATTAGTATTTTGTTAAGCCTGCCACTTGCAACTTTCTTTTGGTTAGTATTATGTATTTTTTTAAGACTACCGAGTGCAAAGACTTTTGTGTATTTTGTTAATACACAAATCTGATCTTTTGGTTAGTATTAGGTATTTTGTTAAGACTATCAAGTGCAAAGACTTTTGTGAATACACAAATCTCCAATTAGTATTATGTATTTTGACTAGTTTATGTATGTAGCATTGAATGTTTAATGTTATTTCTTTCATCATGTTACATTGAATTATTTTGATCTTTTGTATGGAATTTGATAAAAATGTGAGTTAAAAAATTACAATATTAAAAAAATATTGTAATTCTTTCAGTCACAAAACAGTGACCAAGTACAGTAATTTAACAAAAAATTAAAAAAAAAAAATCCAGCTAGAGACCAAAATAGCGACCAGAATTTATAACTCATTAAATTAAATGCAGTCACAAATTCGGTGGCTAATTAAGTGTCAAAACCAGTCACAAAATAAGTCACTAAATCAGCTGATTTAAGCCAAGAAAGGGTCTCTAAATCGGTGTCTAGATTCCGTCTTTGAGTTCAGTCTCTAAAAACGTCTCTATATCAGTCTCTAATTCCGTTTCAAAATTCAGTGACAAAATTAGTCTCTACATGTAGTCACAAAATCAGTCGCGAAAAAATAAGTCACTAGATCGGTCACAAAGGATTAGCCACCAGCGTTTTTAGCCACTCTTATTTTTGGTCGCTATTTCAGTCATTTAAATCTGTCAGTGACCGATTTTGCTGATTGTAGCGACTGAATATTCAGTCTCTAAAAGACTGATTTCTTGTAGTGATACCTCTTCATTCTTCAATGCAAATGAATGTCCACACTATTTCTCTCCCATGGTGATTCATTAAATAACATTGTCCTCTGTGTAACAGCCCAATTTTTTAGCATTAAATTTATCTGCTATTATTAATTAGTATTATTTATTTAATTATAATTGTTAATTGATTATTTATGTGTGATTGGTGGGTTAGAGGAATTTTAAGTGATGAAGGGTATTTTAGTCATTTTATGGGTGAGTGGCATGTTTGTAAATATGTTAGAACCAGAAATTTGAATTTTAGATAATAGCGGTGTATAAGTAATATGAGGGGTTTAAGTGAAGTAAAAGTGTAGAGAAGATAATTGTGAGACAATAATGACTAAGCCCATTAGTGGAAATAACCTTAAAACCTTATTATAAATACACTAGTAGTGAGCGATGATTAATTAGGTTAAACATTATAACACAAAATTTTGAGAGGCAAGTGAGAGAAGAGGCTTGGAGAAGAGGAAACTAGAAGAGCTCAAGGGGAAGAGGGGAATTCTACTAGAAGTAGCAAGAGAAGTGAAGAATTAAGGTAAGAAGAGATATTACTTTCATCAAGTGGGTTAAATAAGCACTTATGGGGTTTGGGTGTTTTAGCTTATGATTAAATGCATGATAATTGTTGCTATTTTTGATGAATTTTCGTGCTCCTTTTTGTTGATTAAATTAATCATGCCAAACTTTGATGAAATTGCATTTCCTTCATGTCAAAATTCATGTTTCATTATGATTAATTGATACCTTTATGAATTTTGATGATCTTGATGATGAACATGATAATTGAATGACGTTTGTTGATTGTGAACTTGATTATGAGCATGAATATGTGTTTTGTTTGAGAAATCATGAAGTTATGTTGAATAAGTTGCAATTTAAGTGGTTTTGAGAAAATTGATTAATTGAGTGAATTTGCTTAAGTTGCTACTGTATTGATTATGTTACTACCATATGATGAAAAGCATGTAAATGTTATGTTGGGAGTGTAGCTTTGATGAGAATTAAGTTGTTGTTGTTGTTGTTGGTGTTTTGGCTAAAATGACTTAATTAACTGAAAATGAGTATGTTGCTGCTTAAATGAATAAGTTGTTGTTGGAATAGTTTGAATAGGTGATTATGATGATGTTGAACTTGATGAAATACTGTTGGTGTTGTTATACAAGCTTAATTGATGTTTTGTTGATGAAAATGTAAATTTGAGACGAAGTTTGATTGTAAGTGAAAAACATGATGATTATTCATGAGAAATGATTATGTATAAGTTGTTTAAGTTAAATTGAAGTATAATTGACTAGATAAAAGTGGTTTAAGGATTTTGAACGATTTCGGTGCGAATTGAATCGAAAAATGGTTTTGAAAACGTTGTTTTTGCAAAAATAGACGAAAAAGTCAGTTTTCCCTACCTGCTGAACAGGCATGACCGTGCGCCCTAGTGGCACGGCCGTGCGTGAACATGCTGCCTAAGGTAGCACGACTGTGCGTCCAGTTGGCACGACCGTGCCACCCTTCCTGAAGGGGGGAAATGCATTTTTGTCCTATTTTGAGGTATCTAATGCGCGTCCCAAACCCTTAAAGTTGATTAATAGATGTTTAATTATGATGATTAAGGTTGATTAACATGGTGTATGATTAAAGATAAGTTAGAATTTGAAAGTTGTGAATTGAACTTGGAAATCTATCTTTAACTGTGCTGTGAATTGTATGCAATCATGATAATTGATTATGGAAGTGTGAATGGTGTTCTAGCATGATTAATTATGAAGTGAATTAATGATGGATTAATGTAACTTGCTTGAGTTAATCATGAAATGCGTACTATGTGAATGTTGATGAATGTAAGCATGTTGTTTATGCTATGACGATGATTAAACTTGTTGAATGCATTAATATGATGTGATGATGATATTTGTGGCTTAATGCATAATAGTTGTGATTTAAATGATGATGTGGTGATAACATGAATAAGTGGATGTATTGATTTGATAATGCAATTGATAGCCGAGATAGCTGCATGATTTAAGATCATGATTTATAGCCGTGTGCATTGTCAAGTCCTTACGTGAACATCCATGCATTCATTGTCAGTCGATCAATGCTTGATTTAAGATCAAGATTCATTGGGGCTTGATTTAAGATCAAGAGAATTCAGTGCGGGATTTAAGATCTCGAGAATTCATAGTTGCGTGGTTTAAGATCATGATTTATAGTTGTGGGATCACTCAGTAACATACCTCTGATATCCAAAACCTTGGTACCACATGCATGTATAGTCGTATTAGGCGCATTACATTCACATGAGTCGTGTTTGGTAATGTTTTGGTGTGAACTTTTGCATTTATGTGGTAATTGTTAACTGTCGATGTGTGGAAATTATGGAATGATTCATAACTGTGCAATTGGCGATTTATAGTTGAAATGATGATTTAATAGTTGGTGATGAATAATGATGTGAGAAATATGATTTAATTGATGATGATGAATTAAGACGCGTAGTTACAATTTAATTAAAATGTGGTATGATTAAGTTGGTAATTATATAATGATGATGGTATGCTATGAATTTGTGAATTATGCATGAGTAGTAACCAGACTTTTTTTTTGTAGTGATGAATATTTCAATGTTAAATGATGTTGTTGCCTGAAACCTATGTGTGTTTATTGTATTCATTTGTTGAATGTATATTTTACCCTCTAGTGGCTTTATTGTCGCCTCATCAGTGGGTTCTACCCTTGTGGATGTAGACTTGCAGGTTGAGGATTAGTTGTTTGGTGAGATGTGTTGAGGATGACGTCACGCCTATTCTCCGTTTTATGTCGCTTTTATTGTCGAGGATGTCTAGATTAGGTGCTCTGATCTAGGAGTTCAGGATTTCATTTCTTGTCAAATTTTCTATGGATGTATTTATTTGAGATATTGATGTTGAGACCCGAGATGATTACATTGTTGAGATTGTTTATTTTCGTTGTGCTATGGTGATTATTGATGAGATTTTCTTTATGAGAAATGTGTATGAGTTATTGGTGATTTTGTAGATTCCGATTAGTCGTGTTGCTTGATTTATCGCTTAATTAGTAATCTCGGGGATCGGGGTCTTACACTCTACCTCTTCAAATAAAGATCAACGCTCTTTCTCATGCATCAACATTAATATCACTATTGTTTCCCATGTATCACTTCCCCATACTCCTATCCTAAAAGCCAATTAATGTGCATTGAACATTTTTGTTGGTTTCCCATAATCCACCAACCAGTAGACTTTTCAGTACACCTCTCATTGGGAACACACAAAAATAAAACTCATCAGTCTCATAATCTCCTCCAATAATGTATTCAAAGAACCATAATTTCTCATTCCCTCTCTTTATCTTTAGCCTTTTCCCTTCATTCACATTTGTTCAGATTGTGCTTTCATAGCGCAACCACACCAGGGCTTCCAACAATACTTCTTTTATTGCAACCTCTGCAACATCTCTTCTGGTTTTTTTTTTTATCAATTTACTCTTTCATCATGGTTTTTACCAAGAAGTAGTGCAACCCAGCTCGATGAATTTCATAGCTGATGTGATTTTAGAATATTCACTATTACTTCAAAAATAACATTTTTATAGATGAATCAATTTATGAAGTTTTAGGAGAAATTATATATTGGCTCTGTTGGAGCGAAGGAGATCAAGTCATGGTTGATTGGATTTTTTGATCGAGGAATCTGATGGACCAAGACCGTTACAGAATGTGATTGTTCGATCGAGAAAAGCAATCGTCTATGTGGGTTGTGAATGCAAGGTTCATTGGTTTCTCAATTGATTACATGTAAGGAGTTTGTTTTTAATCCCTTTTCATTATGTGATTTCAAGGATTTCTTTTGTATTTGTCTATGGTGTCTCCAATTAGAGATTGAAGATGCTATTGTAGATTTGATCATAAATCCATAACTATTATGATGTTGTTCATGTAACTTTTTTTTAACTATACTATTACATCATATATTTTAAACAGATTTTACAGTTGTGTATTATAATGACTGAAAATCGCAGTAGTCCATGGATAGATTTTTTTTGAAATCAGCATATATTCGACAAAACCATCTGCTAAAGCACAGCAGAAACGGCCGAAAGAACGAGAAATTACAAAGCCCAGTGCATACACATGGGCACTCCACTGAGATAAAACACAATCAGTCCCGTACGGGACCAAACAGATCCTTAAACACTGCTGATGACAGCAGCACACAGCAGGGGCAGCATTGCATAGCAGGTGCGCACAACACACCAGCAGCTGCAACCTGATAACACACCCAACACAGCTGCCTCAACACCCATACCAGTCCCAAAAACGATGCGAAAACCACACTACCACCGAAGGCACTCCCTAGGATTCCAACACCACTCATAAAAAAGGCAAGGCGCAACCTTAAGCTTACTCAAAACCCAATGCCAAGACATAAGCTTAACAGGCTTTAGGCACATTGATAGATGATTTCAGAAAATTATTGCTTCAGTTTTACTTTATCTCTCACTCATGAATTTTTTGTTTGGAATATGTGTGTATATTGAAAATTGATGCTTCAGTTTAAATTTATCTTTCATTGTCACAAATTTAATATGTTAATATTTATTTATTTATTTATTTTTTTATCAAAATATAATCTAAAGAAAAAAATAGGGATATTGATTATTGTTCGAATGAATTCCTAAGCTTCCTTGCAACAAGTTTGATAGATAATACCGAAATTTTTTGTGCTATTGTTCAGACATTTTTTTTTGTTGTGATGTACATATGAAAAATGGAAGGAACTGTAGTTTGGATGACGCATATAGAGGTTTATGATGGTGTCTGAAGCTCTGTGGTGTACTTACAGAGACTATTCAACCAATCAAAGGTATGTGTAGTTAGGTAAGATTTTGAGGGTTTTGTATTTCTGACTTTTGTTCACATACCCAAATTCATTTTTGAGTTTTCGGTTTACAAAATTGTGATTTTTAAACCAAAACCAGTAGGCACATCCTTAAAATTCAGCCTGACCTATGTCAATTTTTTTAAGGCTTTAGGCATGTTGCAGAAATTACATCTTAAGTTAAAGGCACCTAAGTTAAATGATCCATTTTGTTTTTCTAAACTATTAATAAAAACAGACCTTGATTCATTGCAACCAATAATTCCTGCAATCAATCAAGCAATCTAAACAGTTGGATCCAGAACAAATTACTCACATCCTAACAAATAAAAACTATGGCAAATATGGCTACTTGAAATATCAATAGTATGATCTTCACTGAAGGCTATTATCATTGACTGCTGTAACCGTTGACTGCATCTTTCAGTTCAGCCCATCGAAAAAAAGAAATGAAGTTGAACTAACTCAAGTCACAGCTAAGACACGATAGAATTGAGTAAAATTTTCTAAGATCGTTGAGTTTATATAATTTATACACCGCTCTTGAGCAGCATTGCAATTAGGAAAGGTAATTCGCTGGCTATACATCTGAAACTTGAACTCTACAATTAACATGTTTAGCCAGAAGTTGGTTGCTCTCCAAGCAGTTGTGATGTCACTTTTTCTGCTACTACAACTTCTTTCGATTCACTATTGTCATATGATTAGTAGAAAACACTAGAAATGGAAAGTTATAGTCAATTGATATACAACTAATTAATTTAATAATTTATCCCTTCTTAAATAAAGTAAGGAACTGAAGTTGGAGATGAATTCTATACAAAGCTAGATGAGTAAAGTTAAAGAACAATTGAGAGCTAAAGACCATTAGATCAACACTTCAAAAAAAAAAAAATTGAAGACAAAGCAAATAATGGCCAATGATGAAAATACTTAGATTAATCAGGTAACAATTAGATTCTGTTATCAGTTAAATTAAGTTTGTTACATTGTTAATTTTTAGTTAGTTTTTTGCTATGGATATATAACACGCTGTTAGATTTAAATCTATCCAATTTTTTTAACTACAAATCTTTTGTATTCAGTGATAACGACTAACATGGATGACATCAGTCAACTGAGACAGTTGAAGATGGAGCTAAATATTCTAATTGATGAATGGGAGATAAGATTAACATCAACAAAAATTCAAGTTCTTTGTGCAGAGGAAAAGAGTTTAACTCAAACAATGGGTTTAACTCATGAAATCAACAATCTTAAACTTATTTTAGTTTCCTTGCTGAATGCTAATACAATATATTTTTAATTGCTTTATTTCTCATTCTTTTGGATTTTGCATGTCTAATCATTTGTGAGAAATCCAGTGTAGAATAGAAGACTATGTTATTGTATAACTAGAAAACGAGCTATGGCATGATGCAAATGCTTACAACTAATAATGTCGTATAGAACTAACTTTATATATATATATATATACACACACACACACACTACTATATCATCCAATATACCCTGATATTGTTATTTTTATAATTTAGATTAGTCTTTTCATTTCTATGTAAATATCATTCTCCTTAACAAATGGATTTTCGTCCAAGTTATAATTGTTCTTTTTAAAATTATTATAGTATATACTTTCTCGGTTTAAGTTGAATAAAAACTCTTTTAGAATTCATTGGAACTAAAATGGAAGCTAAGTTTTGAAAAGACCCAAATGACTTGATAAATAAAAATGTCACATGTGTAATGCTTTAACTAAAAAAAAGAAAAAAAATGGAGAATTAGGAACGTAAATAAAAATGCTCCATTTTTTTTAATTAAAGCATTACACTTGTGATATTTTTATTTATTTTTAAATTAAAAATTACACATGTGGCGTCCTACTCACTTATGTGAGGTGGCACGTGTGCGTTGACTTGGTCAAAATTAGTCTAGAGGGCCAAAAGTGCAAAATGGGGTAAATTTAAGGGTTAAAATTGTTATTGTTTTTAATAGGGGTTAAAATCGCAAGATTGAGATACTTAGGGGGCCACAACTATAATTAAGGCTAAATTCATTTTAGGTTCTTTAGATAGACTCGCACATCGCATGGGCCCTCGATTGGTATTCCAATTGTGATTCGCAAATATACAGGTATTTGTATGTATGGAAGTTCATGATGATGTTGTTGTTCTTAATTGAACTTTTGCTCCGAGAATAAATGGGGGCCGTAGTTACTTTATGAGAGAAAATAAATTAGAACCATACAAAATATTTAAGTGTGTGATTGTTTTTTGAATTGAATTCATAGCTAAAATTCTATTCAGTTTACATATAAATTCAAACCAATAAACTTTTGTTCCGTATTTTACATTTAATTCACCGTGTGTTGTACTGGTCTCCATTACTGTTGATAGGACATGGGCGTCGCACGGGTCAAAAGTTTAGTCTCTTATTATAAATGCTTGTTATGTCAAGTTACATCCTAACCTAACCCAAATTCCATTTTCACTATCAATTACTACATTAATTATGTATGAGACCTATAACTCAATTAAAGCTCGCCCCTTTCCTCCTAACCGTAAACCTACTTTTTCCCCCCTCTCTTATTTGCACCTTAATTGCTAAGCCTTCCCTCCCATCTTTTGAATTTAAAACTTGAATGCTTATAATGAGTTCTGACTTTCCAATATTAAATGTCATTTATTAACGTTTCATAATGAGTTGTGCAATATTCAATTCAGTTCAATAACATTTAAAATTTGAATTCAAATTTCACTTTCCCTCCTACATACCCCAGTAATTATGTGCAGGACCTATAACTGATTTAACACCCCCCATCTCTTCCTCCTAACCCTAACTCATTTGCTTGACTGGTATTCCTTTGATTCATATTGTCATTTTATTATATTTTCATATTTTAAATTATTTTTTTTATTGTTGCTAACATGTAACCTGATTTGTTTTTATGCATTATCACCTTTGGATCCGCACTGCGTAACTGGTTTGAACAAGGTGGTAAACGAACAACGGATCAAATATAGGACATACTACAAAGATTTTGATGTGGACCATGTGAGATTTTATGCTTTGTATTTTTAATTATTTGTCCAATATGATGCAAATATTTGTATAATGGATTATAATTAATTGTTACAAAAAATTTGTTTGTGTTCAGAGTGTGGTAATGTTACCAAATATGTTTGTTGGAAATTTTGGAGATAAATCAGTCATTACGTAACATAGGTCGATCCAAATAACAATGAATTTAATGTTTTAGTTGAGAGGTTCAATGGTAATGTTTTTTAACAAATGGATGGCAATCTCTCCTTGATTTTTACGGGATTCGTTTAGGTGTTTGACTCATGATGATTTATATGGGTTTGGGTTAATTTGGGATTAATCTTAAGCATATGGTTGGTCAAAAGACTACTTATCCTAAAGTAGATCCTCCTATGACATTTGTTGTTGAAAATCACAGTTGTTTCTCCAATATCAATGATGAAAGAGACTTTGTGTTTTAGTGTCAAACATACTTAGGTATTTTTATGTAACATCCCGCTTAAGACTTAATTATTTATCTGTGTTGAGACGATGTACCAGAGATATTTAAGTGAAGGGCAAGTTGGTAATTACCGCTCAAGGGCTTATTATATATGGCCAAAGCTCATTTTCCCTTCATTTTTCCTTCCCTTTCTCTCTCTAGAAAGAAATGAGATTTCTCCCCTTCTCTCTCTACTCTCTCCCACGCCTTCTCCCTCTCCCTACTCCATTCATCACTTAATCATCATTCCTTTTGATCTAGCCACTTGCAAGCACAATTTTGGGAACCTTGAGACAAGCATAACTTAAGGAAGCAAGGAAGAAAGGAAAGGATTGAATCTAGGGTTTTGATGTAGAAGTTTGAGCAAGGAATCAAATCAATTTATTCAGGTGAGTTCCTTAGATTAGAACCCTCCTTGGGTAAGTTTTGGGTGAAATCCCTTATTTAAAAAAGTTATCAAATTTTGTGCCCTAATCCCTCATGCATGCTAAATCCTTGTTAATCCATGAATTAAGTCATCAATTTGTAGTTTAAAATCATTCCTAATGCTTTGGAATGCTTGGGTAAAGTTTGGATAGGTCAAAATGGTGCAAAATCACGATTTTGAGCATTTTCTGTACTGTCAAGCTTCGCCGTTGTCAAGCTCGCCACGGCGAGCTTGCAGCGAGCACATCATTTTCAGCTTCTGGACCAACTCGCCATGGCGAGGGCCAGCTCGCTAGGGCGAGTTATGACAGCTCTTCATTGAGTTGTTGAGCTACGAACAGTGAGCTGGTGCGTGCTCGGCAGGCTTTTTGCAACCCTTTTAAATTAAAACCCTATTTTTCCTAGAAAATACCATTTTGACATATCCGAAAGGTTTCCAACGGGTGAAAGTATTAAGGGAACAAGGATTATGCCAATGTATTGGAGGTACGAGAGTAAATGTTAGATTAATAGGGAAGTTATCACAAATGAGATGGTAAACCCTTAAGGTATGACATATGACAACGATATATCTAGAACCTATGATAGGTTAAAAAGAGCAAGAATGTATTTCACACATTCAAGTGCAGGAAAGTTCAGACAAGACTAAGTTAAGACGTGCTCTTGTAGTTCCCGCTAGTTGGAACGTCAAAGCCACATATAAGTTAAGAATTAATTAAAATTATATTATGTCTCCAGTGTTTCTCGCTAGTTAGAGCACGGGGGTTCCAGCGAGTTGGGAACGGTGTGTAGTTATCATCCGCGAGGATAGCCGGCACATAAGAGTTTAATTAAAATGTTTAAGTTGCGTCTTTCGTGTTCAACGCTAGTGGGACACGGAAGGTTCACACATAAGTTAGAATAATAATGTAAGTATGATAAGTCGTGTCTTCTGTTGTTCACACTAGTGGGACACAGGAGGTTCACACTAGTGGGACGATTTATTCCGCAAGGATGACCGCACGACGATAAGAGGAGTCCGGTGACTAGCCTCAGATAGGAATTTTCACCGGTAGTAGGGAGATGTAATCCGGGGGTTACTTCACTCGGATGCACTCCATAAAATGAATCAAGATAATTATTGTTGTTACACGCTAACATACTAACATATTAATCTCAGGAAGATGATTGTTAATACAATGAGAATATGACAAGGTAGATATCAGTTATCAGATAGTGATCCTAGTTTCCCCTTGATCACTAAGTTAGTAGAATGTAGTCTAGTTTCACGACTACACCGTATAGCAGGCACATACACGTATAAACCCGAAATGGGTTGAGATTAGATATCCAACGTATAACAGGCACAAAATCATTTTTTTAAAGTTATAACAAACTGCCTCATATGACCCTTTTTTAGGGATTAAAAAAATGATTTTGACATTCAATAATTTAGAGATTATTTTTTTTAAAGATTTTATAAAAATCAGAATCTATTTTGTGTTTCTTTATCGTAATAAAATCACTTTTTTTAAAAAAATAATTTAGTTTGTTTGGATACAACTATACCAAAAAATATTCTTGCAAAATCTCCTCAATCTTGTAGGAGAGGGATTTAGGGGAGTTAATTGGGTTACATATTGCTTACATTAGAAAGGCGGAGTATTTAAGGGAGTTCACTGGGTTCCAGATTGGTTCTTTGAGGCCCTTATGTGTCGCATCTACAGTATGCTGGCAATACTCTTTTCATTGGGGAAGCTTTGATGGCTAATTTGTTGGTATAGCTTCAAACCTCATAGTAAATTTTGTTGAGAGCAATATAATGAGTGTGAATGTTCTCTAAGACTTTTTGAACTTGGCCGAAGGTTCCCTCCATAATGGGTGTGAAAGTTCTCTAAGACTTTTTGAACTTGGCTGAAGGTTCCCTCCATTATAGGACAGGTTCTATCCCTTTTACTTATCATGGGCTTCCTATTAGAGCTAACCCAAGGAGAGAGAATACATGGGATCCCCTTATCTAGTAGATTTCCAATATACTTGGGTTGTGGTGCAAGTATAAGGTTCTTTTGGGATAATGCGTAGAATGGGTCTATTTCGCTGAGGGTGAGATTCCCAAGGCTTTTCCATATTTCAACTCAACAATCCTGCTCGGTGGGGTCTCTAGGCTCATGGGAAGGTGATAGGTGGGTTTGGGGTTTTAGTTGGAGAAGGAGGCTCTTTGTTTCGGAGGAGAACTTGGTAACAGAGTTGCTGGAAGTGTTTATCGCAGGTGAAAGAATCATTCTATGTATAGATTGTGAATAGTTTTACTACCATCCAATCTTAACCCTAATTCGCTTTACATTTTAAATCATTACCTCAATGTAAATTATTTTACATCGACAATGTATTTTTACATTAACATTGGTGTTATACTAACTAAGTTTTTGTGGACCATAGCTCTCTGTCTTAATTAATATAACACCAGAGTTCAAAGACAAGAGGTGAATCAAATTTGAACATTGTTATTAACAATACTACCCGGTGCCAATTTGGTTGGGCTAATTTAGCTTGTTCAAAACAAAAAAAACATTGTTCTTGAAAAATTAAGGACCCATAGAAATAGTTGACAATCACCTAGCTTCATTCTAGGATCTATTATGACATTCACAAAAAAAAACAATAGAAGATAAGTGAGAAGAAATTTAACACCCTTTTGACCATGGTGCACACATTTTTCGGTGTGTTAATTGCATATTGCAAAAAATAAGGCTAATTTGTTCAAACAACAATGATATATTTAAACACCCAAACTTTTCATACATCCATTCCAACACACCCCATTTTATTTCTATCTCTCACTTCCTATAACATCAGCTAACTATAGCATTCCTCTCGTTTTCTCTATTTTTTTAGTTATTGGTGTAAACACCCACTGTAGACTTTTTTGTTTTTTTTGTTGATACTGTGGACATTATTTAACAGCCACTTCACATTTAAAAAAAAATCAAAATGGGAATTTTTTCGCTCCTGCCACCCTAATCCTTATGGAAGGTATTTTCAATTGAAAAAAAGAGATGGTCGGATTTTACACCATTTAATTAGTAGACATGATAATTACTAGCCAATTAGAAAAGCAAAAACAAAATCAGCGGTATAATTTGAATTCTTAAAATGAAATAAACCGAATGAGAAGCCATGTTAAAGATAATTTGAAACATGATCAATATCAATAAATAACCAAATCATGAACGTCATCACTATAATTCCATGATTTCACCATAAACATAAAATCTAAATTAAATTTTTTAGTTCCATTTTTATGGAGCCATCCTTTTGAACTTCTGACTTAACATCCCTCAAAGTGGACTTCTTTTCCTTGGAAGGACGACTTTCTTTCATCATTTTGATCATTCTAAATATCTGAAAATAGAAAGAAACATAAGATTGACATACCAAGTTGTGGCTGAAAGCTTAGCACAAAACCATATATGAACAGTAGAAGAAACTAACTTTCAGGAAAGGGTAACATGTTGGAAAGATAGCTTTACAAAGGGAATTTAAAAACCTATACGACAATCAACTACAATAGTTGAAAAAAAAAAAAAAAAAAGAGTATCTAATATTATACGCTTGTCAGATATATAAATAGAATTGCTGCTGCCAATATTTTCACTTGTTGATTCTACAAGAGGATAATTTTTTTATTTTGATAATAATTACAACACCAAGCCATGGTGGATAAAATTCAACAAAGTTATTTAGTTTCCTAAAATCTGAATACAGAAAGTTTAACTTTTAGTAGAACATCAAAAATAAACAATTAACACAACCATATCCCACCAACAATGTCAAAGCAAAAAAACATCATACCAAGAAATGTTTCCATTAAACAAAGAAAACACATTGAATCCAAAAATATCTTGTTCATCCCAAAATAAAATGAAGTTAATTTTTGGATCATTGGATATAGTTTCAAAAATTTTGTTACTCATTTCTGAATAACGAAGACACAAGATCTGGAAAATTTAATGTGGACTGTATCAATATCTAGTGTTATAGATTAGGCATTTTGAATTGAAACAAAGCCACACTATTCAGTTAGCTAATTTCAATTGAAACTAGGTGATCATATTTTCAGGCATTTGTTGACTTACATTCACTTTTTTAATCAAAGAAATCACACTCGATGTTGAGATAGAAAAATAGAACAATGTCATGACTAAACCACCAATGACAGTGGTTTGTAGATGCCACAAGAAATCGAAATCATTATCAAGGAATAGCATCCGATCTCTACAATGAAGCTGCAACAATTTTAGCAGAATTAGAAGAAAATAGATTACAAATAATAATGAATACAAGCGAAAAGAAATTGAGAAAAGTGGAATTAGATCTAAGCCATACCTGTGAGTAGTTAAACATACCAAGGGCTCGCTCATGGCAGCTTTTTGTCTACATTTGGTGGAATGGAAGGAACAACAAAACGTGAAAGTAATAATTTGTGAGAGGGTTAGGGATAGCCGCAGCAGATAACAGTGTGAGAGTGAGTAGCAGCCGCAAGTGAAAAGGGTTACTTTGAAAACCCTAATTATCTATATATACAAGAGTCATTCTTGCTTAGTGTTAAAATGGGCTACCTGTTTGTTATGGATTCGAGTTTTGTTGGGTTGGGCCAGAAAGCCTTATTAAATACGGAACATTATACCATGTACCGCTACACTTATACTTTCACCTCTACAAAGGACAACCATACAAAATCCACTTTAACCCCTCTTGTCATTTGACTTCACCCCAAAAAACATTTTCTATGCCAATTTTTTTTTTCTTGAATTGGAATACATGACAGTCCAAATTTATAAATTAGAAAATAGAGAAACCTCCACTCTCCGTCTGTTTCCAAGTCACTTTATGACTCTAAAACACTTTGTTGATATAAATTCACAACTTTGTTAATTAATTATAACATGTTCTTCCCTATTAGTGAAATGGTGAATGGTAATAATAATTTATTGAAACCAAACAAGAATTGAATTGAAATATAAAAAAATTGAGAAAAGAGTGTTGTTGTGTAAAGAGAAATTACTGATCAAATTCCTTTTGGAACATTTAGTTTGTTAACCATGTGGTTGTAATGCAAAAACTTGCATATGTACAAAGTTTATGGACTAATAAGAAAATATTAAAAGATTTGGTGGTGAAATGAGAAAAGAAAAATTGGAGAACCAAAAATTGAAATGAGGAAGCAGATAGAAGAGAGATGGAATTAGGTGTTGTGTTGGAATGGAGTTGGAAGAGGGAAACAGCAACGTGACCACTAATTTTATTCTGGAAAATTCAACTAAAGTTTTATGATTTAATTTGTGGTGGTGAAGTCAAATGAGAATAGGATAAAATTGGAATGGTATATCATTTGTCGGGGTAAAGGTGTAAGTGTAAGGGTACAAGGTAAAACTTTCATAAATACGAATTCTAAAAATACTACAAGAACCTGGTCAGATACAGGTTGCAGGCTAAACAGGTGGACTCTTATTTATTTAATTTTATAAAATTTATATAAAAATTCCACAAAATTTCTTATAACCAATATTTTTTATTTATCCGAAAAGTATACCTCCTCCAGAATGAAACATAGACAAAAGTAATAGTTGAAAAGTCAATTTGTGGTTAAAAATTTAGTCTATTTACATCAACTTTTCAACTACACTTTTTGCTTACATTTCATTACGGATGGAGTAATTCAAAAAACAAAAGAGAAAATTAAAAATCATTATGTTTTGGAGTGACGCAACCTTATTCTAGTTTACCACCTTCCATTTTAAGCTATGATCTTTCCTAGATTTATAATTCATAAAAAATTGACCTATTTTCTTCGTTTTAAAATACATGCATTGAATTTTCTTGTAATTGAATCCATCAAATAATATATTTGTGTAGCTACATAAAGGCAAAATTTAGTGCTAGAAATTTATTTTAGCATTTGTAGTTATTTGGGCCAAACGAGCTACCAATGACCCGTACTAGATATCCCTGTAACACCCACACTAAATTGTCTAGAATATTTAGTATGTGTATTAAACTTAGTACTAGATACATTAAAATTAAAGCAGAATTTTTCTTTTCGAATGAGTACATTTATAATACAAGTTCATACACCCAAAGAATTATGACATCTGGCATATATACATCTCTGGCACAACACAGACTCCGTATAAAATATCTGAGACTGGTACTAATCATGTACATAATGGTGAATCATCCGGCTTCCTTCTGCTGATCTCTGACACGAACCCTTTTGCCTGCGAACAACCTGCTTACCTAAAACTAAATTAATGGGATTGGGGTGAGAAGGGTGTTTCAGTGAGTTACACCTATCCTAAGTTGTAGGCGATCTCGGGGATTCTAGGATCACCGACTGTCTCTACTTGACCCTATAAAGGGGGTTTTACTGTTCTGCATAATTTAGCATTTAAGGGAAATCTAGGATAGCTATCTGATGTCTATATAGTCTTACCATATTCATATTTTCATAATTCATGTATTTATGTTTCATTATTAAGTTAGCGGGTTAGTGTTGAACATACAGTTACTTATCTTGGTTCATTTTACGGAATGCACCCGGAGTGGAGGTAACCCCGGTGTACATCCCCCTGATAAACCGGTGAAATTTCTATAGTAGGCTAACACCGGAATCCTCTAGTCACCGTGTGGGCCATCCAGTCGGAAACATATCCCACTTCAACTACAGAAGTGGGCCAACCTGTCGGAACATATCCCAACCTCAACTAGCTGAGTGCTTATCTGAAGCCACAACTTAGCTGTTTTAAACATATATATAGATGTATGAGTCGTCGTGAATGTTCCCTGGCGGGCTGACCTATCCAGAATAAATGTGGAGCGTACCTGAGCCACAACTCGTCAACATACACACACACACACACATATGTCAACATATATATATATATATATATATATATATATATATATATATATATATATATATATATATATATACATGCACATACATACACACACGTTTAATATCATAGTCTGATGCTTATCTTAATTATTCATGTGTATGTCTAATACATTATTCTAGTCATATGCATATCTAATGCATTCATCAGGGTGGGTAACCATCTGTTACTTAACCTATATAATGAGGTTCTAACCATATCGTTCTCATATGCCACTTACTTGAAAGATGGTAATCTTTCCCATGGATAACATACTTTTCATGATACCTCTCTCAACGTCAACGCATATCTCTAATCATATTAATCCTTGATTGTATATACGTTTAAACTCATTTTAAAACCATTTTTATTCCCTTGATACAACGTACATAAGTTTTAGAAAAGTTTGATTCTGGACACTTTTGCTTAGCGAGCATGAGCTTCGCCTAGCGAGCATCTGGGTGACTTCGCTTAGCGACCAAGAACTTCGCTTAGCGAGCATCTGCCCATATTTGGGTTTGAAGCTTCGTTGAGCGAAGTCTGGCAGTAGCAAATGTTTTGCTCGTTCGTTGAGCAAACTCCAGCTCGCTCAGCGACCGTAGCAGAACTCAGAACTGCAGAAAACATGTTTTTGCTAAAGAGTTCATACCCGAGTGTCCAGGAAGGATTGTGGTGTACCAATGGCTCAAAATTAGGAATACAAGTCAACAATTTCAAGGATCAACACAATTTAGAGAGGTGCAGTGACATTATGGGGAGTAAGCTACTTTTATAATCACTTACTTTAAGTTAACTCACTCATCATAACCCAAGGGAAAATTTCTAACTAAAAGGAACTCACCTAACATGTCGATTGCCCTGAATCAGCTCCTGCTCCCACAATTGGACAACTTAACCACTTTAATCCACTTTTCCAAAACAGCTTATTTATAGCTTATAGCTTCTGCAGGTTCCAGTTTCGATCCAAGCTTCAACCCAAACCCTTATCTAGCCTACCAATCATCATGTATTTCGTTATGGTACGATTTATCCAACTTAAACCCGCGCTTTAGCTTATTCTGCCAAAATTGTGTCCAACCCGTAAGTGACTTTCCAGCAGAATCGTCCAACTTCAAACACGTTTTTTCGACTTCGTTCCTAATAAGCATAATCTGTCAAAACAGCTTATTCACATAATCACTTATGGCAGCGCAAGCTTCAACTTAACATACTTTTACAACTTAAAATTACTCTGGATTCCTTAAATTTGTGTCTCCAATACACAACAAGCAAAGGCAACATTAACTTAAAATTTAACTTCCTAGAACAACAACTAAATTTGTTACCTTTTAAGTTCAAAACACATGCACCCAAATTCCAGCTTATGGCTTATTCCTCTAGCTTCTAACCCAAACGGAAACATCAGCAATTCTAATGGTTCTAATAGCCCCAATTTACACATGCAATATCACAGTTGAATTTAAACATGCAAAACCCAATTAGCTGAAATGAGAGAGAGAAAAAGAGAGAGAGAGAGAGAGAGAGAGAGAGAGAGAGAGAGAGAGAGAGAGAGAGAGAGAGGAGAGAGAGACGACTTGGCTGAAAAGGGAGAAGGAAGGATCTTCCAAGCTTGCAACACTCACATAACTTGTATAAAAAAGGAAATGACATTGTATGTTTGATTTCTTGGGAAAAAAATTGAAGAAAGGAAGATTATGATGGAGAAGGAGTGAGGTGAGGGAAGAGGAGAGGGAAGGAAAAAATATCAGCTGAAGAAAGAGAAAGGTGAGGGAGAAATGAAGGAAAAGGATGATTCCACATATTTATATGAAAAAGGTGAAATTACTTAAATGCCCTTTCTTAAAATGAATTCAGATACATTTAAATTATACAACTGACAGATGAAATTTAAGTGTGATGTTACACTTTATCCCCCGTAGAAAAATTTCATCCTCTAAATTTAGAAATTCTTCTGAAAGACAATTCTTTACCTCTCCGATCCTAGCTTCCAAGTAGCTCTTCTCATTAAAAGATACTCCTCAAACCACGGTTACTCGAGAGTCTGACACACTTTGAGCTAAATATCTCGTTTTCACCTTTTTACAATTTCGACTTAGGGTTGCTCATACTTAAATATCTCTTCCGAACTCAAAAATTTTCCTTCCCTAACAGCATAATTCTTTCGACGACATAGGTCTGATCTCATCTTCCTTTAAATACTCTCGTCCTTCCTGCTGTTCCTCTCACCTCAGATGCTATGAATAAATTCTTATCTCTGCTTTCCACATCACAAGTATGAAAAAATTCCCTAAGTGATAAAGGGCTACTTTTGGATTTATTAAAAAGCCTATAAAAAATTCGAATTGGAATTTTAAGGCCAAAACCAAATGTTTTATTCGAGTTGGCGGCTCGACCCATATTTCCTAGTCCATTTTGAGAGCTCAACTAGACATAATCATTTGAACACTCTTTATTGTAATATCCCGCTTCAGACTAAAGTATTTATCTGTGTCAGAGATATTTTGAAATGCCATTTTTGTAATTTTGGAGAATCAGGCTATAAAAGCCATTTGTTCCCAAATTTCCCTCACTTTCCTCATTCTTCCTTCTCTCTAGAAACATTTTCTTCCTCTCTCTTCCTCTACTCTCCCACGCCATCTTCTCCTTCCCATAATTATTCTTCAAACTTCATCCACTCATTTAATTATCATACCTTGCCTAATCCTTATGCAAGCAAGCTCAATTTCTGATTCTTGGGTCATTGAGGTCAAGAAAACAAGAAAAGGAAAAGGATTGGAAGCTAGGGTTAGAGAAAGCTTGGCAAGGAATCAAGGAAAGAAGAGGAATCAAGGTAGGGCTTTGGATTAGGAAGCTTAACATGACACCAACTGTGAAGTCAAGGTGAGCTCCATTAGATTTATACCCCTTTTTGGGTAGTTTTATGGTTTAGAGAGGAAAGGAAAAACTTGAATGATTATTTATAATTCTTAGTTTGTTAGTTTCCCTTTTGTTAATACATGATATGCTATGATCTTATATGTTGAAAACCTTTGATTTTGATGGATAAATACTTGCTGGACTGTGTTTTGGTTGAAAACTCGTTTTGGAATTTTCTGGAAATGTTACAGGGCCTGGCCACTCTGGTTTTGTCGTGCCACGACAAGAGCCATCGTGCCACGACACCATCGTGCCACGACAAGAGCCATCGTGCCAGGACAAAGGCAGAATGCCACCCCCATTTTGAAATGTGTTTTTAAGGCCAGAAACCGTCCGCACAGTGCCAGTATGTCTTTATGCATTTAGTAATGGAAGAATGGATCATGGTTTATCTTGTATTAGCATGAGTGTGGGGTTAGAATTTTCACATATCTTTGAGGATTAACCTCACTAAGAATCAAGAAATAAATCATGACAGTGGGTAGAATTATCCCTAAGTTATCAAGTAAGAAAAAGGGACTTAGTTCCCAACCTTTAGATAATGGCTTATGAGAACGATAAGTCAAGAACCTTTGATAGGTCAATGAGATTTAGAAGGTACTCATCATGTACTAAGCACAAGGGATGTTTCCATATCTAAAGTTCAGAACCTTTTATTATATGTTAAGTATTTCAGATTGATTACTTAAAGAATGCATCAGATATGCATAAGTTATAAGTTATATGTGTGTATATATATATATATATATATATATATATATATATATATATTTATATTTATATATATAAAGAATAAGAAAAAATTAATGAAAGGACTAGATGTGTCTCTTGTATTCTCGTTAGTTAGAATACAAGGGGTTCCGGTTTATGCTGGAATGGTGAAGTTACCGCTCGTGAGGGCAGCTACACATCAAAGTCAAGAAAGTTAATGTGTCTCTTGTATGCTCGTTAGTTAGTATACAGGGGGTTCCGGTGAAGTTACCGTCTTAAATGACAGCTGGAATGGTGAAGTAACCATCTGCGAGGGCAGCCACACAAAAGAAAAGAGGAGTCAGGTGTTAGCCTGATATGATAGGAATTTCACCGGTAAGAAGGGAGATGTACTTCGGGGTTACTCCACCCGGATGCACTTCGTAAAATGAACCAAGATATGTATTGTTTGTTCAACGCTAACTTCTAACTTAATGTTATGAAAAGATGAATATGTATATATATTATATACTAAGAGATAAGACCAGTAGTCAACAGACATCAGAAAGTGATCATAGACTTCCCCTCGACCGCTAAGCATAAGATTATGTATATGATAAGTGTAAGATAAGATAATGACATATAGCGATCCTAGCTTTCCCCTGATCGCGAAATATGTAGAGAATGACGGCGATCTTAGGAATCCCCAAGATTGTCGAGAGTAGGCACAACGACCCTAGGTTTTCCTGTGGTTGCCAACAGTAGGTTAGGCTGGAGCTCACTGAGAAATTATTTCTCATCGCAATCCTTCTGGTGCAGGTTTTCAGGTAAGCAAGAGGTTTGTGAAGAAGATCTTCAGGGAGACGCTGGATGGAGTGCAGTTGCTCGTCAGGGACAAGCTCAGAAGTTTATCAGTATATGTTTAAGTATTTGTAAATGATTTTTGGATATTTGTATAAACGAGCCAACTTGTACTCACTCAGTTGTATGTATTAATATTATTATTGAAAAATTTTAATGTATCCGGTATCAGAATAATACACATGCTAAATATTCTAGATAATTTAGTATGGGTGTTACAATTGGTATCAGAGCAGGTCGATTCAGACCGTGCCTTGGGTCATTCAAAATTCAATAAAGTAGTGGGACCATTGGGTTCCGGATATTGTTCTAAAGGTCACATCTAGTTGAGCCTGATCAACTCAATCTAGTATATGACAGTTAGGATAAATGTCCGAGAGCTGAATGTGACCAAGGAGGAATGAAGTATATGAAGAGCGAAGATTAAGGTGAGAGAATTTTAAGACGGAATTGGCGAAGAAGTATTCAATGCCAAATGGTGGCCATCAAACCGTGAGGTAGCTAAGTCTGTTAATGACGAAGTTTCAGGAACATAAGAGATACTTAAGAGTAAGGTGAAGCATTTCAACCTAGTTGGACGCGTCGTTGAACGATGCCTCGCCTGCGGAAGACATAAGGATTAAGGAATCATGGGATACTCTAACGAATGACTTGGAACCTTGTCGGGAACCGCAATTTAAGAAGTTAAAGTGAAGTGTGGACTAAGTAACAATTATGAGCACATAGTTAAGGAATTGCAGTACCAAACCTAGAGACTTGAAATGAGGAATTATCGGTCGGTTATTGAAACCTCTAGACTCCCAGCAAGGATAGAGTGCTGAAGAATCCAGTCAGATGAGATTTTAATGTCCAAACAGTTAAGAGAATTAATTACGGATTAAGCAAATTATTTGGACGGATGAAGCTAACCACTTAAGTGTGGTCATTGAGCGTGAATCGCAAGTAAGTTTAACCTCATCAGATCAGCCGCACCTCCCGAACCATAAATGCCGGATTTGTGAATTGAGGAGAGAAGATGGTATGCAACCTAAAAACTACGATGGATGAATAAGTGCTAATAATAAGACATGTTGCATGTTGAAGTGTGAATCAGATATTCAGATGTGTTCTATTAGTAAGGAGATTGGAAATAAGCTAAGTTTAACTGAAATTCTACACAATGAAAGATGGATATTGAATAATTAGTCGTTGGAATTTAGCGAACTGATGGACGAATAAAGTTGAATTATCTTGATTGGATAAAGAAGACAAGTTTACGCCAACACAAGATTAAAGTAGACCAATATTTTGATAAATAATCGGAATTTTAGCCGAGTTTTATTTAGAGGCTTTATTATCAGAAAGATCGACACTAGTACGCAAGTTAAAGTTGTGGTTAATGTAAGAAGTTCTATGTTCAATTGATGGGTTTCCTTACACAATTATTCATGAAAGCTGGAAGTGATCACCTTATGTTGGACTGCTTTCGAAGGTGGTAGGAAGTACAGACCTTAGATTATTAAAAAATCATGTGAAGAAGTCAATAGTCGAGAAGACCTATGGGAATTACTTATTATTAATGGAGGATCATTCAGATAATAGAATCAGATTTTGAGTTGTTAAAGTAGTACCGAGTTGCTGAATGAATCAAAAGGTAATGATAAGGTGTTGAAGTTCAAGATCAGTTAACTGGAGGGACTCGAAGGTAACCTAAGAGATATGGTAAGACAATAGAGACCGAAGTTGTCTCGGAAAAGAGTATAAGTATGAAATCCTTGCTGATAAGGATAAAAGGGGAAGTAAACAAGACTCGAATCATCAGTGGATTCAGTGTATGGAAGATGTGGATCTCCAGAAGCCATAAATTGTTTTAGAAGTTGCCACAAGTGGTTAATGTGTGAACTTCAGTTGTTTCGGGTATGTTTTCAGTAGGGTTTCTACAATGTTTTAATGATTATACATGATGAGCTGACCAAGAGATGGTTACAGAATTCAGGATATGGAGAGTAAAGTTAGACCTAGAGTATAAGCTGTTTGACAGGAGCATTGCTGGGCTCGTAACAATTGCTGAAAACCGTTTACAGGTTTTGGCTTATTATCGTGAAAGTAAGTATATGGTTTATGTCCGAAAGGAAACACAAAGTCAGGTGATGACCAATCCGTAGGCTAAGCAGATGGTTTAAGTCACAAGAGAAACAGTAACGTCAGATGGTTTTGTTACGGTAACTACAAAGTGATAAATAAAAGGATTGGTCAAGGAAATTTTATTGGGCAATAGTGGTGTGTTTCTCCAATTCTAACTCTAGTTGTTAAGAATCAGAGTTGCGCAGTGGAGTAGTAATCCAAGAATGAATTGATGAACAATGCTAAGCTGAAGCTTAGAGAACGAGGAGATGTTAAGTGCTTAATTCTTATAATACGGAATAGCAGTAAGTAGAGACGACCTGAACATATCACAAGTTTTAGTGGAAAATTTTGGAAGTTAAGTTGAGGAATACTTCAAACCTCGAAACCCAGGAGAAAAGGAATATCGAAATAGTTTAAGAGTATGTGGTGAGATATAAGAAGGATGTGTTCCTACTAGGTTAAGTCTTAAGCGAATGAAGTCATAGCTAGCAAGGTAACCCAGCTATTTTTTTTGCTCCATGATTTCAGGTAGACTTGAAGAATAAGTTTAGCCAAGAAAGAATTATGCATGAGGCAACATCAGTACAGATTGCACTTGCAAGATGAAATTTGTGAATTTGAAGCATTGATCAGAACGACAAGGCAGTGGCGTGTAAGTAATTCCCCATTGTACCCACGTTATGATAACATGCCGCATGCACCAGGTTATGATTAGTAGTGCATACTTACCGGGCCGTGTTTATGCTACTCAGACAGTAGTGTAGCACAATCTTTTCAGTTAGGTGACATGTATAAGTAACTAAGGTACGCAACTAGTAATATTTAAAGAGGGAAGATGCTAATCAGAACAAGTTTGTTGATACCGAACGCGTTTTTGTTAAGAATATTCAAGGATTTTGAACTCGACGTCCAGAATGAGAAATAAGTTTGTGATGCCGATAGAATGTAACCATAATTTACGTTATGGGTTGTTGTATACTCAAGAAATAAACATGAGTAACATTGGCGGGGCAAACCTGGCAAGCCAGTTGAAAGGCAAATCCCATTAAGAGTAAGAAAAGATTCCCAATGATGTGGTAGAGTCTCAAATATGTTAAGATCAAGAATGATGTCCCGTTAGTTGGACAAGGATGATGTGACGTACTATGTACCCGTTAGTAGTGTACATGTACTCTAACATATATGTAAATTAAGTGCTATGAAATATACTATATGATGATATGTGAGACGGTTTATACCACTCATCACTTGGGCTAAACTCCTATGAGTTTTGGATTATCAGTGTAGAAAATATTTACGCTACGGCTAGAACTCGAGAAGTAGTGACAAGAATGATAGGAGATTAACAAGCTCCAAGTAATGAAGAATGATTTCTAAGTTATTAAGATAAGTGACATCGTAGATCCATGGGAGCGGAACAAGAGTAACCTGTAAAATTCCGCGAGCTCTTGAGAATTCCATAGTGGAAGTGATGATAGAGATAAGTAACACATCGTGATGTCGGAAAGAAAGGAGCAGGTGCTTGAGGTGAGACCTCCTGTTTATACTTAGAGTATTGAATGAAGTTGGGATAATCCTTGCATTTGCATGTGCGTACACAATATCAGATGTTTCGGTGTAAGAATGATTCTATATGGAAATGTATGATGTAGGTCTATAAGTAAGATGTCGTCGCATGAGACGAAAGATAAAGATAGTAATTCATTGGAATTAGATGCAGTGCAATAAACCCATTGAAGAGTGGGAATATTTAAGGAAGATGAGATTACCCAGTAAAAGTATCCGAGGTTTAATAACCTTAAGATGGATTCACGCGAAGTGTGTAGATAAGAGGCATAGTTAATGAGTCGGGTATTGGTTCTGATAACCGCACACCCTATTATGTAAGAATCATGTAATGTGCAGCAAGCCTCTCAATTATGGAAGAGATTGTCAAATATTTTGACTTACCGCAATGGAAGTTGTCGCTATGGAACAACTCTAACCATCCAAGTTTAATCGAGGTTCATAAGTAACCAGGGAGTTCCGATAAGCAAGTTGAGTAGAGAATTGGCTAGTGGAGAAGAAATATGAAAGGTATATTTGTATATATGGTTTCAAGAGGATTCTAAATTTCGAGGACGAAATTTCTTTAAGGGGGGTAGATTGTAATATCCCGCTTCAGACTCAAGTATTTATCTGTGTCAGAGATATTTTGAAATGGCATTTTTGTAATTTTGGAGAATCAGGCTATAAAAGCCATTTGTTCCCAAATTTCCCTCACTTTCCTCATTCTTCCTTCTCTCTAGAAACATTTTCTTCCTCTCTCTTCCTCTACTCTCCCACGCCATCTTCTCCTTCCCATAATTATTCTTCAAACTTCATCCACTCATTTAATTATCATACCTTGCCTAATCCTTATGCAAACAAGCTCAATTTCTGATTCTTGGGTCATTGAGGTCAAGAAAACAAGAAAAGGAAAAGGATTGGAAGCTAGGGTTAGAGAAAGCTTGGCAAGGAATCAAGGAAAGAAGAGGAATCAAGGTAGGGCTTTGGATTAGGAAGCTTAACACGGCACCAACTGTGAAGTCAAGGTGAGCTCCATTAGATTTATACCCCTTTTTGGGTAGTTTTGTGGTTTAGAGAGGAAAGGAAAAACTTGAATGATTATTTATAATTCTTAGTTTGTTAGTTTCCCTTTTGTTAATACATGATATGCTATGATCTTATATGTTGAAAACCTTTGATTTTGATGGATAAATACTTGCTGGACTGTGTTTTGGTTGAAAACTCGTTTTGGAATTTTCTAGAAATGTTACAGGGCCTGGCCACTCTGGTTTTGTCGTGCCACGATAAGAGCCATCGTGCCACGACACCATCGTGCCATGACAAGAGCCATCGTGCCACGACAAAGGCAGAATGCCACCCCCATTTTGAAATGTTTTTCTAAGGCCAGAAACCGTCCGCACAGTGCCAGTATGTCTTTATGCATTTAGTAATGGAAGAATGGATCATGGTTTATCTTGTATTAGCATGAGTGTGGGGTTAGAATCTTCACATATCTTTGAGGGTTAACCTCACTAAGAATCAAGAAATAAATCATGACAGTGGGTAGAATTATCCCTAAGTTATCAAGTAAGAAAAAGGGACTTAGTTCCCAACCTTTAGATAATGGCTTATGAGAACGATAAGTCAAGAACCTTTGATAGGTTAATGAGATTTAGAAGGTACTCATCATGTACTAAGCACAAGGGATGATTCCATATCTAAAGTTCAGAACCTTTTATTATAGGTTAAGTATTTCAGATTGATTACTTAAAGAATGCATCAGATATGCATAAGTTATAAGTTATATGTGTGTGTATATATATATATATATATATATATATATATATATATATATACAGAATAAGAACAAATTAATGAAAGGACTAGATGTGTCTCTTGTATTCTCGTTAGTTAGAATACAAGGGGTTCCAGTTTATGCTGGAATGGTGAAGTTACCGCTCGTGAGGGCAGCTACACATCAAAGTCAAGAAAGTTAATGTGTCTCTTGTATGCTCGTTAGTTAGTATACAGGGGGTTCCGGTGAAGTTACCGTCTTAAATGACAGCTGGAATGGTGAAGTAACCGTCCGCGAGGGCAGCCACACAAAAGAAAAGAGGAGTCCGGTGTTATCCTGATATGATAGGAATTTCACCGGTAAGAAGGGAGATGTACTTCGGGGTTACTCCACCCGGATGCACTCCGTAAAATGAACCAAGATATGTATTGTTTGTTCAACGCTAACTTCTAACTTAATGTTATGAAAAGATGAATATGTATATATATTATATACTAAGAGATAAGACCAGTAGTCAACATACATCAGAAAGTGATCATAGACTTCTCCTCGACCACTAAGCATAAGATTATGTATATGATAAGTGTAAGATAAGATAATGACATATAGCGATCCTAGCTTTCCCCTGATCGCGAAATATGTAGAGAATGACGACGATCGTAGGAATCCCCAAGATTGTCGAGAGTAGGCACGATGACCCTAGGTTTTCCCCGTGGTTGCCAACAGTAGGTTGGGCTGGAGCTCACTGAGACATTATGTCTCATCCCAATCCTTCTGGTGCAGGTTTTCAGGTAAGCAAGAGGTTCGTGAAGAAGATCTTCAGGAGACGCTGGATGGAGTGCAGTTGCTCGTCAGGGACAAGCTCAGAAGTTTATCAGTATATGTTTAAGTATTTGTAAATGATTTTTGGATATTTGTGTAAACGAGCCAACTTGTACTCATTCAGTTGTATGTATTAATATTATTATTGAAAAATTTTAATGTATCCGGTATCAGAATAATACACATGCTAAATATTCTAGATAATTTAGTATGGGTGTTACATTTATGGTGACACCCAATAAAAAAGGTAATAATTAAATAATCTATTTTTTTTAATAATTATATGAATTGTATTATTTTTTTGTGATCAAATATAGTGTTAATATTATTGTATCACCCAAAAATTCTCTATTATCTATTATCTCTTATCTCTTATTACTAAAGCTTAACCCCTAAAGCTATCCTTAACCCTAATTTCACACTAAAATTTCCCTCCTTTCCTCATGTATTTATTTCTCCACATCTTAATCCTAATAATCTATGCAATTTGAATTTTTAATTTTCCCTCCTACCATTCATTCCAAACCAATGCATGCACATATTGAATGACATTTAATAACATTCCCACTCAAATATCATTTCCCAACATCACCAAAATAAATCGGTCACAATAGAGACCGAAATAACAACGAAATATTGTAAACAATTAACCAAAACCAAGTTGGTCTCTAAATCGGTCACAAAATTTATTTAGCGACTGATTTAAAAACCAATTTTTTAGCTACCCAAATATCCCCGTCTATACTCTCTCTTAATTTCTTAATTTTTTAAATAAAAAATATTTATATTATGTAGCCACCAATTTATTGGTCACAAAAAAGATTATAAGTTTTTATTTTATAAGCTTTCTTTAAAAAAAAAGTTTTTATTTTATAAGCTTCAACTTTGAGCGGGTTATCAAAAAAATTTCCCCCCTTTCATGTTTTCATCAAAAATAAAACCTAAAAATTTCCCTCCTGAATGATTTTTTTTTTACATCTTCTCATTAGAAATTAAACCTTAATATTACCCCTTTCATTTTTTTTCCCTCGTTTCACTTGAACCCAAACATAAGAACATGAACCCTAAACACCAAAATTTCCCCTTTTCATCATTTTTCATTGAAATCAAAATCAGTCATCATGAAATTGAAACTCATCATCAATGAAATTGAACCCCATTAATTAAGATTTGTCATCTTGTTGTTCATGTTCCTTCTTTTCTCATCGTGTTCAGTTCTGTTTCTGTTCATCGTGTTTTGTTCATGTTCCACGTGTTTGGTTTTCTATTTGTTGTTCCAATTCTTCTTCTCAAATCGAAATCAACTGTTAATGTTATCTTCTCATCATCTTTGTTCATGTTTATTTAATCACTCTATTGTTATAGCCGGAACACAAATGGGTCATTTATGTATTATGTGAATATGGGTCATCGTTTTTGTTCTTGTTCATGTTTTTACTCTTATTTCTATTTTGTGTTTCAGTTTCTATGAACCCAATAGTGAAGGAAGGCAAACGACGAGACGAAGAATCAGCGGAGGCTTTGTTGTCTTATATATAATAACTTAAAGGTACTTCTTCTAATAACTTATTATTGCTGATATTTGACAATAGCTTATAATAACTTAAAGGTACTCATCTTGTAGATAGTAACTGTGTGTAAAGATACCTGTATTAGACAATAGCTTATGTGATAGCTTATGTGATATTAGCTTATGTGATAGTAACTTATGTGACAGTAGCTTATGTGAGTAGCTTATCTGATATTAACTTATGTGATAGTAGCTTATGTGACAATAGTTTATATGATATTAGTTTATGTGATAGTAGACAATAGCTTATGCAAACAATTTTGAAAAACTTCGCAACTAATAATTTATGCGAGATAACAAGTGGGTTTCTGGTGCTGTCAGCCGAGTGTGTGCAGGCGAGTGTATTTTTTTTGCTGTTGCTGTGGGCTGGGGCTGGCATTGGTCTGTGATTGCTGCTGCTACTGTGAGTGTTCTGGCTGGGTTTATTTGTGGCATGTTCATTCCTTTGGGTTCGATTGTGTTTGTTTTATTTGGGACTGTTTTGGGTTCTGGTTAGGCGCCTATAGATACATCTGTTAGGTGTTTTCTTTTTTGGCTGTTTGTTTTATTTATGACTGTTTTGGGTTCTGGTTAGGCGCCTATAGATACATCTGTTAGGTGTTTTCTTTTTTGGTTGTTTGTTTTCTATGGGGCTGCTCAAGGCTTGTTGTATTTAGAAGCACCTTGTAGCTGTGTTTTGCTCTCTTTCGCTTCCGTCACGCCTTGTGTGGTTGTCGGTTAATAAATTTTGCTGTTCAAAAATAAAAATAAAATAATTGACTTAAATATTTCAAATCCCTTCACCTCTCACAACTTATAATCTTCTCTTGAGCATCCAACTTAAAACATTTGGGTTTTATGTTCTCCTTTGTCACTTTAGGTTTCTTGAAAGTATTTCGTTTGGTTCCTTCACCATATTTTTACTCAAAGTCACAATTAATTATTTGGTAGATTGTTCTTCAACATAGTTAGGTTTTAATTAATATGTGTGGTTTTAATTGAATTCTGCTATGTTTAGTATGACAGTTGAATTCTACCCTTCGTGTTAAATATGTTCTCACATCCCTTCGTTAATCTTCAACTAGTACTATTCAACTATGATACTCCATTGCTTAATTAGTTCAATGAGAGATGCATGTTTTATAATTAGTTCAAAGAGAGATGCATGTTTCATGATTAGTTACAAAAATCATATTTTTGTTTACACATACATTTGTCTCGTGCATCACGCGGGTAGAAGTACTAGTTAGATGGCTAATAAAATATAGATTGCATGAATTTAACTTGATTATTTGTTTATCCCAATCTTATACATATAATCAATTATCTCATTGACATATTTTTTTTTCTTTCAGGAACAACTAAGGAAAGGTAAACTCTATTTGTAAAAGGTGAGTTTCTTGTTCTTCATGTAACACCCATACTAATGTAATCTAGAATATTAGCATGCGCATTAAACTGATACTGGATACATTTAAATTTTCAATAATAATATTAATACATACAACTGAAAGAGTACAAGTGGCTCGTTTATACATTTATCCGAATACCAAAAATGAATACTTATACATAATAATGATAATCTCCTGAGCTTGTACTTGACGAGGAACTCCACTCCAATCCAGTAACTCCCTGATGATCTTCTTCACGAACCTCTTGCTTACCTGAAAACCTGCACCAGAAGGATTGGGATGAGACATAATGTCTCAGTGAGCTCCAACCCATCCTACTGTTGCCAATCACGGGGGAAACCTAGGGTCGCCGTGCCTACTCTTGGCAATCTTGGGGATTCCTACGATCGCCGTCTTTCTCTACATATTCTGCGATCAGGGGAAGCTAGGATTACTATATGCCTTAATCTTATGCTTATCATATTCTTGCCTCAAACTTAAACTCATACTTAGTGATCCGGGGACATCCTATGATCACTTTCTTTCTCTGCTGACTACTCGTCATATTCTCATAATAATTTCATAAGTATCAATATACATCATTCTTAATCTTAAAGTTAGTAAGTCAGCGGTGAACAAACAATCATTATCTTGGTTCATTTTACGGAGTGCATCCGGGTGGAGTAACCCCGAAGTACATCTCCCATCATACCGGTGAAACTCCTATCATATCAGGCTAACACCGGACTCCTCTTATCGTTGTGTGGACAACACTCTTGATGAAGTCCCATCCGGCATATCCCGGAGTCTGCTGAACACAACTTAACTTGCATGTAGACAACCCTCTCGGAGAAGTCCCATCCGGCGTATCCCGGAGTCTGCTGAACATGCTTCATCTTATAACATACGTGTGGACGATCCTCTCGGAGAAGTCCCATCCGGCGTATCTCGGAGCCTGCTGGACACGTTTAACATAATCTTATAACTTACGTGTGGATAGCCCTTTCAGAGGAATCCCATCCGGCATAATCCGGAGTCTGATGAACACGTATAATCTTTATCATTAAGTTCTTAACTTAAGCTCATATGTATATCTAATACGTTTCACATTCTTATGCATATCTGATGCATTCATCGTTAAATAAATGTGTGCTACTTAACCTATAATAAAGGTCCTTGGCTTATCGTTCTCATAAGCCTCTTACTTGGTCGTTGGAACACCAACTCTTAAGCTTATCTAAAGCTTTGAATGATGAACATTCCTTATGCCTCATACTCTTAAATCTTGCTTTCCTATCAAAGGTTTCGACATATCGTTATCATATGCCGTTCTTAGGGATTTACTATCCCACTTACTCATCGTTGGGAACTAAGCCCCTTGCCTTGCTTGATTACTTAGGGTTTAATCTACCCATTGTCATATTGACATTTGATTCTTATGAGGTTAAACCTCAATGTCATATTGACATTTGATTCTTATGAGGTTAAACCTCAATGTCATATTGACATTTGATTCTTATGAGGTTAAACCTCAATGTTATGTGAAGTTTCTAACCCCACACTCATGCTAATACAAGATAAATCATGATCCATTCTTCCATTACTAAATGTATAAAGACATACTGGCACTGTACGGATGGTTTCTGGCCTTAAAAACACATTTCAAAATGGGGGTGGCATTCTGCCTTTGTCATGGCACGATGGCTCTTGTCATGGCACGATGGTGTCGTGGCACGATGGCTCTTGTCGTGGCACGACAAAACCAGAGTGGCCAGGCCTTGTAACATTTCCAGAAAATTCCAAAACGAGTTTTCAACCAAAACACAATCCAGCAAGTATTTATACATCAAAAACAAAGGTTTTTAACATATAAGATCATAACATATCATGTATTAACAAAAGGGAAACTAACTTATGCAAATCTAGGCCAAATCATCATATTAATCCTTTCCTCAAAACCTCATAATCTACCCCTAAATGGGTATAAAACTTAGTGGAGCTCACCTTAATTCGTGCTTGGTTAATGCTTGTAAAGCTTTCATTCGAAAACCTTAGCTTGATTGCTCCTTTACCAACTTTCTACATCAAAACCCTAGCTCCAAGTCCTCTTTCATTCCTTTCTTGATTCACTTCCAAAATTGGTGCTTGCTTGGCTTGAATAAGAGTTGAGTGATTAGAGATGAAGTTTGATGATTATAGAGGGATGGAGGAGGATGTCGTGGAAGAAGGAGTAGAGAGAAGGGAGAGAATTGTGGTTAGAGAGAGGAAGGGTTAAAGATTATGAGAGAATTTTGGGGGAAATGACTTTTATAGCCTAACCCTCAAAATTACAAAAATGCCATTCCTTACAAAATATCTCTGATACATCGCCTCAATACTGATAAATATTTGAGTCTGAAGCGGGATATTACACTTCAATTCTTATATGGTTTTGATTTCAACTTATGAGATGCTACGCTATTTTGCTTTACATTATGGGTTTAATTGCAACTTATTGCTACTAGTTTACTAATTCATGCTCAACTTTGGCTTATGGACTTTTTTGGTGTTAGATATGGTGTTTGCTTTTTCTGTTTTGTCGTGGCTGTTTTTTGGTCGTTTGCTTTTGATTTGGAATGTTAGTATGAGAGTTGAATTCTGCCATTCATTTTAGTTGAAATAAAAAAAATCTGGTATTGGTTGATTTAGGCTTGTTAGTTTGGCGAATACTGCTCATTGTTCTGATTTTCTCCCTCTGAAATCTGGGGACCTCTGACTTAAGTTGTCACTAGCGTCCAAGTGCCCGTCTGTCCGCTTTTTAGTACACAATATGTTGTTAAATCGTATTTGTAATGACAATATAGCTCTGTAGTATAGCGGAATTCAAAAAAACTGCTATTTTTATGTGAGCTGCTGTTGTCAACACTGAAGTAAGCATAAGTCATATTCACAGTTGTTGCCATAACAAAAGAAACACGAAACAAACAGTAATACATAAAAAAAATACCACGACATGCATAATTTTGGAAACCGGTAACAAAAATGAAGAAAAAAGGGAGGAATAAGCATACAAAATAAATAGAAGTGAGAAAAAAAAAGAGAATTAAAGAAACAGAGCGCAGTAACATTGTACCATCATTTCGGTGGTACTATCGCCACTGACATCAATCCTTATACTCACGTCGACTCATATGTAGTTCACTGATCCATAATGAATAGGCCGAGTTGGATTAATGAGGATATTTGGCCTAGCTTATGTGATCATTGGGCAAGTCAAGCATATAATAAAAAGAGGATACAAGCCAAAACCAATCGAGCATCTGATTGTGGAGGGTCCCTTCACACTTGCGGCTTTATCACCGATTCTCAACATAAAGATAATATGGTTAAGTAACCTTTCTTTTACTTTATTCCAACATGATTATTGTATTGAAACACTTCAATAGTTGCATTATTTTTTGCATAGTATTCAAATAAATGCTATGTCCAGGAGATTGTTTCAAAAAGGACATTATTTTTTGCTGCGTTATGGTCTTTTTTCACGTAGTAGCTAATGTCCTTTGTTGTTGTGTATGACTGTTATGTTGTGAGGAGTCTGTGTATGATTGTTATGTTGTGAGTGGTCTGTTGTTTGTTTTAATATCCTTTTTTAATGTCCTTTTCTGTTGTATTTGATTGTTATGGTGTGAGGGGTCTGTTATGGTGTGAGGGGATCTGTTGTTGGTTTTAATGTCCTTTTTTTACGGAATAGCTAATGACCAGATCAGCTAGAGGTATGGTCTGATGTTGCAGGAGTAAAGGAATGAAAAATATATGGTCTTGGAATGAAATCCTCTGTACTAGCAAGACGTCCACATTATGTAGCTCTGGCTCTTCTTCACCGAGTGGGTGCAAGGCACGAGCTTGAATAAATGAGAAATGAAAGAGACCAACTTCGGGAAGAATTGACAAAAACAAATAAAGTTGTTGAACACCAATATCAATTGATAAAACAAATGATGGAAACCATGAACTTCCAACCCATCAAACATTCTATAGACCAAGCCAATGAGGAAAACCAAGCTAATGATGATGAGGTTGATGACGAGGTGGATTTGGAAGCACAAAGTGTTCCTGAATAGATAATTTTTTGATGTGTTTTGTTAATACACAAATCTCTTTGGATTAGTATTTTGTTAAGCCTGCCACTTGCAACTTTCTTTTGGTTAGTATTATGTATTTTTTTAAGACTACCGAGTGCAAAGACTTTTGTGTATTTTGTTAATACACAAATCTGATCTTTTGGTTAGTATTAGGTATTTTGTTAAGACTATCAAGTGCAAAGACTTTTGTGAATACACAAATCTCCAATTAGTATTATGTATTTTGACTAGTTTATGTATGTAGCATTGAATGTTTAATGTTATTTCTTTCATCATGTTACATTGAATTATTTTGATCTTTTGTATGGAATTTGATAAAAATGTGAGTTAAAAAATTACAATATTAAAAAAAATATTGTAATTCTTTCAGTCACAAAACAGTGACCAAGTACAGTAATTTAACAAAAAATTAAAAAAAAAAAATCCAGCTAGAGACCAAAATAGCGACCAGAATTTATAACTCATTAAATTAAATGCAGTCACAAATTCGGTGGCTAATTAAGTGTCAAAACCAGTCACAAAATAAGTCACTAAATCAGCTGATTTAAGCCAAGAAAAGGGTCTCTAAATCGGTGTCTAGATTCCGTCTTTGAGTTCAGTCTCTAAAAACGTCTCTATATCAGTCTCTAATTCCGTTTCAAAATTCAGTGACAAAATTAGTCTCTACATGTAGTCACAAAATCAGTCGCGAAAAATAAGTCACTAGATCGGTCACAAAGGATTAGCCACCAGCGTTTTAGCCACTCTTATTTTTGGTCGCTATTTCAGTCATTAAATCTGTCAGTGACCGATTTTGCTGATGTAGCGACTGAATATTCAGTCTCTAAAAGACTGATTTCTTGTAGTGATACCTCTTCATTCTTCAATGCAAATGAATGTCCACACTATTTCTCTCCCATGGTGATTCATTAAATAACATTGTCCTCTGTGTAACAGCCCAATTTTTTAGCATTAAATTTATCTGCTATTATTAATTAGTATTATTTATTTAATTATAATTGTTAATTGATTATTTATGTGTGATTGGTGGGTTAGAGGAATTTTAAGTGATGAAGGGTATTTTAGTCATTTTATGGGTGAGTGGCATGTTTGTAAATATGTTAGAACCAGAAAATTTGAATTTTAGATAATAGCGGTGTATAAGTAATATGAGGGGTTTAAGTGAAGTAAAAGTGTAGAGAAGATAATTGTGAGACAATAATGACTAAGCCCATTAGTGGAATAACCTTAAAAACCTTATTATAAATACACTAGTAGTGAGCGATGATTAATTAGGTTAAACATTATAACACAAAATTTTGAGAGGCAAGTGAGAGAAGAGGCTTGGAGAAGAGGAAACTAGAAGAGCTCAAGGGGAAGAGGGGAATTCTACTAGAAGTAGCAAGAGAAGTGAAGAATTAAGGTAAGAAGAGATATTACTTTCATCAAGTGGGTTAAATAAGCACTTATGGGGTTTGGGTGTTTTAGCTTATGATTAAATGCATGATAATTGTTGCTATTTTTGATGAATTTTCGTGCTCCTTTTTGTTGATTAAATTAATCATGCCAAACTTTGATGAAATTGCATTTCCTTCATGTCAAAATTCATGTTTCATTATGATTAATTGATACCTTTATGAATTTTGATGATCTTGATGATGAACATGATAATTGAATGACGTTTGTTGATTGTGAACTTGATTATGAGCATGAATATGTGTTTTGTTTGAGAAATCATGAAGTTATGTTGAATAAGTTGCAATTTAAGTGGTTTTGAGAAAATTGATTAATTGAGTGAATTTGCTTAAGTTGCTACTGTATTGATTATGTTACTACCATATGATGAAAAGCATGTAAATGTTATGTTGGGAGTGTAGCTTTGATGAGAATTAAGTTGTTGTTGTTGTTGTTGGTGTTTTGGCTAAAATGACTTAATTAAGTGAAAATGAGTATGTTGCTGCTTAAATGAATAAGTTGTTGTTGGAATAGTTTGAATAGGTGATTATGATGATGTTGAACTTGATGAAATATTGTTGGTGTTGTTATACAAGCTTAATTGATGTTTTGTTGGTGTAAATGTAAAATTGAGACAAAGTTTGATTGTAAGTGAAAAACATGATGATTATTCATGAGAAATGATTACGTATAAGTTGTTTAAGTTAGATTGAAGTATAATTGACTAGATAAAAGTGGTTTAAGGATTTTGAACGATTTTGGTGCGAATTGAATCGAAAAATGGTTTTGAAAACGTTGTTTTTGCAAAAATAGACGAAAAAGTCAGTTTTCCCTACCTGCTGAACAGGCACGACCGTGCGCCCTAGTGGCACGGCCGTGCGTGAACATGCTGCCTAAGGTAGCATGACTGTGCGTCCAGTTGGCACGACCGTGCCACCCTTCCTGAAGGGGGGAAATGCATTTTTGTCCTATTTTGAGGTATCTAATGCGCGTCCCAAACCCTTAAAGTTGATTAATAGATGTTTAATTATGATGATTAAGGTTGATTAACATGGTTGTATGATTAAAGATAAGTTAGAATTTGAAAGTTGTGAATTGAACTTGGAAATCTATCTTTAACTGTGCTGTGAATTGTATGCAATCATGATAATTGATTAGGAAGTGTGAATGGTGTTCTAGCATGATTAATTATGAAGTGAATTAATGATGGATTAATGTAACTTGCTTGAGTTAATCATGAAATGCGTACTATGTGAATGTTGATGAATGTAAGCATGTTGTTTATGCTATGACGATGATTAAACTTGTTGAATGCATTAATATGATGTGATGATGATATTTGTGGCTTAATGCATAATAGTTGTGATTTAAATGATGATGTGGTGATAACATGAATAAGTGGATGTATTGATTTGATAATGCAATTGATAGCCGAGATAGCTGCATGATTTAAGATCATGATTTATAGCCGTGTGCATTGTCAAGTCCTTACGTGAACATCCATGCATTCATTGTCAGTCGATCAATGCTTGATTTAAGATCAAGATTCATTGGGGCTTGATTTAAGATCAAGAGAATTCAGTGCGGGATTTAAGATCTCGAGAATTCATAGTTGCGTGGTTTAAGATCATGATTTATAGTTGTGGGAATCACTCAGTAACATACCTCTGATATCCAAAACCTTGGTACCACATGCATGTATAGTCGTATTAGGCGCATTACATTCACATGAGTCGTGTTTGGTAATGTTTTGGTGTGAACTTTTGCATTTATGTGGTAATTGTTAACTGTCGATGTGTGGAAATTATGGAATGATTCATAACTGTGCAATGGCGATTTATAGTTGAAATGATGATTTAATAGTTGGTGATGAATAATGATGTGAGAAATATGATTTAATTGATGATGATGAAATTAAGACGCGTAGTTACAATTTAATTAAATGTGGTATGATTAAGTTGGTACTTATATAATGATGATGGTATGCTATGAATTTGGTGAATTATGCATGAGTAGTAACCAGACTTTTTTGTTGTAGTGATGAATATTTCAATGTTAAATGATGTTGTTGCCTGAAACCTATGTGTGTTTATTGTATTCATTGTTGAATGTATATTTTACCCTCTAGTGGCTATTATTGTCGCCTCATCAGTGGGTTCTACCCTTGTGGATGAGACTTGCAGGTTGAGGATTAGTTGTTGGTGAGATGTGTTGAGGATGACGTCACGCCCTATTCTCCGTTTTATGTCGCTTTTATGTCGAGGATGTCTAGATTAGGTGCTCTGATCTAGGAGTTCAGGATTTCATTCTGTCAAATTTTCTATGGATGTATTTATTTGAGATATTGATGTTGAGACCCGAGATGATTACATTGTTGAGATTGTTTATTTTCGTTGTGCTATGGTGATTATTGATGAGATTTTCTTTATGAGAAATGTGTATGAGTTATTGGTGATTTTGTAGATTCCGATTAGTCGTGTTGCTTGATTTATCGCTTAATTAGTAATCTCGGGGATCGGGGTCTTACACTCTACCTCTTCAAATAAAGATCAACGCTCTTTCTCATGCATCAACATTAATATCACTATTGTTTTCCCATGTATCACTTCCCCATACTCCTATCCTAAAGCCAATTAATGTGCATTGAACATTTTTGTTGGTTTCCCATAATCCACCAACCAGTAGACTTTTCAGTACACCTCTCATTGGGAACACACAAAAATAAAACTCATCAGTCTCATAATCTCCTCCAATAATGTATTCAAAGAACCATAATTTCTCATTCCCTCTCTTTATCTTTAGCCTTTTCCCTTCATTCACATTTGTTCAGATTGTGCTTTCATAGCGCAACCACACCAGGGCTTCCAACAATACTTCTTTTATTGCAACCTCTGCAACATCTCTTCTGGTTTTTTTTTTTATCAATTTACTCTTTCATCATGGTTTTTACCAAGAAGTAGTGCAACCCAGCTCGATGAATTTCATAGCTGATGTGATTTTAGAATATTCACTATTACTTCAAAAATAACATTTTTATAGATGAATCAATTTATGAAGTTTTAGGAGAAATTATATATTGGCTCTGTTGGAGCGAAGGAGATCAAGTCATGGTTGATTGGATTTTTTGATCGAGGAATCTGATGGACCAAGACCGTTACAGAATGTGATTGTTCGATCGAGAAAAGCAATCGTCTATGTGGGTTGTGAATGCAAGGTTCATTGGTTTCTCAATTGATTTACATGTAAGGAGTTTGTTTTTAATCCCTTTTCATTATGTGATTTCAAGGATTTCTTTTGTATTTGTCTATGGTGTCTCCAATTAGAGATTGAAGATGCTATTGTAGATTTGATCATAAATCCATAACTATTATGATGTTGTTCATGTAACTTTTTTTTAACTATACTATTACATCATATATTTTAAACAGATTTTACAGTTGTGTATTATAATGACTGAAAATCGCAGTAGTCCATGGATAGATTTTTTTTGAAATCAGCATATATTCGACAAAACCATCTGCCTAAAGCACAGCAGAAACGGCCAGAAAGAACGAGAAATTACAAAGCCCAGTGCATACACTGGGCACTCCACTGAGATAAAACACAATCAGTCCCGTACGGGACCAAACAGATCCTTAAACACTGCTGATGACAGCAGCACACAGCAGGGGCAGCATTGCATAGCAGGTGCGCACAACACACCAGCAGCTGCAACCTGATAACACACCCAACACAGCTGCCTCAAACACCCATACCAGTCCCAAAAAACGATGCGGAAAACCACACTACCACCGAAGGCACTCCCTAGGATTCCAACACCACTCATAAAAAGGCAAGGCGCAACCTTAAGCTTACTCAAAACCCAATGCCAAGACATAAGCTTAACAGGCTTTAGGCACATTGATAGATGATTTCAGAAAATTATTGCTTCAGTTTTACTTTATCTCTCACTCATGAATTTTTTGTTTGGAATATGTGTGTATATTGAAAATTGATGCTTCAGTTTAAATTTATCTTTCATTGTCACAAATTTAATATGTTAATATTTATTTATTTATTTATTTTTTTATCAAAATATAATCTAAAGAAAAAAATAGGGATATTGATTATTGTTCGAATGAATTCCTAAGCTTCCTTGCAACAAGTTTGATAGATAATACCGAAATTTTTTGTGCTATTGTTCAGACATTTTTTTTTGTTGTGATGTACATATGAAAAATGGAAGGAACTGTAGTTTGGATGACGCATATAGAGGTTTATGATGGTGTCTGAAGCTCTGTGGTGTACTTACAGAGACTATTCAACCAATCAAAGGTATGTGTAGTTAGGTAAGATTTTGAGGGTTTTTGTATTTCTGACTTTTGTTCACATACCCAAATTCATTTTTGAGTTTTCGGTTTACAAAATTGTGATTTTTAAACCAAAACCAGTAGGCACATCCTTAAAATTCAGCCCCTGACCTATGTCAATTTTTTAAGGCCTTTAGGCATGTTGCAGAAATTACATCTTAAGTTAAAGGCACCTAATAGTAAATGATCCATTTTGTTTTTCTAAATATTAATAAAAACAGACCTTGATTCATTGCAACCAATAATTCTGCAAATCAATCAAGCAATCTTAAACAGTTGGATCCAGAAACAAATTACTCACATCCTAACAAATAAAAACTATGGCAAATATGGCTACTTGAATATCAATAGATGATCTTCACTGAAGGCTATTATCATTGACTGCTGTAACCGTTGACTGCATCTTTCAGTTCAGCCCATCGAAAAAAGAAATGAAGTGAACTAACTCAAGTCACAGCTAAGACACGACTTAGAATTGCAGTAAAATTTTCTAAAGATCGTGAGTTATATAATTATACACCGCTCTGAGCAGCATTGCAATTAGGAAAGGTAATTCGACTGGTATACATCTGAACTTGAACTCTACAATTAACATGTTTAGCCAGAAGTTGGTTGCTCTCCAAGCAGTTGTGATGTCACTTTTTCTGCTACTACAACTTCTTTCGATTCCACTATTGTCATATGATTAGTAGAAAACCACTAGAAATGGAAAGTTATAGTCAATTGATATACACTAATTAATTTAATAATTTATCCCTTCTTAAATAAAGTAAGGAACTGAAGTTGGAGATGAATTCTATACAAAGCTAGATGAGTAAAGTTAAAGAACAATTGAGAGCTAAAGACCATTAGATCAACACTTCAAAAAAAAAAATTGAAGACAAAGCAAATAATGGCCAATGATGAAAATACTTAGCTAATCATCGGTAACAATTAGATTCTGTTATCAGTTAAATTAAGTTTGTTACATTGTTAATTTTTAGTTAGTTTTTTGCTATGGATATAAACACGCTGTTAGATTAAATCTATCCAATTTTTTACCTACAAATCTTTTGTATTCAGTGATAACGACTAACATGGATGACATCAGTCAACTGAGACAGTTGAAGATGGAGCTAAATATTCTAATTGATGAATGGGAGATAAGATTAACATCAACAAAAATTCAAGTTCTTTGTGCAGAGGAAAGTTAACTCAAAGATGGGTTTAACTCATGAAATCAACAATCTTAAACTTATTTTAGTTTCCTTGCTGAATGCTAATACAATATATTTTTAATTGCTTTATTTCTCATTCTTTTGGATTTTGCATGTCTAATCATTTGTGAGAAATCCAGTGTAGAATAGAAGACTATGTTATTGTATAATAGAAAACGAGCTATGGCATGATAATGCTTACAACTAATAATGTCGTATAGAACTAACTTTATATATATATATATATACACACACACACACACTACTATATCATCCAATATACCCTGATATTGTTATTTTTATAATTTAGATTAGTCTTTTCATTTCTGTAAATATCATTCTCCTTAACAAATGGATTTTCGTCCAAGTTCTAATTGTTCTTTTAAAATTATTATAGTATATACTTTCTCGGTTTAAGTTGAATAAAAACTCTTTTAGAATTCATTGGAACTAAAATGGAAGCTAAGTTTTGAAAAGACCCAAATGACTTGATAAATAAAAATGTCACATGTGTAATGCTTTAACTAAAAAAAAGAAAAAAAATGGAGAATTAGGAACGTAAATAAAAATGCTCCATTTTTTTTAATTAAAGCATTACACTGTGATTTTTTTTATTTATTTTAAATTAAAAATTACACATGTGGCGTCCTACTCACTTATGTGAGGTGCCACATGTGCGTTGACTTGGTCAAAATTAGTAGAGGGCCAAAAGTGCAAAATGGGGTAAATTTAAGGGTTAAAATTGTTATTGTTTTTAATAGGGGTTAAAATCGCAAGATTGTGATACTTAGGGGCCACAACTATAATTAAGCCTAAATTCATTTTAGGTTCTTTACGTAGACTCGCACATCGCATGGGCCCTCGATTGGTATTCCAATTGTGATTCGCAAATATACAGGTATTTGTATGTATGGAAGTTCATGATGATGTTGTTGTTCTTAATTGAACTTTTGCTCCGAGAATAAAATGGGGGCCGTAGTTACTTTATGAGAGAACATAAATTAGAACCATACAAAATATTTAAGTGTGTGATTTTTTTTTGAATTGAATTCATAGCTAAAATTCTATTCATTTTACATATAAATTCAAACCAATAAAACTTTTGTTCCGTATTTTACATTTAATTCACCTGTGTTGTACTGGTCTCCATTACTGTTGATAGGACATGGGCGTCGCACGGTCAAAAGTTTTAGTCTCTTATTATAAATGCTGTTATGTTCAAGTTACATCCTAACCTAACCCAAATTCCATTTTCACTATCATTACTACATTAATTATGTATGAGACCTATAACTCAATTAAAGCTCGCCCCTTTCCTCCTAACCGTAAACCTACTTTTTCCCCCCTCTCTTATTTGCACCTTAGTTGCTAAGCCTTCCCTCCCATCTTTTGAATTTAAAACTTGAATGCTTATAATGAGTTCGACTTTCCAATATTAAATGTCATTTATTAACGTTTCATAATGAGTTGTGCATATTCATTCAGTTCAATAACATTTAAAATTTGAATTCAAAATTTCACTTTTCCCTCCTAAATACCCCAGTAATTTGCAAGGACCTATAACTGATTTAACACCCCCCATCTCTTCCTCCTAACCCTAACTCATTTGCTTGACTGGTATTCCTTTGATTCATATGTCATTTTATATTTTTCATATTTTAAATTATTTTTTTATTGTTGCTAACATGTAACCTGATTTGTTTTTATGCATTATCACCTTTGGATCCGCACTGCGTAACTGGTTTGAACAAGGTGGTAAACGAACAACGGATCAAATTAGGACATACTACAAAGATTTTGATGTGGACCATGTGAGATTTTAATGCTTTGTATTTTTAATTATTTGTCCATATGATGCAAATTTTGTATAATGGATTAAATTAATTGTTACAAAAATTTGTTTGGTTCAGATGTGGTAATGTTCCAAATATGTTTTTTGGAAATTTGGAGATAAATCAGTCATTACGTAACATAGGTCGATCCAAATAACAATGAATTTAATTTTTTTTTGAGAGGTTCAATGGTAATGTTTTTTAACAAATGGATGGCAATCCTCCTTGATTTTTACGGGATTCGTTTAGGTGTTTGACTCATGATGATTTATATGGGTTTGGGTTAATTTGGGATTAATCTTAAGCATATGGTTGGTCAAAGACTACTTATCCTAAAGTAGATCCTCCTATGACATTTGTTGTTGAAAATCACAGTTGTTTCTCCAATATCAATGATGAAGAGACTTTGTGTTTTAGTGTCAAACATACTTAGGTATTTTTTATGTAACATCCCGCTTAAGACTTAATTATTTATCTGTGTTGAGACGATGTACCAGAGATATTTAAGTGAAGGGCAAGTTGGTAATTACCGCTCAAGGCTTATTATATATGGCCAAAGCTCATTTTCCCTTCATTTTTCCTTCCCTTTCTCTCTCTAGAAAGAAATGAGATTTCTCCCCTTCTCTCTCTACTCTCTCTCCCACGCCTTCTCCCTCTCCCTACTCCATTCATCACTTAATCATCATTCCTTTTGATCTAGCCACTTGCAAGCACAATTTTGGGAACCTTGAGACAAGCATAACTTAAGGAAGCAAGAAAAGGAAAGGATTGAATCTAGGGTTTTTGATGTAGAATTTGAGCAAGGAATCAAATCAATTTATTCAGATGAGTTCCTTAGATTAGAACCCTCCTTGGGTAAGTTTTGGGTGAAATCCCTTATTTTAAAAAAGTTATCAATTTTGTGCCCTAATCCCTCATGCATGCTAAATCCTTGTTAATCCATGAATTAAGTCATCAATTTGTAGTTTAAAATCATTCCTAATGCTCTTGGAATGCTTGGGTAAGTTTGGATAGGTCAAAATGGTGCAAAATCACGTTTTGAGCATTTTCTGTACTGTCAAGCTTGCCGTTGTCAAGCTCGCCACGGCGAGCTTGCAGCGAGCACATCATTTTCAGCTTCTGGACCAACTCGCCATGGCGAGGGCCAGCTCACTAGGCGAGTTATGACAGCTCTTCATTGAGTTGTTGAGCTACGAACAGTGAGCTGGTGCGTGCTCGGCAAGGCTTTTTGCAACCCTTTTAAATGAAAACCCTATTTTTCCTAGAAAATACCATTTTGACATATCCGAAAGGCTTCCAACGGGTGAAAGTTTAAGGGAACAAGGATTATGCATGATGTATTGGAGGTACGAGAGTAAATGTTAGATTAATAGGGAAGTTATCACAAATGAGATGGTAAACCCTTAATTATGACATATGACAACGATATGTCTAGAACCTATGATAGGTTAACAACAACAAGAATGTATTTCAACATTCAAGTGCAGGAAGTTCAGACAAGACTAAGTTAAGACGTGCTCTTATAGTTCCCGCTAGTTGGAACGTCAAAAGCCACATATAAGTTAAGAATTAATTAAAATTATATTGTGTCTCCAGTGTTCTCGCTAGTTAGAGCACGGGGGTTCCGGCGAGCTGGAACGGTGTAGTTATCATCCGCGAGGATAGCCGTACATAAGAGTTTAATTAAATGTTAAGTTGCGTCTTTCGTTGTTAAAGCTAGTGGGACACGGAAGGTTCACACGTAAGTTAAGACTAATAATGTAAGTATGATAAGTCGTGTCTTCTGTTGTTCACACTAGTGGGACACAGGATGTTCACACTAGTGGGACGATTTATTCCGCAAGGATGACCGCACGACGATAAGAGGAGTCCGGTGACTAGCCTCAGATAGAAATTTTCACCGGTAGTAGGGAGATGTAATCCGGGGTTACTTCACTCGGATGTACTCCATAAAATGAACCAAGATAATTATTGTTTGTTACACGCTAACATACCAACATATTAATATCAGAAAGATGATTGTAATACAATGAGAATATGACAAGGTAGATATCAGTTATCAGATAGTGGTCCTAGTTTCCCCTTGATCACTAAGTTAGTAGAATGTAGTCTAGTTTCACGACTACACCGTATAGCAGGCACATACACGTATAAACCCGAAATGGGTTGAGATTAGATATACAACGTATAGCAGGCACAAAATCATTTTTTTAAAGTTATAACAAACGGCCTCATATGACCCATTTTTATGGATTAAAAAAATGAATTTGACATTCAATAATTTATAGATTATTTGTTTTTTAAAGATTTTATAAAAAATCAGAATCTATTTTGTGTTTTTTTATCGTAATAAAATCACTTTTTTTAAAAAAAATAATTTAGTTTGTTTGGATACAACTATACCAAAAAATATTCTTGCAAAATCTCCTCAATCTTTTAGGAGAGGATTAGGGGAGTTAATTGGGTTACATATTGCTTACATTAGAAAGGCGAGTATTTAAGGGAGTTCACTGGGTTCCAGATTGGTTCTTTGAGCCTTTATGTCGCATCTACTATGCTGGCAATACTCTTTTCATTGGGGAAGCTTTGATGGCTAATTTGTTGGTATAGCTTCAAACCTCATAGTAAATTTTGTTGAGAGCAATATAATGAGTGTGAATGTTCTCTAAGACTTTTTGAACTTGGCCGAAGGTTTCCCTCCATAATGGGTGTGAAAGTTCTCTAAGACTTTTGAACTTGGCTGAAGGTTCCCTCCATTATAGGACAGGTTCTATCCCTTTTACTTATCATGGGCTTCCTATTAGAGCTAACCCAAGGAGAGAGAATACATGGGATCCCCTTATCTAGTAGATTTCCAATATACTTGGGTTGTGGTGCAAGTATAAGGTTCTTTTGGGATAATGCGTAGAATGGGTCTATTTCGCTGAGGGTGAGATTCCAAGGCTTTTCCATATTTCAACTCAACAATCCTGCTCGGTGGGGTCTCTAGGCTCATGGGAAGGTGATAGGTGGGTTTGGGATTTTAGTTGGAGAAGGAGGCTCTTTGTTTCGGAGGAGAACTTGGTAACAGAGTTGCTGGAAGTGTTTATCGCAGGTGAAAGAATCATTCTATGTATAGATTGTGAATAGTTTTACTACCATCCAATCTTAACCCTAATTCGCTTTACATTTTAAAATCATTACCTCAATGTAAATTATTTTACATCGACAATGTATTTTTACATTAACATTGGTGTTATACTAACTAAGTTTTTGTGGACCATAGCTCTCTGTCTTAATTAATATAACACCAGAGTTCAAAGACAAGAGGTGAATCAATTTGAACATTGTTATTGAACAATACTACCCGGTGCCAATTTGGTTGGGCTAATTTAGCTTCTTCAAAAAAAAATACATTGTTCTTGAAAAATTAAGACCCATAGAAATAGTTGACAATCACCTAGCTTCATTCTAGGATCTATTATGAAATTCACAAAAAAACAACAATAGAAGATAAGTGAGAAGAAATTTAACACCCTTTTGACTATGTTGCACACATTTTTCGGTGCTATTAATTGCATATTGCAAAAAATAAGGTTAATTTGTTCAAACAACAATGATATATTTAAACACCCAAAAACTTTCATACATCCATTCAACACACCATTTTATTTCTATCTCTCACTTCCTATAACATAGCTAACTATAGCATTCATCTCGTTTTCTCTATTTTTTTTAGTTTATTGGTGTAAACACCCACTGTAGACTTTTTGGTTTTTTTTGTTGATACTGTGGACATTATTTAACAGCACTTCACATTTTAAAAAAAATCAAAATGGGAATTTTTTTGCTCCTGCCACCCTAATCCTTATGGAAGGTATTTTCAATTGAAAAAAAGAGATGGTCGGATTTTACACCATTTAATTAGTAGACATGATAATTACTAGCCAATTAGAAAAGCAAAACAAAATCAGCGGTATAATTTGAATTCTTAAAATGAAATAAACCGAATGAAAAGCCATGTTAAAGATAATTTGAAACATGATCAATATCAATAAATAACCAAATCATGAACGTCATCACTATAATTCCATGATTTCACCATAAACATAAAATCTAAATTAAATTTTTTAGTTCCATTTTTATGGAGCCATCCTTTTGAACTTCTGACTTAACATCCCTCAAAGTGGACTTTCTTTTCCCTTGGAAGGACGACTTTCTTCATCATTTTGATCATTCTAAATATCTGAAAATAGAAAGAAACATAAGATTGACATACCAAGTTGTTGCTGAAAGCTTAGCACAAAACCATATATGAACAGTAGAAACTAACTTTCAGGAAGGTAACATGTTGGAAAGATAGCTTTACAAAGGGAATTTAAAAACCTATACGACAATCAACTACCATAGTTGAAAAACAAAAAAAAAAATGAGTATCTAATATTCATACGCTTGTCAGATATATAAAATAGAATTGCTGCTGCCAATATTTTCACTTGTTGATTCTACAAGAGGATAATAATTTATTTTGATAATAATTACAATACTATTTGAAAGAATGATAAGAAATCATACCAA